>CM024755.1:78393612-78993572 GCA_014218235.1 Colocasia esculenta | reverse complement strand
TATTTTCTGCCCAATTAGGGTTACGAATTTTTAGTGTATTTTCTTGCATGATTTTATTCTTGGGCCAGAAGTTGTCCATTGGCCCAAATCTGATAATGGGTTATCATTATATGTTGTTTGAAGTCTCTCCATAATTTTTATTTAATTTATGATCCCATTATCTATCCATGATAATGGTTTTTCGACTTTATTTCCTTATTATGATAATCGGTCACGATGCGTCATAAACTTGACCAATCAGATTTTTCGTCGCACGAATTTCTTCGTGGAACCTTTAGGAATATTGTCTAGGGTTGAACTATTATTTTTATAGAATTTTCCGATGTGTTCTTGCACATACGATAATGGTACATATGTTTCTACTATTTCGATAATATGGAAATTATTTATTTTTATTTATTTCAAATTTTTAATTACTGAATTTCTCGGGGTGCTACAGTTTATGTAGTAATAAAGGACATATTTCTGAATAAAAAACATACATTGGATAGAAATAGAACTTATAGTCACACACACTAAACATGACAAGTGCTGATGGTAAAGAGGTTCGACGCATCGGGGAATCGGGGCAAATCGGGTTTTTCCTGATCCGCCACGATTCGCTAGAATCGGACCGATTCGCATGGGAATCGGTCCGATTCGATGGGAATCGGGCGAATCGGGTTTCTCCTGATTCTATCCGATTCGATCCGATCCGGCAAACCATTTAAGCCAATGATCATTCTAATCTGTGAAGAAATAAGAGATAAACAACTTGGGGGCAGTTCTCAGCAGTGAAAATTGATGGGGAGCGAGAAGCTGAAGCAATGGGTTGGCTCATTTGGAGCCCATTTGAAGATTTTTATTTTTCTGTAATTTTTGGTGCAATTTTCGCACTATTTTTAAGTCCAAGAATAAAATAGTCCAAAAGAGTCATATTAGAGTCTAATTAGCTATTATTGTGTAATTTTCATTTCTATGTTTGAGTCAAGTCCAATTTGGGTAAGAATATGTATTTTCTTTCTTTAGGTGTTTATTATGTTAAGTCTTGTTAGGGATAGAATCTGTTTTTAATTAGAAGTCCATTGGGATTGGGATTAGCCCAAACCCCTTTAAATATATGTACACCCCCAGTTTAAAGAAGGGGAACAGAATATTGAGAAAATTTGCTAGCTGCTCTGCTCTGTTCTTCCTCCGCGACGGAGAGAAACCCGCGAAGGGTTCGCCGCGAAGGCCACGCCGCGAAGGCTCCGGTGAGACGCCGGCTATATCTCCCTCTTCTTTCGTTGTTCCGCATCAAATTGGTATCAGAGCCGAAATTCCTATGTCGTCGCACGTTGTCTGCATCGTTCCGGCGTAGTTCGTCCAACGCCCGGGCACTGTTGCACCAGTTGCTGCCGCTCGCGCACAGTCCGTCTACCGGCCGTTGTCGTCTCGTCGATCGCTGCGACAGCGCCGCCCCGTCCGCCTCAGGTCGCCCCCTTCGTGCGGCCCCTCCTTCCTCGCTCGCTCCGCGAGCCAGTCCCGGGAGCGTCGCCGCCCTGCCCGCAGGGCCCACACCGTGCAACCCCGCAGCGCCGGCCACCTGCCCACCGCGGGCGCCGCTGACCGCACCCACGAACCGCCTCGCCACAGCGCTGGCGTCAGCGCCTGGCCGCCTTCGGACCCTGCCCTGCGTCAGCGGCGTGCCCCTCTCTCTCTCGCGCTTCCCCTGTTCCCGCGCCTTCTACCACTCTCTCTCTCCCCAAGCCGCCTCGGCCCCCTTCGCCCGCTCGCCGCCTCGGCCCCCTTCGCTCGCGCCCTGCCTCTCTCCACCCCCGCCAACTTGCGCGTGCGAGGCCCCCCCCCCACCCCCCCACACCCCCCCCCCCCCCACCCCCCCCCCCCCCCCCCAACAGGGCTCGGCCGCAGTCCGCGAAGCCCGCGACACTCCTTCTCCCTCGTCCTGACTCTCCCCCTTTCGCTCCCCACTCTCTCTCGGCACAGGCTGGAGTAGAGGAAAGAGAGGAGGGAGGAGCGGCAGTCGCCGCCATCGTCGGAGTCGCCTCGCCGTCGTCGGAGTCTACCGCTGTCTCAGCGCGGGCCCTGTTCCCCTCCCTCGCAGACGTCGCGCCGTCCGTCCCTCTCCTGCCCTCGGTCTCTCTTGCGAGGTTGGAACAAGAGGAGTTGGGCGGAGAGAGAGAGGCCGACCCCGTTTGCTTTAAAGAAAACCCGGTCAACGAGGGTTGACCTGGTTAAATGCAGGCTCGGTTTGCTACAGTAAAAGGTCTGCTACAGTACCAGCGGTGCTCCAGGAACTCTTATCGCACCGCCAGCATAGAGGGCCCGTCTGAGCTCAGTTTTACGTGTCGTTGGCGTCATTGTGGTCGTCTCTCCAAATTCTAGTGAACGGCGACCAGCGACCAGCAGCCATCCCTCTGCCTCCCACTATAGTCTCAGTCTAGGTAATCTCTCACACATATACCACATGAATTTTAACTTTATCGCCCTTCTACCAAATGAGAAGCCAACAAAAATTATACTCGATGAAGAGAATCAGAACAACTATATTTCTCAAGCTATTGTTGACATTTTGTTGCAAACTGGTGAGATCATTGTTGATGGTGATCAAGCTTTTGTAGAGTTTCACCTAAAATTTTTAGGTAGAACTCAAAAGAGACCAGTTAATTATTTTGATGGAGCTTGGTGCACTATTGATCCCTCGAGGTCTTACATTACTTTGGGAAAAGAGTGGTTGGAAGAGCGACATGTACTTTCGACTCAAACCAGTGCTTCATCCAGCCACCGCATTTAAGAGGTAAATTTTGTTTTCTCAAGTATATTTCTCCTGCGGCCAAGCCAGCGCTCCGGAGAAGACTGTGATTGATGAAAAGCCATTGGAGTTGGTAACTACTACTGAGCATGTATGTGTGAAGACAATTCTTGTTGACACTTGGGATCAAGACTTATTCGTTAAGTCTGGACTTCACTTGATATATGATGATATATTCGAGATAAGCTCATCATTGACAGCAACCAGTGAACCGCCAGATGTTACCAAAGATCAGTGCAACTATGATATGATATGGTCAGATCTTGATGCACACATTCTATGCAGACTGCAATTTTTCAGAAGGCTTCTTGGTTTGGATTTCCTTATAGTGACTTTATTAGAGCATGACTTCATCATTCCCCTGCCACTTGTATGGATATTGCGACATTTCAAAACTCGAGGACGAGTTTTCTCGAACCAGGGGAGAATGATGGGGAGCGAGAGAAGCTGAAGCAATGGGTTGGCTCATTTGGAGCCCATTTGAAGATTTTTTATTTTCTGTAATTTTTGGTGCAATTTTCGCACTATTTTTAAGTCACGAATAAAATAGTCCAAAAGAGTCATATTAGAGTCTAATTAGCTATTATTGTGTAATTTTCATTTCTATGTTTGAGTCAAGTCCAATTTGGTAAGAATATGTATTTTCTTTCTTTAGGTGTTTATTATGTAAGTCTTGTTAGGGATAGAATCTGTTTTAATTAGAAGTACCTTGGGATTGGGATAGCCCAAAACCCCTTTAAATATATGTACACCCCAGTTTAAAGAAGGGGAACAGAATATTGAGAAAAATTGCTAGCTGCTCTGCTCTGTTCTTCCTCCGCGACGGAGAGAAACCCGCGAAGGGTTCGCCGCGAAGGCCACGCCGCGAAGGCTCCGGTGAGACGCCGGCTATATCTCCCTCTCTTTCGTTGTTCCGCATCAAATTGGTATCAGAGCCGAAATTCCTATGTCGTCGCACGTTGTCTGCATCGTTCCGGCGTAGTTCGTCCAACGCCCGGCACTGTTGCACCAGTTGCTGCCGCTCGCGCACAGTCCGTCTACCGGCCGTGTCGTCTCGTCGATCGCTTGCGACAGCGCCGCCCCGTCCGCCTCAGGTCGCCCCTTCGTGCGCCCCCCTCCTTCCGCGCTCGTCCGCGAGCCAGTCCGGGAGCGTCGCCCGCCAGCCCCGCAGGGCCCAAACCGTGCAAACCCAGCAGCGCCCGGCCACTGCCCAAGCGGGCGCCGCTGACCGCACCCACGAACCGCCTCGCCACAGCGCTGGCGTCAGCGCCTGGCCGCCTTCGGAATGCCCTGCGTCAGCGGCGTGCCCCTCTCTTCTCGCGCTCCCCTGTTCCCGCGCCTTTACCACTCTCTCTCTCCCCAAGCCACTCGGCCCCTTCGCCCGCTCGCGCCGCCTCGGCCCCCTTCGCTCGCGCCCTGCCTCTCTCCACCCCACGCCAACTCTGCGCGTGCGAGGCCCCCCCCCCCCCCCCCACCCCCCACCCCCAACAGGGCTCGGGCAGTCCGCGGAAGGCCCGACGCGACACTCCTTCTCCCTCGTCCTGACTCTCCCCCTTTCGCTCCCCACTCTCTCTCGGCACAGGCTGGAGTAGAGGAAAGAGAGGAGGGAGGAGCGGCAGTCGCCGCCATCGTCGGAGTCGCCTCGCCGTCGTCGGAGTCTACCGCTGTCTCAGGCGCGGGCCTGTTCCCCTCCCTCGCAGAGTCGCCGCCGTCCGTCCCCTCCTGCCTCGGTCTCTCTTGCGAGGTTGGAACAAGAGGAGTTGGGCTGAGAGAGAGGCCGACCCGTTTGCTTTAAAGAAAACCCGGTCAACGAGGGTTGACATGGTTAAATGCAGGCTCGTTTTGTACAGTAAAAGGTCTGCTACAGTACCAGCGGTGCTCCAGGAATCTTTATCGCACGCCAGCATAGAGGGCCCGTCTGAGCTCAGTTTTACGTGTCGTGGGCGTCATTGTGGTCGTCTCCCAAATTCTAGTGAACCGGCGACCAGCGACCAGCAGCCATCCCTCTGCCTCCACACATTAGTCTCAGTCTAGGTAATCTCTCCCAATATACCACATGAATTTTAACTTTATCGCCCTTCTACAAATGAGAAGAAACAAAAATTATACTCGATGAAGAGAATCAGACAAACTATATTTCTCAAGCTATTGTTGACATTTTGTGCAAAACTGGTGAGATCATTGTGATGGTGATCAAGCTTTTGTAGAGTTTCACCTAAAATTTTTAGGTAGAACTCAAAAGAGACCAGTTAATTATTTTGATGGAGCTTGGTGCACTATTGATCCTCGAGGTCTTACATTACTTTGGAAAAGAGTGGTTGGAAGAGCGACATGTTACTTTCGACTCAAACCATGCTTCATCCAGCCACCGCATTTAAGAGGTAAATTTTGTTTTCTCAAGTATATTTCTCCTGCGGCCAAGCCAGCGCTCCCGGAGAAGACTGTGATTGATGAAAAGCCATTGGAGTTGGTAACTACTACTGAGCATGTATGTGTGAAGACAATTCTTGTTGACACTTGGGATCAAGACTTATTCGTTAAGTCTGGACTTCACTTGATATATGATGATATATTCGAGATAAGCTCATCATTGACAGCAACCAGTGAACCGCCAGATGTTCCAAAGATCAGTGCAACTATGATATGATATGGTCAGATCTGATGCACACATTCTATGCAGACTGCAATTTTTCAGAAGGCTTCTTGGTTTGGATTTCCTTATAGTGACTTTATTAGAGCATGACTTCATCATTCCCCTGCCACTTGTATGGATATTGCGACATTTCAAAACTCGAGGACGAGTTTTCTCGAACCAGGGGAGAATGATGGGGAGCGAGAAGCTGAAGCAATGGGTTGGCTCATTTGGAGCCCATTTGAAGATTTTTATTTTTCTGTAATTTTTGGTGCATTTTCGCACTATTTTTAAGTCCAAGAATAAAATAGTCCAAAAGAGTCATATTAGAGTCTAATTAGCTATTATTGTGTAATTTTCATTTCTATGTTTGAGTCAAGTCCAATTTGGGTAAGAATATGTATTTTCTTTCTTTAGGTGTTTATTATGTTAAGTCTTGTTAGGGATAGAATCTGTTTTTAATTAGAAGTCCATTGGGATTGGGATTAGCCCAAACCCTTTAAATATATGTACACCCCCAGTTTAAAGAAGGGGAACAGAATATTGAGAAAATTTGCTAGCTGCTCTGCTCTGTTCTTCCTCCGCGACGGAGAGAAACCCGCGAAGGGTTCGCCGCGAAGGCCACGCCGCGAAGGCTCCGGTGAGACGCCGGCTATATCTCCCTCTTCTTTCGTTGTTCCGCATCAAAAATACTCCTACTCTTATGATCAACTATGGATCACTTACCTTGTCCATGTGGTTTATAGAAAATGATAGTCTGAATTCATGTTTTCTGTGCTAATGGAGTTGTATTTCATCTCCAACTCAGATAATCATGGCCTTTGTTTTATTAAATCTTGTTGGCCTGTCTTAATGAGTTATGCTTTTGCATGATGGTCTTCTCTAACTTATTCAGATATTTGTTGCAGGCATTGCAGTCACAAGGTCTAAGATATGCTGTTTTCCAGTCAGTGTATAAATATTGGAAGAAAAAGGTACTTCTCTACCATGCTTATATACTACAAAACTTCTGTTCCATTGTTCCTACGGCTTTTATTGATAGCTATATTCAGACTTCTGAGTTATTTCATATTTATCTAACCTCAAAAAACATGGTTTCTGAAGTATTCTAGCCACATGTATCATTTGTGAGGTTTGTAAGTTATTATACACTTCTCTTTTTATCTCTTTGTAAGTAAATACTGACCCATGGTTATTTATTCTTTCTAGAGAGAGAAATGGCAAAAACCTATCCTACGTCGATTGCAGGTGAGCTCTTTTACTTTTGCCAATATAGAAAATCCTTTTTTCCCCCTCTTCTTGAACATTTCCTTAATTTAACCTGAGGCATTCAATTACTAGATCAATGTACAAAATATTGTTTAAATTTATGACTAGATATATTTCATGCTTCACAATGTATGAAATCTTCCTTTATCCTCTGTTGCATTGAAAGAAAGTGATTCATATATGTGCCATTACTTATATACATTTGTTTCTGGAATTGATTGTCTCTGAATTATTATTCCAAGTAAATGTGCATTGACATATGTATGATAAGAGTATGACCAATTTTCAAGCAAAATACATTCTCAACCATGAATAATACATCTTTACATCTTCCATACAACAAAAAGTGTAGTGAAAAGGACATACATTATATTCAAGCATAATGGTAATTCAGGACAAATTAAATTATACACACGAATAACACGATCAAGTAACATGATCTTAGTATCAAGGCTTTGAATCCTGTACAAAAACTGTATGGGAATGAATACACATCAAGCAGATTGCCTGTAGCATCTATAATCTATAAGAAAAATACCGAAAAAACTGATTAATTCTGTTTAGAAAATGACTTCCCTAGAGCTCAACAAGTGGGCTGGAGTATTAGCAAGGGTGGCTGCCGGAGGGCAAGTCGAAGACTACTTCTATTGGGGGGGGGAGAGAAAATATTTGAACATTAAAATAAAGGAAATAAAAGACAGAAACCAGAAATTGATCAAATTACATCAGAAAGGGCTATGGAATCACTCACTTAGCCCTGGCCCTGCAAAAAACAGAAAATAAACATGTGAAATGAGCAAAAGAAAAAAAATAAACATGCATAACAAAGAAAAGAAGAAGAAGAAAATATAACTTGTGTAACATGAACAAAGAACCGAGTCAGCTAAGTGAACTAACAATGCAAGGGGAGTAGGAGGTGCAGGGCAGCCTTTGCAGCTGCCCAAGCAACCTCTTTGTCCTCCTACCAGTGGCAGGAGATTATGTGACATGGCAAGAGGAGGATAGTGGATAGCTTGTGACAAGGCAGCAAGTGGTCCTCCAGCAATGTGGCTCGGTGTTATGCAGATGAATTGAGCATGGGGCCATGTGCTCTGCAGCACCACCTTTTTGACAGCCTTTTGGTCACTGGGCAGCTCTTGATGGGATAGTGGTGGTCGTTCAGTGTTCTCAGCAGCTTGGTGGTGATGGAAAAGTAGCAGCTACAGTAAAGCAGCATCAATGGGCCTGGCAGTGTCGAGTGGGGGCTGGGATTAGCAGTGGGCACACAAAACTGATGTCGTTTCAAAAGGGCTTGGCTCCACAGTTTTGAACAGAAGTTTCAGGGTAACAATTTCTTGGGACTGAGACCAAGAATCTCGAGAAAAGCTCACAGGATTCTTTCAAGGTGGCATTCTTGAAAGACTACACATAAACCACCTTTTTGTGTAATTTATGCTGATAATGATTGTATATTGTTTGATATTTGTTTCTTCCATGGAGGGTAAGGATTGGTTTCCTCTTTCGCTTGTTTTCTTAGAAGTTAGAAATTTGGGTAGAATTTGGTGAACTTGATTACTGCATTTTTCTTGGCATGTTTTAGTTTTTAACCTAGTTAGTTTTGGTAAATTTAGCCGAAACAATAGTAACTTCCTGTTTATTCATGCAGCCATCTCCTTCAGTTAATGATACCAATCCTTACAATGTATTTAGGCCAAGGGAGAAAGCTCATCGGCATCACACACGAAGGGTGGGCAGATCCCTCTTTTCTTTTCAAAAGAATTAGCTATATGCAATAGAAACTTCTCCATTTGAATCACACTCAGGTTGATGATTTCTATTAATTATTTTCATATTCCAGATGCAAAGACGAGAGAACAATGTATCATACTTGGAAAAGCTTTGTCAGGTAAAAGCCTAGAACATATGCCAAGAGAACAGTCTGTTTGCCAAAACTGCTGTCCCTTTACCAGAAACTGCAAATAGCATAATTTGCATAATTGATGGGCCCAAAACAATTCTCCTAGTTATCACATGTACACCCTTTTACATGTTAGATTGACATTGCAGGCTGGATGCAGGTAGACATTGTCGTTTTGATGTGCTTTGTTTTTCTGGCTGGCTGTGGAACCTCTCTCCACCACTCTCTTGTTGTACAAATACAAACTCTACTTATGCAATGAATCAGTGGTATAATCCAGTGTTTTATCGAAGAAAAAACACCTGTTTACATGATTGTCTATTCCACCTTTCAAATATTATACTTTGGTATCTGTAGATGGAAGAAAATCTCTTGGCTAGAGACATAGATAACTGTAATTATTAGTGAGGACAGAAGCTAGTCCAGTAAAGCATCAAGCAGTGACCAGGCTTTGTACTTAGTTATGTGTGTTGGCTTCACCTTAAGCTTCATATAGAATTTGTGTTTATTTCATTGTCATCATGAAAGTTTTAGAGAACTAGTTGAATATGTTTTTAATAATTCTTATGATGTCATTCTACTTCACGGAGGAGAGAGCGATTCACCACTTTGTCTGTAAACATGATGAGGATCAAGGTCTGGGATGGTGCAATTGAATGCACTGGATGCACCATTAAGATTCACGAACAAATGGAAAGTTGAGTTTGTGGCTTGATGGAAGTTGAGTTTATGTCTATGATGTTGATTTATATTGCTTAAGTCTTAAGTTCCATCATGACTCCGGTTGTTATTGAACTCATAAACTCAAGTATCTTGCAGAAAGGTGAAAAATTGGCTGAATACATTTATGAAATATCATGGTTGGGCATACCGGACCAAATTGGTCTGGTAAGCCTGGTTCGTACCGGTACTTGGGCCTTGCAGTCCCAGGCATAGTCGGCCTGGTAAGCCTTTTTGGCTTATTTTTAATCTTTATTATTAAAATTTAAACACAAATCAGACCAAATCAGACCGAACTGGACCGATATGTACCAGTATCTGGAGAGGCCGGTCCGGTCTGGCCAACCATGTGAAATATAATGAAGTGCATCTAAACTAACATTGTTATAAACTCAGCATTTTTTAATTTTTGTTCTGTTTATTGTTTGTTCAAAGAAGTTAACACAGTGTTAAACATGTATGGTAAAAGAACTAGTGGACATTTGCACAATTTTGAGTCTTTTCTAATTACTGAAAACCACAAGCATTAGATATATCAAATTGCAAAAGATAAGTATGTACAGTGCCTAGGAACCATGCCGGTAAATAATCTACTAGTCTATTCCTTCATCATCCTTCACAGAGGATACAACCTTTTGAGTTTATTTGCATGCCATTGAAATTACGAATCTTCTTGAGGAATAGAATGTGAATATGAATACCTGTTATTCTGTCTGGTATAGCACAATTGTGTTTGACCTGTGAGGTCTATGACTTTCTTAATAACAGCTTCATGGGGCTTGACCTAGTCCAAGGGAAAAGTATCTGAAGTGTACGTGTGCATGTAAGGGTTTAGTTAGCACCTGGCAGAACATCTTGCCATGGACTTCTTTCTAAGATGGCCTTTATAAAACATCTTGCTAGGAATCCCCCCCACGAGTTTTTTAATCTTGAGGTGTTATTGGGATTTGGGAGGTTCCCTTGAAGTTCTTGACTTGGGCTTTCTGTAATGGACTGTAAAGGCAAGCAATGAGAGACAGTAAGCAACATAAGGGAGAGAGTGAAGCAGAGCATGAGAGAGCCACGAGAATGTAGCATGCAAAGGCAAGCTGCATGTAGGACCGCTTAATGCTAAAGAATGGGCAGTGTTATCCAGGAACATTCTACTGTCAGCAGGACACTGAGAAGTCTCCCAGTGAGCTTGGAGGCCACAACCTTGAAGCAAATGATGTTTCTGGTGTCTCGAGAAAGGCCATCATGCCATTTCTTGCTGTAACACTGGTGTCTTGGAGGTGTGTTTGAAACATGGCACTGTGTGGTGTCTTGGAAGGAGTAGGCTGATTCATGGCCTCTGAAATTCCTGCCAACCTCTGTGGTCAAAGAGTACACAGATTTCACACTAATTTCTGCCTCTTGGTCACTGGCTAGTAAAAGGAATTTGGAAGTGTTGCCAAGGTCCTTTTTATGTTCTGTCCTGGAAGGCAAGATCTAATGTGAATACCTAATCAAAGGCTTGCAGAATGTTGGACCTCTGCCAGGACTTGGAAATTGCATTCATTCTATAAAACTATGTTATCAAAGGCGATTGAGGCCATCGCCTAGGCCATGAGGCCAAGCTAGGCGACCTCAGATCGCCTCGCCCCGGCCCATTTCGCCTCAGCAACCCTTAGGCCGAGTCCAAGCTGATTTCAGGATCCCTTAGGCGAGTCTAAGCCGATTCCAGGATCTTCCATTATTACCTGAATATTATTTAAGTAAATGTTATATTTGTAGTTTCATTTACTTAAGATATTACATGTAAATAAAGAAGTTCCCCCCATTTGAATCTAATAAAATATAAAAAAATCATATATCTTATCAATAAAAAGTCAACTCTCACATCCAAAAAGAAATTTATGATTTTGTTGATTCTATCAAAATAGCGGCTTTCTAATCCCTCATAATTTGGTCTATTTAAAAATTTCATAATTCAAATAAATCTATTAGAATACTAAAAATTCAAAGTCCGGTGAAAAATGTCAAATGTACATGTGACTTCTCCAAGAGAGTCACTCTCCTACTGATAATACTTAGTCAACCTTCAGTACTTAGTCAACTTTCAATACAAGGGTGAGTTCCTACTTAGTGATACATATACATGATATAACATATTTGATGAAATATACTAATTTTAATGCACCTATTTAGGTGATATTTATAGATATATTCATATTTTTAACTATATATATTATTTTAATAATATATTGCCTCGGTCGCCTAGACCATCGCCTAGGCCTTTGAGGCTAGGGGTGAACTCGGGTCGGTTTGGCCCAGTTCATCCCTATTTTTATCTAAACCGATTTGAACCGAGCGCCCCAAATGAACCGAACCGGATTCTGTTCAAACCGAAAATAGATAAAAAGTTGGATTTTAAGGGTGTTGCGAGAGTCGAACTCGCCACCTCCAAGGGGAGGTCGCGAGGTCGCGCGCGGCCCGCGTTCAAAGCCACTGTGCTACAAGTGCTCTCTCTCTATATATATTCGGTTCATTTCGGTTCCACAACGTAAAACCAAACTGAACCGTAGGAGACTTGAAATCGAACCGAACTGACTCGAACAGGTCGGTTCGGTTCTTCGGGTTGGACCAAACTTTGAATAGCCCTATTTGAGGCTGAGGCCACCCCTCAGTCGCCTCGCTCGCCTCATGCCTTTGACTACATAGCTATAAAATACTTTTGGTTTCTTCCTAGATTCAAAGGCAAAGTTGAATATCTTGCACAAGACAAAGACTGTAATGCAAAATTGCTTAATCCTATGGTCCGAGTGTGGGAGGATAATGCAAGGCTAAGTTGGTGTCGTTACCTGTTTTGGGTTTCTTTTCTGGTATTCCTTTGCCACTTTTGACTGTGGATGTATTTGCAGATCTGGTCTATTCATTTGGAGTTTTGATAGACATGGATGCCAACACGAAGTACTGGAGTTCTCTGAAGTTCGCCAGAGTCCTTGTAGAGATTCAAATGTTACAGTTCATTCCTTAGGTTCTTCAATTGTGATGGCATATTTCTTGTAGTTGCAGATTGCAAGACTCATATAACCGGTGGTGACAAAAATGGATCTAGAAGAAGCACAAGGGAAGAGATGGATTGAGTCACATAGAGGAAAGGAGTGACTCGGTGGTTATGATCCTTGGAGAGTTGGACTCACAATGTCAAACCATTACAAATGTTTGGGAAATGTGATGAGAGAAAACAAGTGACTACAAAGTTGACAAAAGTGAGTTAGCTGGAATGTGTTTGGTGTGTTTGCCTAACATGGTATGCAATTTACCAAGTGGGTTTGTTGGGCACAAACGTGTCTTAAAATCCAAAAGTAGCAACAAAGGAAGATTTTGTAAATTCTCTTCTTTTTTGAGATTTAGTGTGGTTGGGAAGAGGCGATTTACCAAATCATCTTTTAGATTGTATGGAATCAAGACAGGAGGAATCTAAATACAAAAAGGTGACTTTAAAAACATTGTCGACGGAGAATTGACAAAAACTACTTGTTCAGTGAGAAAAGTTTCATATCCTTACGATGTGTTATTTTTTAAGTTGATTTGTTTGTTTGTTTGCTTTAGTTGGGTTTTATGCACTTAAATGGCATGTATGTGTGTGCTTTTGTGCTTTCTGGAATAGGCCTAATGATGTAGGCTCATCACTCATATCATTTACCTCTCCCTATCAAGTTATTCGCCCAGCCCATCAGCACCAGAGGATCGGGCAGGGCCTAGTCATTTCCCCACTCCCCAGTGGCAGCCCATAGATACGGACGGGCATGGCTTGGTCCACCATAGCCTTGACTCCTCGGTCCATGGGCCATTGTCTTCGAACATTCCGGCATTCGCCATGGTCGAGTCCTTAGCCTCCCTTGGCCACAATGAGACCCCCTGTCTGGAGTATAGGGTACCCCACACCTGCTGCCTGATCCGCCCTTGCCATGCTAGGTCTTGGCCTGCCGACTACACAGCACGTGCCTATGATTGTAGGAAGAGGCTTCTTTTCCTGCCTAGCACACCCCTCTTTATTTTGGAGAAGTCAATGACATCCTTGTAGCTCAACCCATGTTGCGGGAATGGTGCATGCCTTCTCACCAGCCTATTCTAGTGGCCACTCCCACATGGCGCATGCTCGACTATTCCTTTACAGCTTGTCTTTTAGGGTTGGGAAGGAGCAGCACACCGGGAGGACCTTTGGCACATGCTTAAAAGGACTTGCCAGCAATGGTAAAGGGGATTTCAGAAGGCAAGTAGGTTAGCCCACTCTTACTCTCTCTCCTCCTTCACCTTCGGCTTCTCTACGTTTTGGCCAGTTCCCTGACTTGAACATCGGAGGGTTCTCTCCAAGGACTATTCTCGGGGGCCCCTTGACTGTTCCTCTTGGTTGCGGGTGCAACTTGGCATTCTCTCCATCAAACAAATTTAAGAACCCATGTGGATCAGATATTGGAAGCTCGTCGACCATTTTCCGACTTCTACACATTGGAATACCCTTGATCGGCGACCACATTATGCCCACAATTTGACTAATTAAAAAGGAAATTTGAAAGTGAAGAAATTTCTGGAAATTGTGCTTAATCATACCATTATGGTGTACTTATTTATTTGTTATTTGCATGTCTTATTTCTTTTGTTATTCAGATATATAGCTGGTTACTCCAACAACATGTCATGTTTATTTAGTTCCTTATTAGTTTTGGGTTATCGTTTATTATTATTTTCTTATTTATACATTCGATTCAAATTTCAGTATTTTTTCGCATTTTTCATACATTCATGTATATTTAATCTTGGCTACTGTCAACTTTGGACTGTACCTTTATTGCTGTACCTTATATAAATGTAGGACACATGTATATTAAGAATAATTTCTGGATGTAATCAGAAATTAGTGTGGTCCATTAGAAATTGAAAGATATATAATAAAATACTGAAGAAGGTTGCCCAATATAATATATATTGTTGCAAGAATTTGGTACTCATTAGCTTTCCCTAGGAACACCAAGACTACAATTTTAGGGATAATTTGTATAATTTGTTATGCAACAGGTTGAAATATACAATTAATCAGAAATCAGTTTGCAATCATATGTTCATAGGGTTAAGAATTCCCCTGTTGGCATGGTTCTTTATCCCATGCGCCTAGTGTATCACATTAAGACTTTAACAAAGATGCACAACTTAAACTTAATAGGTCTTGAACAATTGGTTAGTTTGCAAGGTGTTTATTGCAAATTTTGCATCCCCTTGGCTTCAGTGTGCAAAAACATATCTCCTGGAGGTTTCCTTGGGCTGAGTTCGTCTCCTTTGCTTAAAAATTTCCTTCTTCTCGTCTTTTCCTTCCCGCTGTGTGCTTCTCTTCCTTGGCACTATGTTCTTCTTTGCACTGTGTATTCCTTCCTTGGTGCTGTGTTCTTGTCCTCAGCAGGGAGAGTTGCCCCTTTACCTTTATATAGAATTAGAGGAGCAGCAGGGGGGGGGGGTGCGATGGTAGCTCCTTTCCCTTTCTTATAACCCCACCAGTGGCATGCACTAGTGGGGTTTCTTTCCTTCTTTGACTTTCTACTCTTGGGTGCCTCCACTTTCCCTTTTTTTAGAAACTCACCGGTGAGGATTTTTCATCTCCCTCTCTTTCTATTAAACACATGGATAGACCGCCCCATCCTTTCTTTCTTGAGAAAGGCTTACTGCAGTGCAGCAAGTGCAGTAAGCGTCAGAGGACAGCCCACGTGCCACCCAACAGGGTGCCACACGGGCTGCCATGTGGTCTAGCAGGTGGAGCAGAAGGGCGGCGGCTGGCTGCGGGATCTGAAATAACCATTTTAGAGCCCAAGTTTGTATTTTGCAGCCCAAGGTCAGTATTTTGGAGCCCAAATTATTAAAAGCACAGTCAATTTACCATTTTGGAGCCCAACTTTGTATTTTGGAGCCCAAATTATTAAAGCACAGTCAATATAGCATTTTAGAGTCCAAGTTTGTATTTTGGAGCCCAGGTTTATATTTTGGAGTCTAATAACTATATTTTAGAGCCTAAATATTAAAAGCCCAATCAATATTTTTAAACCCGAAGGATAGTATTTTGGAGTCCTATGTTTGTATTTTGGAGCCTAAAATTTATATTTTGGAGCCCAATCACCTGCTGCCACCGGTCGCCACCCACTGTCGGTCGCTGTTGTAGACCACCAGCAGGTCGCCGCCGCCGTCGCCCCCTGCTACTTTCTATCGCCATGTGGCATCCAAGGTTGGCACCACGCGGGCGCTACTTTTGCTGCCAGCTTGCTGCACTTACTACTACAGTAAGTGTAGTAAGCTTTTCTCTTCTTTCTTTGAAGCCCCACAGGTGTCATGCACCAGTGGGGATTTCCTCCCCCTCACTTCTTCAATTTCTCATTAAATAGGTAAGTTTGGGGGGGGGGGTGTCTTCCCTTTCCTCATGAATCCACTGGTGGGGATTTCCAACTTGGAGAAGGAAGGGAGTCTGCCCTATCCCTTCCCCCTCATGAATCTCACCGGTGCATTGGTTATTTAGAAAGGTAAGAGAGGTAGTCGGCACTAGTGGGGATTTCCAACTTGGAGAAGGAAGGAGAGCCTGCCCTAACCCTTCTCTCTCATGAATCCCATCGGTGCATTGGCTATTTTGAAAAGGCAAGAGAGGGAGAGGGGTCCGACTTGGTATGAGAATTTCCCTTTTGGAATCCCATCAGTTGGCAACATCAATGAGGATTCCTAATTGGAAAGGGAAAGGGTGAGAGGGAGAGAGGGAATCCTAGTAGTACTAGGACTTGAGAGGGATTGGAGGAGAGAAGAAAATAAGGGGGAAGGGGCGGCCCTTCCTCTTTTTAATTCCCACCTGGTGTTCAAATCCCAGTGGGATTAGGACTATGCTACCCCCCTCTCTTCTTCTCCTCTCTCTCTCTCCCTATAAATAGGGTTGCCTCCTGCTACTTTTTCTTTATTCTTTGACCCATCAAGACATGGGAGAAAGGGGCCAAATTGGAGCGCCCATTAGGGGTTTTGGCCTGCTTAAAGAGGGGTGCTTCTGATTGGTCTGACAGGCCGCTGCTACTCAAGGTGCCTTTTCCCCTTCTAATTCTTCCAAACATTTCAAGACCCCCCATGACCATGCATGAATTCATTATATTTTCTCCGTTGGAATCTATATTTTTGGGAAAAAAAACTCTATATGGTCCTAACACTGCTAGCAGATGAGTTTTAGGATTGTGAAGGTTTTGATTCTGCAGCCATCAAGGAATCACAGAAAGTTATGGGTTTTGTTTCCATCTCAGTAGGGATTGTGAAGGTTTTGATTCTACAGCTGTCCGAACTATACGTCAAAGATATTTTCAAATTTTTGTGAGGATGTAATGGAACCTTCTGATTATACTACCTCTCTTTATTTTAAAATTGGTGGTGTAAACCACTTATTCTTTTCAAAAAGGGTTTCTGTAATGGACTAGTTTTGCATTACTGCATAATGTGGCCATTACACCATTTGTATTGATTTGATTGGCTAAACTATCTAACTATTGCTTGTCATCTTTGGTATGAATTGTCATTATTATCTTAGTTTTGTGTTGATTTGGAATATATATCTTAGATGCATATAATTCAATTACTAAATAAAATGTCCTTTTTGATCATTATACACATTCTTAATATTCTTGATTAAATACCTTTTGATACGGGGAGTTCCAGTAGGTTGGCTGAATCTTTGGCTCAGCCGATCTCTCAGAGTGCATAAGCCGACGTCCCTTTGTGGCTTGAGTAAGATGAAGTCATCGTCTAGGCTGACGTCTAAGATCGGCTAGACCGACCTCATTACACACCTCGGGCCTTCTTCATCTTGGCTCGGGGCGGATTGCTCGGCTCAGACGAAGTCGACCTGGAGCCCAACGTGTCCGCGGGATTCCCGGAGCGTGGCTTACGTAATTGCCGATGCAACAACTGTTAAGGTAACGTCTGAGGATCGTGCGCCCGATGATTGCGGCCATTAGAGACCACGATCTCGATGATCTGGCATGCCGGTTACAACCACGATTTGGCGACAATCACGGAGATCCCCAGAGAGATTCGCAGGGTCGTCCAACTATTACACGTGTATCCTAACCCTATAAAAGAGGTAGACACTTTACAGACACAGGTACGATGTTCCACCCCATAGGCTAGGCCATTCTGCTAGCTAGTGACTGACAAGAGCGTCAGAGTGTCTTCCCGTCGAGGCCTCTCGATGGGCTTTGCAGGTCAGATCGAGAGCTCGGAACACGCGTCTCACGTCGACTCGGCGCGCCTCGAAGGGCTTCCCTCAGCTTGGTCGTCTCAGCTCTTGCCTCAGCCAAAGTCGCCTCGGCACGGGCCGGCCTCGGTTGTACATATCGCAACATTGGCACCATCTGTGGGAAGATGTTACTAAAGGTCAGTACGGTTTTCCCCCACTCACTCGTAGTTGATCTCGAAAGCTTTGAATGCAAGCATAGGGCACTACTTGAGGCGTCGTCTGTGATCAACAAAGGAGTGTCCTAGAGCATACGAGGTTGTGTAGACGAGTATCTCCAGAGGACCAATAGGAAGGCCAACGAAGAGTCACTCAGAGCATCGTCGGGTAGTTAATGGTGAATCCCTTAGTAGATTTCGAGCCTCCCGCTGGGGGGCCAAGTGGCCGACTACCCAACGACTTGGTGTGGCCACTGTTTTACGCATGCTAGTAGTCTCGTATCCAGAGTTCAAGCTTTTTCGCGACCAGATGTTTGGGATGTGCAGGTCGGCAGACATAGAAAGCCGAGCACCTCTGTTGTTGTCTCGATGTGTCAGTAAAAGTTGAATTTCTATTGCATTTGCACACTTTAATTGTAATTGAACTATTGGAAATTGGCGAGTCGCTTTATAGCATCATCATTTGTTGACATTGTCGGTAATCATCTATGAGGTTGTTTTGGCACTCGTAAGATACGTGGACATTGTAGTTCACTGGACGAGGTCGCTTCAGCACTCGTCAGTAGCCGAGAGATGACGTCCGACATGATATGAAAGACGAGGTCGCTTCGGCACTTGTAAGATACGTAGACGTCGTAGTTCACTGGACGAGGTCGCTTCAGCATTTGTCAATAGCCGAGAGACGATGTCCGACATGATATGAAAGACGAGGTCGCTTTGGCACTCGTCAGGAACCGAGAGACGACGTCAGACGTGGTATCAATGCGAGGTTGCTTCTGCACTCGTAAAGGGGCCAGACAAATATGGGTGTACATAACACGAGAAGGCCGCATTGGCGGTCTATAGTTCCCGTGGTCATAGAGGTCGGCATGACCTTGAGAATTGACAAGCTCGGGGGCCGCCTCGATGAGGTCGCCCCAACACAGAATACTAGGTCGCTCGGCACTCGACCTATCAACTGTTTCGTGTCGGCTAATATTCGTAGACCTCAGGCAAGCCGTCGTGGCTTGGCCACATCAGGAGAAGATGGCGACGACGTTATGCATGGTCTCGGTACCCTAGGAACTAAACTTTCGCAAGGTTAAGTTCTCGGATGACTCGACATTAAAACCGTTGTGTTTGGCAAAAAAATTTACAAGGACATTTTTGGCCGAGGCAGTAAGGTACAAAAAGGGTCTCGACAATGCACGAGACTAACAAAAAGTATGAGGACCCACACAGGGGTCGTCTACAGTGCTCTCGGAGAAGATGTGGTTGCCTTAGGCTCGGCAGCAACGACCGCCTCAGCAGTGGTGGCCTCATCTGCTACAGGATCATCGACTATGGTTTGGACGTCGGCGGACAGAACGGCGTCGGCTGGTCCCTCGACATCCTCCTCCTTGTCTTCCTCGTCGGTATCACCAGCTCAGAGAGGTCGAGGCTCGGGTGCCGTTCCCTTACGCGCCCAAGGCAGAAGTCATACCCTTCTCGGAAGAGCTTGACTACCTCGGCCTTAAGCTCGTCGAATTCGCGGTACTCGGCAACGACCTTCGTTCCCTCGTCGGCCAACATCTGAGGGATGCTGGCCTTGGTCTCCTCGTAGGCTAGAAGATCGGCTTTATGAGCCTCCTTCTCGGTCTGAAGGGACTTTAAGAGCTTGTTGGCGTTGCCCTCGGCCTTGCTTGCTCGCTCGGCCTCCTTCTCTCAGAGATCCTTCTCGGCAACAAGCTTCTTTTAGGCCTCGGCCAATTGCGCCTCGGAGGACGCACGGGAGGCCTCAGCCCGGTGTAGAAGCGCCTCGAATGACGCCATTTAACTCTGCACTGACACGTAGAAGTCGTCGATGATCTGGCGAGGCCTCTGTGCCAAGGCGCGGGCCTTGGCTCCGGCAGGGAGCGACTGGCACCCCCACTTGGTGGCGCTGAGTTCTCTCGATCGCTTGGGTACCCGCTGCTGGGAGGAGCTTGAGGCGGTGACCACGGCTGATGCCGACCCTGAGGCAGGCCGAGGACGCTTAGTCGGCCCCTCTTCTCCGGTAGCTGCGACTGCTTCTTAGGGGCCGAGGGTAATGGGGCGACGACGGGAACGTTGGCCTCGGTTGGGCGAGCACGCTTCACGCCATGGTTCGCACTCTTATTTCCCCTCGTCATGAGCTCGCGCGCAGCCATCTCGGAGAGGGAGAGATTGCCCTTCTCTTTGGCAGACGGAGCGGACGACTTGCCTTTGTCGGCCATTGCTGCAAGAGAAGAAAATAATAAGTTCTCGGAAGCGATTAACGGTGGCCGAAGGTAAATGTTGGGAAGAAGATCGAACCTCGGTTAGCCTCGACAATCAACTCGAACAGCTTCTCGGAAGGCTCGAACAAGTCGGGAGGCTCCACCGCCTGTAGAGACTCGAACTCTGAGAGCTCGGATGCAACAAGAGTCGAGGGGCGGAAGGCTTTGTCTGGGATGTTCACCGCCAACTAGGTGGTCGGAAAGGGCCATCCGGTCGGGGAGTGAACAAAAACAAAGTTCCTCTTCCAGTTGTGGATAGAGGAAGGCATTCGGCCAAGAATTTGCCGACCTGACCGAGCTGCGAAGTACAGTCAGTCTCCGAAGGCTTTTACGGAGAAACAATGAAAGAAAATGCATGTGGTCGGAAGGACCTCGGCTAGGGCACAAGCTGCTAGGAAGCCGACAACCGACCTCCAGGAGTTGGGGGTCAGCTGCGATGGAGTGGCTCCCGACATGAGAAGGAGAAGAACGATAAAGGGATGAAGAGGAAATCGAAGGCCTGCTCGGACAGCCTCGGAGTAAATACAAACTCCGCTCTCTATGGTATAGTAGGCTCGAAGTTGTTTGTTTGAGTATAGGGTGGAGTTCTCGAGAAAGTTGAGACCAGGATGCGTCTTCATCCATTGGAAGGTCTCAGAATCGATCTCACACCGGGTGTCGGCTACGGTGTTCGCTTGCCCACAAGATCTGAGGTGTGTGAAGAAGGTTTCCTGGGAACATAAGACCCAGGACTGACCTCCAGAACAGAAGACTCCTCGATGGGACCCGACGCCTAGACGTCAGGCCGAGAAGCTTCCGGAAGAAACGTCCTCGTTTTAGAAGGACAAGAAGGCGAGGCCATTTCGGATGACGTCGAAGCGGAGAAGTTCTCGGAAGGAGAACCTCCAGAAGAAGAACCCTCACGAAGGTGAGGGTCGGAAGAAGACGACGAAAAGGAATTGGACAAGGAAGAGCTCATCGCTTACCTTGAAGGAAGTAAGCAAAGACAAGGGATGGCAGATGCTCAGACGTCGGGACAGAGATCGTCGGCACGTCGGCTGGCCGTCCAAAGAATGCTCGCGCGCGAAAGCAAGGGTGGTTTTTCGGCAGCAGACTCTACTATTTATAGTGCCGGGGGGCCGATCAAGATCCAACAGTCGATATCCATCGTATGCGATAGTAGTTTAGATCTTGACACGTGGTGCAACCAGATTGGCCACCGAGTGTTGCCTCAGATTTCGACTGACACGGCTGGCGAGGAGCATCATGATGGCGCATTGGAGTCGTGGGGGCGACGCGATCGCTGGCGTCGCCGCACAGCAATCGAGGCGACCTGACAGTATAACACGGTGCAGACCAGCGCTGATGGCGTCACGATGTGACCAATGGCAGGCTGGTGTTGACAACGGTGATGCGACGTGGAGCGGTCCACGTGGGCTATCACAGCCACATGGCAAGACACGTCTCTGGCAAAGAAATTCCGAACAACTTCACCTCGGCCCATGTTTGCAGTCTGACGTGAACCTGGGGGGCCAATGATACGGGGAGTTCCCAGCAAGTCGGCTAAATCTTCGGCTTAGTCGACCTCTCAAAGTGCATAAGCCGACGTCCCTTTGTGGCTTGAGTAGGACGAAGTCGTCGTCTAGGCTGACGTCTAAGATCGGCTAGACCGACCTCATTACACACCTCAGGCCTTCTTCATCTCGCTCGGGGTGGATTGCTCGACTCAGACAAAGTCGGCCTGGAGCCCAATGTGTCCACGGGATTCCCGGAGTGTGGCTCACGTAACTGCTGATGCAGTAGCTGTTAAGGTAACGTCCGAGGATCGTGCGCCCAATGATTGCGGCCATTAAAGACCACGATCTCGATGATTTGGCATGCCGGTTACAACCATGATCTGGCGACAATCACAGAGATCCCCAGTGAGATTCGCGGGGTCGTCCAACTGTTACACGTATATCCTAACCCTATAAAAGAGGTAGACACTCCACAGACATTGGTACGCTGTTCCACCCCATAGGCTAGGCCATTCTGCTTGGCTAGCGACTGACAAGAGCGTCAAAGTGTCTCCTCTCCGAGGCCTCTCGGCAGGGTTTGCAAGTTAGATCGAGAGCTCGGAACACGTGTCTCACGTAGACTCGGCGCGCCTCGGAGGGCTTCCCTCGGCTTGGTCATCTCAGCTCTTGCCTCAGCCAAAGTCACCTCGGCACGGGTCGACCTTGGTTGCACATACCGCAACACCTTTGATACTAGTCTTGAGTCTTTCTTGTGATTTTTTTCTTGCTTTTTTTATGCTAAAAAATGAGTATTATTTAAATTGATTACATAATTTATTGTAGGTTTGATCTTATTACACTTGTTAAGCTTATGAATCTTACTACCAGCATTTTCAGGCGTTGAAGTTGTAAATGCGAATGATGGGGTCTAAGAAGAGGGCCATCATAAATGTAGAGCTACTTTTGCTAACCAGCAAATATTTTTAAAAATATATTTATTCGGATATTGACATCAATCATCATTTTAATATTTCTGACAGTATTATTAAGTACTTATATATTAAATGAGGTTGTAATTTAAATGGTTTGACTATTGAGGTTTGACACTTTTAGGCCTTTGATGAGAAGGTATATTGTTGGTGAACTTTGGTGGGAACACTGACTAATCAAATAATGCTAGGTTGATATGACCTTCACATGTATGAATGTGTATATAGAAATTGAGTGAAAGGAAATAGTAACTTTATGTGGGAAGATAAATTGATGGTAGCCTATCTACCAGGAAGTAGAATGCTGTGATCCATACACTGAACATTTCACTATTCCAATATTAAGAGCCAAAGGCTACTCATTCTGAGTAATTCTAAATTTCCATGCATTTAAAAAAAAATCTACAGTAATAGAACTCTTATTTTGGTGGGTGGAATTTGTGGCATGTTTTAGCAATGATTCAATTTTCTTATTATACCTTCCAAGTTGTCTTCAGTTAAATTTCCTACATGGATAATTGTGGCATGTTTTAAAATTGCTAAATGTTCAGGTTAGGCATAATTTGGAACAGGCCAAGACAGTTCTAAAGAGTCTGATTAAGGTTTGCATTAAAGTCTTTGTTAATGGAGGTTTTTATTACCTGTGGAATATCTTTTTTTCCCTACTGGCCTAAACATCTCTGCTTCCAACTTATGATACACATCTGCAGAGGGAAGAGAAAAAGTGTGAGGTTGTGGAAACTGAGGTCAGCCTTCAGCAAATTCAGATAAGACATAAGGTGCTTACCTATGTTTCAGATAACTCTTGAGGTTTTAGCTCCAGTGATTGGTAATTTGGTATAATTAGTCATGAATGAGATCATTTCTATGAAGAAAACATGGAAAGAAAGACCTCTTGTATATGAATCTTTATCTCCTTTTCTACTTGAGAGATTGCTGGGTTGTTGTATGGCTCCATGACAACTATGATCCACAGAAATAAGTCTGCCTAGATTTTAATTAGTATACTAGAGTAAGGTTATATCTTAAATAAGTTTTCTTCAAGGGGTTGTAGATGATACGACTCTTGGTTATGTTGGGTTTATACATGTGACTTTGGTGTGCTTTTACTGGCACTAATGTGTGGTACTTCTTCCCTACGAGTTTTAACTTGTGTTGTTCTTTGAGCTTGTCCATCTTTGTTCCCAAAGGAAAATTTTCTTGAAGGTGTTGTCTATTCTAAATTTAATAATACTTATTGTCAGTAACTTTCAAGTGACTTTATCAATCTTCCAATAATGGTTATCCTCTGTCCTGAAGATTTTCCAATGATCATCTACTTCCTGTATTCATTTCAAATTCCCCTTCCCACTCTAGGTAGCTTTTGAAATTTGTGCCTGAGTGAAAGCCCACTATAGCAGGAGATATAATCTGATTTTTGACACAGAAAAGATGCAGGTTTACAATGATAACTTAGCAGCGTGTGAAATCATTTTTTGGAAAGAAATTTGCCCTCACATGGGTCAAGGCACAGTTATTGAAAAATGGTAAAAGTATCTAATGGTTAGAAAATCTGCTTTTAATCTATGAAAAACAGTTTAGTAACACCGTTTATAGACACTCTAAGCTAGCATTCCTACGTGGCATGCCACCTCAACTTCTTTGTACACATCAACACTTTTGGGAATAGAATAACAATGCCGATTCCCCTTCCGCGGCTGCCATGGTGAGGCTGGCCACCTGAGAGATGAACCTGTTCCATTCTAGGTGGTTGAGGGAAATCAGGAGGAAGAGACGATGGTGAAGTCGGCATCGAGGGGGAGGTTGCGGAGGGAGATGGAGGTGACGTGGGTGGCACGGCAAGCGACTCTAGTGAAGGAAGCACAGGGATTGGCGCTGGGGAGCCAGGTGGGGAGGGCGAGGCCATGGTTGGGAGGAGTGGGTGGAGGCGATGGGAAGATGGTGGGGGTGCACTAGGTTGGGAGCAATCGGGAGGTGGAGTCACCAGTTCTATCTTGCCGGCACTTCTGCCAGCTGCTATTGTCGCAGCTGCATAGCCCCCGTGCCTTCAACTTCCCCGGTTTCGGGGGAGAACCTACAGAGACGGACTACTAGTATTCTGCTCCAGGATCATATCTCTGATAGTATCCTCCACCCAAGAGCAGAACACAAACATGACGCAGTTTTCGGGTCATTGTCGACTCACGCAGGCCTCTGAGATCTATGCAAATACGTGAAACGAGAAGCGTGCAACTCGGGCTCATCTTGCTCGCTCAATCAAATGTTCCTGTGATGCCACGTTCCGCACCTGCAAGGATGCTTCCAGCCTCGCTGTCACCGGCCACCATCAAACACCTTGTCTGCTGCCATCCTGATCGCCGCTAGCGCGATCCCCCACCCCCAGTGCACTCGGGCGACTGTGTATGACACCTCCCCACCTGCACTGGTCCATACCCGTCCCTGGCGCCACCGCCACGAAGCCAGGGGGTAGCCTGCTGCAGCCGCTGATGCAGATGGCTTGGTACCACAGGCGGGGGATGATGGTGGAGGCAAGGTAGTCCCCGGTGGTCTCTAGGGTGGTGCAGGCATCCCAGCTGGGTGTTGTGCCATCCACATCGCTCCATGTCCCTCCGCAACCTCCCCGTTGATGCTGACTTCACCACCGTCTCTTCCTGCTCTCTCTTGACCACCTGGAATAGACCAGGTTTGTCCCTTCGGTGGCCAGCCTTAAACATGGTGGCCATGGAATGGGAATCAACATTGTTCTCTTCCCAAAAGTGTTTATGCGTACTAAAAAATTGAATGCTACGTAGAAATCTTAGCATAGAGTGTTTATAAACAGTGTTACTAAACCATTTCCCTTAATATATACTATCCATTTCCTGATGGATTTATGATTGATTATCATGCATCTGATGCTCATTTCACATGTTTGGAGTTGCTTTGTCCGTTTTGCAACCATTGGAATCTGTGAAACTTTGTCTGCACTGCTTTGCATAATATTTCTTGTGTCCTTAACCTAGTCTTTTCACATGAAGGATTCCTCTTGGAGTCTTTTGAGAGACTGATATCGACTGGCTTTTAAAACAGTTGGGGGCAGTGTTTGATGTTAAATTGTCCCTCTTGTATGTCAAATTGATGCCTACTGTTTGTCCCTGTTTGTTTCTGTGGTAAAATTGGGGGCAATTATTCTCGTAAGAATGTTGAATTGTCACTCATTCTCAATCATATGAAGAATACAATTCGGAGGAATCCTTCTATCTGAGCTTCACTTCCTTTCCATGAAAAATGAATCTGTTTTTAGAGGTTCATGAATAGCCTATGTCATCCTCTTAATTTCTCTGATGAATGTATATTAAGAGTGAGGTCATGGCCCATGTTAATCAAGTTGAGCTAAAATTTTAGATATGTTATTGTGAATGAATTCATTAAAAATGCCATTTAGGAATTGCTTCTGTAAGTAAGTTTATGTAAGCCATCTAGTTTATGTAAGCCATCTCTGTTGGGTCGTGGGTGTCTAGATAGCACTTTTGTTTCTTTAATGGTAACAGTGGTCTTTCTTTTTTGCATTGGGGGGGGGGGGGTTGAGATTCGAGCTGATTTGAATTTAGATTCAGAAAAAAGATGTCACTATCCTACTGGAAGACTATTTGACTAATTTGGAAAGGAGTCTGTTTCTATGCGAAGTACATGTGAAGAATCATATACTCTTTCTGAAGGGCAGATATTGTGGATATCTAATGTAGATCGTCATGCGCTCAATTTATCTACACTGGGAATTTATCATGTGTGAGATAGACGTGAGTGTACTTTACAGTCAATGGTCTTAATTAGACTACATTTATTCCAAAGGTGTTCCATTGTCCATTTTGGTCTTTTGGTGTATATTTATTATTCTTCTACTGTTAGATGTTGCATGCCGGAAAGAGTGCCTATTTTTGTGGATATTGTTACTCCATCAAATACAGTTCTTCATCTGGTATTCCTTTTTCCCCTTTCTTATCAATTGAAAGAGGATTTTTTGCATTCTCTGTCATTTTGGCTTTTGCAACCTAGAGACTGAACAACATTCGGTGGTACATTTTCACCTTTCAAGAAAGAGGAATATGCAGGATATCTAAGGTTTCATTTCGGTGAGATCATTCTTCAATTCACAGCAAATCTTTCTTCAATTCACAGCAAATCTAGTTACTATGGTGCTTCTGTAAGTTTTTGAGCTAATATAATGTGAAGTGCTTTCAAAGCATCATGAAGGTCAAGCAATGAGAGGTTGGGTGTGGACCACATTGCAGCTTGTTTGTTGCCTCTGTGTTCTAATTCCTTGACAGTTAACTTGATACTCACATCTTTTTTAGTTATCACCAATGTTTTCTATGCGGTTACTAACTAATCTAGGTTTCATGTGGAAAACCCAATGAAATTTTTTACCTATTAGCTATTGTCCTCTAAGAAATGTTGTAATGTAGTGTACTCATGCGTTGTGCTATTTTCTGCATGAACACAGCTCATTGAAGATGCATCATCCCCTTCATGCAAATTAGGATTTATGGGAGATGAACATATGGCACAATCCCCTTCATGCAAATTAGGATCTATGGGAGATGAACATATGGATTATTTAGATGATGGGAAAACTGGTTGTCCACGTTCTCGAGTGCAGAATCTGGTGACCACAGGCTCTGAGCTGATGAAGATTCCAACAGCACCCAAGCAGGAATTGAAGTGGCAATGGCTTCAGATGATGGTAGTGCTCCCCACCACAGAACCGGTTCTATATCTGCCCATTATCAATGCAGGTATTTAAGTATACTTGTATCTGCTCATTCTCAATGCAGGATCCTCATGAACCAGTTCTATTATTCACAAAACCTTTAGATCGGGAGAGGTTGGCTGCAGCAGGGGTCATGCTACCATCTGATCGTTCTGTCAAAACTTGTTCCGTCACACTGCCTTACCAGTTCCGTGGAAGGATGGGACGAGGAGGGCGCATAATCTTTGATAGATGGAAGAACCCGCAGCATGTTACTGATTGATTTTCACTATCTTATTCCCATGCCTGGGCTGCAGATTGCACCTGAGTGAATGCTATTTGCAAGAGAGATCGAGGTTATGAGGGCTCACAAAGTTGGGGCATGATGAAGCAAGTGGCTGCACAATTTGGATCCTCCATTCATACAGCAGACAGATACAAGTAACCCAGCTTTTGTGCGCAGACGAAGATCTGAGCATCTGCCTCGACCATTTTGGAATTGGTTAAGGGTGGTTGCTTTTCTCCTCACCGCTGTTTTGCAAACTTGCAGCTGCTCCCGCAAGTTTGTAACCAGGGCAGGAGCAACTCAAAGCCATATGTAAGTACTAGGATTGGTCTGGTGACTGGGCACTCCGTGTACGCTAGGTTAGGTTCGAGGTTCCATCATAGGAGGGGAGGGCCAAATCTGTAAAGATACAAGAGGAAGGTGTAAATAGATTTCTTTTGGTGGAGTAGGGTAATGCGATAACCATCCTAAACCCAAAAAAAGAAACCGTCCTTGGTAGTAAATTATCTTCTTTCCGTCCTCAGTACTAAACGTCCTTTCTTTTCCGTTCTTTTCTTGCCCCTGCTATATGATCGGTTTGGAGAGTGAGGAACGATAAGAACTCTGAAATCCGGTGATTTCGTTTTTCAGATTGAACGGGCACCTAGAAGAACAGTTTATTTGGACTGAAAGTTTATCTGAAGTTAAGTGACAGTGTCGTCGGGTTATGAAGATAAATTCAGTGCTGCAACTCTAAATTTCACTTGGATTCTATTTCCCCTTAACTTATTGGCAATGCGATTATGTTTACCTGATCCAAGATACCAGCATCTTAGGAATTTTATTGTGGAGGATCATTTCTCAACAGGCAATAGTGGTGGGGTCGCATCCTGTCTTGACACGAGAAATCCTCGCGTCCAACTTCATGGCCTCCGAAAGCAAAAGCTGGATTCTGGCAAGCTCCTAAATGTCGTCAAAAGCACAGGACATTGTACATTGACATAAGCGTATTCCGGTGCTTATATTCATAAAACAAGGTTATCTGTGTATTTACATTATGCAACAGGACTACTTTTACAGTGATAAAGTTCAGAAATTAGGACCCTTCATGTATGTCGATATGTATCTAAAAACATTATTTTTGCAATTATGCATCAAAGAAGATTATCCTCGCAAAAATCAGCTTCCAAAATTATTCTTTTGCGACAGGGGATATGACATATCCACAGAAGTACTAGAATACGTGCACCGTGATCCAATTCCATGCTAAACTGAGTCAACGACACATTTAACATAAGATGCATTGGTGGGATATCTCGCATTCATATTATACATCTTTCAAAGTTTCTTGCTAAGTATCTCGGCTTCATGACACGTTCAATTGCACGATATATATACGAAATGCGACAATGTATTTGATTCACTTTCATAGTCAAAGACAGGACTGAATGAGGTCATAGGGGAACCGAGTTGTCGTAAAAAACGAGCAGCAGCACTCCCAACGGCACACCGCGCACACATTATCCACCCCACAAGCAAAAGCACTCACTCTAGGTGGGGAGCCCACCTCACTTCAGGAGGGTCTTAACAATTGACTTGACATTGAGCTTCTTAAGGTCGGTGTAGGATTGTCCGCAGCCAACAAACATCACTGGCGCCCCAGAAATGTAGACCATGGACAGCGCAGCTCCCACCTGCAGCATCCCAACCGTTCTCATGAGTTCACATCGCACAAACACAAACATAAACAGATCAAAAGGGCAAAAAAAAAAACAAATGAGAGAAGGTTAGAACATGTAATGAAGTAAAAGACATGCCCCGAACAACTGAGGTACCTTGTCGTCGATAGTGTCAAACTTAGTGAGCAGGATCCCATCAATCACCCCCGCGTTAGGGGTCATCGAGAGGTCGGCCAGTTTCTGCAAGATGTTTCCAGGTGAGAAACGTGATCTCATCACCCATGCCTCCCAAAAAAGGAAAGATAACATGTACAAGACCTAGTTGCAACAAATGAACCTTCAAAAGTTTCTCACCACTGTAACCCAACTGCAGCGTTGAAAAAAGTACCTGATTAAATTTACTTAGTTGGTCCACCGCATCATTTCCAACTAATGCCTCTCCAACAAACAGTACCAGATCTGGCTTGTTGAGGTTGATGAGCTTGGAAAGCGCCCTCATCAATGGTTCATTATCCTGAAATTTAAGGTGTAAGTTAAACAGAAGGCACAAAGAACCAGCTCCTGGCCAGAGCAAGAAAAAGCAATGGATATATATACACGTAAATTTCAGCTAGACAAAAATTTCCAAGGGATAAAAATAATAATGCCCACTTCCCAATGCATCCAAGTTTATGTTACCTGCATTCGACCAGCAGTATCAACAAGAACAACATCTGATTTGTTACGGCTAGCCTCTTGAATTGCCTCCTTCGCTACTATTGCAGGGTCTTTCTCATATCCTTTCTCAAATATGGGTATCTGTAAAATTAATTGAGGCATTTTAGTGCCCAATAAATCAGTGGAACAACAGCAACTGCCTACACTGAAATATCTTCTTCTCTTTGGCTGGTTGAGTCAGTTTGGGTTCTTTGCGGGGCGAGCGGGTGGGGGAGGGAGAGGGGGAGGGGCAAGTGCAAATGGCATACCTGAAGTCTGCGAGCATGTGTACGCAGTTGCTCTACAGCACCAGACCGGAAAGTATCACAAGCAGCCATCATGACACTAAGCTTATGCTGCAAAAGCCAATATGCAACCTACACAAGTGACAACAAAAGGAGGACATTAGTTTCCGCATCAAGTGAAAACCACAATCAAATTGACTAAAAAATTGGATGCAGAAAGAGATGACCTTTGTCATTTTTTCTTTACCTTAGCAAGATTGGTGGATTTTCCAACACCATTGACACCGACAAAAACAATTATATAGGGTTTGCCATGCTCCTTGGCAGCATGCACATCCCTCAGGATGTCAATAGAACGTTTGGGAGTCAAGATACGAAGAAGAGCCTCCTCCATTGCTGTCTGCAGTCACACTCAGACGTTGAAACATAGCATTTCTGGGAGGATGAACCCAACATGTTAGCCACAGAAGAGAAGACAGAACAGAGAAATACCTGAACAGTCGAAGAAATTCTTGTAAACGATCCTAGCTTTTTCCCTTCAAGACTAGCTGCTACTGATTCACAAAGTTTTTCAGCTATTTCTTCAGCCTACATCTCAGTGAAATTGATCAATTATTCTGTCAACAGATAACAGGTATTTAATTTGCACTAGAGTATCTTGTCCATCACACATACCACATTTTTGGTCATTAGCCTGTCTTTTAGGGCTTTCAAGGCTGGCAGCAAATCTGCCTTTTCCAAAACAGCATTTCCAGAAATGCTAAGATCAAGGATTAAATAAAATTAGCTGCTAACAGAGATGATATTGGACATAATTTGAGGAGAAAGAATGACAAACAGAAATACAAATAACGCATCAATTCCAATTCACAGCATCGTCTAATCAAAAAATCATTACAGATATAACTAATTTGGAAATTGTTCATAAATTGTTCAATGTCTAGTTTTCCAAGAACAGATGGGTCCAAGTACATGCAAGTTGAATGGATCACTAAATCAACTGTGGTAAATTGAGTTCAGCTGTGGTCACATGACCAAAGAAGGGCAATGGAGTAAGAAATGAAACCATATCCCTATCTTCCACAGGTTTCATATCCTCTAAACCATCAGTTATTTGTTGTTCTCTGATGAATCATCAATATGGTTTAGGGTCAATGTGATCCAAAAAGTAGGCTTCTATTGACCAAATATATAAAGATGCAGTTATAAACATTCAAGCAATTTTGGAGTGTGGCTCAACTTGAACAAAAAGAATACACATGCATTCTTGTGAAGGATGGGTATCTCATTACCGGTTCAGCAAAGATGTATAATGGATATAAAATCTTTGGATGCCTTTCATAGACAATGCAAATTACACGTTTCTAGGTGAAGAATAGCTCCAGTGGTCATGTCCTCATTGATGTTATATCTTGCACTGATTTAAAGATAAAACTTCCAAGTAGAGAATAATTATGACCATTGATGTAACGGGAAATTTAGTCATGCAACATGCCATCATCCTACACAGTTACCACTATTTTCCCAACAACTTTCATTCTACTTCTTCCTAGAAAAAAATGCGACAGATTACATATAACAGTCACCATGAGCACACATTCGATTCCATGATTCTGTGCATTCTATTTCAACAACAAAATCAAGATCAAAGAATTATAAAACTTGTCTAGAAGTAAGCTAAAGATGTTAATGTTTGCAGCAAATAATCTCATGTATGGGACATATAGTACGGAAGATAAATACCTTTGCAAAACTGATGTAAACCAGCCCTTCTTGGAATTGGTCTTTGTATTCTCAGGCGCCTCATCAACCTCGCTATCACTCTCACTGCTCACATCTTCCTCCTTGTCCATCATGCTTTCACCCTGATCTGCCGCAACAATTTCTATGTTCCCTTCCCCTCTCTCATCTACTGGATCGGTAAAATCCAGCCTTGACTCCGAAGGAGAATCATCCCAAACCCTATTCTTCTTTGTTGTCTTCTTTGGTTCTGCTTTTGTACCCTTCCCTACAACAACTGTGTTAGTTTTCTTGCCCCCTTTAGAACGCAACTTCTGTAGCTTATTTACATCAAAAGCTCCACCGTCGGAACTTTTCTCCTCAGTTTTCACAACACCGGCCGCAGCGCGAGATGCCTTGCTCTCGTTCTGGTGCCCATGGTGATTGCCATTCATCACACCATTGGCCTTTCGGGAATCACCATCAGAATCATCCTTCCCACCTCCATCACCATTCTTCTGTTTCCCGTTGGCCACTATTCCAGCCTTGTGCCCGTTGATCTGCGCTTGCTTCTTCGTCCCACCACTCACCGGCGCCCTCGACATGACCTGCTTCAGCTTTCTCATCTCATCAGCCCTCGCCTCCGCCTCCTTCTGAAGCTGACGGAAAATCTCATTAAAGTCATCATAAACCACGCGCCGGGGATCATAGATTCCGGCGAACTCGCGCTTCACCGCAGCCAGGAGGTCGTCCACGTAGAGCAGGTGGAGGATCCGCTGGTACACGGCGACGAAGACGAGCCCGAGCTCGTTATGGAACGTCCATTTCAGAGCGTATGCGGCGCCGGCGTTTGGGGCATCGTAAATGTAGGACGCATCGGCGGATCTCTCCTCGAGAAGGCAGGAACGGATCAGGGTGTCGATCGGGGACCCCTTGAGGGCATTCCCGAGCTCCCTGCAGGTCCACAGGATCAGCCCGCCCCGGGTAAAGATCAGCAGCTGCTCCAACATCTCTCCCCGAACCCTAATCCGAAGAACAAAAGGAAACGCCCGGCGATCAGACGGGAATTCAGATCCTCCCCAATTTTGGATCAACACAAAGAAAAAAATGATTCATACAAAATCCAAGAAGACGGAGAAATGCGAGAACTATAATTTGCATGGATCTGCAAGTACAAAAGGGAGAACAAACAACAGATCATCGGATCGGAGAAGCCTACCGTTGTTCGTCGCGAGGGAGAAGTAGAACAGAAAAAAAACTATAAACTGAAACGAGGAAGAAAAAAAAAAGGGAAAAAAAAGGGGGCAACCGATTCGTTGGACTTGGGAAAGCAGAGGGGTTTGAAGGGGAAGAACAGGATGGCGCCCGGGCATTTATAGGTGATCCGGTGGGCCGACCGGGGAGGCGGCGGTCCGGTCGACCATGTCTGACCGCGCCGACGCGTCGAATCCGGCTGTGGGAGTTGTGCGGCAGCGGGATGTGCGCGTGGTTGGGTTTTATGAATTCCCGTTTGTGAACAATCCGAAATCCAAATAGAATCCGATAGTAACTTGCAAGTTTTAAGCAACATTTGGGAGTAAAATTTGAGCCGATTTTGACCTTGTCAAAGTTCTGCCAGCACTCAAATCGAATCAAACATTCTCAACCGCTACGGCATTTATTTAGTGCGTCTCAATTTTTAAAAATGGGAGAGAGATAGATAGATTTTTTTTTCTTTTTTTTTTTTACGTTGTGGGAGAAACGATTAGTGAGCTATTTATGTCGATTCCAAAGACGTTTATATCTTGCATGCGGTGGATTTTTTTTTCTTCAAATTTTTAATTTTTATTTTATCACCTACTAGCTCATGCGAGAAGAACACTGGATTGGGAAAACCACACAAATGACGAGGTAAAAAGTTAAATCAATTTTTGTGATTTTGACTTTTTACAAAGTCAATCGCCTTAAGCAAGTATCTAGTACATCTTTGGCAGCATGCATTTTTTGACTTTTTATTAGACGGATCAAGGTGTGGTTGCAAATAAAAAGGAGAAAATACACTTTAAAGTCTAATAAATAGTTTCAAATTTGTAACCTAAAGGGTCATATAAAAGGAGATTCAATTTGGATCCTTACAAAATTTAAGAAAATAGTTACTACCTGTGGTGGTATGTTCCTGTTTGGGCCGGAGCCAAACGGGCCTCCACTAAAGAAGATGGGGAAGACGAACGCCGGTGCGGACGGAAGCCTGCAAAACCAGAGATGGATCAGGGGGCCCAGTGAAGACCGGGAAAACCCTCCGATGCCTAAGTCAGTGAGAGGTTTGTAAGGCAGGGGGTTTGCGAGTGTAGGGGTGTGTTCGCGTGAGAGAGAACGTACCAGTGCATGGTCATGTACCTGTGTTTTTATAGGCGTTGGTGCCAAGGCGAACGTGTGTAACGTGGATAGATCGCGCCTGGAAAGGCCCCTTGATGGGCACGTATAACGGGAGGAGTTATGCTCTCAGATGCCCGTTGGGATGCCAGGCAGTCAATGCGCCTCTTGATGATGGAGCGCGTGGCCTGGGGCAGTTATAACCGTCGCGAGGATACGGAGAGCTGTTCGACAACCTTCGGACAAGATCACCGATCAGGTGACTCGCGTGATGAAGGAACGCGCTGATCGGTAGCGTCCGCAGTTGTTCGGTATGGAAGGGCAGATGACCTGCTCGGGGATATTCTGCTGCGGAGCTTGACAACATCCGATCACGGGGGTCATACATTGGAAGTCTTCGAACCGCCCTAATGAGGACGTGGCCCCTGGAGATGGTGTCACGTTTGTTGACAGGACACGAGAGGGCCGTAATGGGCCATCATGGGCATAGGTGACCAGATTTGGCCACCACACTTGCCCCCCACGCTCTCGAGTGGCTCGGTGAGACGAGCGCTTCGAGGGCGTCGCTTCCGCATTTAATGCAATGGCCCGTTGCGGGGTGCCGCCGCTTGGAGTCCTGTCAAACGGCTAACCCATCATGATGGGTGCAAAGCCGTGTCGAGTCAGGAGCGTCATTGTTGCGTTCGAACGGCCGCCGACGTTGTACCTGAGGGGAAATTTTCGAAACCGGAAGGAGCGGCGTTTTAGGGCCCGCCTCAAATTTCGCTCCCTCCCCTTTCCTTATAAGGAGGGGAGGAGGCGAAGGCGGGAGCCACGCCTACGAAAAACCTTCCAGCATTCCAGCCCTTGAGTTTCCTTGCCTGCCTTGCTTTCCACCTTCTTCTTCGTCTCCTCTTGCTGCTGCCGCTTCCTGCGACTCTTCCAGTGATGGCGAGTAGAGGGAAGGCCGTTGCCGGAGCAAGTGGGGTGACCGCCGCGGCGCCCAGTGGACCACGGTACACTCCGTAAGCGCTTCAGGATCGGCGACGAGTACGAGATTATCGACGCGAAGGAAGGGGAGTCGTTCCTGGTGAACAAACTAGGCTGCCTCCTCCTCTCTGTAGATCACCTGGAGGCGGGCTTCCGGCTACCGCTGCCGGAAGTGGCGAAGGCGCTCTTGAACTGTTGGGACGTTTCGCCAATACAATTGACGCCCAACACATGGAGGTATATCTGCATCTTCGGCGTCATCTGCAAGATCAAAGAGATCCGGGGCTCAGCGGATGTTTTCCGGCTCACTTCAAGCTGTCTGCTTCTCGGGCGTCAGGAGCAGACATCTACTACGCGAAGCACCGAACAGACATGATGCACATTGGGTTGTCCAACAAATATTCCAACAACAAGGGTTGGATGGACAGGCTATTTTTTGCGCGCCACCGGGGTGGTGCCGAGTGGGGATTTCCCACTGTTATCCGCTCGGCACGGAAGGACAGCTTTCCGAAGCTGATCCAGGACGAGGCGAGGGCATCGGACAGGCTTCTCCGAGCAGGTGTTCGGAATGGAGAAGGCTATGTGACCGAGTTCCTGCTCGTCAAGTACGGCCTGAGCAAACCGTGGAGTAAGTATACGAACTCTTGGTTATTTACTCGTAGGTTTGGTGACCTCACTCTAACTCTTCCTCTTCTTCTTTTCTTTATGTGCAGCTGCCGCAGAGCTGGAGGCTGGAAGGGATCAGGAGGCGAACGAAGATTTTGCCGAGCAGATCCCTGTTTTGGCGCACATGGTGTATGAGGGCGACGATGTCGCCGCTGTTGTTTGGGTTCCCTCTGCCATGAGGGTTGGCACCGCAGTGACAACGGCGCTCGTTGCTCCTTCGCCTGCCGAGGAGCGTCCAGCCAAGGCACGGGCCCCTGAAAAGGGGCCCGAAAGGATTCTCCTGAAGAAGAAAGCCACCAAGGAGGCGGTTTCGGCTGGAGCTCGGACTCCACCGGAGAAGGGCTACGGGGTGAGTCGTTCTTCCGCTTCCATAAAAAGGAGGCCAGTTTTGTTCGACGAGAGCGCAGAGGAGGCAGAACAACTCCGTGCCCGGAAGAGGAAGAAGACGGTCCAAGCTACTCCTCCACATGACGAGGAGGGGATTGAAGAGGAAACGGGAGAGGCGCAGTTGCTGCTGTGCAGAAAAAGTACGGCCGTGGGATCGACCGATCAGGGAGTGCTGCGGGTGGCCTCCGTGGCGCGCCCAGAGGTCGCGCAGAAGATGGCGACCGAGCTGGGGCTCGTCGTCGTAAGCGACAGGTGCGAGAGCCCTGTCAGAGAAGAGGCCAGGGGCTCCACCTGCTCGAAGGATAGGGAGCCCTCTGATGCTTGGTGGTGCCGAGCATGGTGCTACCAACAACACTGCGGGGGCTTCTTCCAGAAGGAGTGGAGAAGTTGCGGTATCTCCTGTTCGGCGGGAGGAGGACGCTGATGCGACGGAAATTTCCGCCCCTGCTGGGGTGGTAGCAAGCAGCGTGGTGGCTCCAGCGCCGAGCGCAACTCCACTCGAGGGACAGGAAGTGGTTCCTGCTGCAAGGGCCATTGAAAAAGCGGCCGCGACGACGGGGGCGTCCGAGGAGATTGCTGCTACCACCGGGGGAATCTTGCCCCCCATGCCCCCCACCGAGGTGGTTGCTAATGTAAATGCAACCTCCAAGGTAGTTGAAGGTGATGGGGGGGAGGCTGCGGGTGTTGGGGGCGGTGATCGGGTTGAAGAGTCCAATGACGACCGAAGACCCCTCAGTGAAGCGCTGCTCAAGAAGCTTCCCGAAGATCCTTTTGTGGCAGCGTTGGAGGCGACCCTTCGTCGTATGGAGAACGCGCCAAGGGAGCTGCCTGCGAGCCCTACTGCTTCTCATCTTGACCAGCTGGCAAGGTGCCTAGACCTTCCTTCCAAGCAGACTCCGGAGAGACCAGTGGAAGGTTACCACCCGGAAGGTCTAGAGGATGAAGGCATGAGCGATGTTGATCTGGAGGCGCTTGCGGATGGAATGTCCAAGTCGCTGGGCATCCTCAAGGCTCTAGCTGCTCGGGGTCAGAAGCAGAAATATCTTTATGAAGCGCAATCGGCCTTCTGCGAGGACCTTACGGCGAGACATAAAGCTCGCGAGGCAGCGCTGGAGGAGGAGGTGAAGAACCTCAAAGCTGACCTCCAGGCTTCGAAGCTAGATGCTACCTTGGCGCGGGCCGAAAAGGACGCCTTGGACAAGGTGGTAGTAGATGCGGGGGCCCGTGCCGTTGCTGATTACAAGGCCGGGCCGGAATACAAGGAAGACTTGGAGCAATATGGGGCCCGCTGCTACAGGGTGGGTCTTAATGCTGGGAAGGATCTCGGAGAGCGGCTTTCCTGGGTTGAACGCGCCCGAGAAGCCTTTGAGGCTGCTGTTCGGGAATGTCGGCGTCGCACTCATGACGCCCGTTTAGACGGTGTGCGCTTCGCACAATTCCAGTCTGGGCGGATGCCCTCTTCGGGTGAAGATGCTGGTCCTTCCGAACAAGCTCCTTAATCCCCATGCTCCATGTTCTTCTTGTATTTCCCTTTTTGCAGCCATGCTTGTAAAAAAAAGGATTAGTAAATGAAAATTTCCTTTTCTATACTTTGACTGTGGCGTCTCTTTTTCTATCTCCTCCCTTTCATCATTGTTCCTGCTCGGATGAGAGTCTGCGGGTTTTATAAGCATTGTATGCACAGTGCAGATCATTGAGAACCATAGGAACATGGAGAAGAGAAGTAGGATGCCGAACGGAGGCTTTTAAAAATGGTAAGCCTTGAGGTTAGATACATGCCAAGTCCTGGGTATGGCTTCGCCACTAGAGTTAGTTAGCTTATATGAGCCTTTTCCGAGGACATGGGTGACCTGATAAGGTCCTTCCCATTTGATGGCAAGTTTGCCGACTGCTCTTCGGGGATCCGAAGCCGAACAGCGGCGCAAAACCAAATCTCCCACATTGAACCGCCTTTCCTTGACTCGCGCATTATAATACTGTGCGAGCCGTTGCTGATAAGAAACGAGGCGAATGCTGGCGTCGCTTTGCCGTTCGCCAAGCATGTCCAAGTTTTCCCGAAGAGTACGGTTATTTGCGGCTTCGTCGAATTGGGTTGTTCGGATGGTGGGAAGGGCTACTTCCAGAGGTACAACAGCTTCCGAGCCATAGGCCAAATGGAAAGGCGTTTCCCCTGTAGCTACCCGAGCAGTCGTTCGGTGACACCAAAGAACATTAGGGAGCTCGTCAATCCATGATCCACCTGCAGCCTCCACTCTTGTGCGGATCCCGTGCAGCAGTGTTCGGTTGGCGTTTTCCACCAAACCGTTAGCCTGGGGATGAGCCACGGAGGTGAAGTGGTTGTAGATCCCGAGCTCAACACATTTCTGTTTAAAGAAGGTACTGTCGAACTGCTTCCCGTTGTCAGAGGTGATCACCCTTGGGACACCAAACCTGCAGAGGAGGTTCTTCCAGACGAACTTCCACGCGGCTTGTTTGGTGATCGTGGCAACAGGTTCGGCCTCGATCCACTTGGTGAAGTAATCGATGGCCACAAACAGAAACTTCTTCCGCCCTTGGGCCTCTGGGAAGGGACCCAAGATATCAATGCCCCATCTGGCGAAAGGGCGCGGCTCGAACAGGCTGTGAAGCTGTTCGGCAGGCTGCTTGATGAGCTCTCCGAACTTTTGGCATTCTGGACATTTCCTGACGAAGGACATGCAATCCTTCTGAAGAGAAGGCCACCAGAACCCTGCTCGGATAATGCTGCGTGCTAGCATTCTGCCCCTCAGGTGGCTTCCGCACAGCCCCTCGTGGACTTCTTCTGTGGCCGCAAGGGCCTCCTCAGGGTTGAGGCAACGCAGAAGAGGTCTTGAAAGGGATCGTCGGTACAGCTTACCTTCTACGAGGGTGAAATTCTGAGAACGCATCCTGATTCTCCGAGCTTCGCCCTGTTCGGGTGGAAGCTCACCCTGGAGTAAGTACTCCAAGAGAGGGTCCACCCAACTCGGAGTTGGTGGGCCCGTTTCTATGGCTGCAACATCTACCTCCGTGCTCGGTAAGACGAGCTCTTCAATAAACACGGAGCGGGAAGGGGCGATGTCACCTGAGGATGCCAGCTTGGCTAGTGCATCGGCTCGCGCATTCTGCTCCTGTGGGACATGTATGACTTCGAAGTATATGAGGCCCTCTGCTTGGCTCTTGACCTGTTGGAGGTATTGATCCATGAGGGGTTCCCTCGCTCCGAACTGCCCGCTTACCTGGCTGGCAACCAGTTGGGAGTCACTAAAGACCCTAAGCCGAATGGCTCCAAGATGCCTAGCCATGCGGATACCGGACATCAGAGCTTCGTACTCGGCTACGTTGTTGGAGGCCGAAAAGCGGAAACGGAGGGCGTATTGGAACTCTAACCCCTCCGGGGAGGTGAGGACCAAACCAGCTCCACTCCCTGTAACGCAAGAGGATCCGTCGACGTAGAGCTCCCATGGGGGTTCATCTGCCAACGGTGGATCCTGCTCGGCCGGGAGAGTACATTCCGCAACGAAGTCTGCTAATGCCTGCGCCTTGACCGCCGTCCTCGGTCGGAAGCTGATGTCGAACTCACCAAGCTCTATCGCCCACTTAACCAGCCTGCCGGAAGCCTCCGGCCGCTGAAGGATGGATTTCAGCGGCTGATCGGTTAGAACCGTGACGGAATGGGCCTGAAAATAGGGCCTAAGCTTCCGAGCAGCCGTGACGAGAGCAAGGGCGAGTTTTTCTGCTCAGGGGTACCTCCTTTCAGCTTCTTGGAGGACCCTGCTGATGTAATACACCGGATGCTGCGCCGCTCCTACTTCTCTGATCAAGACTGCGCTGATGGAGTGTTCGGTAACCGAGAGGTACACGAACAGAGGCTCCCCGAGCACAGGTTTTGAGAGAATAGGAGGGGCTGCCAAATATGCCTTCAGCTTGGTGAAGGCAGCCTCACATTCATCAGTCCATCATACTTGCCCCCTTGCTTCGAGGCGCTTTTAGGGCCTCGGAGCAACTTGAAGAAGTTAAAACTTCTTTCTGCTGCTCGGGACATGAACCGGTTCAGTGCCGCAAGACGCCCTGTCAGACGTTGGACGTCGCGCACTGTCTTCGGACTGCTCATCTCAAGCACGGCTTGGATTTTCTCTGGGTTTGCCTCTATTCCTCTGTTTGACATGAGGAAACCGAGGAACTTGCCCGACCGAACACCAAACGCGCACTTGGCAGGGTTGAGTTTCATATTGTACTTTCGCAGAGTTGCGAAAGTTTCTTGGAGGTCGGAAATGTGGTCAATGCTCGGAAGCGTCTTGACCAGCATGTCATCAACATAGACCTCTATGTTGCGCCCGATCTGCTGCTCGAACATCTTGTTGACCAGCCGCTGGTAAGTTGCGCCCGCGTTCTTTAGGCCGAAGGCATTTTGGTGAAACAGTATAAGCCTAGGTCTGTGACGAATGTCGTGGCATCTTGATCCGGGGGATGGATACTGATCTGGTGGTAACCAGAGTAGGCATCCAAAAAACTGAGAAGCTCGTGACCGGAAGTAGCATCCACCAGTTGATCAATGCGCGGCAGAGGGATGTTGTCCTTGGGCGTTGCTTTATTGAGATCCTTGTAATCGACGCACACACGCCATTTACCATTGGCCTTGCGCACGAGGACCACATTGGAGATCCACCTTGGGTATTGGGCTTCTCGGAGGAGCCCAACAGTTCAGATTTTGACTACGTGATCCTGAATCACGGTCTGCCGTTCTCGGTTCACAGGTCGCCTCCTTTGTTGAACTGGTGAAATCCGGGGATCCAGACGGAGGCGATGCACCATTATCTCCGAGGGAATGCCCGGAAGCTCATCATCAGACCAGGCGAACACGTCCAAATTGGCCAGCAGGAAGGCGGTGTAGCGTTGCTGCTCGGCCTCTGTCAACAAGGCGCCAATGTATAAGACGTGTTCGGGGTCATCGTCTACCTGGACGGAGATTAAATCTTCAGCAGGCGTTCCTCGGCTGGTAGAAGGCTGGTCGGACGTTGGCGGGGCTGGGTCCGCGAGTGGTTGCTTGTCTCTTAAAGAGAGGACATAGCAACGGCGAGACTCGCGCTGGCACCCGAGCACTTCGCCGACTCCGCTCGGGGTTGGGAACTTCATCTTCTGATGGAGTGACGAAGGCACCGCTTTGATGCGCCTGATCAGACCTCTGCCGAGGATGGCGTTGTATCTAAGCATGTTGTTGATGACCAGGAAATCCACAATCTTGGTCACGATCCTTGGAGCCGTCCCTAAAGTGATCAGGAGGCGAACTCTTCCCATGGGCTGGACCGAAACTATCGAAAATCCGAACAAAGGCGAGTTTACAGGGGTGAGTTGATCGGTTCTCATGCCCATGAGGACGAAACAATCGTAAGCCAAGACATCGGGGGCGCTTCCATTATCCACCAGAATCCGGCGCACATTACAGTGGTTGATGGTGGCCGAAATGACCAACGCATCGGTGTGTGGGGTCGTAACCCCTACAAGATCTTCATCCGAGAAGGTTATAGCCTCCTCGGGCTGTGCACGTGCAGGACTGGTGGGATATGGAGCCGGCCGAGGTGCCGAAGGCCTATCTACAACATGCACTCGCCTTGCATAGTCGCGTCGGCTTCGAGTGCTTTCTCCGCCTGCGCTGAAGCCTCCCGCGATCACGTTGATCTCCTGCCCATTGGGCTCATTGTTGATCGGCTGGTTGGGAGTCCGCTCTCGGCGTCTGGGGCGCTCCTCATTTCGGTGCACGAACCGTCCAAGGTAGCCACATTTGATAAGGTCTTCAATTTCGTCCTTAAGCTGGCGGCACTCGGAGGTGTCGTGGCCGTGGTCGCGATGGAAGCGACAGTACTTGTTCTGATCAGGCTTACGGAGGTCGGAGCGCATCCTCTGTGGCCACCGCACAAATGCTTCGTTCCTGATCTCCGCCAGGATTTGTTCGGGTGCCACAGTGAGGGGGGTGTAGTTGGTGAAGGTGCGCGGACGGCGCGGAGAGTCACCGTTGCGTCGTCCCTTCTTCCGATCACGGTCGGAACCGTTGTCGGAAGGCCGCTTCTTATCCGACTGCTCCCCCTGCTCAGCCCTACTTGCTGCTAGGCTCTCCTCGCAAGCCGCGTGGCACTGTGCGATGGAGAGCAGCTCGGCAAGGGTGGCTGGCTGCTGGACGCCGAGGGTCTTCTGTAAGAAGCCATCGCGAGTGCCCTGAATAAGGGCACTGGTTGCCAGAGGGACGTCCAGATGCGAGATGCGAAGCGCCTCTGTTTGGAACCTCTTAACGAAGTCCCAGAGCGCCTCGCCCTTCTTCTGGAGCACGGCCAGGAGAGAAGCCGCCGTTCGCGGCTGCGACCTTCCACCAAGGAAGTTGTCCCGAAAGGACTTCTTCAATTGGCGGAAGGAGGTGATGGAGCCCGCAGGGAGGGTCTCGAACCAGGCCCTGACGGTCTCCTTGAGAGTTGCAGGGAAAGCCCTGCACTTGGCCGCATCTGATGCTCCGTGGAACACCACGTGCGACTCGAAGCCGTGGATGTGGTCGGTGGGATCGGTGGTGCCGTCGTAGGGTGCGATGGTGGGCAGAGGGAGCTTGGAAGAGACCTGAGCTTCCAGGATCTCCCTGCTGAAAGGGGAGCGGAAGTCCAGGTCATCTTCCGCTGGAGCTTTCCCCTCTGCGCGCTGGACCATCGCGTCCATGCGGCGCTCGAGGTCGACCACACACCGCAGGCGCCTGGCGAGCTCCTGTTCGGAATTAGAGGGGCCCCCTCGTCTGGACTCGTGGGAGTTGGCTCCCACGACCGATCGTGGCGGATGGGGGGAGGCAACAGAGTGACGGGGCGAACGCCCGCGGCGCTCCGGTGCCCGCTCCTCGGACGGAGTTTGATGCGACCGGTGCGGTGAGTCTGCCTGCTGCCCTTGAGGCGCGGGGAGGACGCGAGAACGCCGATGCAACGACGCCACCTGCCGCTCTTGCGGTAGGGGGACCGCCGAGGCTGGTGGTCCAACCAGCTGAGCCTGCAGGGCAAGACAAACACCTGTTAACTGCTGCATCTGCCCCCGAAGCTCTGCTACTTCGAGAGCAGTTGCCGGCACAGCGACCGCCGGCGTGGGGACGTCATTATTGTTGATGCCCGCAGGGGCGATGTTGACGTCGACAGGAGTAGACCGGCGAGGAGAATTCGCCTGTGAGCGGCGAGATCTGGTCGCCCTACTCCCTGCATTCTGGTGAGAGGATCGTCTGCGAGCCATGGCTGTGTCGTTCCCACAGACGGCGCCAAATGTGGTGGTATGTTCCTGTTTGGGCTGGAGCCAAACGGGCCTCCACTAAAGAAGATGGGGAAGACGAACGCCGGTGCGGACGAAAGCCTGCAAAACCAGAGATGGATCAGGGGGCCCGGTGAAGACCGGGAAAACCCTCCGATGCCTAAGTCAGTGAGAGGTTTGTAAGGCAGGGGGTTTGCGAGTGTAGGGGTGTGTTCGCGTGAGAGAGAACGTACCAGTGCATGGTCCTGTACCTGTGTTTTTATAGGCGTTGGTGCCAAGGCGAACGTGTGTAACATGGATAGATCGCGCCTGGAAAGGCGCCTTGATGGGCGCACATAATAGGAGGAGTTATGCTCTCAGATGCCCGTTGGGATGCCAGGCAGTCAACGCGCCTCTTGATGATGGAGCGCGTGGCCTGGGGCGGTTATAACCGTCGCGAGGATACGGAGAGCTGTTCGACAACCTCCGGACAAGATCACCGATCAGGTGACTCGCGTGATGAAGGAACGCGCTGATCGGTAGCGTCCGCAGTTGTTCGGTATGGAAGGGCAGATGACCTGCTCGGGGATATTCTGTTGCGGAGCTTGACAACGTCCGATCACGGGGGTCATACATTGGAAGTCTTCGAACCGCCCTGATGAGGACGTGGCCCCTGGAGATGGTGTCACGTTTGTTGACAGGACACGAGAGGGCCGTAATGGGCCATCATGGGCATAGGTGACCAGATTTGGCCACCACACTACCCAAATAGATGATAGTAAAATTCTATATATATTTATGGTGAGGGGTTTCGATAGACTAAGTCAATCTTATGTTGGACAGATAATTATATTTCTTGTCATGTTGAATGGTAAGTATTTCTCATACAAATTTATTTCTAATCATATAAATGCAAGCAATAAAAAATCTCTGAAATAATTTTATGTAGTATCTCAGAATTTTAATTACATAAAAATTCGAATAAATAAAAATAAAATAATTTTCATAATATCAGAGTATTTAAACATCCGTATCATTATCGTATGTGCTAAAACACATCGGAAAATTCCGTAAAAATTATAAACCAACCCCACACATTATTCTTAAGTGTTCCACGAAGAAATTCATGCAACAAAAAATTCGATTAATCAAGTGTACATCACATGGTGACCGATTATCCAAATAAGGAAACAAGTCGAAAAATCGTTAACACGGAAATACGACACAATCATAAATTAAATAAAAATGTTGGAGAGACTTTCAACATTATATATTAATGATCCAATATCATAATTGGGCCAATGGACAACATTTGGGCTAAAAATCAAATGAAGCTAGAAAATACATAGAAATTTGTAACCATAAATAAGCTGAAATTAGAAAGAGGTAATTAGAGTTGAATTGGGATGAGATCATGCACTCTTGGCAACCCAAATTCGTGCCTAGCCATCATTTGGGATTGCTTGATGGCCAAGGCACTCCAATGGATGAAGAAATCCTCAAATTAGGAAAGTAATAAGTCAAAACCGCAACCATAGTTTCCTTGTCACAATAGGACTCCTAAACACCATAGTTGCTTAAATACTCTCCACCAAACCTTAGGGTCAAGTTTTACAACTTGTTGAGGTCGTGTGGAGGAGTTCTAGGCGACTGGGGAGCTGCAGAACGACCACAAGAGGGTCATCTTCTTCCCCTATTTGTCTGCTTCGACCTGTGCAAACCGTCCCCTTGGAGTCGAGCAAAGGTAGGGTAAACCTAAACCCCATCGTGCAAGACTTACACCCTTGGAAAGAGGGTCAAGTCTACGTTCTAACCCAAGTGGAATGCACAATTTTCATGCAGTACACTGGGAGTATTAGTCGTTCTTCAACAGACGGTCAGAACGAGGGTCTTCTGAAGAACGAAACTTCATCAACCCAGAAGGTAGGTTTTCTCGGGCCAAACGTTAACAAATCATATACCAATGTGTAGAGCATCAAGTCTAGTTTCATGTCCAATTGGTTTCTGTTGCCCAGCTAGCAAGCCTAGAGGGGGGGGGGGGTGAATGAGATTCTAAAAATTTGATTATTTAAACTTGTCCACAAAAACGTTCACACCACAGACACTTCGATGATTGTCAGTGTTAGTGAAAAGAAAACAACAAACACAAAGCAAGCAATCATACTACACAAGATTTTATCCTGGTTCGGACCTCATTTCCACAGGAGTCCTACATCCAGTCCCTGAGCAACAACTCAGAATTCACTACCCAAGGGTATAGTCCCCCTCAAGGACACTTACACACCCAGCCGAAGCTGGTCTTCTCTTCACGACCCGAAGAGGAATATAACCCCCTGGAATCCTCCAAGTCTTCCTTCAACACGAAGGGAAAAACACCCTGGAACCCCCAGGTCTTCCTTCAACACGAAGAGAATTAACACACAAATGTGTTCAAGGAATGATACGCCCCTGGACCAAGCTACTAGCACAATGCTTGATCCGAAGCAAAGACTGAGAGGAAAATATCTACAAAGAAGAACACTCTCAGCACACAAAAGCTCTCTCAAGGTTCTACACTAGACACAGAGAGCTAAGAGCTACAACAAAACGATGGAGTGAGACTTGAGCTCTTCTATGGTGCTTGCTGATTTTTTGAATTCTCAAGATGATCGTGTGTCCTCACGTAGGCACCAGTCTTCTATTTATATCTTCTTTGAAAAATGTAGCCGTTGAAGTATCCGTTGTCTCTATGTTCAGAGAACATTAGACTGCATGGCTTTCCTTTATAGTCAACGGTTCTTTGTGTTCCATGCACGTAAGAAGATAATCCTTCTTGATATCCTCCAGGTTCTACTTTATCCAACGTTGTATGGAGTCGTGCTGTCAGAGATCTGCACACATTAAATGCTGAAACGTAGATAGCTAAGCTGTCTCTTGTTGTCAGTCAACGTTAGACTGAGAATACATCAAAATGGAAATTTCATTATGTCTTTCCAAAAAGATATTACATACAGGAGCATAAGAATAGAAGATATCTGGACATGCATCGTGCATAGAAATGTACAGTTATATTTAATGCATGGATGTAAGAGAATTACGCGGGACGATTTTGACTTGTCAAGATATTTGAATATTAAGTCGTTATATGAAAATGTTGTGAGAATCACTTATGAAATCGTTGTGAACGAGTCATTATGACCAAATCGTTGTTTTATTTTATCGAATCGTTACACAGACCAAGTCGTTGTTGTGACTTATCAAATTGATGTAAATACCAAATCGATGTAAATACCAAGGAGATCCAATTAGAGATAAGCTACCCATGAGCATCATGGCATAGGTAAAAGGGAATGAGGGGTAAGCTAACTTAGTAGGTCTCGCCCAAAGTGCCCGATGTGGAACTTATCGAATCGTTGTGAAAGAGAAATCATTGTGAGACCAAGTCGTTGTCTTCACTTACCAAATCGATGTGAAACAAAATCGATGTGAGAGCAAATCATTGTTCTCACTTATCAAATTGATGTGAAACAAAATCGATGTGAGAGAAAATCGTTGTTCTCACTTACCAAATCGATGTGAAGCAAAATCGATGTGAGACAAAATCGATGTTTGAGCAAATCGTTATTCTCACTTATCAAATCGATGTGAGAGCAAATCGTTGTTCTCACTTATCAAATCGATGCGATCACTTAGCGAATCGTTCTGAGATCGAAATCGATGTGATCACTTAGCGAATCGTTCTGAGATCGAAATCGATGTGATCACTTAGCTAATCGTTTTGAGATCAAAATCGATGCGATCACTTAGCGAATCGTTCTGAGATCGAAATCGATGCGATCACTTAGCGAATCGTTCTGAGATCGAAATCATTATATCATTTAGAGAAATCGATGTGTACTTAGAAAATTTATATGCTCTAAACTTAAAATACTTCAGGGTAAAAATACTTACAGGTTTTGCTTGACTTCCTTTGATTTATTTCCTGTACTTAAACTTCATAGAAAACTTGTTAGATTAGCCTTTATTTTAGTTTTGTGAATCACCAAAATAGATATGTAATTTATCTAAATTACATGGGGATAAACTGATCATCAATCTCCCCCTTTTTGGTGATGACAAAACATAACAAAATTCATAGATGTTCATGAAATAAATTTCAGTGAATCTGCAGAAATAAAAAATGAGAAATGTATTTCAAAACACTAGATTTCTCCCCCTTTTTGTCATTAAGCAAAAAGATATCATACGAAGATAAAGAAGAAAGGAGAAAAGATAAGTGAGATCAAAGAACTTTTCTATTTATCTTGAGGGGTTACAGGGAGGTAGAAAGCAGAAGACAGAAGAGAGGCATGCCGCTTAATAATGGGCAAAGCCTTGCGTTCATGCTCCTCAAAATAGACCTGAAAAGCCCCAAAAGCGATAGAATAAGATGACCCCATGTCAGGAAGCATTCTTTTGATATGAAGTTGGCGCTGAGCCTCTATAAAGGTGCCATACTCATCTCTGCCAAGAGAGACCTTGAAGGTAGAGAAAGAGCCAAAACTGGCAAACAGAAGAAATTGGTTGATCTTGACAGGGTAGTGGATCTGATGCTGTAGGAGATCTTTCTTCAAAGCCACAAAAAGTGTGTACCGCGCTACCCACTGAGCATAGGGCTCTTGAACTAGATTGATGGAATTCAAATCTAAGAAGGCTTCAGCTGAGAGAGGAGGCTTGCCTGCCTTAAACAAGGAACTGTTCAAAGTTGCCAGCTGAAGGGCAGACTGATTGTAATGCTTTTCCCAATCGATGGGCGATAGCCTTTCACATTCAGATAGAAGAGGTACAAGAACCTCAGATGTGATATGTCCTAGGTGAAATTCCCGGAAGAGGAATCTTTGGAAGGAAGGGAGACAACCTTGCTGAGCTGAGATCCTTCCCATTACGCGAGCAAATCTCTCAAAAATAACAGGATCAACAGATGAGTCCATGACCAAGGAATGCAGTTTGGGGAGAAATACAATCTCTAGTATTTTCAGGGTAGCGAAATCCACTTTGAAAGAATAGTTAACTGGGCTTTCAACTTTAAGCAAAGCAACAGCTCCCTGGAATTGACCCAACTGAACTTCAGGCAAATTATGAAGATAACGATAGTCATTGAAGAGCTGTAAGTACCAGATGAGCTTTACTTTCTTTTGAATGAAGGGTGCCCAGGTAGACTTGTGATGAATGACAAACCACTCAGAGAGAGTGAGTGGGGAATCCCAGGGTGGAAATCGATCGAACTTCGCAAGTAGAAACTTCCTGTAGAGAGCCTTGTGCCCCTTGGCCCACTGATCTTCAGATTTGCATTCAGCCATTTGGAAGATTTTAGATTGATCAGCTTTGGAGATGTGGCAATATGGAAGAACAACATTGAGATAATAAGTTAGATTAAGATGAGGAACACCAAAAATGGTGGCAAGGATACATTTCTGGAGATATTCACAATAGATGGGTTTTCTTCGATTCTCAACAGTGAGAGAGAACCAGAGAGGAGGAAATTTAGGAAGAGCAAGAGTGTTGGAGAGTTTTCTCTTTTTAGAAGAAGGACTAGAAGTAAGAGAGTCAGTTCTGTGGATATGAGAACCAACTTCCAGGACTGAGCATATTGTGGTAATTTCCAACTCATCCTCGAATTTTTTAATAAAAGGACCTTCAAGTTGTGCACTTTCAGGTATAAAGATAACAAAGGAGGGAGGATTAGAAGGATGAAGAAATGACTGACGTATAAGAGGAGGTATGATGGATGGTCCTGTAACGTCGCGTGCTTTTCGGATCCAAGCGGATCGTGTGTGTTGTGGTTGTGGCGGCCGTTGTGAGGCCAGTGTGAGTTGGTTGTGTGGAATGTTTGGTTTGGATGTGTGGTTTGTTTAGGTAAGGTGCAGGTTTGGTCCTGAAATGAAATAGGACCTGCTGCTGTTGGTTGCAGGTTGGCGGCCAGGGGTGGTCGTTGACTTGTTGGCGTCCAGATAGGTTGTCGTTGATTGCATGAACTTGGCGGCACAAGATGTGGACGTTGATGGTGGCGGTTGCTCTAGGCGGCAGAGGGGTTGACGCCAACTTGTGAATTCTGCAGGTTATAGGGTCACCCGAGAGCAGGTTTTCCACCTGGTTCTCTTTCTCTCTTGCCCCAGCTTCACGTCCCTGTGTTTCTAAAGCTTCCAACAGGTACAGAAGGGTGGTTGGAGGATCGTGGGACGTGTGGCGTTGCCGAATCGCGCGAGGAAACGCCGTGGCGTGGTGCAATTCCCGTGGGAGCTCGCGGAGGGTTCGGTGTGAACCGGGAGATTTCGGAAGGTTTAAGCGTGTTCTGAGGTAGGGAATGACCCTTGTAGTTCCTGTAGGTCGTGATAATGTAATTAGATAACATGAATCTGCATGAAAATGGTGATTTCGGGTCATGGTATCCATGCGGGGGATAATGGGTGGTTTGATGAATTCAAATAGTAAAATAGGCTGTTGTGGTTTAATTATAGTGTATGGATGTTAGAGGGACTATTTCTGCATGTCTTTCCGTTGTTTTAACGGTTGTAAAACCTGTAGAATCGGTTTAGGGTTTCTGCAGGGGAAGAGGCTGAAGAACTTGGCGTCAACATCATTTGTCGCCAAGCTCATCAGCCAGGATATAGACGGCCATATCCATTGCCGTCTACTTCCTGTAAGCGGCAGTCGATGTGGCCGCCTACTTGTATATAAGCAGAAAAGACTATTTAAGGTATTTGTCGATAATGAATGGTGCGTTGGCACCTGTGGTGCACTGAGTGCACATAGTTCCCGTGTTTAGCATACAAGGCGTATGCAGTTAGTTACTTACTTTCGTGGCTGCGTGTTGTTCACGCGAGACCAGTTGGGTTCACGTGTGATGGACCGTTGTTACTTGAGGTTTACGTGACATTTCACATGGTTTGTGTGTGACGTGCACGTGGTTTTGTGTACGTGGCGAGTAGTACGACGCCTACCGTGGTTACCTCTCCATTTGGGTGCCCCAGGTTCTTTGTGAGCCAGGCTGTTAGCTCGGGGCTTTGTCCCGGTACTTGTGTTGTACCGTCGAGGTCTGTGTCGTCTGACCTGGACACCCTCACTCCTCAGTTTGAGTTGTATGTCCAGCTGAGGGAAAGACGACAGTGGGACAGTGACACTTGTGTTTGTCTTTAGTCACTTATAGCGCGCTCGTAGTTGGGGGTACGGACACCAGTAGACGTACTGGACCCCAGCTAGTCCTTTTCCAGTGCCTCACTCTAGAGAGTTCCGGACCAGGATCTCTAGAGGTGTCAGGCATGGGCCTGTGACCGTGTGGTCCGCAGGTGGTGGTGTTTAGTTGGTTTCCACAGTTGCTTGACCTTTTCACGTGGAGCGGCAGCTGGACCTTTCGTTCTTGGCTGCGAGACTGAGAGGTAGACCTGTGTTAGCTTGTCCGAGTCAGTTTCTGGTGTCGCAAACCAGTTCACGTGGCTCGTGTTGGCTGTCTCTACTTTAGCTTGTACACCTGTAATGGTTTGCCGTTTAATTATTACAGTTGTTTTACGTAGTCGGCAGACGGTGAGTACTTTTACAGCTTTGATATCCTGCTTAGCTGTTCTATAAATTGTTGGTACTGTTTATTGCTTTTGTACCTGTGGTTTTTGGTTTGCTTGGTTTTGGGGGAGTTCCCTACTGAGCCAGTGACTAGCGAGGCTCACCCCTACCCCCACAGGTGAGAGCGAGGAGGACGTTTCACGACCGACGTCCAGTTCAGAGCCGCGCCGTAGCGGTGTAGGGTCGGTACCTCCAGCTGTGTAGTAGCAGCTCCAGCAGTGTAGTGTAGTTAGTTGTTTATTTTCTTCAGTTGTACCTCGGGGTATGCCCCAAGCTCATGTACTTTTTTTCAGTTTTGTGGAAATATGGCTATGTAACTTGTGAAATATATATAAAATGTGGTATGTTCCTTTGTGTTTACACGGACTGTGGTTTGGTTTCCCTAGCGAGGCTTCGGCCCGTTCGCGGGAGGCAGACTCGGATCAAGTACGTTATCGGTTTAACGGGCTTGGCCGAGGCGTTCCGCCACAGTTGGTATCAGAGCAAGGTCCGTGTTAATATAAGGGAATTAGAAAGATACATAGCCTTATTTCGGTCTTTGTACACTGCTGGTAGGGACCCTGGATTCTGATAATTTATTGTTTTAATTTTTGTTTGGTGTTTTGTTTATGTAGAAATTTCTGAAATGGCTGATAGAAGAGATTGGGGTGGTGGAGGAGATGATCCGGAGGAAAGTACTCAACGTATGATAGAGAGGATCTGGGAGAGTCTTACTGATATTCGGGCAAGGATGGATCAGCAGGCGCCGGTACCACTGGTTGTAATGCCACCTGGGGATGGAGAGGCTGTACCTGTAGCTCCAGTCCCGCCAAGCGTAGAGGTGCCTTTTGTAGCACCTGTGCCACCACCACCACCAGTGCTGATAGCAGAAGAACCAGTGATGCAAGTGGAAAAGTTTCTGAGATTGCAGCCACCTACTTACTCAGGAGGGCCGAATCCAGATACAGCGGAGCACTGGGTTCATGAGGTTGAGAGGGTTTTTGCAACTATGAGGTGTCCGACAGCAGATAAAGTTGTGTTAGCTGCTTATCAGTTGAGAGGTTTTGCATTAGAATGGTGGCGACTGAAGATGCAGACCACCTTTGCAAGCAGGAGAGAGGAGGCCATCACTTGGTCGGAATTTCTTGATGTATTTAACGATACATTCTTTCCGATTCAAGTACAGCAAGTGAAAAGAGAGCAGTTTCGGACGCTCCAGCAAGGTAACTCTTCAGTTTTAGAGTACCAGATGAGGTTTATGGCGCTCAGCCGATATGCACCTTATGTTGTATCAGATAATAATATGATGGTTGAGTATTTCATTAGAGGTTTGAGAGTGGAATTGCAGGATGCAATAGTACCTCTCATGTGTAAGACAGTGGAAGAAGCAGCTCAGAGAGCAGCTACTTTGGAGAGGTCTATTCGGACTCGTCAGGTGAGCGAGTCAGGTTCAGGTAGTTTTCGGCTATCGCAGTAGTCAGTGGGTGCAAGTAAGGGTAAAGCACCAACAGCACCTTCTTCATCAGGCTTTGGTAAATGGGGCCAGAAATTAAAGCAAGCATTTAAAGGTAAAGGAAGAGGATGGGGAGGTCGTCAGCAGTTCCAGCAGGGCCGAGGTAGGCCTGAGGTGGAGGAGTCGCAGCAGAGTACTGCCAGGCAGCCCATTACTCCACCAAGATATAGATGTTATAATTGTAATCAGCCGGGACATTTGATCCGCAATTGTCCCTATCCGAGAGAATATGGTTATGGAAGAGGTGTGTAGCAGCAGTTATACAATCCAGAAATTCTTCGGAAATGAAAGAATGAGAGGCACCCGAATCAAATAAAACTCTTGCTGAATATTCATAAAGAGGTAAAGTGCCTTCTATCATATTCGATGCCTCCGCCTGGGCTCGGGTGATAGCCATAACCCGGCCTCTTCCTCGCTGCTGCGGTGCTCCTCTGCCACGACCTGACTGTGGCTGCTGAAACTGCTCTGCAGGAGAAGGAGCAGGAGGGGCATTTGTGGACTGCACCCTCACTAAATCTGCAAGTGCAGCAATAGACTCCTTAATGCTAATAAGCTCACTGCGCACCCATCTAACTACATTTCTCACCATGCCCATCTCCTTAGCTGAAGTACTCTGGCTTATAAAGATAGAAGCAATATCTGATTGCACAGAGCACATAATCTTTCCTTGTTCATCCAATCTTTCAATAATGGGCTTCATGTTGATCTTCAATTTCTTCTGCCTTGGCCTCCTGTGAGGCTTCCTGGTAAGGAGGGGAATCCCAGAAGTTGCTTCTTTCCCTTTGCTGCTTGCCCTTGCAACGGGCTCCACATGATCATCATTTACATCATATGAGGCACTCTCCACAATGCCTTCTCTGAGCTGATCATCAACCGGGACACTAGCAGTGTGCTCCCCCTGGGATGTTGCTTCCTTCTCAATTGACTGCTCCCCCTCCATAGGAGCATCCTTCATGACAACATCATCAATGTGGCCTGATGCCACATCCTCAGACACAACATTTTGCTCCCCCTGAATGGGAGCTTTCTCCATCACAATGTCTCCCTTTGCAGCTCGATCAGCTATGATCTCTGGCTCCACATGAGTGCTGGTTATAGCGTCCAACACATCCCGAAGTATTGAAGCTACTCGGGAGGAGGGAGGCACAACCTCTCCAATTTGCTCAACGAGTTCAATGAAATCTTGAGGAATATCCTCAATCCTGCTGCTGCTTGCCATTGAGTCTTCAATTCTGATTTCTGCTTCACTACCTTGGACATCTACTACTGTTGCCGCTGCTGATTCTTCTTGAACCACAGGTATTTGTACCTACTGCTCTGAATGCTTGGCGCTTCTGCCCTTGCATCTTCTTGTTGCCCAGCTAGCTAGCCCAGAGGGGGGGGGGTGAATGGGTTATTAAAACTTCGATCACTGATTAAAACCTGTTTACTGAAAGGATTGCACAACTTAATAACAAGGTTAGAGTTAGAGCAAACAAGACAACAATCACACAAAACACATCCACAAGACACAAGGATTTTATCCTGGTTCGGAACTCCTTTCCACAGGAGACCTACGTCCAGTCCCTGAGCAATACCTCAGGATTTTACTACCAAGGGTACAATCCCCCTTAAGGATCCTTACACCCAGCCTCAACTGGTCTTCCTTCAGCCTGAAGGGAACAACAACCACCCTGGATACCACCAGGTCTTCCTTCGTCCAGAAGGGAACAACAACCACCCTGGATACCACTAGGTCTTCCTTCGTCCAGAAGGGAACACAACCTAATAAGAAAAGGGTGTGAAAACAGGCTTCAGACTCTAGCTTGACCAGCTACACACTGAAGCTCCTAAGCCCCCGAGAGAGAAAGAGATTTAACAAGGTTTTTCTCTCCAAGGACCACACAGGCTCTTACAAATGAGAAGATTCCTTTTGAGCACAGAGAGCTAAGAGCTTAGAACGAGGTTTGGAGTGGAGGCTTTGCTCTTCCTCAAAGTTCTGAAGATACTAAGAGATGGATTTCTTTCTTCTTCTAAAATCAAGCGTTGTTGCACACTCTCTCTTTTCCGTCTTGAGTCTTCTATTTAAACTGCTGATTCAAATTCGAACGTTGAAGTGTCCGTTGTCTCTTATCCTCGTGTACGTTAGACTGGTCATTGAGGAAGCTTCTGATCGTCAGTCTTTTATCCTTGTGTACACGCAAAAGAGATGTCATAGAACTTTGTATCTTGTGTCCAATGTTGTCCAGATGAGTCTTGTCAGATATCTGTAAGCATATCATCAATAAATAGAAGACAGCTAAGACTGCTGTCTATTGTTAGTTGAGATGGAACAGATATTGCAGTATATAGCAAAGCTCCTTTCTGTCTAAAAAAGTACGTAGACAGAGTAGCATAGAAATGGAAGATATTGTCTGCATGCATGGGAGATACGATCAGAGAGCATTTAATGCATAGCAGTCAACGGACAAGATATGACTTTGACTTTTCAACGCTATTAAAAGGCATTATACTGATTCGATAAAAAGAATCTTGCTGACTTATGAAATCGTTATGAATTATAGCAAGTTGTTATGAACTGTAAGGAAAACGATGTGATAACTTATGAAGTCGTTACAACAAGCAGGTCGTTGTGAGTTCTGAAGAAATCGTTACAAGAAATCGTTATGACTATCGAGTTGTAAAGAAATCGTTATACGAAATCGTTATGACTGTCAAGTTGTAAGGAAATCGTTACACGAAATCGTTATACAAAGCAAGGCGTTATGATCAGTGAAGAAATCGTTATGAACTCCAAAGAAATCGTTATGAAGTCTAAAGAAATCGTTGTGACTATAGAGTCGTTGCGAATTCTAAGGAAATCGTTACGAGGTCTAAAGAAATCGTTACGGCTAGAGAGTCGTTGCGAGTTCTAAAGAAATCATTACGAGGTCTAAAGAAATCGTTACGGCTAGAGAGTCGTTGCGAGTTCTAAAGAAATCGTTACGAGCTCTAAAGAAATCGTTACGGCTAGAGAGTCGTTGCGAGTTCTAAAGAAATCGTTACGAGGTCTAAAGAAATCGTTACGGCTAGAGAGTCGTTGCGAGTTCTAAAGAAATCGTTACGAGGTCTAAAGAAATCGTTACGGCTAGAGAGTCGTTGCGAGTTTCTAAAGAAATCGTTACGATATCGATTTGTTTTGAGTTTTCCGGTCAAAGAGAAAATCGTTCTGCTTATCAAAGAAGTCGATACAAAGACTTGGATAGAAGTGATGAGACTTACCAGATTGTCTTGAACTTTCATTTTTCTTTTATTTCCTGTACTTAAGGCTCAAGAAATCCATTAGTGTTATTTTGTTAATCATCAAAATTAATATATAAATAAATGGAAATATTTATTATGGGGACAGTTTGGTCATCAATCTCCCCCTTTTGATGATGACAAAATATACTAAACATCATACAAAAATGAAATGTTTCAGATTTACGTTAGTTTTCTCCCCCATTTTGTCATTAAGCAAAAAGATAAGCGGTGAGACAAAGAAGAGAGAAAGATTTATATTAGGATGGAGAAAGATAATACAGAGGAGATAACAAGGAGGCATGCTGTGAGACAACAGCCCATGCCTTGATCTCAAGATCCTCAAAAATTTGCAGAAAAACGCCAGAGGCAACTGAGAAGGAGGGTCCCATGGAAGGGATGTTCCTCTGAATGTAGAGTTGCCTTTGCTGCTCTAAGAATTCTCCATACTGAGTTTTGTCCAAAATGAATCTGAAGTAAGAACTCTTACCAAAACTGGCCCTATGGAGAAATCTGTCCAAGGAAATTGGATAGTGAATTTGTTGATTTAACAAATCCTGCTTTAAGGCATAGAAAGCAGAATATCTAGATGCCCATACAGCATAGAGCTCTGGTATGGGTGCGATGGAGTTTAGATCCAAAAAAGCTTCTGCAGAAAGAGTAGGCTTCCTCTGACTAACAAGATCTTGATTGATGGCTTCCAATTGCTGATAAGAGGCCCGATAGAGAAGCGTCCATTCTGATGAGGTGAGTCTTTCACACTCAGAAATGAGTGGAGCTAAGGTCTGAGAAGACATGCGGCCAGAGTGATATTCTCTGAAGATGAACCGCAAAAAGGAAGGAGATCTGCCCTGCTTGGCTGACATCCTGCCCAACTGTCTTGCAAACATATCTAGAGCATGAGACCCAGCATCTAAATCAAACACTAAAGAGTGCAGCTTCGGCAGAAGAACTGGAAAATCAACCTTGAAAGAGACAAAGTCTACTTTAAGAGGAAGGTTGAGAGGGGTTTCTGATTTCAGCACAGTAATCTGCGAAATGAACTGGCAAAACTGAACTTCTGGAGTTTTGTTCAAGTAACAGAAGTCACTGTACAGCTGAAAAGCTCTGGCAATGCGAATTTCCTTCAAAATGAAGGATCCCCAAGAGTTCTTGTGCTGGATGATAAACCACTCAGAGAAGGTGAGTGGGTGATCTCTGAGAGAGAGGGATTCGGCCCTTGCAGTCAGGTATTTTGCATACTGAGCCTTATTTCCTTTGATAGCTGCCCACTGATCTTCAGTCTTGAACTCAGTGCCCTCAAGGATTTTGGATTTGAAAGCTTGAGATATCTGAGTAAAAGGAAGAACAATGTCCAGGTGTTCGGATAGGTTGAGAAAAGGAATACCATAAATGGTAGAAAGAATGCATTTCTGGAGGTATTCTTTGTAGATAGGTCTTCTCTTAGGATCAAGGGTAAGAGAGTACCATAAAGGAGGGTATAGAGGAACAGAAGGAGTGCTTAGAGATGAGGAGGTTTTTCTCTTTTCAAGCAGGACTGGGAGGGTCAGTCCTGTGAATGTGAGAGGCTGTGGAAAGAATGGTGAGGAGGGTGTTCCTTTCAAAAATGTCTGGAACATTGGTGTCAAAGACACCAAGAGGCAGAGGTTTTTCTGGAGGAAAGATAACAGAATTAGGAGGAGTAGGAGGATAGAAAAAATGTTTAGGATTAAAGGAAGAGGTTGGTTGAAGAGGAGATGTTGAATTTTAATAGGTGAAGGTTGAGGAGTTAATGAGGATGGAGCTGAGATGTGAGCTGGAGTAGGAGAGAAGGAGGGTTGAGATGAAGTAGAGGATGAGGAAGGTTGGGTGCGAGGCATGGGATGTTTTATGGTTGGTGGAGCAGGAGGTGTAGTAGAAGGAGATGAAGGTGTGGAGAGGGTTGGAGTGGCAAGAGATGAAGTATCAGGGACCTTGGAGACTGACACTGGCTCTTTCCCTTTTGCCTGACTCTCTCTGACTGCTGGAGAGGGTCCTGAAGACCCTGAGGCTGCCACTGGTCCCGGTAACTTCACGACTGATGGCCCTGATGGCCCTGACCCTTGAACTGGTGGCCCTGTTGGCCTAGAGACTTCTGCAGGAGGCCCGGGTGGCCTAGAAACTTCAGCTGGACTGCTCTGAGTGGGTGCAGGAGGGACACCACTAGACCTTGAAAGATTAGCCAGCAAATTCTTCATATCAGACATCTCTTTATTGAAATACCTCATTGCATTTCTTATTGAAGATACGTCTGAGGAAGTTGAAGCTTGATTAGAAACAATGCCTTGTATGCTAGACTGGGACTGATGCCCAAGATCACTCCTTGGGCCTTTAACATAGCCATAAAGGCTTCAAGTTCACTTTTCTAGGGCTCTTCCTGACCTTCTGTGAACAATTCTCTTCCGCTTACCTTGATGAGTGACAGGCTCCTCAAGATTTATAGTTGTACTTGGGCTTCACTAACATTAACCATGGCTGGAGCTGGAATTTTCTGAGTAGGTGCAGCTGTCTCAGGAAAAACTCATTCTCTGGCTTTTCAATTTCAGCTTGCTCCCCTGAATGGGAGCAGGGACTTCAATACTTCTTGCTCCCCCTGAGCAGGAGCTTCTTCCACGACAACTTTCTCAAGTGGCCTTCTGCCACTGATTCGATCTTCAGGATCAACTCTACTTGCCCCTTGTTTAGGAGCTTCTTCCATGACCACAATCTTGTTGAGTACCTGCTTGTACCTCAACATCTGCAACCGATTCAGACTGAGCTTCAGTATGGCCTGCTGCCATAACTTCTTCATCAGGTCCACTGCCTTAGAAGAGACTGAGATGGAGGGAATGGAATCCAATACTCTCTTAAAATAGATAAGGTGGTGGGCTCTGCACCTGACAAATCTACTCCAAAGTGCTTGAAAATCTTGGTCAGTAGATGAGCATACGGAAGGGAAACATTCAACTTGCTCTTTGTTTCCCATAACTGAGCATGTGCAAACATCATTCGCTCAATCATCACTGCGGCCAGGTTTATCTCTTTGTTCTGGATTGCCCAGAACATTATGTCCGAATCTGCCCTAGTGCATGAAGAAAAGGTAGCACTACGAGGTACTAAGATTTGGCAGACTATAAAGTGAAGCAATCTATTGAATGCGGACATCTGATTAATATCAAGCTTCCCATCCTTTAACTTAAATCCTGGACCGATAATCCCGAGACCTTTGACTTCATCATTCACAGAGTGAATGCCACTAAATCCAGAGGTCTTCACTCCAACAAATCACGCAAAAGCTCATGGGTTATTCTGATTTGGATGCCCTTGACAGAGGAAACAAGGGACCCATCTGCTTCTGACTTCAGACAAATGTAGAAGCTTTTACCAAGTCCGGGTAGCTTACCTCACTGAAGGTGACCACATCCATCCACTGCAATCTTCTTAGAGTATCAACTAGCCTGGCCATGCCATTCTTCTCAAGATTCTGAACATCCACTGCCTTATTTCCGCAAATCTTCGTCTTCACAAACGTAAATCTTTCTTGCTCCCTTGGGATAAATACTCAGCACTGTAGCCCCCAACACTTCCGGAGATCAACGGAGCGGCCATGGGTGCAGAGAAGAAAAGATTCTGGAAGGGAGGATGATGGAAGGGACGGAAGTTCTCGAAGGAATTCTTCGCGGGAAGAGAAGAAGGCTTCGAAAGTTGCAGAGAGTCGATCCCAAAATCGTTAGGGCATCGGCTTTGGGTGAACAGATAGAGGATAAAAAGGTAAAGGTGGAAGACGAATCGATCTCAAAGCGATTTGGATAAATAATATTACTTTATTGAACGGAGGAGCGCCAAAGGCGGTAAAGATAGAAAGCGACAAAAAGATTTGACAAGTCAAACAACTTTCCACACAGAAGCGGTCAAAGCATATAGATAACTGAGTTTTGCTTAACTTTAACGGAGAGAGAACTTTCATTTAATCTGAAAAATTATATGTCAATAAAATCACAGAAATTCTTTCACAAATTGCACATCCCTAGTTCCCTTCTAAGAGATGTAAATCTCTCTTCAGGTAGGGCTTTGTGAAGATATCTGCCAATTGACCATTTGTATCTATAAACGAAATTTCTAAATTACCACTAGCTACATGGTCTCGAATAAAATGATATCTTACCTCAATGTGCTTCGTCCTTGAGTGTTGAACTGGATTTTTGGTGAGGTTGATGGCACTTGTATTATCACACAATAGAGGAATTGATTTGATGTGAATGCCGAAATCTTCAAGTTGTTGCTTTATCCAAAGAAGTTGTGTACAGCAACTTCCAGCAGCAACATATTCCGCCTCAGCTGTTGATAGAGCTACTGAATTTTGTTTCTTGGATGTCCATGATATTAGGCATCCTGCAAGAAACTGACAACATCCACTGGTGCTCTTTCTATCTACTTTGCAACCAGCATAATCAGCATCTGAATATCCTATTAGATTTATCTCACAAGATCTAGGATACCAGAGACCTAAGTCATGAGTTCTAGCTAAATATCTAAATATTCTTTTTACAGAAATTAAGTGAGACTCTCTAGGGTCTGCCTGATATCTAGCACACATGCATACACTGAACAAAATGTCTGGTCTACTGGCAGTTAAGTAAAGTAATGATCCTATCATACCTCGATAATTCTTTGATCTACCCTTTTACCTTTTTGATCACTGTCCATTCTGGTTGATGTGCTCATTGGAGTTGATAATGGCTTTGCATCTTCAAATCCAAATTTCTTCAACAGCTCTTTGGTGTACTTTGCTTGACAGATATGAGTGCCATCCTTCCCTTGCTTGATTTGCAATCCAAGGAAGTAGCTTAACTCCCCCATCAAGCTCATTTCGAATTCTCCCTGCATAAGCTTTTCAAAGTACTTGCAAAGAGATTCATCAGTAGATCCAAAAATAATATCATCTACATAGATTTGTACAAGAAGTATATGTTTAACCTTAGATTTTTATAAATAATGTACTATCTACTTTACCTCTAGTGAAACCATGATTTAATAGAAAGTACTGAGCCTTTCATACCAGGCTCTAGGGCTTGCTTTAAACCATATAAAGCCTTATGTAGTTTAAATACATGATTTGGAAATTCAGTGTCGTCAAAACCTGGAGGTTGTTCAACATAAACTTCCTCCTTGATGAAACCATTTAAAAGGCTGATTTGACATCCATTTGAAAAAGTTTTAAATCAAGTGCAGATGCATAAGCAAGTAAAATCCTAATGGCCTCAAGTCTAGCTACAGGTGCATAAGTTTCATCGAAATCTATGCCTTCCTCTTGGGAGTAGCCTTGAGCCACCAATCTGGCTTTGTTCCTTAAGATTATTCCAGACTCATCCAGTTTATTTCTGAACACCCACTTGGTGCCAAAACTGAATGATTGGATGGTCTAGGAACAAGTGACCATACTTGGTTTCTCTTGAACTGATTTAGTTCATCTTGCATGGCTAATATCCAAGATTCATCAGATAAAGCTTCATTGACTGTCTTAGGCTCTACTTGAGAAACAAATGCTAAATAGTCGCATGGAATTACATTACCTCTAGTTCTTACCCCTACAGATGGATCACCAATGATGTTTTCAGGAGGGTGATCTTTCTGATATCTCCATTCCTTTGGAAGATCTTCATGTTGGATTTCTGTTTGCTGCAGTTCTTCCAGAGTTGGATCCTCTTTGTCCTTAATTGAAGTATTCTTTAATTTTTCGGACAAGTCATCTGCATCATCAATGTCACTAATTTCTTCCTTTTTCAAGGAAGGGTTAGATTCATCAAAAATAACATGTACTGATTGTTCAATCAATAAGGAACGTTTATTGAAAACTCTATAACCTTTGGGTTTAGAAGAGTACCCCATGAAGATGCCTTCATCTGATTTGGCATCCAACTTACCAATGTCCCTTTTTCCATTGTTATGGATGAAGCAAGGACATCCAATATTCTGAAATGGCTAATCTTTGGCTTCTTTTCTTTGTAGAGTTCATAAGACGTCTTTTTCAGAATTGGCCTGATCATCACTCTATTTATGATATAACATGCAGTGTTGATAGCTTCGGCCCAGAAATATCTTGGCAGATCATATTCTGACAACATGGTTCTTGCCATATCCAAAAGAGTTCTGTTTTTCCTCTCAGCAATTCCATTCTGTTGAGGTGTCCTTGGAGCTGAGAAGTTGTGCTCAATTCCTTGATCATCACAGAACTTCGTAAACTTTTCATTCTGAAACTCACCACCATGATCTGATCGAATAGAGACAATTGAGAATTTCTGATCTTTCTGAACTTTCTTACTGAAGCTGACAAAATTTTCAAATGTGTCATCTTTGTGCTCTAAAAAGGATACCCAGTGAATCTTGAATAATCATCAACTATTACAAATCCAAATTCTTTCCTCCCAAACTGGTAGTTCTCATTGGCCCAAATAAATCCATGTGAAGTAGTTCTAAGGGCTTTGAGGAGGTTACTACAGTCTTTGATTTGAAGGAGCTCTTGGTGTGCTTTCCTCTTGCACAAGGTCTGCAAATGCTATCCAATCTGAAATTTACCTTTGGCAGTCCTTCAACTAGTTTTCTCTTTCTGAGCTTGTTCAACCCATCCAAGCTGCAGTGGCCCAATCTTCTGTGCCACAACTCAGTTGATTGATCTTTACTAGCTGCCAAACACACATCTTGATCCTTGAGTTTCTCGAGATATAGAACATACAAATTTCTTTCTCTGTAGGCTTCAAATATGACTGCACCATCCTTTAAGATACTGCATTTTGATTCTTGAAACTGAATTTGATGGCCTTTGTCACACAACTGGCTGATGCTGATGAGATTGTGCTTTAACCCTTTGACCAGCATTACATCTTCTATAACTGATTTTCCTTTGATGTTCACAGACCCGCTTCCTATCACAGTCCCTTTTCCATTATCTCCATAGGTGACTGTACCTTCTTCAGCTTGGAGATCAACAAATATCTTCTTGTTGCCTGACATATGCCTTGAGCACCCACTATCCAAATACCATTTGGATGCTCGAGGTTAACCTGAAATGAGAACATCAAGCTTTAGGTACCAAATTCTTTTGGGTCCTGATTGGTTAGTATCATCAACTTTACCTTTTAATATCCATTTTTTATGTCTTGTTGGGCATGTAATTTTAATATGTCCTAACTTGTTGCAGTGACTGCAGCAGGATAACTTAGTCACTTTTTCTATATATTTGAAATCAGCTTTGTATGCTATATCTTGTTCGGGTACAAATTTTGGTGTTGGATATGTTTTAGGGTATATTATGGTTTCTTCATTGTCTGGGGTGTATATCCTAATCCATTTTCTTTTTACCCGATCTCCTAGCACCTTTTAATATTAAGAGTTTTTACCGTTGGTGTGAATTTCTCTAGTGTACTTGATAGATTATCATTTTCTTTATTTAGTCTTTCTATTTCTATTTTAAATTCACCTAAGTCTTCTTGTTTTTCTAGAAGATTTATTTTCTTATTTTTCTCTTTTAAATCTTCACATAATAATTCATTTCTTCTTTTATGTTCAGTAATTTGTTTTTCAAGTTCTTCATTTTCTGTTCTTAGGTCTGAATTTGTATTTTCTAGACAGATTATATTTTTCTTACTAGTTTTAAGTAATTTGCATACTTCTTTGTATTTTTCATAAAGTTCATTAAAAGCATTTTCCAAATTGTCAGAATCTGAATCATTGCATGAATCAAAAGAAGAGTCAGAAGTTACCTTGTCCTCGGTGTTGGCCATTAGAGCCAAGTTGGCTTCTTCACCTTCACTGCTCGAGCTTGACTCACTGTCTGAGTCACTGCTGTTTTCCCAAGCAGCTGCCATTGCTTTCTTTTTGTACTTCTTAAATCTTCTGAAGTTGTCCTTCTTCTTGTGATCACTCTTTTTGATCATGGGACAATCTGCCTTGATGTGTCCAGGCTTTTTGCATTCATAACAGATCACTTCTCCTTTCTTTTGATCCTTTACTTCTGGTTTTCTGAAGTCTTTGTTTTTCTTAAAATTTTCTTCCTGACTGATACTTCTTTTTCTTTGCTAGAATCCTTTGAAGCCTTCGAGACAGCATCGCTTCTTCATCATCACTGTCTTTACTACTCTCACTATTATCCAAGATTCTTCCGAATTATCTTCACTTGCTTTGAGAGCATTTGATTGTTTCCTTCTGCTGGAGGATTCTCCTAATCTCTCCATGTTTATCTCGTGAGCCATGAGAGATCCTATTAGCTTTTCCATGACATTAATTTTAAATCATTGGCTTCTTCAATGGCTGTTACCTTCGGAGTCCAAGAAGATGGTAAAGATCTGAGGACTTTTCTAACCATATCTGGTGCATTATAGACCTTTCCCAAACCGGCTAATCCATTTGTGATGTCAGTGAATCTGCTGAACATTTGAGTTATTGATTCACCTGTCTGCATCTGAAATCTTTCATATTGAGCTACTAGAATATCAATTCTTGTCTCCTTTACCTTGTCTGTCCCTTCATAGGTAATTTTGAGCTTTTCCCACATCTCCATTGCGGACTTGCAGGCTGAGACTCTATTGAACTCTTTCTTGCTTAGGGCACAGCATAATATGCTCTGGCTTTGCAGTTTAAGGATATTCTTTTCCTATCATCATCTGTCCACTGAGCCTTAGCGTTTGTGACCAAAGATCACCTTCTTCTACAATGGACCAGATTGTGTAATCATGACCTTGTAGAAAATATTCCATTCTAGTCTTCCAGTATGTGTAATCTTCTCCATCGAACAAGGGAGGCCTGTTGACTGACTGACCTTCGAAGTTACTTTGGGCTGCCATTGATCTTTGCTCTTCAGATCGTTGGATCTTCTTCTTTGTCGAAGAGACGGGCTCTGATACCACTTGTTGCCCAGCTAGCTAGCCCAGAGGGGGGGGTGAATGGGTTATTAAAACTTCGATCTCTGATTAAAACCTGTTTACTGAAGGATTGCACAACTTAATAACAAGGTTAGAGTTAGAGCAAACAAGACAACAATCACACAAAACACATCACAAGACACAAGGATTTTATCCTGGTTCGGAACTCCTTTCCACAGGAGACCTACGTCCAGTCCCTGAGCAATACCTCAGGATTTTACTACCAAGGGTACAATCCCCCTTAAGGATCCTTACACCCAGCCTCAACTGGTCTTCCTTCAGCCTGAAGGGAACAACAACCACCTGGATACACCAGGTCTTCCTTCTCCAGAAGGGAACAACAACCACCCTGGATACCACAGGTCTTCCTTCGTCCAGAGGGAACACAACCTAATAAGAAAAAGGGTGTGAAAACAGGCTTCAGACTCTAGCTTGACCAGCTACACACTGAAGCTCCTAAGCCCCCGAGAGAGAAAGAGATTTAACAAGGTTTTTCTCTCCAAGGACCACACAGGCTCTTACAAATGAGAAGATTCTTTTGAGCACAGAGAGCTAAGAGCTTAGAACAAGGTTTGGAGTGGAGGCTTCGCTCTTCTTCAAAGTTCTAAGATCTAAGAGATGGATTTCTTTCTTCTTCTAAAATCAAGCGTTGTTGCACACTCTCTCTTTTTCCGTCTTGAGTCTTCTATTTAAACTGCTGATTCAAATTCGAACGTTGAAGTGTCCGTTGTCTCTTATCCTTGTGTACGTTAGACTGTCATGAGGAAGCTTCTGATCGTCAGTCTTTTATCCTTGTGTACACGCCAAAGAGATGTCATAGAACTTTGTATCTTGTGTCCAATGTTGTCCAGATGAGTCTTGTCAGATATCTGTAAGCATATCATCAATAAATAGAAGACAGCTAAGACTGCTGTCTATTGTTAGTTGAGATGGAACAGATATTGCAGTATATAGCAAAGCTCCTTTCTGTCTAAAAAAGTACGTAGACAGAGTAGCATAGAAATGGAAGATATTGTCTGCATGCATGGGAGATACGATCAGAGAGCATTTAATGCATAGCAGTCAACGGACAAGATATGACTTTGACTTTTCAACGCTATTAAAAGGCATTATACATGAATTCGATAAAAAGAATCTTGCTGACTTATGAAATCGTTATGAATTATAGCAAGTTGTTATGAACTGTAAGGAAACGATGTGATAACTTATGAAGTCGTTACAACAAGCAGGTCGTTGTGAGTTCTGAAGAAATCGTTACAAGAAATCGTTATGACTATCGAGTTGTAAGAAATCGTTACACGAAATCGTTATGACTGTCAAGTTGTAAGGAAATCGTTACACGAAATCGTTAACAAAGCAAGGCGTTATGATCAGTGAAGAATCGTTATGAACTCCAAAGAAATCGTTATGAAGTCTAAAGAAATCGTTGTGACTATAGAGTCGTTGCAATTCTAAAGAATCGTTACGAGGTCTAAAGAAATCGTTACGGCTAGAGAGTCGTTGCGAGTTCTAAAGAAATCGTTACGAGGTCTAAAGAAATCGTTACGGCTAGAGAGTCGTTGCGAGTTCTAAAGAAATCGTTACGAGGTCTAAAGAAATCGTTACGGCTAGAGAGTCGTTGCGAGTTCTAAGAAATCGTTACGAGGTCTAAAGAAATCGTTACGGCTAGAGAGTCGTTGCGAGTTCTAAAGAAATCGTTACGAGGTCTAAAGAAATCGTTACGGCTAGAGAGTCGTTGCGAGTTTCTAAAGAATCGTTACGATATCGATTGTTTTGAGTTTCGGTCAAAGAGAAAATCGTTCTGCTTATCAAAGAAGTCGATACAAAGACTTGGATAGAAGTGATGAGACTTACCAGATTGTCTTGAACTTTCATTTTTCTTTTATTTCCTGTACTTAAGGCTCAAGAATCCATTAGTGTTATTTTGTTAATCATCAAAATTAATATATAAATAAATGGAATATTATTATGGGACAGTTTGGTCATCACTTCTTGCTCAATTTGAGCATCGGTATTGCTGCTGCTACTATTGTTGGAACTACCTTTCTGGACTTCTTGGCTTCGCCAATGATGGCCTCACCCTCGACCATGAGGTCTTGGTCCCACCCATCTACCAATGAAAATCCATCTTCTTCAAATTTCCGCTATGATGGCTTGGCCCATTTTTTCAAACCTGCTCCAACCACACTGATCCCATAATGCTGGAAAATATGGTTAGCAAATGGCATATGGTAAGAGACACATTAAAGCTTGCTCTCTTATCCCAAATCTGAACGGATTGCAAACTCATCCTTCCAAATCACCTCCGCCCCATGTTTATAACTCTTGTTCTGGATAGCCAGAACATCATATCGGAGTCGCCTTTGTACAAGTAAGAAGTGGCACTCTAGGAAACCAGTATCTTACAGACTAAAAGTGCAATAGGCGATTGAAAGCATTCAACTGGTTGATGTTCTATCTTTCCGTCCTTCATCCAAACCGGGACCAACAATCCCTGACCCTTCGCCTAGATGTCAACAGTGTGTATTCCACTGTGACATGGTGCAAACTCCAACAAAGATTCCAATAAGACATTGTGATCCTAATCTGGTTCCCTGACAGTGGAGTCAAAGACCCTCTTCTTCAGATTCAGGCAAACATAAAATGCCTTCACCAGGTCTGGATCCCTCACCTCTGACAGGGTTGCCATCTTGTCCATTTCATTATTTCTTGCGCTACGATGCTGTGCATCCCTTTCTTCTCCAAATCCGCAATATCCACTCTTGTTTCCCGCACAGCTTGGTCTCACATTGGTAAACCTCTCTTGCTGCTCGCGGTGAGGAACACAGCTCCATAGCCCCCGACACTGCCGAAACTCCGAAACGGCCATGGATTTAAATGGTGAAAGGTTTGGATGATTGGAATGGAGATTGGACAGAAGCCCTCAAGAATTTTCTCGCGGGAAAGAGGTGGAGCTTGAAATCACAGGGAGTCGATGCCAGAGTCGATAGGGTTATCGTCTCAGCAAGTTGAAGGAGAAAAGAGCGGGAGGTGAATCGGTATGACACAGATTTTGGGTTTTTAAATCATATAAGGAAAAACGCCATAATGACAGAAACGACAAAAGACTGGTTCGACAAGAATAAATTCTTTTAAAGTTACGAACCGTCAAAGATAACTATGAAGCACAATATTTAAAGAATTTGCTTAATTTCAAGGGAAAAATAATTGATATTCTGAAATAATTGTTATTTCAGTATTTACAGACAAATCCATCACAAATTGCACATGCCTAATTCCCTTCTAAGAGACGTAAATCTCTCTTCGGTAAGGCCTTTGTGAAGATGTCTGCTAACTGATTTTGAGTATCAATAAGGAAATATCTATTACCATTTGCTACATGATCACGAATAAAATGATATCTAACCTCTATATGCTTTTTCCTTGAGTGCTGTACTGGATTTTTGGTGAGATTAATCGCACTGGTGTTGTCGCCAGCAGGGAATTGTCTTGATATTTAGTCACAAATCCTCAAGTTGCTGTTTGATCCATAAGAGTTGTGTACAACAGCTTCCAGCAGCAACGTACTCAGCCTTCAACTGTAGATAGTGCTACTGAATTTTACTTCTTTGAGAACCATGATATCAAACATCCTGCAAGAAATTGACAACAACCCACGGTGCTTTTTCTATACATTTTGTATCCAGCGTAGTCACATCAGAGTATCCTACTAAATTAATTTCGCATGATTTTGGATACCACAACCTAAGTCATGAGTTCTAGACAGGTATCTAAAAATCTTTGACACTTATAAGTGAGACTCTCTAGAGTCGCCTGATACCTAGCACACATGCATACACTAAACAATATATCAGGTCTACTTGCTGTTAAATCAATAATGAACCTATCATATCTCTATAAAGCTTCTGATCTACTTTCTTACCATCTTTATCACTGTCTAGCCTTGTTGATGTGCTCATTGGTGTTGACAGTGGCTTGGCGTTTTCAAATCCAACTTCTTTAGTAGTTCTTTAGTGTATTTAGCTTGAGATATGTGATCCTTCTTTTCCTTGCTTAATTTGCAGTCCGGGAAGTAATTGAGCTCCCCCTCATGCTCATTTCAAATTCTCCCTGCATAAGCTTTTCAAAATACTTGCAAAGAGATTCATCAGTAGAACCAAAGATTATATTTCACATATATTTGCACAATCAGTATATTTTTTACTTTGGACTTAATAAATAAAGTACTGTCTACTTGACCTCTAATGAACCATGTTCTAACAAAATGTACTGAGCCTTCATACCAGCTCTTGGTGCTTGCTTTAATCTATACAAGCCTTATGCATTTAAATACATGATTTCGGAAAATCAAAATCATCAAACCGGAGGTTGTTCTACATAGACTTCCTCCTTATATAGCTATTTAGAAAAGGTGATTTTACATCCATTTGAAATAATTTTAAATCCATTGCTGTGTTATGCAAGGCAAATTCTGATTGCCTCATCTATTGCCTCAAGTCTGGCCACTGGTGCATAGGTTTCATCAAATCTATGACTTCTCTTGGAATAGCCTTGAGCTACAAGTCTGGCCTTGTTTCTAGTGATCACACCAACTTCATCCAATTTTTTCCTGAACACCCATTTGGTGCCAATCACAGGATGATCTGATGGTCTTGGAACAAGTGACCATACATGGTTTCTCTTGAACTGATTAAGTTCATCTTGCATGGCTAATATCCAAGATTCATCAGACAGTGCTTCATTGACTGTCTTAGGCTCTATTTGAGATACAAAAGCTATGTAGTCACAAGGAATTATATTACCTCTGGTTCTTACCCCAACCGATGGATCACCAATGATATTTTTCAACAGGTGATCTTTCTTATACCTCCATTCTTTTGGAAGATTATCGTGTGATATATCCTTTTGTTGTAGATCTTCCAAGGTGGATCTTCTTTATCCTCGATGTGTGTTCTTTAATTCCTTGGACAACTTTCTGCATCATCAACATCACTATCTTCTTCCTCTCTCAAGGAAGAGTTAGTCTCATCAAAGATAACATGTACTGTCTCTCATTAATAACTACGCTTATTGAATACTCTATATCCTTTGGGTTTAGAAGCATACCCCATGAATATACCTTCATCTGATTTTGAATCTAACTTACCAATGTCCATTTTTCCGTTGTTGTGGATGAAGCATGGACAGCCGAAGGTTTTGAAGTGTCTGATTTTAAGCTTCTTCTGTTTGAATAATTCGTATGCAGTCTTCTTCAGAATTGGCCTGATCATTACTCTGTTGATGATATAACATGTTGTGTTGACGGCTTCGGCCTAAAAATATATTGGCAAATCATATTTTGATAGCATTGTCCTAGCCATATCCAATAGAGTTCTATTCTTCCTCTCAGAAACTCCATTTTGTTGTGGTGTCCTTGGTGCTGAGAAGTTATACTCTATCCCTTGATCATCACAGAATTTGGCAAATTTCTCATTCTGAAATTCTCCTCCATGGTCTGATCGAATACCAATAATGCTGTCCTTCTTGTCTTTCTGCACCTTCTTACTGAAGCTGACAAAGCTGTCGAATGTATCATCCTTATGCTCCAAAAGGATACCCATGTAAACCTGGAGAAGTCATCTACTATAACAAATCCAAAGTTCTTTCCTCCGAGACTTGTGTTCTCATTGGCCCAAATAGATCCATATGTAGAAGTTCTAAGGGTTTAGAGATAGTTACCACAGTCTTTGACTTGAAGGATGACTTGGTGTGCTTTCCTTTTGCACACGGTCCACAGACACCATTCATTTTTGCACTTACCTTGGGTAGACCTTCCACCAAGCTTCTCTTGATCAACTTTCTCATGCCATCCAAGCTGCAGTGACCCAGTCTTCGTGCCGTAGTTCTGTTGACTGCTCTTTATTTGCTGCCAGACATATGTCTTGATCCTTTAGTTCTTCTAGGTAAAGTACATACAGGTTCTTTTCTCTGTTAGCTTCAAAAATGTCTGCACCATCCTTCATAATGTTGCATTTTGATTCTTGAAATCTGATTTGATGTCCTTTATCACATAGTTGGCTGATACTGATAAGGTTATGCTTCATCCTTTGACGCATAGAACATCTTCGATAATGGTTTTGCCTTTACTTCCTACTGATCCACTACCTATCACAGTGCCTTTTCCATTGTCTCCATAAGTGACTGTTCCTTCTTCAGCTTCAAGATTGGAAATAGCTTTCTGTTCCCTGACATGTGACTTGAGCATCCGCTATCCAAGTACCATTTAGATGCTCGAAGGTTTACCTGTATGAAAACACTAAGCTTTATGTACCCAAGTTCTTTTGGGTCATGGTTGGTTAGTATCATCAATTTTCCTTTTAATTATCCATATTTTATGTTTAGTTGGACATGTCATTTTAATGTGTCCTAACTTGTTGCAATGGCTACATCAAGATAGTTTACTTATTTTCTCATTTAGAATATATTTAAAGTTTGACTTGTATGCAATATCTTGTTCGGGTATAAACTTAGGTGTTGGGTATATTTTAGGGTATATTGTTTTATCTTCATTATCAGGAGGAGTATAGCCTAATCCATGTTTCTTTCTACCAGATCTTCTAGCTCCTTTTAGTATTAAGGTTGTTTTGCCATTTGTAAATTTCTCTAGTGTGCTAGATAATTTTTCATTTTCTGTTGTTAATGTGTTAACTTCCTGTTTTAATTTGTTCACTGTTTCTTGGTTTTCCAAGCTTGCTAATTGTTCATTTTTATTTCTCAGGTCCTCACACAGTAATTCGTTTCTTCTTTTTAGCTCTGTGATTTGTTTTTCCAGTTGTTCGTTTTCAGATTTTAGATCTGAATTAGTATTTTCTAAACATGCAGTATTTTTCTTACTGACTTTTAGTGATTTGCATACCTCTTTATATTTGCAGTATAATTCATTAAAAGCTTCTTCTAAATTATCAGAATCAGATTCGTTACATGAAGAAAAGGACGAGTCAGATGTTACCTTTTCGTCAACGTTAGCCATGAATGCCAGGTTGGCCTCTTCTTATTCTCCTCCATTGGAGCTCGACTCACTGTCAGAGTCGCTGCTGTTGTCCCAAGCTGCTGCCATGGCTTTCTTCTTGTATCTTCTGAATCTTCTGGAGCTGTTTTTCTTTCTGAACTCGCTTTTCTTCAGTTTCGGACATTCAGCTTTGATATGTCCGGGCTTCTTGCATTCATAGAAATCGTTCAGTCTTCTTTGCATCTTTAACTTCAGGCTTTTTGAAGTCTTTTCCCTTCTTGAAGTACCTTCTTCCAGACTGATATTCTTTTTCTTGGCTAGTATTCGTTGTAACCTTCTGGATAGCAGAGCTTCTTCATCTTCGCTGCTGTTCATGCTCTCCTGGCTATATGAGCCTTCTTCTGATGTGTCTTCTTCTGCTTTGAGAGCGTTGGTATGTTTCTTTCTGCTAGACGATTCTCCCAACCTCTCCATGTTTATCTCATGGGCCATAAGGGACCCAATGAGTTTCTCTAATGACATTATCTTCAAGTCATTAGCCTCTTCTATTGCTGTTACTTTTGGGGTCCACGAGGCTGGTAGGGACCTTAGGATTTTCCTTACCATATCTCCATTTGATACGTCTTACCAACCACCAATCCATTTGTGATGTCAGTGAACTACTATACATCTGTGTAATTGTTTCACTGGGTTGCATCTGAAATCTCATACTGTGTTACCAGAATATCTATTCTGGTTTCTTTTACCTTTTCAGTACCTTCATAAGTGATCCTTAACTTTTCCCACATTTCCATAGCGGATTTGCAGGCTGATATGCGGTTGAACTCTTTCTTGCTAAGAGCACAACACAAGATGCTTTTGGCCTTGCAGTTTAAGGAAATCTTCTTCTTGTCATCTTTCGTTCATTTATCTTTTTCATTCGTGACTAGAAGATCTCCTTCTTCAACAATCAACCAGATCTGATAGTCAAGTCCTTGTAGAAAGAACTCCATTCTTGTTTTCCAATATGTGTAGTCTTCACCATCGAACAACGGTGACCTATTTATTAACTGACCTTCGAAGTGACTTGGGCTGCCATTTGATCTTTTCTCTTCAGATCGTTGGATATTCTTCTTTGTTGAAGAGACTAGCTCTGATACCACTTGTTGCCCAGCTAGCAAGCCCAGAGGGGGGGTGAATGGGATTCTAAAAATTTGATTATTTAAACCTGTCCACAAAAACGTTCACACCACAGACACTTCGATGATTGTCAGTGTTAGTGAAAAGAAAACAACAAACACAAAGCAAGCAATCATACTACACAAGATTTTATCCTGGTTCAGACCTCCTTTCCATAGGAGTCCTACGTCCAGTCCCTGAGCAACAACTCAGAATTCACTACCCAAGGGTACAGTCCCCCTCAAGGACACTTACACACCCAGCCGCAGCTGGTCTTCTCTTCACGACCCGAAGAGGAATACAACCCTGGAACCCCTAGGTCTTCCTTCAACACGAAGGAAAACACCCTGGAACCCCAGGTCTTCCTTCAACACGAAGGGATTAACACACATGTGTTTCAAGGAATGATACCCCCTTGACCAAGCTACTAGCACAATGCTTGATCTGAAGCGAAGACTGAGAGGAAAAGATCTACAAAAAGAACACTCTCAGTACACAAAGCTCTCTCAAGGTTCTACACTAGACACAGAGAGCTAAGAGCTACAACAAAACGTGGAGTGAGACTTGAGCTCATCTATGGTGCTTGCTGATTTTTGAATATCAAGAGATTCGTGTGTCCTCACGTAGGCACCAGTCTTCTATTTATATCTTCTTTGAAAATGTAGCCGTTGAAGTATCCGTTGTCTCTATGTTCAGAGAACGTTAGACTGCATGGCTTTCCTTTATAGTCAACGTTCTTTGGGTTCCATGCACGTAAAAAGATCCTTCTTGATATCCTCCAGGTTCTACTTTATCCAACGTTGTATGAGTCGTGCTGTCAGAGACCTGCACACATTAAATGCTGAAACGTAGACAGCTAAGCTGTCTCTTGTTGTCAGTCAACGTTAGATGAAATACATCAAAATGGAAATTTCATTCTGTCTTTCCAAAAATATTACATGCAGGAGCATAAGAATAGAAGATATCTTGACATGCATCGTGCAGAGAAATATACGGTTATATTTAATGCATGGTAAGAGAATTACGCGGGACGATTTTGACTTGTCAAGATATTTGAATATCAGTCGTTATATGAAAACGTTGTGAGAATCACTTGAATCGTTGTGAACGAGTCATTATGACCAAATCGTTGTTTTATTTTATCGAATCGTTACAGACCAATCGTTGTTGTGTTATCGAATCGATGTAAATACAAATCGATGTGGAACTTATCGAATCGTTTGTGAAGAGAAATCGTTGTGAGACCATCATGTCTTCACTTACCAAATCGATGTGAAACAAATCGATGTGATAGCAAATCGTTGTTCTCACTTTTCAATCGTGTAAACAAAATTGATGTGGAGCAAATCGTTGTTCTCACTTATCAAATCATGTGAAATAAAATCGATGTGAGAGCAAATTGTTGTTCTCACTTATCAAATCGATGTGAAACAAAATCGATGTGAGAGTAATCGTTGTTCTCACTTACCAAATCGATGTGAAACAAAATCGATCTGAGAGCAAATCGTTGTTCTCACTTACCAAATCGATGTGACAACAAATCGATGTGAGACAAAATCGATGTGAGAGCAAATCGTTGTTCTCACTTATCAAATCGATGTGAAACAAAATTGATGTGAGAGAAAATCGTTGTTCTCACTTATCAAATCGATGAGATCACTTTGCGAATCGTTCTGAGATCGAAATCGATGTGATCACTTAGCGAATCGTTCTGAGATCGAATCGATGCTATCACTTAGCGAATTGTTCTGAGATCAAAATTGATCGATCACTTAGCCATTGTTCTGAGATCGAAATCGATGTGATCCTTAGCGATCGTTCTGAGATCGAAATCGATGCTATCACTTAGCGAATTGTTTCTGAGATCAAAATCGATGCGATCACTTAGCGAATCGTTCTGAGATCGAAATCGTGCGATCACTTAGTGAGCATCTGAGATCGAACTCTTATAACATTTAGAGAATCGATGTGTAGTTAGAAAATTTATATGCTCTAAATTAAAATGCTTCAGGGTAAAAATACTTACAAGTTTTGCTTGACTTCCTTTGTTTATTTCCTTACTTAACTTCATAGAAAACTTGTTAGATTAGCCTTTATTTTAGTTTTGTGAATCACCAAAAGATATGTAATTTCTATAAATTACATGGGGATAAACTGATCATCATTTTCATCGAATTCCAATGAGTAATTTTGAATTGTAGGCGTTTTGCCAAGTCACGTTGTCCGGGACTTTTTGTGTTCATGTTCAATTTATCGCACATCCCGAGGCCGTTTAAAATATTTCAAATTATGTTTCCCTACAACTTTCATGTTTAGACTTTGTCCGAAAAGCCTTATTTTAGAAGATATAAGCGTTGTAAGGATTGCAGCCCGTGTTCCTGGCTTTTCGACGTTTTCGGTATGAACCTGACTGCGTCCGGTTCAGAGGACGCTTTAAAGCACCTAGTATCATGTCACACATGGGCGATGCGATCCTCCTGAAAGGCCCCGGGAGACCCGACGTGGTTTTAACGCGTGTGACGGGTCACCTGCTGTGGGTCTTTCGTGCCGCCTGGGAGTCAGCGCCGCTCTGACCGCGGCGGCCGGCCACGACGCGTTTCATGCGTTTTTCCCCCCGCCTAGGCTTTTAAATAATTTCCTTGACCGCGTCCGTGTTGGGTTAATGCATATTCATATCATTTCTCTCCTATTTTGATGATGACAAGAGGTAATTTTCAAAGCAATTCAATTGAAACATGTCAAAACATCATACCTGAAATCAATGTTCAAAAAGCATATTTCAAGGGAGTCAGCGCCGCTCTGAACCGCGGCGGCCGGCCACGACGCGTTTCATGCGTTTTTTCCCGCCTAGGCCTTTATTAAATAAATTTCCTTGACCGCGTCCGTGTTGGGTTGAATGCATATTCATATCATTTCTCTCCTATTTTGATGATGACAAGAGGTAATTTTCAAAGCAATTCAATTGAAACATGTCAAAAACATCATACCTGAAATCAATGTTCAAAAAGCATATTTCAAATCACATTTATCATTGATGTTTATGATAAATCATTTAACTAATGATATATGTGTTTAATTTTCAGGTACAAACATTTTTTTTTGCAAAGATGTGTCGACAACCCATCAATGGTGTCGACACAACAACACAGATTCAAAGGCAAAATGTGTAAAAATGTTGAGACTGTGTCGACACAAGTCAAGAGTGTGTCGACACGAGTTGTAGTTTTTTAGGAATCAGTCCACCCAGTCGACACACTCTCAGAGCAGGTCACACTAGACCCAGTTCCCAGAACAGCCAGTTTGAAGAATTGGGACAGCAGGTCGACACACTCTCAGAGCAGGTCGACACTAGACCCGGTTCCCAGAACAACCAGTTTGAAGAATTGGGACAGCAGGTCGACACACTCTCAGAGCAGGTCGACACGGGACTTCTTCCCAGAACATCAGTTCTCATATTTGGGACAGTGTGTCGACACTACCACCAGGGCAGGTCGACACACTACGGAAAGTTTGCAACTTAAAGTGGATGGCCCTTATACCTAAAGGGTATCTTGGATTCTTTTGGGTATAAAAAGGCCCTCTATGACCATCCATCCAAGGAAGAGACCCAACTGCCTCTCAGAGCCTCCTGAATGTTCCTGGCGGCTGCAAGAGGTTGTCTCCCTTCTCTGCTCTCCGTGTGCTTCCAGAAGACCAATTCTCACCAAGCCAAGTGTGAGAATTGGAGTGTGATCCCTGTAGAAACCTCTGAAGTATCCCAAGGAAGCAGATCCTGTAGAAGCCTTCGTTGGAGAAGAATTCAAGGAAGATCCAACAATTCCAAAGTGCAGAGCATCGTTTTGGACTTCAAGAGTGCAATCTTCTTCCCAATCCAAGCTTCTACAAGGGAGTACACTTGAAGAACGAAGCTATCTAATACAATTCATTGTACTTCTGTTCTTCTGAGATAGCTTTTGAGATTATGCAAGTGCTTCTGCATAGCTCTCATTAGCTCTCATTTTCGACTAGATCTGTGCTAGAAGGTCTATGTCTGAGTTGGTGTCTAGCAACCATTGTGTGAGCATTGTGCTCAAGTTGTGTGAGCATTGTGCTCAGATTGTTGTGAGCCGTGTGCTCAGTTTGAGTGTCTAACTCAAGGTTGTGTTGAGCAGTCTGCTCAGTGGTTCTAGAGTAGTCTTGCTCTAGAAGTTGTGTGAGTTGTAAGCTCAAGTGTTGGAGTTGTCAGGCTCCAGTGGGTGTGTACCCGGTTGTTTAGTGAATCCTCACAGGGTGTGAGGGGTGGATGTAGGAATCACTTGGGTGATTCCGAACCACCTAAAAATCCTTGTGCACTTGTCTATCTGTGGTTTGATTTCATTATCCGTTAGATGCTTGCATAGGATCGTTTAAAGTTCACTTAATCAACTGATTTCATATCTGCTTTTACCAACTCACTCAATATCATCAGATCTGGGTTTTTCACTGATAAAATTGCCTCTGATTCAAAAGTGTTTTTAAACTGTTTAAGCTTCCGCAGAAAGTGGCATAGATCTATTCATCCCCCCTTCTAGAACTTACCACACCTTTTCCTCGATCCTTCAATTGGTATCAGAGCGGTTTACTTTGATCTGATTTGATCTGAGCAATTTGTTTCTGAGTGTTGTGTGTTGAGTGTTTGCTTGTTGGTTGCTAAGCATTTCTTTCTGCTTTAGAGTCATGGATTCCAAAGGTTTCATAGCTGAGGGTCTTTCTATAAATAGGCCACCATTCTTTAATGGGAGACTATTCTTACGGAAAAACAGAATGCAAGTATTCTTAAGGGCCAGAACTATGAGATCTGGAAAGTAGTAGAAGTGGGTCCCTATGAAAACAGGGAGAAGAAGACACCTGGACTAGGGAACAAATAAGGAAAGCTACATTGAATTATAGTGCCATGAACATGATTCAATGTGCTGTCCATCCCAAGGAGTATTCGAGAATCTCAATGTGCAAATCTGCCAAAGAGATGTGGGATAAACTCGAATTACTCTATGAGGGAACATCTCAAGTAAAAGAGACTAAGGCAAATATTTTAGTTTCAGAATATGAACTTTTCATGATGAAGTCTAACGAAAATATTTCTGAAATGTTTGCCAGGTTCATGGTGGTTGTAAATGGATTGAAGGCCTTGGGTAAGGAATATACAGATGCAGACTTGGTAAGAAAAATTCTACGTTCACTTTCTTCAATATGGCATACAAAGGCCACTGTCATTGAAGATTCAAAAGATCTGTCCAAAATCTCTTTGGATGAATTGATTGGATCCTTAATGACATATGAAATCAACTTAAAAAGAAATGAAGAACACATAATTAAGACCAAGCCTATGGCACTTAAGGCCTCTTCAAGCAATAAAGATAAAAGTCAGGAGAAAAAAGTTCTGAGGAGTCTGAGTCAAATGAGGATGAAATTACCTCATGACTAGGCAATTCAGAAAATTCTTGAAATATAGAAAAGGAAAAATGTCTGGGAAAAAGAAGTCTTTCTCAGGTAAGAAAAACACTCCCTTTCTAATTTCAACAAGAATCACAAAACTGACGAAAATATTGTCTGTTACAGGTGCAACAAACTAGGACACATGAAGGGAGAGTGTCCTGAGAACAAGAAGGATAAGCACAAGAAATTCCAGAAGTACAAGAAGCCAAAGGCCATGGTGGCCACTTGGTCTGACGAAGACTCAAGTGAGGAAGAAGAAGAGAAGAAATCCTCAAGCTCTGAAAGTGAGGAGGTTTGCTTCATGGCCAACAGCACAGATGGAAAGGTAAATACTTCCTTTGAAGACTTTACTGTTGAAGATTGGCAGGATGTGTATGCAGAATTGGTTGAAAAATATTCTGAAATGAGAAAAGAAAACAAACACATTAAAAAGAAAATTGAAAATCTTTACCATAACCAATCTTCAAACCATAGAATTGTGAACTGGAAACTGAAGTAACAGACTTGCTTGAAGAAAAAGAAAATCTCCTGAACCTTATTGATGAACTAAAACTTGCCTCTCAAAAGGCCTCCTAAGAATTCAAAAACTTAACTGAAAAGCTGGAAATTGAAAAACAACAGAAAATTGAAGAAATTGAAACTCTTAAAAACCAGCTAAAAGAAAGGGATGAAGTTATCCAAACCTTCACAAAAGGTAAAGATAACTTAGAGGCATTGCTAGGAACCACCATGACAACACCCCTCATGGATTAGGATTCAACAAAAAGAAACCCATGAAAGACAAATCTGGTGAGAAAAAGAACAAAGCACCACTAATTAAATTTGTCAAAGGTCCTAATCTTGAAAACACAGAAATTCAACAAACAACAAACAAAACCTTAAACAAAATACAAAACAAATTAAAAACTCAAAAACAAAAGAAGACAATCAGGTCGACTCAGTCTCCTGACAGGTCGACCTGCTCAACATCAAAAAATTCAAACAACTCAAATAAAAATTTGAAAAATAAGAAAAAGACAAAGAAAATCATTTGTAAAGAACCTTGGACCTCCAAGACAACATTTCAAAATGATTGGATCAGTCCTTGGAGCCAATGGTATAACAACCCCTGTTGATATAATCCTCAATTCTTTCATCCAAATCCTTGGATGTACCAACAAAATCCCTGGATTCCTCCTCCTTATCTGAACTCCAATTCTCAAATGAAAAACTCCCCTCCCACTGAAAACAAAAATGTTGGTGCTTTCATTCCTAAGAAAAAGAACAAACCTAAAAAGACTGAAACCACCAATTTAATATAACATAAATAAAAAACAAGTCAAATAGGGTGAGAAAGGATTTGCTAACAATGTCCAAACACTCTGATGGTCCCAACTCTGTTTGGGTACCAAAATCTTTTCTCCACTGATCTTGTTGCAGGAAGGTCGTGCACCCAACTCCAATGTATGGTTCCTTGACAGTGGGTGTTCACGACACATGACTGGAGATAGAGCCAAATTCTCATTCCTGCTTGAAAAGGAGGGAGGGCCAGTTACATTCGGAGGTAAAAATAAAGGAAAGATCTTAAGATCTGGAAAGGTTGGTCAAACTTCTTCAAACTCAGTAGATAATGTTTTATTAGTTGATGGTCTTGATTATAATTTGCTCAGTATCAGCCAACTATGTGACAAAGGTCACAAAGTTGTGTTTGAATCTGATTTTTGTAAGATAATTGATTCATCAACTGATAAAATTAAATTCTTTGGAAAAAGAGAAAACAATGTCTACATGATCAACCTTAATAAAAACTTTGTTGCAAATAAAGATGAAATTGCATGGACTTGGCACAAAAGACTTGGCCATGCAAGTTTCAGAACAATGGATAAGTTATTAAGATTGAATTTGGTTAAGGGTCTTCCTGAATCCTTCTCTAAAGTTGAAAATCAAGTTTGTGGGATATGTGCTAAAGGAAAACAAACTAGGAAATCTTTTAAAACCTTCAATGAGGTACTTACATCTAGGCCACTAGAACTTCTTCACATGGACATTTTGGGCCAACAAGAGTTCTAAGCTTAAGTGGTAAAAGATATGGGTTTGTAATCATTGATGATTTTACTAGATTTACTTGGGTTATCTTTCTATCCCACAAAAGTGATACTTGCCTTGAATTCAGGAATTTCTGTACCACTATCTTAACAATTATCCATATAAAATCAAAAACATTTTAACTGATCATGGGGGTGAATTTGATAACACATCATTTTCTGATCTATGTGCTGAATTTCAAATATTTCACAAGTTTTCTTCACCTAGAACTCCAGAACAAAATGGAGTTGTGGAAAGAAAGAATAGAACTCTTGTGGAAATGGCTAGATCCATGCTCATAGGAAGTAATCTGCCCAAATCCTTCTGGGCTGAAGCTGTTAACACAGCCAATCATATCCTAAATAGAGCTTTGATCAGACCAAAGATCAGAAAAACTCCCTATGAACTGTTGAGAAACAAAAAGCCAACTGTTTCTTATTTCAAAACTTTTGGGTGCAAATGCTTTGTACACAATAATAACAAAGAAAACCTTGACAAGTTTGATGCTAAGAGTCAGGAAGCTATCTTCCTTGGCTATTCTGAAGTGTCAGGGCTTTCAAAGTGTACATTCTAAAAACCAAAACTGTTGAAGAATCTCCACATGTTATTTTTGATGAAAATTCCTTTTCCACTAATGATTCTAAATCTTGCAGGGAAAGACAAGACAATGAAGAGGATGACCTCATTGTGGACTCTTCACCAACTGTTGAGGAGCTTGTCAATAATGAAGAGAACCTGAACAACAACTCACCATCTTCAAGTGGGTCAGGTAACATTGCTCCAGAAGTGGGCACTTCTCAACAGGTAATTACTGAACCTCGATATCTGAGAGATCACCCATTAGACAGTGTAGTTGGCAATTTAAATGATAGAGTAAGGACCAGATCATCCTTCTTGCAAAATATTGAAGAAGACCCACTAGCTCTAATTTCCCAAATTGAACCCAAGTCAATTGATGAAGCCTTATCCAATTCTGATTGGATTAATGCTATGCATGATGAGCTTCATCAATTCGAAAGAAATCAAGTATGTGAATTAGTACCTAGACCTAGTGACCAAGCAGTGATTGGTACTAGATGGGTTTTCAGAAACAAATTGAATGAATCTGGTCAGGTAATTAGAAATAAAGCTAGGCTAGTTGCAAAGGGGTACAATCAAGAGTTTGGAATTGATTTTGAAGAGTCATATGCCACTGTAGCTAGACTAGAAGCAGTCAGAATTTTCCTTGCTTTTGCATCCTCCATGAAATTTAAAGTCTATCAAATGGATGTCAAAAGTGCATTCTTAAATAGATATATAAAGGAAAATGTTTTTGTTGAACAACCTCCTGGATATGAAAATGAAAAATATCCTAACCATGTTTTCAAGCTTAATAAGGCTCTCTATGGTCTTAAGCAAGCTCCAAGAGCTTGGTATGACCGGTTGAGTTCCTTTTTACTTGAAAAAGGATACTCTAGAGGTAATGTTGATCAAACTTTGTTCACAAAAACAGTAAAAAATCAAATAATTGTGGTCCAAATTTATGTTGATGACATAATTTTTGGCTCCACCAATAAAGGCCTTTGCACAGAATTTTCAAATCAAATGAAGAATGAATTTGAAATGAGCTTAATGGGAGATTTAACATTCTTTTTGGGATTGCAGGTGAACCAAACAACTGAAGGAATCTTCATCAGTCAAACAAAATACGTCAAGGAGCTATTAAAGAGGTTTGACTTTCAGAACCTTAAGCACTCAAGCACACCAATTGCAATTAATGCTAAACTAGAAGAAGATCCATCTGGTAAGTCAGTAGATCCAAAGACCTACAGAGGTATGATTGGCTCTCTGCTCTATCTTACAACTTCTAGACCTGATATTCAGTTTTGTGTGTGTTTATGTGCTAGATTCCAATCTAATCCTAAAGAAAGTCACATGCTTGCTATTAAACGAATTTTCAAATATCTTGTTGGAACATGTGACTTAGGTATTTGGTATCCTGCTGGTTGCAAGTTAGATCTGTTTGCCTATTGTGATGCTGATTATGCTGGGTGCAAATTAGATAGAAAAAGCACAAGTGGCTTGTGTCTATTTCTAGGTGGGTGCCTTATCTCTTGGGCTTCTAAGAAGCAACATTCAGTTGCTCTGTCAACCGCAGAGGCTGAGTATGTTGCTGCAGGCAGATGTGGAACTCAGATTCTCTGGGTGAAACATCAACTTCTTGATTACAACCAAGATTTAGGGTGTGTACCCATCCTATGTGATAACACTAGTGCCATAAATTTATCTAAAAACCCCATTCAACACTCTAGAACAAAACACATTGAAATTAGGCATCATTTCTTGAGAGATGAGGTTGCAAAGAAATCTTTTGAACTCCATTTTATTGAAACTGAAAAACAAATTGCAGACATATTCACTAAACCCCTTCCTGAAAACAGATTTTCATCTTTAAGGAGAGAACTTGGTCTTTGTAAATGTCCACCTTCTTGATCTCTCTCAAGGTTTGGGTTGAGTGTTATGCATGGTCTAAGGGGGAGTTATTTGCATCTCATAATTCTTTGCTTCCTTGAGTTACATTGTTCATATCTCTCTCACTTTCAATTCTATTCCCCTTTTTACAATAAATTCTCCAACTCTGATTGTGTTGAAATTTCTTGGTATATCAAATGGTGATTTGGAGAAGGACAAGTTATGCTTGTCTGGACACTTTCACTATGCGAGAGTATATGTCTCCGCCAAGTACTAAGAAATTGATATGCAATTGTTGAGGGGGAGTTTTTACTGTTCAAAGAGGATACCTTTTCTGATTTCAAAAACTTGCTTATTTTCACTTCCACTTCTTTTTGATAATGAACTCTTCAACTCTTATTGTACTGACATCTCTTGGTATATCAAATGGTGACTTGGAGAAGGACATGTTATGCTTGTCTGAACACTTTCACTATGCGAGAGTATGTGTCTCCGCCAAGTACCAAGAAATGGATATGCAATTGTTGAGGGGGAGTCCTCGTTGTCCAAGAAGAAAACTTTTCTGATTTCCAAAATTTACATATCCTTATTTTGATGAAAAGTGGTTGAAATCATCATCTCAGGAGGAGCTAGAAAATTCACAAGTCATGACTTTGCAAAATTCAAAACTTTTCTTGAATTTCATCAATTCCTTGCATGATGTCATTATTTAGAAGTCTAGAGTCTCAAAATGAACCCTTGAGTGATCTCTTATATTTTTTACTAATCAACTTTCAACTACATCTCTCAACCCACAGAAATTCAGATTTCTTCCTAGGCTAAACATCAACTTGTACCTTGAACTTAAAACATTTCCTTGTTTGCAACTGATGATTGGATGTATTTGATTTCTATCTCACAATCTCTCCAATTTTTTTTAAATCCAACAGAGCAATGACACTTGTGCTGAGAAACTGCACACCTTCACAATGAATGAAGTGCCATGTATGTCATGAGGCACTATTGCTAACTCTGTTCAAAGGGGAAACAAAATAAAAATAAATTCAAAACAAAAGCAAAATGTGCTATGTTTTTGATGATGACTGAGTAACTGGAAATATTGGCGTCTACAAAACGTATATTTTCATGTCAAAAGGCCATCATTTACCCCTTTGAAACTTGACAATGACTAAATCTTAAGTAACCAGGGACTATGGTGTGTAAAAAGCACTAGTACTTGAGTGAAAGAGATTTATATCATTTGATAGTTTGTTAAAAGCACAAAATGTAAGCATTATTGGAGATATGTCTAGAAAGAATCATCTTCATTCCTCATCAAGTTGTTCTTTGAGATTGTGTTTTATTTTCAACATAATTGCATTTAGTCTAGATGACATCTTTAATTCTTTAAAGTTGAGAAATATGGTAGTTTATAGTTGATTGTTAGATATATTATATCCCTCAATTTTTCATTTTGTTGATTCAAGTCTTGGAATGCTAATATCCTGTAGGAAGTTGTTTGAAAAACTTGAACTGTGATGAATTTTTGCAAAATATAACAAATGAATTTTTAAGCCTCTTAAAAATCCTTGAAATGATAATTCCTCTCATTGTTCATCATTCTAAAGATGTCCCAAATTTCTCAAAAATTTCCTCTAAAAAATTCAACCTTTTCTTCTAAGGCCGTGTCGACACCGTCCCATCCTGTGTCGACACACTTTCGGTCAGGTCGACACACCTTTCATCCTGTGTCGACACTAACCCCTTGCCTGATTATTTTTCAAACCGTTTGGGTTCATGATAAGCCATATTTGTTCCTGCGGGGCAGTGCACCACTGCACCTCTTTTAGGCATCAGGTCGACCCGACGACCTCTTTCTCATCTCTTCCGGAAAGAAATCTTCACCATTTCTCTCAAACTCTCATCCTTCTTTCCATCACCTCTCCTCTCTTCCATCTCCTCTCCGAATTCCACTCTTTCTTGCACCATGGTCAGGAAATTGGGTCCCCGCCGTGGCGCAAGGTCCAGGGCCTCTTCAAGGCCGATTCCGGCAGACAGAGACGTTGCCCTATCCGAAAGAAGAACTAAGAGACGGAATGATCCTGCCGAGCAACCAGGATCCTCTTCAGCACCTCAAAGGGCAGCCAAGAGAGGTAGAGCCTCATCTTCAGGCAAAGGTAGTAATCCTCCAAACCCTAGAACAGAAATTCCGGGCGATTCTTCTGAAAACCCTGAGGAATCATCTTCCTCCTCTTTTGAGTCTTCTGCGTCTCAAGAGGATATTCCCTCAGAGTCAGTCAGTGCAGCCAAGTTAATTCTGAAGCCCCGAATTCTAGACCTATCAGACATTCAGCTAGCAGACTCTTTTCCTGAAATTCAAACCTATTTCTCCTTTCAATCTTGGATACCATTTATCTCTCAGTTTCAAGTCTGTTATCCAAGACTTGTTAGGGAGTTCTACAAGAACCTCACCTGCACAGAAGAAGGATATGAATCCAAAGTTAAGGGAATAGCCATAGATATGCCAACTGAAAAAGTTGCCTCCATTTTCAAAGTGCCAGATGAAGGGGCAGACTATCATGAATTTAAATTTGATCTACATGAAGCCTATTCCATCTTGACAGGTCTTCCTACAGATGCATTAGATCCCAAACAGACCTATGTAACCAGGTTCAATGCCAATTCATTTCCACCTGTGTTAAGGGTCATCCACCACATATTGACCACCATAATTACTCCTCAAGGTGGTGGAAGGGATAGGTTGACAGACATCCAGAGATTCATTATTTATTGCATGGTGAAAGACATCAAGATCAACCTCCATGTGATTCTCTATCAAATATATCTGAAACAACAAGGAAAGACCTCAAGAGATCACTTCCTTATGGAGCACATCTGACCTCAGTGTTCCAGCACTTTGGTGTGCCCTTGGAGAATGAGAAGTCCCAATCTATTCCCAAGTCCAATATTTACACCTTTAAAAATATCCAGAAGTTTATGGGATTTAGATTGGAGGGCAATCAAATTAGAAGAGGGCCAGTTGTGGTTGAGGCCCCTCAAGCTCAGGAGGAACAGCCTCAAGATCAAGGGGAACAGCCCCAAGCTCAGGAGGACCAACCTCAGGTTCAAGGGGACCAGCCCCAAGCACAAGAGGAACAGCCTCAAGCTGAAGGGGACCAGCCCCTAGGTCAAGAGGATCAGCCTCCTGTGAATGAGGAACAACCTCAAGTCCCAACTGATGGTGAAATTCCGGTTCATGCCCCTCTCTCACCTCAGTTTCAACCCTCCTTCACTCACTCTGATTCTCCACAACACACTTTCCAACCATCCACATCCTCTGGTGGGCCTTCTGTTCCACCAGAGTTGTTCTCCTTCCTCAATGAAAAATTTGAAACCTTGAACTCTTCCATTCAAACCATGTCAACATCATTTGAGTTGAGGATTCAAAGACTGGAGAACACAGTATCTGCCAAGTTCATAGAACAGAAAGCTGCTTCAGACTATGCGGCTCAAAGGTTCAATAGATTGATTGGAACAATGGCAGATGCCTCACTACAGCTGAAGGAGCATCAAGACAAGTTGGAGACAGTTCTTAAGGGAATTTTGGTAAATTCCCAAACTGATGTCTTTAACACAAAGCAGACATTACATGAGATCACCAGCACAAGACTGTCATTTGCTCATTTTGTGGATGATTTGGAAAGCATGAGGAACTTAATGAGCACATTGACAAGCAGATATCAGATTTGACCAAGGAATTCAAGATAATGCAAAGACCTGGTTGGTCAGCTGGTTCATCTTCATCCTCACAACCCATTGCAGCTGATCTAGCCAGACTTCAAGCCACCTTAATCGAGAATTCAGATAGAATGGAACACTTTTTGGTCACAAAAATGATCACCATTCAAGATCAAATCAAGACTAGCTTGAATTTCATGGAGAAAAGACTATCTGACATAGAGACCATTCTTCTTCCCATTCCTCCTCCTCCTCCATCTTCTACTTAATGTAATTTCTCTTTTGATGATGTCAAAGGGGGAGAAGAAAGAAAGAACAAATGTTTGTAATCTTTTGGAATGATTGTAATGGTTCTCTTGTTAAATGAAATGAAATGTTTTGCTTGGCTTGAATGATTTTCTCAATTGTGTATTTAATGTGATTGAAAATCTTTTTGTGAATGTGATTGAATGATTACTTGTCAAGTTGCTTGACTTCTGTGTACAAAAATTCTCATTTCAAGTAACATTGTGTTCCACAAGCACATCATCATCTGTTACTAAAACATATCAAAAGGTCTTTGACAAGTTTAAACAAAAAGAAAATAAAAATGTGAATAACAAAAAATTGCTTAAAATCTCATTTCATCAAAACCACATTGTAATATGGATTTATTGTTGCCATCATCAAAAAGGGGGAGATTGTTGGGTTGAATGCATATTCATATCATTTCTCTCCTATTTTGATGATGACAAGAGGTAATTTTCAAAGCAATTCAATTGAAACATGTCAAAAACATCATACCTGAAATCAATGTTCAAAAAGCATATTTCAAATCACATTTATCATTGATGTTCATGATAAATCATTTAACTAATGATATATGTGTTTAATTTTCAGGTACAAACATTTTTTTTTGCAAAAGATGTGTCGACACACCCATCAATGGTGTCGACACAACAACACAGATTCAAAGGCAAAATGTGTAAAAATGTTGAGACTGTGTCGACACAAGTCAAGAGTGTGTCGACACGAGTTGCAGTTTTTCAGGAATCAGTCCACCCAGGTCGACACACTCTCAGAGCAGGTCGACACTAGACCTAGTTCCCAGAACAGCCAGTTTGAAGAATTGGGACAGCAGGTCGACACACTCTCAGAGCAGGTCGACACGGGACCTTCTTTCCAGAACATCAGTTCTCATATTTGGGACAGTGTGTCGACACTACCACCAGGGCAGGTCGACACACTACGGAAAGTTTGCAACTTAAAGTGGATGGCTGCCACGTGTCAGCCCAGGCCGATGGGGTATCAACCTAGGATCGTGTGCCCTTATACCTAAAGGGTATCTTTGGATTCTTTTGGGTATAAAAAGGCCCTCTATTGGCCATCCATCCAAGGAAGAGACCCAACTACCTCTCAGAGCCTCCTGAAAGTTCCCTGGCGGCTGCAAGAGGTTGTCTCCCTTCTCTGCTCTCCGTGTGCTTCCAGAAGACCAATTCTCACCAAGCCAAGTGTGAGAATTGGAGTGTGATCCCTGTAGAAACCTCTGAAGCATCCCAAGGAAGCAGATCCTGTAGAAGCCTTCGTTGGAGAAGAATTCAAGGAAGATCCAACAATTCCAAAGTGCAGAGCATCGGTTTTGGACTTCAAGAGTGCAATCTTCTTCCCAATCCAAGCTTCTACAAGGGAGTACACTTGAAGAACGAAGCTATCTAATACAATTCATTGTACTTCTGTTCTTCTGAGATAGCTTTTGAGATTATGCAAGTGCTTCTGCATAGCTCTCATTAGTGCTCTCATTTTCGACTAGATCTGAGCTAGAAGGTCTATGTCTTGAGTTGGTGTCTAGCAACCATTGTGTGAGCATTGTGCTCAAGTTGTGTGAGCATTGTGCTCAGATTGTTGTGAGCCGTCGTGCTCAGTTTGAGTTGTCTAACTCAAGGTTGTGTTGAGTAGTCTTGCTCAGTGGTTCTAGAGTAGTCTTGCTCTAGAAGTTGTGTGAGTTGTAAGCTCTCAATTGTTGGAGTTGTCAGGCTCCAGTGGGTGTGTACCCGGTTGTTTTAGTGAATCCTCACAGGGTGTGAGGGGTGGATGTAGGAATCACTTGGGTGATTTCCGAACCACCTAAAAATCCTTGTGCACTTGTCTATCTGTGGTTTGATTTCATTATCCGTTAGAGGCTTGCATAGGATAGTTTAAAGTTCACTTAATCAACTGATTTCATATCTGCTTTTACCAACTCACTCAAATATCATCAGATCTGGGTTTTTCACTGATAAAATTGCCTCTGATTCAAAAGTGTTTTTAAACTGTTTAAGCTTCCGCAGAAAGTGGCATAGATCTTTTCATCCCCCCCCTTCTAGATCTTATCCACACCTTTTCCTCGATCCTTCAGTCCGCATCCCCCGACGCGTTTCAAGAATGAAGGTGGCCCCCATCGTGGACGCGATTTTATTTTTTCCCCGTTTCGCTAGTTTCCACTGTGCGTTGTGTTTTGAAGTGCGTCCACTGTGTAGGACGCGTATTTACAAGCTTACCCGAGGTCTATGTAACATGGTATTTAGTGTGTAATTTGCATGTCTTGGGTCTGATCATTATATGATGTTTGTTTAATGGTTTAAAAGTGATTAATCCATTTAAAAGCTTTAATTACATGAATGTTATTCTAATTGCTCCTTAAATGCTATGATTCATTCATGCAACTTGTGATTTAATCTTCCTACTGTTCTACCATGTTTAAATGATAATTTTTATCTTAAAATCTTGCAACCCATGATTAGTTAAAGTTCATAGTTTTATCCCATGTTATATTGTTAAGTGCTTTCCGCGAGTTTGAAACCGGTGGATTGTGGTTTGAGATGCGTACATCACTACACACTTGCACATCTAGGCAGCCCTTTCTTGGGGATTTGGAAGCTCTCTATTGGTCATTCCGAATCGGTAGACTAGTGACCTTTTCTCTAAGACCTCCGCAAATCTCCGCTCTCCGTGGATTCCCACATGGAGGCCAAGTTGGTTGTACCATTGAAGTTCCCTAGAGATAGCGTGCACTTCCTTTCTCATCTTGTTCTCGTGAGTGTGAATTACAATCTAGACTAAAGCTGTTAATGTAAAGATTGAACAAAAGTATAAATCATGCTGTTATGCTGTTAAATTTATCTCTTGACCATTGTTATCATGAAATCATGTTCAATTTACTTATTACTCGTTCTCATCATCATCATGAACATGACATTACACATGCTTACTTATTGAAACTCTCATTAGCCATTATTAATGACTGTGGGTATCTACATTTAAAGTTTAAGTGAGATGCTGACTGGGCACGGCAAGTGTCCAAGGGCTCCAGTCTAGCCCCAATGACGGAGAGTCATAAATATACTGTTAACCATGGGGTATAATGATTACTGGCGTTGCATCTGCGCTGGGAGTCGTGCGTGTCGTGTTGAATGATAGATACAATATCCACATACACGTGTCCTGGTGTACATTCTTGGTCGATCTTTCCTTGGTGTACATTAGTGTCTACATGCCTAATTAGTGTTACATTATCGTGCTCGTGCGTTCTTGCTTTCTTTCGTGATATGGCCATCCTGCATTTAATACAATTAGTGATATCTTGCGTTCTTGACATCAAGTGAAATCTTGCGTGCTTGTACAAAGTGATCTGTTGCTAGTTCTATCTTGTTATCTTGTTCAAGGTCTTGTTCTATCATGATCACTCTATCTAGTTTGTTCATGTATCATGTTTTCAACGAGTTTTATTTGTACATGCATATCATAACATTCATCGTGCTTACCTAGATCTAAATTGTTAATCACTTATATCATTGCCCGCACATTGAGATATAAATCATACTGGGCTAATTTTCTCATTCCCTACTTTTAACCATTCTAGGTGATTATGACATTCAAGAGGAAGAGCAAGTCGAGGATGGGAATGCGTCCGAGTGATGAGCATCCCAACTATGAGTCTAGTTATAGTAGTTTGCTTTGAGTGTTAGATTCATGTAGTAGGAAGTGAGGAATAAAATGTACTTTTCCTTTTTATTGAATCCTAGTCCTATAATAGTTTCCATTTGGAATACAATCAGTTGAGATTTGAATACAAGATTAGTTGAGTTCAATATTTGGGCCCTATGATGATGTATGTTGTTATACATTTAGTGCGTGCTAGCTAGAGGCTTATTTGCCGACTGTTCACGTCTCGGGATATCATCTCGAATTATATTTCGCATTATTAATATCCGCTGTGTAATTCTCAGGACGTGACAGTTTAGTGGTATCAGAGCCTAGGAATACCAAATAGGATATATGTCTCAGGATTAGGTGATACCTATGAAACCTAGGTCATAGAAATTAAATATAGTACCCGGTAAGAATGGGTAGAGATTGGGAATATGTTAGAATGAACAAAACAGTCCTACCCATTGACTCTTATAATGTGTCTAGAGACATTAATTGGTTTCCATCCTTTTCTCAAGAACCTTCATAACTCTTACACTCAACTGCAATGGCTCGCAACCAGTGGCAAGCTATGCAAGACACCGTGGCTGGTCTGACCCAGGCATTACAAAATGTAGTTCAGGCTGAAAATCAGGCTACATCTGTAAGGAATGGAGCCAGTGATCTTCACCGGAATTTTAGGAGTTTAAACCCTCCTCTCATCTCTGGATCCTCTGATCCGGACGAAGTAGAAAACTGGTAGGAAGAAATAGAAAGGATTTTCCAAGTTATGCAATGCACCAATAGGGAGAAGGTGGTACTGGCCACTTTCCAATTTACTAAGGATGCCCGAGCATGGTGGAAGGCCACATCGGCCCATTTGCCAAATTTAGCTGAGCTAGAGTGGGCATAATTCATGGAGATTTTTCGAGGAAAGTACTTTTCGGAGAGGGTCAAGGAGAAGATGGTAGCACAGTTTGCCGCACTAAAATAGAAAGGAATGTCCGTGGTTGAGTATGAGGCTCAGTTTGCGCGTCTGGCTGTGTATGCCCCACATCTGGTGGGAACAGAAAGATTAAAGGCTAACCGTTTCATGGATGGGCTCAGGCCCATGTTCATTGAAAAGCTCGGACCATACAACATCCAAACCTACACTGAGATGGTCCAAAGAGCTCAACTGGTAGAAGACACTATGGCTAAGGTGGAAGGCATAAAGGGAAAAGACATCTCAAAGCCGACCTTCATAAAAAGAGGTTCAGTCGATACAACTGGAACCTTCCACAACAACAACAATAACAACAACAAAAGGCCAACCACTAGGAAGGACTATGGCATGGAGAAAAAGATCAAAGTAGAAGAAACAACGACGGTTGAATATTGTAAATTTTGCGACAAGCCTGGGCACCAAGCAGACAAGTGCTGGAAGAAGGCCGGGGCTTGCCTGCGATGTGGGAGTCAGGAACATCGTATATCGAACTGTCCCATGCTAAAAGACCAAGTTGAAAGGAACCAGGGAGTGGTAAAGCGTCAAGGACGTGTGAATGCAATAACTCCAGCGGAGCTCCCGGAAGGAGGTATGATTGTTTAACCCCTAGACTAATCTTACGATGTTTTTCTTATTAGTACATTTCTAAGCGGGGGAGATCATTAAGGAGAAATTGGAAGGGAATAATCTAGTAATTATACCATAGTTCATCTGGAAGATTAAGATGGAGTTATAACAATCGTGGAAGGAAAACAGGAGTGAGAGGAACCAAATGAATAGTACGGGTGGCCATAGGTGTAGATGTTGGACTAGCATTCACGATGTTTAAACAAGTTAGAGGAATTAAATCCGAAACGACCTCAAGGATCATAACTATCAAAAGCCAATTAATGATCTATGAATTTGGGGACCAAATTCTCTTAAGTGGGGGAGGGTGTAGCACCCCTGAAATTTTAATTACATAAAAATTTGAATAAATGGAAATAAAATAATTTCCATAATATCAGAGTATTTAAACATACGTATCATTATCGTATGTGCTAAAACACATCGGACAATTCCGTAAAAATTATAAACCAACCCCACACATTATTCTTAAGTGTTCCACGAAGAAATTCGTGCAACAAAAAATCCGATTAACCAAGTGTACATCACATGGTGACCGATTATCCAAATAAGGAAACAAGTCGGAAAACCATTAACACGGAAATACAACACAATCATAAATTAAATAAAAATATTGGAGAGACTTTCAACATTATATATTAATGACCCAATATCTTAATTGGGCCAATGGACAACATTTGGGCCAAAAATCAAATGAAGCTAGAAAATGCATGGAAATTTGTAACCATAAATAGGCTGAAATTAGAAAGAGACAATTAGAGTTGAATTGAGATGAGATCATGCACTCTTGGCAACCCAAATTCGTGCCTAGCCATCCTTTGGGATTGCTTGATGGCCAAGGCACTCCAATGGAGGAAAAAATCCTCAAATTAGGAAAGTAATAAGCCAAAACTGCAACCATAGTTTCCTTGTCACAATAGGACTCCTAAACACCATGGTTGCTTAAATACTCTCCACCAAACCTTAGGGTCGAGTTTTACAACTTGTTGGGGTCATGTGGAGGAGTTCTTGGCGGCTGGGGAGCTGTGGAATGACCACAAGAGGGTCATCTTCTTCCCCTGTTCGTCTACTTCGACCTCTGCAAACCGTCCCCTTGGAGTTAAGCAAAGGTAGGGTAAACCTAAACCCCATCGTGCAAGACTTACACCCCTGAAAAGAGGGTCAAGTCTATGTTCTAACCCAAGTGGAATGCACAATTTTCATGCAGTACACTGGGAGTATTAGTCGTTCTTCAACAGACGGTCAGAAGGAGGATCTTCTGAAGAATGAAACTTCATCAACCCAGAAGGTAGGTTTTCTCGGGCCAAACATTAACAAATCATATACCAATGTGTAGAGCATCAGGTCTAGTTTCATGTCCAATTAGTTTCATAGAATTCCAATGAGTAGATTTTGAATTATAGGCATTTTGCCAAAGTCGCGCTTGTTAGGGAATTTTTGTGTTCATGTCAATTTATTGCACATCCTGAGGCCGTTTAAAATTATTTAAAAATCATAGTTCGCACCTATTCCATGTTCCCTAGAACTTTCATGTTTATACTTTTGTCCGAAAAGCCTTAGTTTAGAAGATATAAGCGTTGTAAGGATTGCACCCATGTGTTCCTGCGTTTTCGACATTTTCGGTATGAACTCTGAACCGCGTCCGGTTCAGAGGACGCTTTTAAAGCGCCTGGTATCACGTCGCGCATGGGTGACGTGATCCTCTGAAAGGCGTCCGGGAGACCCGACGTGTTTAACGCGTTGACGGATCAACTCGCGCGTGGGTCTTCGCGCCACTTGGGAGTCAGCGCCGCTCTGAACCGCGGCGGCCGGCCACGACGCGTTTCATGCATTTTTCCCGCCCAGGCCTTTATTAAATAAATTTCCTTGACCGCGTTCGCATCCCCTGACGCGTTTCAAGAATGATGGTGGCCACCATCGTGGACACGACTTTATTTTTTCCCCGTTTTGCTGGTTTCCACTGTGCGTTGTGTTTTGAAGTGCGTCCACTGTGTAGGACACATATTTACAAGCTTACCCGAGGTTTGTGTAACGTGGTATTTAGTGTGTAATTTGCATGTCTTGGGTCTGATCATTATATGATGTCTGTTTAATGGCTTAAAAGTGATTAATCCATTTAAAAGCTTTAATTACATGAATGTTATTCTAATTGCTCCTTAAATGCTATGATCCATTCATGCAACTTGTGATTTAATCTTCCTACTGTTCTACCATGTTTAAATGATAATTGTTATCTTAAAATCTTGCAAACCATGATTAGTTAAAGTGCATAGTTTTATCCCATGTTATATTGTTAAGTGCTTTCCGCGAGTTTGAAACCGGTGGATTGTGGTTTGAGATGCGTACATCACTACACACTTACACATCTAGGCAGCCCTTTCTTGGGGATTTGGAAGCTCTCTATCGGTCATTCCGAATCGGTAGACTAGTGACCTTTTCTCTAAGACCTCCGTAAATCTCTGCTCTCCGTGGATTCCCACATGGAGGCCGAGTTGGTTGTACCATTGAAGTTCCCTGGAGATAGCGTGCACTTCCTCTCTCATCTTGTTCTCGTGAGTGTGAATTACAATCTAGACTAAAGCCGTTAATGTAAAGATTGAACTAAAGTATAAATCATGCTGTTATACTGTCAAATTTATCTCTTGACCATTGTTATCATGAAATCATGTTCAATTTACTTATTACTCGTTCTCATCATCATCATGAACATGACATTACACATGCTTACTTATTGAAACTCTCATTGGCCATTATTAATGACTGTGGGTATCTACATTTAAAGTTTAAGTGAGATGCTGACCGGGCACGACGAGTGTCCAAGGGCTCCAGTCTAGCCCCAATGCTGGAGAGTCATAAATATACTGTTAACCATGGGGTATAATGATTACTGGCGTTGCATCTGCGCTGGGAGTCGTGCGTGTCGTGTTGAATGATAGATACAATATCCACATACACGTGTCCTGGTGTACATTCTTGGTGGATCTTTCCTTGGTGTACATTAGTGTCTACATGCCTAATTAGTGTTACATTATCGTGCTCGTGCGTTCTTGCTTTCTTTCGTGATATGGCCATCCTGCATTTAATACAATTAGTGATATCTTGCATTCTTGACATCAAGTGAAATCTTGCGTGCTTGTACAAAGTGATCTGTTGCTAGTTCTATCTTGTTATCTTGTTCAAGGTCTTGTTCTATCATGATCACTCTATCTAGCTTGTTCATGTATCATGTTTTCAACGAGTTTTATTCGTACATGCATATCATGACATTCATCGTGCTTACCTAGTTCTAAATTGTTAATCACTTATATCATTACCCGCACATTGAGATATAAATCCTACTGGGCTAGTTTGCTCATTCGCTACTTTTAACCATTCTAGGTGATTATGACATTCAAGAGGAAGAGCAAGTCGAGGATATGAATGCGTCCGAGTGATGAGCGTCCCAACTATGAGTCTAGTTACAGTAGTTTGCTTTGAGTGTTAGATTCATGTAGTAGGAAGTGAGGAATAAAATGTACTTTTCCTTTTTATTGAGTCCTAGTCCTGTAATAGTTTCCATTTGGAATACAATGAGTTGAGATTTGAATACAAGATTAGTTGAGTTCAATATTTGGGCCCTATGATGATGTATGTTGTTATACATTTAGTGCGTGCTAGCTAGAGGCTTATGTGCCGACTGTTCACGTCTCGAGATATCGTCTCGAATTATATTCTACATTATTAATATCTACTGCATAATTCTCAGGATGTGACATTTTATTTAAAAATAAATAAACTATAATACTAAATACATCACTCACACCAGAAAAGCAAGGAACCCTGCTAGGAAAATATGGAACACTTCCAACTTTATAAAAGGTTGTTTGTTTTTTTAAAAGTTATTTGACTAGAATCCTGGAGAATAATTTGTAAAGAATGTCATCCCTAATAAAATATTATTTAAAATATCCTTGTATCATGTAAAATAGAAGAAAAAAACCCACGGTAGTTATGACCCATTTAAAAAACTGAGCTGATACGAAAATACCCCAAAATGGCTCAGGTCGAACCCCCCTCTCCTCTTCCTCCCTTCCTCCTCACCGAAACACAGCCCCCCTCTTATATCCAACAATCACATTTCTGATCAAAGATTATGGAACTTTCACTAATGAAGCCAATTCTAAACTCGAAAAGATCATAGAAAACCAACTCCGAGATATTTGAGATCGGGATCTCGAATTTGGGGGAGAAGCTGAAGTTGCCATCTTTGTTGATGCCGATACTGTCAAACCTATAAGGAAGTCAGGCTCAGGAGGGTGTTTTCAAAGTCGATCTTTTGACGCTCAAGTTAGATATGTGTTTGTAGAAAAGATCATAGAGAACGAGTGTAGAGAGAGAAGATAAGTGCATAGGTTGGACTGAGTTCTCTGTTGAGGATCTAGAACCTGGACCCTTTACCCGTGGTTATGAGATTTAGTTGAGATTTGCAGTATTAGACGAACTTTGATAGAGATTTAGTAGGTTGGTGTGGTAGTCCTCACCGTTTGGATTCTTATCGGAATCCGACCCCGACTCCACCTCTCATGAATTTCTAAGCTCGTCAAGGATATCAATACATGTGCCCAGTAAGAATATAGAAAAGACAACTAAATATACATTGAGACAGAAATATTTACATAGTTTCAAACATATCTACAAAAAGTTACACTGTTCTAGTACAGTAGCACATGTCCAAAAGAAAGAGCAGAGAGGCCTAGGGCGTACCCCGACGTGGAAAAACTACAAACTAGCTTACTTTGCTGGAGGTAGTGACCCTTCTGAGCTACCATGTGGTTCGATGTTAATCTGGGGTCTACTCTCCTTCACTTGAGACGACGATATAGGGGAAAAGGGAGTGAGCCTCACAATATCACTGACCCAGCAAGGAAACTTCAAAAAATGCACAGTAAAGATAATAATGCAAGTAATAAGAATAAACAACTAAGATAGAGTAACTCAAATAGCGAATATAAATAACTATAATACGAAGAGAAAAATAGTTTAAAGAGATAACAGAAATTGAATATGAGACAACGGGAATTAAATGCTACAACTAGAAATAAACAATCAATAACCTTTTAGCTTACAACACAGGGGCAACGAGCTAGAAAAGTACGATGCTACACTTGGGTCATGAAGTCTAGTTTGCGACACCAACAACTGACTTAGACAATCAACATAAGAACACTCACAATCACATAATCAGGACAGAAGGTCCAACTGCCGCTCCATCACTACATAAGCAAAGACTGTGGAGACAACCCAACATCACCTATAGTCTGGCTGGACTGCAGACCCACACCTATCACACTTCTATAGGTTTTGGAGAATGCAAAGTGAGGATGTAGAATAAGGGACTAGATGGGGCCCATCACATTCGCTGGTGTCTGTTCCCCTAACCACGAGTGCACTACAAGCGACTAAAAGTAAAGCCAACCACAACATAAATCAAGTCATAGCTCCATTATTGTCTTTCCCCTAGCCAGATGTACAACTCAAACTAAGGAGTAGGGAAGTCCAAGAATATGACTGTAAGGCCCTAATTTTCTGTGCATTTTATGGCTGTTGCTATGTTTTTTTTTTTTAAAATTACTGCCTAATTTCCTTATTAACGTCAACATCCCTTGATGTTAACAGCTGGTTGACGGCAAGCTATGTGCCGTTTACCATCTGACTTGAGGATCTTGACGTCAACATCGATTGACGTCTACTTTATGGAGACGGCAATAAATTGGACGTTAACTTCTCTGATTGCATTGGGTTTCTTTTCTCTGAAACTATTCTGATTTCTCTGGGAGATAAACATTGAACCCTCTTTGGCCGGGACTCCCTTTCCTAGGATATCTACTACCCAAACTCCTATAAAACTAAGCCATCTTTGCAAAGAGAGGAATTTTGCTCAGCTAGGGTTATTGGGTTTCAGAGAGAGGAAAAGAGAGAGTTTTGAGGTGGTAGATCCGGCTAACTAGAGGCTGCACCGACGTTCTTCTGCAAGGGGGAGGTCCTTTTGAACGTGGAGAGGCTCTCCCAATGCCGAGAGATCATCTGCTAGGTCGTGGAGGTCGAATCAAGCCGTGGAGTTTACCTCTTTGGCTTGGCCGAGGAGGGCTTCATCACCTTAATTCGATCTTCTGGGAGGTTTTTGGAGGCAAGTAACTTAGGGGTTTCATCCCTATGCCTATCACCTAGGGTTCTAGGATTTTTGTAGATTTTGTCTCGTGTCCTAGACCCCCAAATTCTCCCTTGATTTGGTTTTGGTCTGCACTTTCTGCAGACAGGAGATTGACGACCACATACTCGCCGTTAAGTTCCTAGGTTGACGGCAATCGATCATGCCGTTAACTACCCTTGACGACAATGACCTTGCCATTAAGTTCTTCAGTTTTTATAGAAAATTATTTTAGTGCATGTGATGTGATCTTTCGAAGGTTTTTGGATGTATAAATGGGTTTTAGGATTTTTTGTCTTGTCATGTACGTATGATAGACTGAGCTATGGAATTCTGATAATTTTCTGATCACATCTGTGATTTATTAGAATTTTTGACATGAGCAAATAAGCATGCCATCTTAGATTTAATTTGGGATGAATCATGTATGTTGTGCATTTATGTCTCAGTATTTTTCCATGAACTTAGGGTTCTTGTGTACATGTTTCATGATAGATAAAGTCATTAGTTTCCTGTTTATCATGTTTTAATGAATTATCTTGTTAATTACTAGAAATCTATGTTAAATCTTAAAAATAGATATACTGTGGATTTTTTTTTGAAAAATTAGACATATGATATACTCATTGTGTAGGACCTGTGATTAAAATTTTAGAATGTTCTAACATCAATAACCACTTTTTCTAGTTATAAGCCTTTAATGATCATGTTAAGTATGATTAGTTAAAGGTAGTGTTTTCTGATGATTAGCACCATGATTAGGCTCTGTTAAGTATGTTCTAATACTGTTAAATATTAATGACTACTTCTGTAATCTGAGATAAGTGTGGTGTCTTAAAGCATGTGAATAGACTATTAATTGCATGAGAATGATGTTAATCATGTGAGTAATGTGATCAAGTGATTAATGTGCCGAGATTGACACTACTACCATAGAAGGCTGTAGAGTCGTAATGCAGAAAAGTCCCTATGGGAAGGCTCAATGTGTATGTGATATCCTGTAAGCATCAGGATGAAATCCTGGAGGTGGACAAATACCACTGGTTAGGGTGGAGAGGGCTTCTCCCGGTTCTGCGCGGTTACCAAGATTTGTCACTGTATTGCCTAGGTGATGGGTATGTGATATGTGTGTGATGTGTCCTTCTTTATGGTGGTTTGGACTATGTGTCATGGCAAAAGATGTGTAAGGATGTGAATTAAGTGTGAATGTGCAAAGTGAACATGTGAAAGTGATGTGATAATGTGCTTCCATGTGTAAGAATGTGAAACCATGTGATTAAGTTACTCTTATGTTAAAACAACAAGCAAAAGGTGAGAATATGTGACATATGAGCATATGGAACGTGGTAGATACCATGTTAGTATCACTAATAGATATGTGTTTAATTTCATGATTTAGATAATTGGAAATGTGTCCTAAAATGAGTTATGTTGAATACCATGAGTTACATTAAATCCATGTGTAGTTAACATGTTATAGAATTGTTCATTTAGTACTTGCTTATTGCTACATGCATCATTTGATAAATTGCTCCATGTGTTAGACTTGTGTAGGGAATGTGATAAGTGTTTGGGTGTAATCAATAGGTTGCTTGCTGAGTCTTTTGTGAAGACTCACTGTAACATCCCTCCTACAGACGTGGGCGTAGCTCTTCTGTCTGCTCTGCGCTGTCTACAACCTCTGTGTGATCAGCCTCATGGTGTCCGCGCACTGCTGCACCAACTCTGGACCCAGCAACTGCCTCACGCCAACCTCATGCCAGTGCAACGGTGTCCTGCACGGTCGACCGTACAGAGCCTCGTAGGGCGCCATCCCGATGCTGGAGTGAAAGCTATTATTATACGAAAACTCCACCATGGGAAGGTGTGACTCCCACATGCCGCCCCAGTCTAGGCAACACACTCTCAACAAGTCCTCAAGGGTTTGTATGGTCCTCTCCGACTGCCCGTCTGTCTGTGGATGGTAGGCGGAACTCAACCTCAACTCGGTGCCAAGTGCACGCTGAAAACTGCGCCAGAAACGATAAGTGAACCTCGGATCTCTATCTGAGACAATAGAGACTGGGGTTCCATGCAAAGGCACCACTCTGTCTACAAATAATCGCGCAAGTCTGTCCACTGACCACAATGCTCGGACTGGTAGGAAGCGAGCTATCTTCATCAACCGGTCGACGACCACCCAAACGCTGTCGTGCCCCTGTGAAGTGCGAGATAAGCTAGAAACAAAGTCCATGGTGATGTGCTCCCACTTCCACACGGGAATGGGAAGCGACTGCAACTCACCACCAGGACGCTGGTGCTCTGCCTTCACTTGCTGACAGGTAAGGCAGCGCGAAACAAACTCAGCGATATCTCTCTTCATCCCAGGCCACCAAAAGAGTACCCTCAAGTCGTGGTACATCTTGGTGGAGCCAGGATGAATAGAGTATCGTGACCTGTGTGCCTCAGACAGTACCTCCTCCCTGACGTCCTCTGGAACGTAGAGTCTGTCTAGGAACCGAACCTCGCTATCCTCGTCCAGCACCACCTCTGGCAACTGCAACACGTCTGCCAAGTCTGCGTCTGCACTCTGTGCCTCGATCACCTACTGATATATCATAGGGCGAACTGTCATGTTGGCCAACACTGCTCTCTCCCGAAGGCTCGATGGCGTGAACACACCCTGAGTGGCAGGAGTCTCCAGTGTCTAACCAACAAAGAACTCAAGTGGGCTCTCCTACTCAAAGCGTCTGCTACGATATTAGCCTTTCCCAGGTGATAGGAAAGGGTAAAGTCGTAGTCCTTCAAGTACTCGAGCCACCTGCACTGCCTGAGGTTGAGATCTCTCTGCGTGAAGACATACTGTAAGTTGCGGTGATTTGTGAAAACCTCGAACACCTCACGTACAAGTAGTGCCTCCACAATCTCAAGGTGAACACAACTGCTGCAAGCTCCAAGTCGTGTGTCGGGTAGTGCTGCTCATGCTTCTTCAGCTGACGAGAAGCATAAGAAACTACTCGATCGTGCTGCATCGGCACAGCACCCAAACCAGTCCCTGACGCATCTGTGTAGACAACAAAGCCGCCACTGCCAGAAGGTACCATAAGGATCGGAGCTGAAGTCAGCCGGCTCTTCAACTCCTAAAAACTGTGCTCGCACTCTGCTGTCAACACAAACCTGGTCTCCCTCCTAGTCAACCGGGTCAAAGGCTCTGCAACTCTGGCGAAGTTCTGCACGAACCTCCTGTGGTAGCCTGCCAGCCCCAAAAAATTGCGCACCTCTGCAACTGTAGTGGGCTGACCCCAAGAAACCACAGCCTTAACCTTGGCGGGATCAACTGCCACACCTGCACCAGAAACAACGTGACCCAGGAAGTGCACCTCCTTTAGCCAAAATTCACACTTGCTGAATTTGCCGTAAAGTTGGTGACTCCTCAAATCCTGCAACACCAGCCTCAAGTGAACCTCGTGCTCCTCTGCCGTCACTGAGTACACCAGGATGTCATCGACGAACACCACCACGAACCTGTCCAGGTACTCTCAAAAAACACTGTGCATCAGCTCCATGAACGCTACAGGTGCATTCGTGAGCCCAAAAGGCATCACGACAAACTCAAAGTGGCCGTAGCGGGTACGAAAAGCTGATCCGGCGATGTCTGACTCGCGGATCCGCAACTAGTAGTAGCCCGACCTCAAGTCGATCTTTGAGAACAGTGAAGCTGACTGCAACTGGTCGAACAAGTCATCGATCCTAGGCAAAGGGTACTTGTTCTTCACGGTCACCTGATTCAGCTGTCGATAATCAATACACATCCTGAGGCTGCCATCTTTCTTTCTCACAAACAAAATAGGCGCTCCCCACAGCGAACGGCTAGGACGAATGAAGCCCAATGCAAGCAACTCCTCTAGTTGGCGTTTCAACTCCCGCAACTCCGCCGGCGCCATCCGCTACGGTGCCTTGGACGTAGGCATCGTCCCCGGAAGCAACTCAATGGAGAAATCTACCTTCCGCTCTGGCGGCAAGCCAGGTAGATCCTCCGGAAACACGTCGGCAAACTCACAAACAACTGGCACATCTGAAATAGATATCTCACCAGAATTCGAGACACACATAGAAGCCAAGAAAGCAACACCACCGACTAGGATAAGATGCCGAGCTCTAAAAAAAGAGACAAAGGGTCGGTGGGTAGACCGGGTATCTCGGAAGCAAAGCACAGGTGCTCCAAGTATCTCGAACCTCACAGTCTTCCGCTGACAATCTACCAGTGCAGAGTGTGCCTCTAACCAGTCCATGCCAAGGATGGCATCAAAGTCGTGGAGCTGTAAGGCAAACAGTCTGGCTGGTAGCTGGTGGCCCTATACCTCGACGGTGACACCCTCTAAGTAACCTAGGGTACACACAAAGTCACCTGTCGGCAGCTCAACAGCTAGGTCACAGGTCTGCTCCGGAGCAAACTTAGACAAAGAATCAAAGAACTCCTCAGAAGCAAAACAGTGTGTGTCACCCGGATCAATCAAAACTCTAGTAGCTCTACTAAGGATGGGAACCGTACTGATGACCAGATTAGAGGCCTCTGCCTCCTCTCTGGTGATGTTCATCACCCGACCGCGTCCACGTCCTCGCTGAGGCTGCTGCTGCTGGCACTGCGCCGGCTGGGGTGGACAGTACTGTGCTAGAGGTGTCTGCTACTGATGCTGCTGCGGCCTGAACGGACACTCACAAATGTAGTGCCCCTGCTGCCCACAGTGGTAACAACCTGTGCCCTGCTGACTCTGCTCTGCTCCATGCTACACAGACTGCTCCACTGGCTGCTACTTGATAGCCCACGAATACGTCGTTAAACACGTGACTAACAATCTCAAAATTTATTGGCTTACACTAAAGATTTTAACAATAGTTAAGTGGTGAGACCGAGTCGAATCCACGGGGAAAAAGATTATTAACTTTGAAAACCTTGAGTTTCTTTGATTAGAAAAGTGTGTTGAGAATTTTAAAATCAAATTCTAAGACTAATTTAATCAAACAAAAATAAATCTAACCTAAGAAGAGAAATTAGAAGAGAGCAATGGAGATAGAAAGAAAGGGATGAGATAAGAAAATAACCACCTAAATAGAGTAACAAATCATTATCTAAACAAAAAGAAACACATCTTGCTTAAACAACATTAACATTAAAATGAATTTGAAGAGACTAGAAACTAATAGAAGAGATACAAAAAAGAGAACATAGTAGGGAGAGGGGGAGAACAACAAATACCACTCAATATTATTTAAGCAAAAAAACATTAACACATGCATAAAATAAATACATCTATCTAAAACTAAAAAGAGAGAGAGAATAGGAAGAGAGAGAAGAGAGCGAACGGGAGAGATGAGAAAAGAGAGAGAGAGAGGAGAGAGAGAGAGCGAGAGAGAGAGCGAGAGAGAGAGAGAGGAGAGAGAGCGCGAGAGGGAGAGAAGGGAGAGCGCTGAGAGAGGAGAGAGAGAGCGCTGAGAGGAGAGAGGAGTGAGAGAGAGGGAGGCGCGCCGGCTCTCCTCCTCTACGTGCATGCATGCACGTAGAGAGGAGGGGGGGGCGATGTGGCCACTGCGCAGGGGGCGCGCGGGCAGACACGGGGCTGGGCTCGCGCAGGCGGGCGCGCGACGCGGGCACGCGGGGCGGCACACAGCAAGGGCGGCAAGGTCGCGCAGGCGACGTGCGCTGGTGCTGGCGGGTGGACGCAGGCGCTGGCGGCTGGCAGGGCGCGCGGGCGGGCGGCGACGCGGGCGACGCGGCAGGCTGGCAGGCGAGCGTGCGCGGGCAGGCGGCTGAGCCTGCTGCTGCTTCTTTGCATCAGAAGAGTGGTCGGGAGAGAGAGAAGAAAGAGAAGGGGAAGAAGAGAAGAGACAGAAGGGAGGAAGAAGGGGAGGAAGAGAGAGGGGGATGCGCTCGAGAGAGAGAGAGAGAAGTGAGAAAGAATAATGGGGAAAGGAAGGAATGAGAGAGAGAGAAAATCTCTTTTTAAAATAGGTAGAGAGAAGAGAGGAAAGAGGAGAGATTAGACAGGGAGATTTTTAGAAAATAGAGGAGTGATGTTAAAAAAGAGAGGGAATTTTAAAAATTGAAGAGATAGAGAGGGAAAAGAATCTCTCTTCATTCTCTTAGTCCAATAAGATTTCTTGGCCCAGTTAGAACCTCATTTTTTGGCCCATTAGTCCTGCAATCACAACACAAAAGAGATTTAATCAATTTCTGCACTTGTAATGAAATGATAACAGAACTTATGAAATTATCAATTATTTGTTAATCAAATAAATAATTATTTATAACAATTATGTAATTATCACTGCTCTGGCTGACGTCGCTGCTGCTGTGGCTGTCTGTACTGACGCCTGCCTCCACGAGTGAACAACTTCTTCAACTTTGAGGTCAGGCCAGCACCACCTGTCCCCGAAGAAGAAGAAGAGGAAACACTTCCTCGACTGCCCGAGGGGGCTGGTATGGAGAAGACCTCCCTGAGCCTCCACTTTGTTGCGGCTGAAACCGACACTCCTCCTCCAAGGCAGTAGCTCTCGCCACTGCCACCGCCAAGGAGTCACAGAGGTGACCAGCCATGGCCCACCTCAAGTCCGAGCGTAGCCCGCTAATGAACCGCTCGGTACGAGCCTGCTCACTAGCGGCCACGTGGGGAACGTGTCGAAGAAGCTGGGGGAACACTGTTCACTAGAGACGCCGACTACTGCGGGCCCTCTCTCAGTCCGCCGCGGAGGGAGCTGCTGTGAAGTCTCACCTACAAAATAGGTAGTGAGCTTCACGAAGAAGCCCAGTACGGACTACCAATCTCCCACTGGTTCTAACATCAGAATAGAACTAAGTGTAGTAATTAAATAAAGTAGTAAATTCTATTCTACTAAACAGAGTCAAGTGTGGAAGCATGAAAGAAACTACACGGTCGCCGGTCTAGGACACAAGTTAGGACTGGAAAACCCGTGTAAAACACGGCACCAAGGAAAACCCAAGGCTGTAACACATACAGCTAAATGCTGCCTGGACAAACACACTAGCTATAGAACGCTACACTAGTTAGCCGGTCAAGTACGCCACGCGCCTTACCCTCGACCAACGGTCCATGTCTAACACCTCCCGTCGGAGTGAGACGCGGAACTAAAGTAAACACAATGCCGTAGTCTGGCTGGACTACGGTCCCACACCTGACCCCTCTAAATGGTTCCGGAACCATGTAGAGTGAGGTAGTGAGAAAGGACTAACTGGTCCGCACCAAAAGAGCACCACAACTACCTTGGAGACACAGACCAGCTAAGAGAGCTCTACAAAGGACTCTACGCCGCTGTCCCCACCGTTTTCCCCTCCGCTCCAAGTCAGTGACTTGAGCACGCCCGCCGCTCGGAGAACTCCCTCTAACAAACACACGGGGATGGGGGTTCCAGGTAACAGTAACAACCTGTCTTGCGGACAAGCCCTCAACTGCCTAGCACCGGGCGAAGAGACTAGAGTAGCACTACACTAGGAACAACACAGGTGCCAAGAAAAACCGAGTCACAACGGAAGCAAAAACTCCAAACTACAGGTTGCCAAGTCCCCTCTCAGACTGAGAAGGCAACGCACAGATTGTCACCACTTGAAGGCGACGCTCGACCTGTCGCAACCTAGGTCAAGAAGGCGACACAGAACCAGTCATAACCATGTCGCGACAGGGATCTTGTCGCGACCAGAGGGATCCAGGTAACAGCCTGATACCCCAATCCACAATAGAGTAAACACTAGAACAGAAGACGACAGCCACCCTGTTGTAACCAGAACGCGACAGGGTGGGCATCGCTTCCTAAGCATTGAAAGCGACGTGTTGGGGTGTCGTGACCAGGGTCGCGACATCAACCGTGTCACGACCACAGGTTTTGCACACCCGAAGACACACCCCTTCAGGATAAACCCCACCCAAACAACCCAACCATGGGGGAAAAACATGCATGGCGAAAAGAACTGGCTATACAGGTTCAAACCACCCTCAAGAAACCCCAAGCATGCATGGAAAGTCAAACTACACTAATTAAACTCACATGCAACATGGTACCCTCACATGCTCTCCTCAAATCAAGCATGAAACAAACACCACAAAGTAACCAATGTACAGAACCCACATGAATACATGCACCACCTAGCATGATTCTAGGCTTGGAGGAAGGAGGGTTTGGGTCCTAGCATGCTAGAACTAGGTGGAGGGTGAGGGGTCCCTACCTCCAAATGAAGAACCACCCCAGAGGGGCCTTCTCGTAGGCTAGCACCCCTCCACCTCCGAGCTCCAACGCTTCAAAAGCAGTCGTCCCCGAGTCGAGCACCCCCTTCACAAGCCGAAGGAGAGGCTCCACACCATGGAGGAAGAACAACCCACAGAGAAAAAAGGAGGAGAGTGAAAGGGAGAACACATGTAGAACACAAGATCAACACAATGCAATGCAAAACTCACCTTTACAAACCACCTCCCACACCCCAAGCCTTCCCCAAGCTCCCCACGGAGCAGCCAGGCCTCAAGGTCGCCAGAGACGAAGGTAACACATGGAAAAGGGCGAAATGGAGGTTGTGCTCTCGGGCTTGGGCACTTAAACACATATGATGAGAACGCGACAACTTGCCGGTCGCGTTCCATGACGTGAACACGACACCCATGTCGTCACCATCCCATGGTCAAGGTCAAACTGACAAGCAGAAACGCCACGTGTCGACTGTAGACACGCGAATTTGGCTCCATCGCGGGCAAATATCATATTACGCCATAATGCCACAAATGACCCTCTTTTTTCCTCGCAAGAGTGTTTTTCCAATATTTCAGGATCTCACGCATTCTTTCTCGGTGCTTCCCCAAGGTGGTTCGGTCGCAGTTCGACCTGCGCGGTCAGGTCGCGGGGGTCCGGGGGCAGCGCCCTGGGGGGGTCTCCGGGGGCAGTGTCCCCGGAAGCTAAATTTGGCCCATGGACAACTTCATGGATTCGCGTCCTCTACAGTGGATGCCTTTTAAGCCCACTGAAACGCGTCGGACATGATGGACGCATTTAGGTCCTTAACACGGCGGTCAAAGCCGACGCGTTTAAAACCTTTTTCGTCACATGTTCTAATTGGAATAGCATCCACCCGCTCGTACGCGATTCAAAAGTCAAACTCTAAGTTTGGTCCTACAACCGGCGCAGCTCGTCGACGATCATGATGTTGCTTGAAATCGCGTCTGTGTCAGACGCCGCATTTTATAAGTAGTCAAATCAAAATCAAATTTCGTCAGAGATTTGATTTACCTTACAAATCGCGGCGTGCCGCCCGGACGCAATTCAAAGCCTAGCTGTGGGCTACGATTGTCGCATCAATTTGACTTTTGAATCGCGGCCTGCCGCCCGGACGCGATTCATGCTTAATAGGCGTCCGCTGTAGTGGATGTGATTTAATAAAGTTTTGCCTATAAATAGATCCCCGAGGGTCATTTGTTTGGGGGGGATTCTAGAAACGGCGAAGCCCTACTGGATCGGCGCCTCGACTCCGAGCCATTCCTTACTGAGTCATCCTTCTTCCCCAGAGTCCGGTGCCGTCGTCTCCTTCCATTCCACGCGCGAGGCAGGGAGCATCTTCCTCCACATCCTCCCTTCAACCGACAATGGCCCGTCACGCCGACCAACCATCGGGGAAGCACCCCCCTCCTTACTTCTATTTTTGTTCTTATTACCTACTCCGGCCCCCACGTGGCCCATCCACTTCTCTTTTTACACCACACATGCATGCATACACACACACACACACACACTACATCTAGGGGTTTAAAAACCACCACCCGGTGAGTCCTCCCCATTTTATTCATTTTACTTATTTGTTCAGGATTTGGTACTATACGTCTTATTTGGCTAATCCCCTTCTTTTCTTTTCTTTGTTTTTTTTTTGTCAGGGTAATCAATCGTGGAAAACGCCCTCTATCGCGGCCGGCCGTGTTCGTAGAGGAAGAGAGGACCCACATCATCCCCGCGCAATCTCTCCGCTAAAAAGGTGCGCACGTGATCACTTCTCCCCTTGCACCCTTTGCCGTGCATTTCCATTCGGCATCCTCGTGTGCCTGGCGATCGCGGATCCTTTCACTTTCCTTTTCTTTTATTTTCCATCACATTCCACATTCCACCCTCTTTGTGGGTGCTTGGGGTTCCTGACGAACCCAAGGCGGTATCCACTTTCATTTCCTCCTACGCCTATTTTCCTTTGTTTTTATCCCCCATTTGTGGATCATTCTTCGTACCCCTAAACTGGGAGCGGAAAACACGTCTACATCGACCTCGCAGGTCTGGCACCAGATCGCGACGTCTGACCCGTCGCCTTTCCACTGTCGAAGGTTGACACCCATCACCACAACTTGGAAGCAAGACGACAAAAGTGCATGCTGCGGTTAAAGGGTGAACGCGACAGCATGCCTGTCGCATTCCCAGCCAGAACGCGACGACTACACTGTCGCCTTCAGAAGGCGACAACCCAATTGTCGCTACCTCCGACAGAAGGTGACTGGCCAAGGGCAAGGAGGGATGTTACACTCACCCTTGCTTAAACATATAGGTGAGGCAGGTATTCTTGAGATCGAGGAGGAGATAGCGAGGAGCGACTCCGAGCGAGAGGAGTAGCTGAGATTTAGAGAGTTATCCGCATAGCTTGTACTTTTCTTTTCTTAGTACATGAGACGATGTTGTGATATAGACTTGGACTTGTTCATTTATGGATTTGGTATATTTACTTTGCTACTATATAGACTGTGGAATGTGTATGGTGATGATGGAATAATAATTATCTATATTTCCGCTGTACTTTTCCTTGTTATTTGTGTACATCTCTACCTATTGTGTTGTCCTGGGTACATGTCCCACTGTGACGACACACTTTGTATTGACGTGGATTAGTATAATTGTACTAGTATAAAGGGAGTCGTTACAATGACACATACCTCAACGGTACATACCGTACCAGGACTAACTCCGAGCACTATTATGTCTGGCTCACCGAGAACCTGGGGTACTCGACTAAGGAGACTTCTAGGAACAAGCGTCGAACTTCGATGCCACACAACTACGATCGTTTAATGCATGTTAAGTCTTGCAATTCCTCTAACCAAAAATATACACCACTTCCACAAGAACACGTCAAATGCCATTGACGCGACACTAATGCATTGGCCTAGGGCACCGCATTAGCAAGGGCTAACACATCAAAGGGGTAGGACGCCTCAATGAGGCATCCCCTCGATGTGACGCATTCTCCGAAAAAACACACATCTCCATAGCTCTCACTTGTAGTACCCCAAATCCTAGCCACACAGATCCAAATTCATCACTGTAACTGTGATAAAACACAAAACCCATAGAATGCATGTTTCCTCACTAGTTAAACCACGTTTCCAAGAATTAATCACTACACATGAATCCTTCTTCTTAGGTATACATACTAAATATAGTTTAAGCCCCTTTTTAACTTAGAAACTACACATGTACATGGATTCTAGTCATTCCAAAACTTTCACTCATCATGAAATCACCATGGTCAAGCTGCAAAACATGAAGACAAGTGAGGAAACTGGAGGAAAGGGCGTCTCCCTACCAAAACACGAAGAACCTAACCCGTTGGGACTTCTCATGATCTGGCCACCTTCTCCTCGCCAAAATCACATAGGAAACATGTTCAAATGGCTGAAATCTCCTCCCTCTAGAGTTCCCTCTGGCCAAGAATAGGGTAAAACCCTATTCTTCCAAGGGAGGAATCTTAAAATTTATGGAAAATAATGAACGTGTCAAATCATCTAGATGCCTTAATAATGTGTTAGGGATAGTGACCGCATCCACTAGAAGGGTGGCACGTGTCTCGAACATGCAAAAACCGATGAACTCTGTCTCATCAGCCATGGGAGACACCTTAAGAACACGTCAACCCCTCTGGCTACTACACCAATTGAATTGCCAAACCTTGGAAAAAAAAATCCAAATTCTCAAACCGAAGGCACATGGAACACTATATAAACACCATATGTAGCATCCTAAATTTTTTATAATTTAAAATTATAGATAAATTAGAAAATTAACAATTTAATAATATACAAATAGTAATAACGTAAGCACCATTATCGTATACACGAAAACATATTGAGAAATTTCGTAAAAATCAGAGTTCAACTCTAAATAATATTTCTAAATGGCTTATAAAGAGATTCGGGTGAAGAAAAATTTGATTATCCAAGTTTAAAGTATTTTGCGACTTATTATCGTAATTCATAAATAAGTCAAAAAATCATTATCACATGTACATAGATGAGTTAGAAAATTAAATAAAAATCATAGTTGGACTTCAAATAATATCCTCTAATGACTCACTGAGAAATTTGGGGTATGAAAAATCATTTGGACTAAGTTTAAGAACTAATGTGACTTATTATCATAATTAGGAAATAATTCCAAAATCTATTATCACAAGTATACAAATAATTTTAAAAACGTAATAAAAATTATGATGGACTCTCAACATCATTACTTCACCATTCACTAAGATGATTGGGCCAAGAGATGACTCTTGGGCCATGAATAAATTGAAGATAGGAAAATAACATGAAATTCGAAATTTCTATCTAATGGACCATAAAAGGGTTAATTATCACCCAAGACACATTTATTGGGTCCCAAACCAAGCCCAATTCATGGGTACAACTTAGAGTAAGGTTACCTATTAGGTTTCCATCACCAATTGTGAGAGAAATCTCCAAAGGATGGAAGGATTTCCCAAACTCGTACTTTGAATTTCCTAATCCAATTAGGACTTCTAAAGACCCATCCCTTTATAAATAAATCCTCTCTTTCCCATGGGACTACCCCTAGGGTTGCTGAGGATGTACTTGGAAGCTCTAGAGGCTTGGGATTCATGAGAGGAAGGCTAGAGCAATTAGGAGAACTTGTGCATACCTTCAACTCAGATTTGCAACGACCTACATATAAGACGAGTCTGGTTCATCATCAAAGGTTAGTAAAACCATGACCAAACTTGGCCAACCATATACCCTTGGAAAGCCCTGCGAGTCTAGTTTCTTATGGTACTATTTTTCCCAATTTATACATTGTAGCCCGTGACTATTAAGCGTTCTTTTTCAACCTATCAAACTAGGGTTTCTGTGAGGGCGACTATTTCTTTTCACACAAGGGTAGGTTGTCTCCAAGACAAACTCTAATTAAACTCGTACATTCTTGCATACATATGTATAAATCATGTTCTTATTGTTTTCCCCAATTTCTATCTTGTGGATTTCGTGGATTAAGTTTTGCATGTTTAGAACGTTGTGTTGTCCTGTTAGAACCTTGATCTGTCTTACAAATTCTATATCTTTTATTTGAGTGCTTTCCAGATCGAGAACTCAACACAAAACTCTTTCCCTTATGAGTCTAGTTTCATTTGATACTTTTTCCCCAATTTTTATTGTTTGTACATAGAATATTAGCCCGAACATGAGTACTGTGTTAGATCCACGTAGATAGTCACAAAACTTTTTATTACCCCATTAAACGACCACTATTTCTCAATTACCCATTCCTGTACTTTGGTTAGGAAGTCTTCTAACTAACAGAAGTGGTTGCATCTTATTTGGATCACTACACCTTTAGTTTTCATTTATTGAACACCTAGGTATCAAACCTAGTTTGAGTTGGAATAAGAAAACACCCCCTTAAGGCCACCTAGCACCAAGAATATGAAGACGACGTGTCGACTTGTCACCTTCAGAAGGTGGCAGGAAGTTGTCTTTTTCATGGATCAGAAGGTGATAGCCTTCTGGTCGCCTTCATGAAGGCGACAGGCTTTGTGTCGCCTTCAGGCATAGAGAGTATGTCAACCCTCTTTGGTGCGTTTCTCGTCGTTTTCTCTTGTGCGAAGTTAGCTACTGCTAGCATGCATTAATCAACCCATAATTAAGTTGTAATTACCTTAAATGTTTATAAAGAATCTTAAGTTAATGACCATGTTCTCTACATAATGATTGCTCGTACTTTCTTTCTTGGCTCTTAAACTTGCTAAAATGAAAATGGCAATGTGATAAACTTGATCATGCATGATTTGTTTCTTACTTTAGCTTTCTGGTTACTTGACATAAATGGAGTTTCCATAATCGGATTTACAAGATACTCATACATGTACATGAGTGATTCTCACGCGCAACTTGCGCATACACTCTTGCACGATAGGACACCCCTTTTCTTGGCTTGTGGTGAACTATCCGTCGGATATTCCTTCTACTGGACTAATGATTCCTTGACCAAGGCCTCCATAAGTATCCTCTGTTCATGGATTCCCACATCGTTGACAAGCAGGTTGTACCACTGAAGTACCCAAAAGTTAGTGTGCATGTATCTCTCCTCTCTTGATATTCTTGGCAAGATCTTTCTCTTCTAATCTTGATTTTTAGAGTACACTTTTATTGAACATAAGACCAAGTTACAAATAAGTGATTGGACTAAAGTGAAAACACACCATTATACAGCCGGATTGAACTCTTAAACTATTGCCTTAACTATCTTGATACTATTAAACTCTTGAAAATTCTTGTTAAACGACCATACTCGATTGTGGGTATCTACATTTAAATTACTTGAGATGTTGGATCGAGCACCACGAGTGTCCAAGGGCTCTAGTCTAGGCCCCTCGGCAGAGAGCCGGAAATGTACTGTTAACCATGAGTTATAATGATTACTAGCGTTGCATCTGCGTTGAGAGTACTTGCGTGTAAATGCTAGATACATACACCACATTACATGTGTTCATGATATACATTCCAAGGTGGCATAGATCCTCAGTGCATGTTAATGACTCATGAACTGACTATCTTGCTCGTGGAAATACATGCTTGTTACATGATTGCTTGCTTGCTCGTTATATGGCCAATCTTGGTACATACTATCTTGTTCTTGCTCATGAACTTGACAATCTTGCTAGATCATTGCTCACTATCTTGACATCTTGAACTCGACTCTCTTGCTGGTATATTCACTTGTTTATATCTTGCTATCTACACAACTTGCTAGACACATTTTACCATCATTATTTTAAATTGCATAGTTCATATCATGTTCATACCTTCTAAATTTTAAAATGTTAAATACTTATATCATTGCTGGAAGATGTAAATCCTACTAGGTGAGTGCGCTCATTACCTAATTTCCAATATTTTAGGAGAACCATAATTAGATGTGGAAGAATCTGCATACACTGGAGAAGACCTGGAGTGACGAGCGAGCTTCCACCTTAAAAGATTTAGTTATGAGTCAAGCATTATAGCTTTTAGTAGTGAGTGTTCTATGTTCGTATAGTTCTTTCCATGTGCCTTCAACCCATTTGTGATTTTTGTAAGATGGGAAACATGTCAGAGATGGTCTCCACAAGGCTCATCTAGAACATCTCATACTCGTGGACTAATATGTTTGCCTTGGTTTCCTTTAGCTCTGAGGTGCCTTCATAGATCAACTTAAGTTTGTCCCACATTTCCTTGGTGAAGCTGCAAGTGGAAACACAAGAAAATTCAACAGGATGAATAGCACATTGCATAATATTCATTGCATTGAAATTAATCTTGGGTTTTTTAATGTGATCCTCTATCCACTTTCCTCCATCCCCTAGCAACACCATCCCCTAGCAACTCATAAGGACCCATATTCACAACTTTCCAGATTTCATAATCCTGGGCTCTGAGCAAGATATGTATATGATTCTTCCAATTGTAGATGGCTGTAGGTACATCCTTCTCTGTCGGGTACCTTCTGGTTCGCTTTGTTCGGTGGCTCTAATGACTTGAAAAAAAAGATGAAGAAAATGGTGAACGCATGGGACATTTTACCTCTGCCCAGAGGATGTTGTGATTATTGTGACGCCTCGATGTGAGAGATGTATGGGCTTGTTCACTCCTTCCACTTCAGCTAGCCAAAGAGGAAGGGCTCCACAGTGTACTATTTAGGTTTCCTGCCAAAAAGATAATGGAAAGAACCTATTAGAGTGGAGATAGTGTAGTAAATGCTCATGCAGGGAATCACATATGCACAACCAAAGGGTAACTTACTGGTTGGAGGCTTGAGAAGGAAGACGACCAAGCACTATGGCCGCCTTCCTTCCCTCCTGTTTATAGGAAAACCCCTCTCTAAAATGGATGGAGGAGGTGCACTACGTGAATGTGTGTGTAGAAAGTGAAGCCTAATATGCATGCGTTGGAAGAAGATAGGGAGGAAGAGGCTGCCCCCCACTGTGGAGCTCGGCCCTGATGTAGAGAGGAAGCTCATGTGATGTCTGAGAGAGAGATGAGTCATCCAGGAAGTGTAGCCGTCTGAAATGCTCTAAAAAACTCTCTCTCCTTCTGATAATTCATCTCACCAATGCGGCAACATAAGGACGCCTAAAAAAATGATCTCCCCCCCCCCCCTCTGCTAAGAGCAAGAGGAAGGGTATAAATAGGCCCAGAGGAAGGGAACTGTCGCTGCCCCATACGAGACCCAGATTGCCACCATGGAGATCCTTCAAGACACTTGAGAGCCAATAAGCATCTGCCAACGGGGATGTCGATGGAATCTAAGAGTGCCGAAGTGGCCTCCCCCCCACTCCTCTTCGATAAAGGGAGGTGCAGGATGAGGCAAGAGGAGTGGGGTTTGACGGCCTCACATAGAGAACATGTGTAGTTATGTAGAGACTGGGTAAAACAGTCCTGATAGCAATGGTTTATGTCGCTAATAGCACATAGGTGACAATCATTCATGTCTCTAGCTTAATGCTGACGACAACACATTCTGTCGCTAATGTATTATGGGCAGCAATCATCTTTGTCACTAAGATGTTTGGCAAACTGAACGTTCGTGGCTCCATAATGGTCTGAGAAAATGAAATGGGCTTGATGGACTATGAATGAAATCCTGCAAAGATGGTCATAAAGTTCACTTCTACACCAATAAGGATAATTACTGTCATCAAAATACAGTGGACGATGGACGGAATGTCCTTTGGACATCATCCCTATGTTGGCCATTGCACATTGGATCACTCTTAGAGCAAGAGAACTTGCCCTGATACCAATTGATGTGTCGTGTGTGTGCGATGGTAAACCAAGAGGGGAGGGAAAAATTGGTTGTTTACAAATGAAAACATTTTGCCTACTTTAGACTTTGACTAAATAAACGGCTTAAATTGCACAGTGTAAACACAAATTACTTTAGACAAAACAGATGTAACCAACTATCCTAACGTGCGTACAATGGAGATAGAACAAGGATCAAACCACAAAGTGCGTGCAGGATTTTAGAGTGGTTCGCATCATATGTGCACCTACGTCCACTACCTCACACCTCGTGAGGATTTCTTTCTAACTTGTTTGCTGGGTACAAGCTGATAAACCCCTCACACTATTGTTTCTTGGGGACAACACCAACCCCACAATATGTAGTGCAAAGCCTGCACCACACACAACCACTCACAGAGAAGAAAACTCAAATCAAATTCATTGATGTGTACAAAATACACCTGTGACAAGGGTGAAATAAACAAAATAGAGAGTGCAGAATTCCCCCTTGTCCAATAGGATAGAACGCCGCAACATAACACTTGATGTGGAGCAAGAAGAAATGATGACACTCCAAGATCTTGCTTTTGATTATATACCAGATAAAGGACTTGATGTCTCCACGTTCAAGAAGCAGATTAACATCTTGAGTGCTTAAGAAATTGACCACTATACTTTTGCACCATGCCTATTGAGAACTTCATCCAAAACCCTAGCTCCAAGAGAGAACACCTTGTAGTATAGATGGAACAACCCGCCTCTCTCTCAAAGAAGGTTGCTTTTATAGTTAGAGACCCTGGGTAGACTTCTAAGAGTCATTCCTATGCAAATCGAGGCAAGAGTCCCACTCAAAGAAAGAGTTTATCTAGATTTGAAAACTGCATGACGGAATCGGTCACATTCCAATGCAAATCAAGGCAAGAGTCCCACTCAAAGAAAAAGTCTATCCAGATTTGAAAACTGCATGATGGAATTGATCGACCAATTTTAGGGGTTCGGTCGACTGTTCTTCATATTGTCTCAAGTCAAAGTGCTTGAAGTCGAAGTGGCTCTGTGCATCGGTCGACTGTTCTTCATGGTTTGGTCATCAACCGTTCTCCTTAGAACTCAGAACCTAGATTTTTTGGGAGCTTTGGTCAACTGAAACCTAGAGTTTAGTCGACCGTTCATGGCATTACCTTAGACCCTGGAGCTCAGGGAATATTAATTGACCGAAACCCAGAGTTCGGTATAGAGTTTAGGTCTGGAGCTCTGGCTGACTTCATTGAGATGCCAGGTCGACTAAAACCCAGAGTTTGGTCGACTGACTGTCAGTTTTACACCTTTTCAGCTAGTTTTTCACTATTGTTTAGAACCAAAACTTGACCTTTCAAGACCCACTTACCAATACGACTTTGGCCTATTTAGATGTACACTTAACACGCAAATTAGACCATCAAATTAAATATAAAGAATCAAATGTTTGGGCCATCAACATGAACACAAATTAGTGTTTTGTGATCTTATCAATCATGAATAAGAATGTGTTTTGTGATCATACAAATTTACAAAGTACAACAAGATCTCGAATTGGGAGTAACTTGATGGCCAACCTTTATGAGTTGGTAGTGCATAGCATACCCAATGTAACAACCATCTTTATACCGGTACGATTATACCAATCCACGTTAATATAAAGCATGCCGTCACAGTGGGATATATACCCAACACAACAAAGTAGGTAGAGATGTACACAAATAACAAGGAAAGTATAGCGGAAATAAAAGTAATTCTTATTCCATCACCACACACATCCCACAGTCTCTATAGCAACAAAGTAAATATATCAAAGTCCACAAATAACCAAGTCCATAAGTCCCTATACAATAATGTCTCATGTACTAAGTATAAAGGAAAAGTACAAAAGTTATAAAGGTAACTCTCCACGTCACAACTACTCCTCCTGCTAGGAGTCTCTCCTCGCTATCTCTTCGAGCTTAGGAATACCTGTCTCACCTATATGGTTAAGCAAGAATGAGTCTACGCAATAGACTCATCAAGCAACCCATTGGCCACATCTATACACTTACCACATACACTCTACACAAGTACAACACATCAAGTATACTATTACTTGATTCACATGGCAATTAACAAGTACTATGTAAATATGCTTTAACATACTAACTACACACGGATTTCCTATAGCACATGATGGTTACATAACTCACTATTATGACATATTCCTACATATTCACATAATCAAAATAGAAAACATACCTACTCATGATACTAACATGATACCTTCCTTATCTAATGTATTCATATACCACAATTACTTACTCTTTACTTTCTATTTTAGCATAAACATAACACATTCACATGGTTTCACATTCTTTCACATTGGATCACATTAACACATCGCTTTCACATGATCACATTGCACATTCACACTTATTTTCACTTTGTTTCACATATTGCCTTGACACATAGCCCAAACCACATAATCACTATCACATACATATTACCTAGGCACATACATGTACCTTGGCAACTAGTGATGAATCTACTCTCCACCCTAACTGTTAGACCGGAGAAGTACATCTCCACTAACAGGGTTTGTCCACCCCCAAGATTTCTTCCCATAGAGACTGATGCTACAGTTTCTTCACATACACATTGCTTCCCATATGCTTTTCTATAGTACAGTGACTTCACAGCCTAATCTACAGTGTCATAATCACACATTAATCACTTTAACACATACATTATGCCTCGTTAACACATAATTTTCATGCACTTAATGACTATCCACACATACTTAAGACTATAGGTTATATCGGGTAAATATCTATGCTATTACTATTAACAGTGCTAAAACATGCTTAATAAGCCTAATCATGATACTAATCACCAAGAAATCATCACTTTTATTTAATCATGGTTAATATGGTCATTATGGCCTCAAATTGGAAATAGTAACTTTGAATATCAGAACATGCTCAAAGTTTTACTATAGGTCATATATATGTAACATATCATATGTCTATTTTTTCAGAATTTTTGAAACAATATAACAAGTTTTAGAAATTAATGTAGATTTTAGGCAATTAACATGATGATTCATTAAAAATAGGTTTAACAGGGAACTGACGAATCTAGCTATCTGAAATCATGTTCACAAGAACCCTAAATCCAAAGAAAACTACTGAGACATAGATTCACGACATATCTAATTTTCTTGAATTGAACCCAACACAACATGCATATTTACCATTAACAGAAATCCTAGTAAATTATAGAAACAATCATAAAATTACTAAAATTTTACAATTTTCTCTGCAGTACGTACATGCTATGATAAAACCCTAAAATCCAGTCTTACACTCAAATCCTCGAAAAATCACATCACATGCTTTTAAAACAATTTTCTGGAAACTGAAGAACTTAACAACAAGGGTGTTACCGTCAAGGGTGGTTGGCGGCAATGTCACTTGCTGTCAAACCAGGAACTTGGCAGCAATGTGTGTTGCCGTCAACCTCCTATCTGCAGACAGTGGAGACCGAAACCAAAGAAAAAAAAGAAATTTAGGCGTCCAGGACATGATATAAAATTTGGTAAAAATCGTAAAACTCTAAGTGATAGGCACAGAGATGAAACCTCTAAGTTACTTGCCTCTGAAAAACTCCATAAAGATCAAATTTAGCTGATGAAGCCCTCCTTGGCCAAGCCCAAGATGTCTTCTCCAGCTTGATTCAACCTCCACGCCTTTGTAGATGATCTCCCCACGAACTAGGAACCTTCTCACGTTCTGTTGAGTCTTCCTCTTGCCAAAGAACACTGATGTAGCTTCTATTTCATCAGATTTCTCACCCAAAAGTCTCTCCCTTTTCTCTCTTCGAACTCCCAACAAAACCCTAGCTAAGCAAAGGTTCTCCCTTTATAGAAATGACCAATATTTATAAGGATTTAGGTCATGTTCATGGTAGGAAAGGGAAACCTAAACTAATTCGGGCTTTCCAAGTCTATCCACGAAGAAATCAGAGTTGGTTTAGGAAAGGAAACTGAAACCACGCAGAGGTGTAGATGAAAAGGTGGTTGCCGTCAACTGCATGTTGATGGCAATCGACTATATTGTTAACCTCCCATGGCCCAAAATCCAAAAACAGGTAAACGACATCATAGTATGTCGTTAACCACTGGTTAGCGACACACTAGTCTACCGTCAAAAACAATTGGCGGCACCATCTGTTACCGCCAAGATGAGTTTTGGGACAAAAACATAAACACACATATAACAAGTATAAATGCACAGAAATCTAGGGCCTTACACCCTCTCCCCCTTAAGGAAACTTCGTCCTTGAAGTTAGAGCAAGAGTACTAGCCGAACAGATGTGAATACTACTTCTTCATGGCATCCTCAAGCTCCCACGTAACTTTCTCACGTGAACTTTCATCCACAACACTTTCATGGAAGCTATAGCCTTGTTCTTGAGATGCTGAACCTTGCGATCCAAGATAACCACCGGTTGCTCCACATACGACAAGTCTCTCTGAAGTTCCACTGGCTCGTGGCTAATAACATGTGATGGATCTCGCATGTATCTCCTGAGCATAGGGACATGAAACATAGGCTACTCACTTGCCAGCGTTGGGGATAATGCTAGCTCATATGCCACACTACCCATCCTTCTGAGAATCTCAAACGGGCCAATGAACCTTGGACTCAACTTGTCATGCTTGCCAAACGTATAATACCTCATGTAGGTGACACCTTGAGAAACACATGTTCACCAATGTCAAATTCTAAATCCTTACTTCTCTTGTCAGCATATCTCTTCTGTCTATCCTGCGTTGTAGTCAATCTGTACTTGATGAGCTGGATCTTGTCTGATGTCTCTTGAACTAGCTGTCTATCTCCAATCTCCTCCCAGCACAAGGGAGTCCTACAGGGCCGACCGTACAATGCCTCGAATGGAGCCATGCCTATACTAGCGTGTAAGCTATTGTTATAAGCAAACTCCACAAAAGGTAGGTGATGCTCCTAGTTGCCCATCCAGTCAAGCACGCATGCTCTCAACATGTCCTCGAGCGTTTGGATCATCCTCTCGAATTGACCATTTATTTGATGATGGAAAGTAGAACTGAGCTTTAGCTGAGAACCCATTGCTCCTTATAGACCCTGCCACAATCTCAAAGTAAACCATGGGTCTCAAACTGAGATGATAGACTTCAACACACCATGCAACTTCACAATGCTATTCACATAAAGCCTCGCCAAACTCTCCACAAACTTGTAGCAACCTGAATTTTTGGAGAATTTAAAATTTTACATAATATTAAAATCTTGATAATTGGAAAATCAAATAAGAGAAAACTAATTAAATTAATTAGAAAATCAAAGAGAAGAGAATTAAATAAAACCCATCAAATGAAAATAAGTAATGGGCTTTGTTAAATGGACCCATTAGAAATTAGTGGGCTAAAAATAGAGATTTTAAAAGGGGAATAATAGAAAAATATCTAAAATTCGTAACTAGAATATTACTTAAATAAAAAGAGGGTATTTAATGCATTAAAATAAGTGATTTGGGTTGGATTTGGAATCCTAAACCTACTCCAATTGCTTGGCCACGAAACCCTCTCTCTCTCAACCCAATTAGGAGATCTCTTGCTTAAAAAAAAGGGAGAGGAAAAGAGGAAATTCAGAATTAAAGGGAATTAGAGTCCCATTAGGAAATAGAAAGAGGAGAAGCTTAAATACTCTCCTAAAACCCTCATGGCCGGCCCTAGCTCGTGCCAAGGGGTTGCTGGACCAGGAAGAAAGGCCAAGAGGAGGAGAATTCGTGGAGAAGAGGAATCTCCCAAGTTCTTCCCCGAGTTCTTCAAGTCTTAACCCTAGAAGAGGAAAATGATCAAAGGTAGGCATTCTCAGGAGCATAAATCCTAAACTTTTGTCTGTAGGTTGTCATAACCATCGGGAACAATACCATCAAGTTTCATGATTTGTCATTGAGTCAATATTTACTTCTTGATTTTCGAAGTTCTGCACTTATCTTGACCCCGAACCCCCTTATTAAATCTTGTTCTCCTTCTACACTTAATCTAATACCACGAAATTTATTGAAGATTCTGATGGATGTTAGGTTTCAATTGCCCCTAAAATCCCTAATTTCCATCCACCCTATCATGTGAATTAATTCGTTGATTCCAACTGTACACAGTTCTATGTTCGTCCTGAATACTCTTTATTAAACCATGTTGAATCCTTCGTTGCATTCCAATTCTGATTTACTGGAAGTTCCCATGCATGTCTGGATCTGTTTAAAATTGGTTTTGCGATTTTTCATGCACTATACTATTTGTTCTTAATATTAGAACAACCCTGTGTCAAAAAGGGAAAAGTCGGGTCCGTAATCCAAGACAGGTCTGATCCTTGTCGTACTCGGGCACAGACCACCAGAACGCGATGGCCCAATAGGTCGCATTCTGAGGTCTGATTGCGACAGCCTGCCAGTTGCATTCTAAACACGACAAGCGTCGCCGTCGCGATCGCTGTGCCTGGTCTGAACGGTCTGTTGCATTCCGTACATGTCTCTATCGCGTTCTCAGTGCCTGATCAGACAAGCTTGTCACAATCCTTACAAGGTACTGTCGCGTTCTGATCCGACCCCGTCGCGATCCTTACAAGTGTCCGTCGCGATCACAGGGTTTTTACAGAAAAACCTTGATTTGCAATGCTCTAATTGCCTAGTGTGCTTGTACCCTTTAATCTCAGTTATACCCGCAGTAAATGCACTTAATATAAATTTAACTTTTATATGTGATTTAAATATATACACACGACTAATTTCCATCTATGATTTCATGTCACATGCACACACTCGAACCATCCAAATGTGGCTTAACGTGCATGAACATGTGACATAATATATCTGGTAATTTATGTAATTAAATTGCCTTACTTATAAATGAACTTGTCCTCGATTTTTGCATTTTTTTGAAACACCGATCTCGACGCTCCACTATTCTAGAATTCTCTAGAACGTCGAGCACTTGTTTCTTTACACACTTTCTTGACTTGGACGAACTCTCCGTCGTATATTCCTTCTGTTGGGCTAGTGAGTCTTTGTTCAAGGCCTCCGTAAGTCTCCTTTGTCCATGGATTCCCACATGGTCGACGAGCTAGTTGTACCCTAACGCCTATGAAACCCTTTAGGGATCAATACGATCCAAACGACTATTAGAAGTTTGCTCTTATCTTGAATCATGCCGGACCTCTGGACCTGTGCTTAACATGGCCAGTGGTAGAGTCGTGAGTTCCACCTGACAGCCAACACTGAGTGCGCATGTTGTGCAACTGTTACCATCGCCTGTTTACTCGACGTCTTACGTGCAATGTCCACTAGCTCTTATCTATACTCTACTCGCTCGTCTACTCTCGTTCACTCTACTATCTCATCTATTCATCTAGTGCTCTCATCTATTTCTTGGTACTCTCTATTGGCCATTAACTGATTGTCTAAAGATAAACAACATAACCAATGCCAGCGCAATGGGGCCCGATCTGGTCCTGGGGAGAGCGCCCGAAAGTGCCATTGGCCATGGGAGTTAAATGATCAGGATGTCGGCATTACATCAAAGTGCCATACTATCTAGATTAATCTATTGACAATCAAAAGTGCTATATTCTCTCGTTGTCTGTTGACAACAAAAGTGGTATGCTATACTCGTTGTGCTGTTGCTATATTTTATGCTATTTGCGCTATGGCCATCTTGCTATTTTGTGCTATACTCGACTCTCGTGCTATTCCAATCACGTGCTATCATGCTATCTTTTACGATACTTGACTCTGTCGCTCTATCATTAGTTACTCTGCCTTTTAATTCATTAATCATTTAAAGCCTGCTTGACTATTGAGATTTAAGTCCTACTGGGCGTTATCGCTCACCCTGCATCATTTGTCGTTGTGTTCTCAGGTGAGACCGAGGATGAACTATACACTCAAGAGGACGGGAACGACCAGGAGTGACGTCACGAGTACCCTAGCGTCCTAGTACTATGATAGAGTCTTAGATAGTCTTTTGCTTTATTTCAATGTAATTGTGCTCTATAGATTGGCTCTGATATTAGTGGTTGCAACTAGACATTTGAAAGTTATTAATGAGAAGAATTATCTTTAGTATTATTCATTGTGCAATGATTTGATGTCTAGTATTTGCTCTATACCTTTTCTTGCAACTGCCTCGCATTCTAATATTCCGCATCGGGGCGTGACAGTTTTGTGGTATCAGAGCCTAGGTTATTCTTAAGTATAGGATGATCTAGGTTGACCAGCCTCGACTAGAGGCAATTATCCTACCTATGTGAGTTGTGGTTAGAGCCAAGGGTAACTAGCTAAAATAAACTCACACACGCACGAATTAAATTTCACATCAGTATCATAATAGTAAGCTATTTTTGTAGGAACTACGCAATCGAGATGGCCGCTGAATGTGCTCAAATGAGGGGCATGCAACAGACCATTCAAGAACTGACTCGTGCAATCATGCAAGCTACCCAAGGTGGTGGAAACCGTGGCGGTGCAGGCGAGCTGCATCGTAACTTTAGGAGTCTGAACCCACCTAGGTTCAGTGGATCCACAGATCCGGATGAAGCCGAGCACTGTCTGAAGGAAACAGAAAGAATTTTTCGTGTTATGCAAAGTGCACCAGGGGATAAGCTTCTACTAGCTACTTTCCAACTGGAGAAGGACGCCTGCGCTTGGTGGGAGTCAGTGGAAGCTACTAGGGAGAACGATCAATTCACCTTGACCGAATTCAAGGAAGCATTTAACACCAAGTACTTCTTCGGGCGTGTCCAAGAAAGGAAGGCTGCGGAATTTTTTTTTTTGAATATAGCCGAACCAAAAGGAGATGGTGGGGGCACCCTCACGTGTGTAAGGGTGCCACTACCTTCACCAAGCGGCTAAGAGTGTATTTCATTATGTAAGAGAAAAGAAAGGTTTGGAGGAGGATTACACGGTGGGCTGGATCTCATGGATGGGGTCCCTACCTTATCAAGATGGTATGGGTCCTTAACAATGTGGGGGAGATCAGCCCAATGTTCCTAGGTGGTAAGGTGAACACAAGAATATGCAAATTCTGCCAAACAGTCTGCCACTTTGTTGCTTTCCCATGGTATGTAAGAAATTTCAGTTTTCACCCTCTTAATTATGACAGCTAGCTCGCGCAATATGAAAGCTAAGTCCCACGGTTGAGAAAGCTGGCCAGTAACAATGTACAGAAGATTGAGGGAGTCGGTTTCCACCAAAACCTCATTGACACCTTTGTTGTAGCACATTAAAATCCCATCTCTGAGTGCAAAGGCTTCCGCAGTTAAACTAGATTTTAGACTATGGTAAGGGTTAGCAAAAGCACAACACATGTTGCCCTCGTGGTCCTTGAGTATTCCTCCTCCTCCAGCTTCTCCCATCGCCATATTGAAAGCACCGTCCACATTCAGCTTTAATCTCCTCCGGGGGGGAGTGAACCATTTCACAACTTTGGGTATCATGACTAGGGGTGAACATGGTTCGGTTCGGTTTGGTTCACCCCACTTTTTAGGTGAACCTAAATCGAACCGAAATTAAGTTCAAACCAAACCGAAAAAAAAAGCTTTTAATGGCCCAGATGGCAGACCTGAGTATCGAACTCAGGTCTGCCCAAGGAAGTGGGAGGCACTAGCCCACTGGGCTACACTCTTCTCTTTGATATATATTATATATTTAATATATATTCGGTTCATTCAGTTTTCCAGTGGGAAACGAACTGAACCGTGGGACCTCTCAACCCGAACCGAACTGAACCGAACTGACCGGTTCGGTTCGGTTTTACGGTTTGGCCCATATTATGAACAGCCCTAATCATGACATTCAGATTTGCATTCCCCCTAATGGACTGCTGAAAGACATCAAGCCACTGTGGTGGTATTTTCTTGAAATTTGCAGAAGTACAGATGGCATGGACTGACAACACGCTCCTGTTGATGATATGTTTAGCTGACATTTCCTGTCCTTGGAACCTTGCCTTGTTACGACTGCACCAAAGTTCCCACAAAATAGCCATAAAGGTACAATGTTTTAAGCGCCCATCACTGGTGGTGCTATCCGGGTGTAAGAGGACTGAGTGTACACCATTTGCCACATTTGTTGTTTCAGTGTTTCTGAACTGCAAAAGGGAGGACAGGTCGCCCCACACTTTGGTAGCTATGTTACCGCTGAAGAACAAGTGGTGCAGGCTCTCTTGCTTGTGGTTAACACAGCAGGAACACTTGGAGCATAAAGGCACACCTTTTTCTTGTACTATCACATCCACAGGTAATAAATTCTGCACCATCCGCCTCAGAAGGATTGACCATTTCAGAGGGATGTAAGGGGACCACAAAGCCTTCCAGATCTGGGAGGTTTCAGGTTGAAGGAGGATCCTGACAGATTTCGTGGAGAATTTGCCATCCGAAGTTGAGCACCAAATCCATGTATCCTTGGTGTCATTGTTTGTTAAGAACTAGTCTAGAATATATCTGGGACAGTGCCTTATAGCAGCCTGCAAGTGAGTGCTTCCGGGGTTGCTGAATACCTGCTGGATGGTGCATAGTTTGTCCTACATATTCCTCCATATGTCTTCAGGTATGTATGTTTTTAGTGGGGTGTCTCCAGTCCAAGCATCAAACCAAAAGTAGCCAGCTGAATTGGTGTCCATGGGAATAATCCTGTGATTGTTTTAGATGAGTTGTGCTGCATGCTTCCTGAGTCTTCTGTCCGCTGCAAGCATAAGTGGAAACTGAGCTTCAGAGTGATGACATTTAAATAAATGTTTCCTTCTAAAGAATTTGGCCCATATGGAATCGGTGGACAGTGCCCTCCATAACATTTTAGTTCTGAACGCAATCTGCATGTGGTGGTTCCAGTGCCTTTTCGGGGAACCTTCGTAAGTGCCCCAAAAGAAATTTGCAAGGATTCTATGAAAAGCCCTCACCATGGTGACTGGAATTGACAAAGCATTCATAGTATATATAGGGAGGGCAGACAATATGTGTTGTATAAGAATGAGTCTTCCTCTGGTGGATAGAAACTCAGTCTTCCACCCTTGCAGCTTTCTCACAATCTTTGAGATGATATTGGCAAAGTATGCAGGTTTCTGATGGCCTGTGTGAATGGAAATCCCCAGATATTTGATTGGTAGCTTGGATCTAACAAACCCCGTTGTATTGCTGATTTTCTGAATGAGGCTGTCCTTGGCACTGTTAGGGACATAATATGAACTTTTATGCTTATTGATGAGTTGACCAGAGGACTCTTCATAACTCTTGAGGAATGCCATTAGTCTCCTAAGATGCCTCAAAGAAGCATTTGTGAAGATAAGTGTGTCATCCGCAAAGAGAAGGTGTGATACCGCTGGGCATCGGGCATTTGATTGATACCAAGCACCACTTCTGTGCTGAAACAAATTAGAGAGCCCCCTACTAAGTGCTTCTTCAGCGAGGATAAAAAGAGCAGGGGCCACCGGGTCCCCTTGCCTCAGACCTCTGGATGATTTAAAGAAGCCATGAGTCTTGCCATTAAGAAGGGCGGAGAACCAACAGTTGGATATGAGCGGCTCAATAATGGAGATTGCTTGGATGGAGAACCCGAACTTTTTAAGAACTGCATACAAGAAGTCCCATTCCATTCTGTCATACGCCTTGGCCATGTCAAGTTTGATAATCATGTTGCCTCCTCTGCACTGTCTTCCAAGGGTCTGGAGTAACTTCTTCATGAGAAGGATATTTTCAGCTATGCTTCTGCCCTTTGTGAAGGCGCCCTGCTCTTCGGATATCAAAGCTGGCAGAAATTGCCCGACTCTGTCAGCAATGATCCTGGAGATGATTTTGTACAGAAAATTAGATAGGCTTATAGGTCTGAAATCTGAACATTTCTTCGGGGTGTCCATCTTGGGGATAAGAGTAATCAGTGATGAAGTGAGGGCAGTAGGCAGACTATGACCGCAAAAGAAAGCTTGCACTGTGTTAATGATATCAGCTTGGATGAAATTCCAATAGGCCTGAAAGAAGTGACCCGAGAAACCATCGGGTCCCGGTGCACTGTCGGGGTCCATTCTAAAGACCACCTTTTTAATTTCCTTCGAAGTAGGTACTGAGCAAAGCTTGGTGTTCTCTTCCTCCTTCAACAGCGGAGGTATGTGGTTTAGGATTTCTACACTGACATGGTGGGGGGCTGATGTGAATGCTTCGGAAAAATGCTGATGTGAAGGATGCAAAATCGCTGCTCTTAAACAGAGGAGCCTGACTGTGGCTGAGTATGAAGCCCAGTTCTCAAGACTGGCGCACTATGCTGCACATCTGGTGAACACTAAAAGAATGAAGGCTAAGCGCTTTCTCAACGGCCTTAAGCCACAATACATCACCCAACTAGCACCTCTCGACATCCAAACCTATGCCGAGATGGTAAAGAAAGCTCAGCTGCTGGAAGATGCTACGGACTTCACCGACCGTATCAAAGGGAAGTTCGTGAAGAACGAGTTTACCTCAGTTCAATCATCTGCTAAGCCAAACAATGGCAAGAAGCGTCCCCTCAACCTCACAGAGGGTCCTAGCCAAGAAAGGAAACCCAAGGTGATAGTCCCATACACTCCAGCAAAAAGCAACTGCAAACACTGCGACAAGCCGGGTCACACGGCTGATGAATGTTGGAGGAAGGTCGGCGTATGTCTGCGCTGCGGAAGTCACGAGCACCGCATCCCGAGTGCCCGCTACTAAAAGAGAATGAGAGGCACCCTAATGCGCCTAAGAAACAGGGCCAACTGCAAGCTCTGCATGATGAGGAACCTGCTATGGAAGGTGGCGTGGTAGAAGGTACCCTTCAAGTTTTCTCATTATCAGCATTTGTTTTATTTGATATGGAGCCACTCATTCATTTATATCTCAAAATTTTGCTGATACTGTGAATACTAAACCTATATCCATGGGTTGTGAGTTCTCTGTCACAACGCCACTAGGGGAAAAGGAGAAATTGAATAAATACTTTCCATCTACCGATGTAATGATCGAAGACCATAACCTAAAAGTCTACCTGGTGTGTATGCCCTTGGAAGGATATAATGTAATTTTAGGAGCCGACTGGTTGTCCACTTATGGGGCAAGTGTTGACTATAAGAAAGGGAAGGTTACCTTTAGTGACTTTCCTAAATTGGCATTCTTCGGGATTAGACATAAGAGACGGATGTCTCTAATCTCCGCCATAAAAGCCCATAACATGATAAGGAAAGGTTGTATTACTTTCCTAGCAGCCGCGGTAGTGGAAAAGAAGGGTTCTAAGATAGAAGACATTCACATAGTCCAGGATTTCCCTGATGTGTTTCCTGAAGATCTGCCAGGGAGTCCATCGGAACGTGATGTCAACTTCGCCATAGCGTTGATCCCTGGAGCTGCCCCTGTATCACGTCAACCGTACCGGATGTCACCTGCCGAGCTAAAGGAGTTAAAGACGCAACTGATGGAGCTACTAGAAAAGGGGTTCATCAGACCAAGTACTTCCCCATGGGGAGCGCCTGTGCTGTTCGTCAAGAAAAAGGATGGATCGATGAGGCTCTGCATCGACTATCGACAACTCAATCAACTCACCATCAAGAACAAGTACCCTTTGCCCAGAGTCGATGAACTATTCGACCAAATATCTAGAGCTCATTATTTCTCTAAGATTGATCTTTGATCTGGCTATCACCAAATGAGGATCAAGGAGGACGATATCTTCAAGACAACTTTCAGGAGCAGGTACAGGCACTATGAATTCGTTGTTATGCCTTTTGGGCTAACCAATGCTCCTACAGCCTTTATGCAACTCATGAATAGCATATACCAGCCCTACCTCGACAAGTTCATGGTCGTCTTCATCGACGATATCCTCATTTATTCAAAGACCAAAGAAGAGCATGAAGAACATCTGAAGATAGCACTGCAAGTCTTGCGGGACAACAGACTGTACGCAAAGCTTAGCAAGTGTGAATTCTGGCTCGAAGAAGTGTCCTTCTTGGGCCATGTCATCTCAAAGGATGACATCTCCGTTGATGCCTCCAAAGTCGAAGCTGTACTCAACTGGGAGAGACCAACCAATGTCACCGAAATCAGAAGTTTCCTAGGACTAGCTAGCTACTACAGGCGGTTCATCAAGGACTTCTCAAAGATCGCCGTTCCTCTCATGCATCTAACACGAAAGGAGAATCCCTACTCCTGGAGTAAAGAGTGTGAGAAAAGTTTCCAAACTCTTAAAGACCGTCTTACCTCAGCACCTGTTCACGCTCTGCCAATAGAGGGAGAAGGGTTCTCTGTCTACACCGATGCCTCAGGAATCGGGCTAGGTTGTGTGCTAATGCAAAAGGAGAAGGTCATTGCCTATTCTTCAAGACAACTGAAGACACATGAAGTCAACTACCCTGTGCATGATCTGGAGTTGGCGGCCGTGGTCTTCGCCCTAAAGATCTGGAGACACTACTTGTATGGAGAGAAATTCACTGTCTATTCAGACCATAAAAGTCTGAAGTATTTATTCTCCCAGAAAGAACTCAACATGAGATAGAGAAGATGGCTGGAATACCTCAAAGATTTCGACTTCAACATCCAATACTATCCAGGCAAGGGAAACGCCGTGGCTGTTGCTCTTAGTAGAAAGCCGATGGCATCTATTTCAAGTCTAGTCCTTGGCGAGATGCAACTACTAGAACAATTCGCAAGGTTAGACTTAAATATTGAACATATAGATGATCGAGTCTTGGTTGCCAATATCAAGATTCAATCTGATCTGCTCGAGGAGATCAAAGCCCAACAAGATGATGATCCATTTTTAGTTCACGTCAAGGAAACTTTAGCCGAAAGACCGGACTTTGCAATGACTGAAGACGGAAGGATTGTCTTTCAAGGAAGGACATGTGTTCCCGACAATGAAGAACTGAAGAGAAGATTAATGGATGAAGCTTACAAGAAAAAGTACATTGTTCATCCTGGAGGTACCAAAATGTATCAAGACATGAAGAGAGCGTTTTGGTGGCCGAACATGAAGAGAGAGGTAGCGGAACATGCCGCTCACTGCCTTACTTGCCAACAAGTAAAAGCGGAACACTTGTGCCCTGCCGGTGTACTCAGACCGTTAGATATTCTGAAATGGAAGTGGGAAAGCATTGTCATGGACTTCATTATGGGGTTACCCAAGACTCGTGGTGGACTCAATGCCATATGGGTCATTGTTGACCGGCTAACCAAATCCGCTCACTTCCTTGCTATAAAGAGTAAGTGGTCGGTAGAAGTACTAGCTGCCTTATACGTCAAGAGATTGTACGACTGCATGGAGTTCCATCATCCATAGTCTCGGATCGAGATCCGAGATTCACATCTCATTTTTGGAAAGGACTACAAAGGTGCACTGGGTACTAAACTCAACTTTAGTACCGCATTCCATCCACAAACTGATGGGCAAACTGAAAGAACCAACCAAATAGTGGAAGACATGTTGAGAACTTGCACTATCGACTTCCAAGGATATTGGAACGAGCATCTATCCCTTATTGAGTTCGCCTACAACAATAGTTACCAGGCGAGCATCAAGATGGCACCGTTCGAAGCACTCTACGGAAGGAATTGTAGATCTTCTGCATGTTGGAATGAGCTTGGAGAACAACACTGGCTAGGCCTGGACATTGTGCAACGTACCACCAAGGACATTCAGGTGATTAGAGATCGGCTTAAGACTGCTCAGTCCAGACAAAAGAGCTATGCCGAAAAAAGAAGGCGAGACTTGGAATTTCAAGTCGGTGATCATGTATTCTTAAAGGTGTCACCTACACGTGGCATCTAAAGATTTGGAGTAAAGGGAAAGCTCAGCCCTAGATTCATCGGTCCTTTTAAAGTGCTCGAAAGGATTGGTGAGGTTGCATACAGACTGGCATTGTCACTGGATCTGGCATGTGTACACAATGTGTTCCATGTCTCCATGATCAAGAAGTATGTCTATGACCCTACACACATCATCCCCCACGAGAAGTTGGTGTTGAACAAGGATGTGACATACGTAGAGAAGCCAGTCAAGATACTGGAACGAAAGGTTCAACAGCTCAGGAACCGTCCCATCCATATGGTTAAAGTCTTATGGAATAACCGCGGAGTGGAGGAAGCCACATGGGAACCGGAAGGAGTCATCAGACGAAACTATCCCGATCTTTTCGCTAAGACATTTCCTCCCTTCTAATCATATGAATTTGGGGACCAAATTCTTTTAAGAGGGGGAGGATGTAGCAACCTAAATTTTTAGAGAATTTAAAATTTTACATAATATTAAAATCTTGATAATTGGAAAATCAAATAAGAGAAAGCTAATTAAATTAATTAGAAAATCAAAGAGACGAGAATTAAATAAAACCCATCAAATGAAAATAAGTAATGGGCTTTGTTAAATGGACCTATTAGGAATTAGTGGGCTAAAAAAAGAGATTTTAAAAGGGGAATAATAGAAAAATATTCAAAATTCGTAACTAAATTATTACTTAAATAAAAAGAGGGTATTTAATACATTAAAATAAGTGATTTAGATTGGATTTGGAATCCTAAACATACCTCAATTGCTTGGCCACAAAATCCTCTCTCTCTCAACCCAATTAGGAGATATCTTGCTTAAAAAAAAGGGAGAGGAAAAGAGGAAATTCGGAATTAAAGGGAATTAGAGTCCCATTAGGAAATAGAAAGAGGAGAAGCTTAAATACTCTCCTAAAACCCTCATGGCCGGCCCTAGCTCGTGCCAAGGGGTTGCTGGACCAGGAAGAAAGGCCAAGAGGAGGAGAATTCACGGAGAAGAGGAATCTCCCAAGTTCTTCCCCGAGTTCTTCAAGTCTTAACCTTAGAAGAGGAAAATGATCAAAGGTAGGCATTCTCACGAGCATAAATCCTAAAATTTTGTCTGTAGGTTGTCCTAACCATCAGGAACAATACCCTCAAGTTTCATGATTTGTCATTGAGTCAATATTTACTTCTTGATTTCGAAGTTCTGCACTTATCTTGACCCCAAACCCCCTTATTAAATCTTGTTCTCCATCTACACTTAATCTCATACCACGAAATTTATTGAAGATTCTGCTGGATGTTAGGTTTCAATTGCCCCTGAAAGCCCTAATTTCCATCCACCCTATCATGCGAATTAATTCGTTGATTCCAACTGTACACAGTTCTATGTTCGTCTTGAATACTCTTTATTAAACCATGTTGAAGCCTTCGTTGCATTCCAATTCTGATTTACTGGAAGTTCCCATGCATGTCTGGATCTGTTTAAAATTGGTTTTACGATTTTTCATGCACTATACCATTTGTTCTTATATTAGAACAACCCTGTGTCAAAAAGGGAAAAGTCTGGTCTGCAATCCAAGACAGGTCTGATCCTTGTCGTACTCGGGCATAGACCACCAGAACGCGACGACCCGATAGGTCGCGTTCTGAGGTCTGATTGCGACAGCCTACCGATCGCGTTCTGAACGCGACAAGCGTCGCCGTCGCGATCACTGTGCCTGGTCTGAATGGTCTGTCGTGTTCCTTACAGGTCTCTGTCGTGTTCTCAGTGCCTGATCATACAAGCCTGTCGCGATCCTTACAAGGTACTGTCGCGTTCTGATCCGACCCCGTTGCGATCCTTACAAGTGTCCATCGCGATCACAGGTTTTTACAGAAAAACCTTGATTTGCAATGCTCTAATTGCCTAGTGTGCTTGTACCCTTTAATCTCAGTTATACCCTCAGTAAATGCACTTAATATAAATTGAATTTTTATATGTGATTTAAAATATATACACACGACTAATTTCCATCTATGATTCATGTCAGATGCACACACTCGAACCATCCAAATGTGGCTTAACTGGCATGAACATGTGACATAATATATATGGTAATTTATGTAATTAAATTGCCTTACTTATAAATGAACTTGTCCTCGATTTTTGCATTGTTTTGAAACACCGATCTCGACGCTCCACTATTCTAGAATTCTTCTAGAACGTCGAGCACTTGTTTCTTTACACACTTTCTTGACTTGGACGAACTCTCCGTCGTATATTCCTTCTGTTGGGCTAGTGAGTCTTTGTTCAAGGCCTCCGTAAGTCTCCTTTGTCCATGGATTCCCACATGGTCGACGAGCTAGTTGTACCCTAACGCCTATGAAACCCTTTAGGGATCAATATGATCCAAACGACTATTAGAAGTTTGCTCTTATCTTGAATCATGCCGGACCTCTGGACCTGTGCTTAACATGGCCAGTGGTAGAGTCGTGAGTTCCACCTGACAGCCAACACTGAGTGCGCATGTTGTGCAACTGTTACCATCGCCTGTTTACTCGACGTCTTACGTGCAATGTCCACTAGCTCTTATCTATACTCTACTCGCTCGTCTACTCTCGTTCACTCTACTATCTCGTCTATTCATCTAGTGCTCTCATCTATTTCTTGGTACTCTCTATTGGCCATTAACTGATTGTCTAAAGATAAACAACATAACCATTGCCAGCGCAATGGGGCCCGATCTGGTTCTGGGGAGAGCGCCCGAAAGTGCCATTTGCCCATGGGAGTTAAATGATCAGGATGTCGGCATTACATCCAAGTGCCATACTATCTAGATTGATCTAATGACAATCAAAGAGCTATATTCTCTCGTTGTCTGCTGATAACAAAAGTGCTATGCTATACTCGTTGTGCTGTTACTATATTTTGTGCTATGACCATCTTACTATTTTGTGCTATACTCGATGCTCGTGCTATTCCAATCATGTGCTATCATGCTATCTTTTACGATACTTGACTCTCTCGCTCTATCATTAGTTACTCTGCCTTTTAATTCATTAATCATTTAAAGTCTGCTTGACTATTGAGATTTAAGTCCTACTGGGCGTTATCACTCACCCTGTGTTATTTGTCGTTGTGTTCTTAGGTGAGACTGAGGATGAACTATACACTCAAGAGGACGGGAACGACCAGGAGTGACATCACGAGTACCCTAGCGTCCTAGTAATATGATAGAGTTTAGATAGTCTTTTGCTTTATTTCAATGTAATTGGGCCCTATAGATTGGCTTTGATATTAGTGTTGTAACTAGACATTTGAAAGTTATTAATGAGAAGAATTATCTTTAGTATTATTCATTGTGCAATGGTTTGATGTCTAGTATTTGCTCTATACCTTTTCTTGCAACTGCCTCGCGTTTCGATATTCCGCGTCGGGGCGTGACAAAACTACTTCTTCCTCATGGGTAAGAAGTGAGCAGTCTTAGAGAATCGGTCCATGACCACCCACACTGAGTCATTTCCCTTAGTTGATCTGAGCAAACCGGTTACAAAATACATAGTGATTGCTTCCCACTACTACATCGGTATCTCCATCTTCTGCATAAGGCCTGATGGTCTCTGATGTTCAGCCTTTATTTACTGGCACACCAAACACCAAAACACAAACTCTGCCATGCCCTTCTTCATGCCTGACCACTAGAAAGATCACTTCAAGTCCTGGTACATCTTAGTGTTGCCTGGATGAATGGAGAACCTCAACCTGTGAGCTTCCGCAAGCACTTGGTCCTTGACCTCAGCAATGTCTGGTATGCAAACTCGATGCTGGAATTTGATGACGCCATCCTCATCATGTGAAATGTCTACCTTGCCCACCATCTCTTGAAGCTTGGGATCTGATCCCTGCTGCTCTACAACACTATCTGTAAGGCCCCGAATTTCTTTTTCCCGCTTCTATTTTATGTATATGATGTTTACTTGTTCTTGCATAAATGGCGTGCATGAAAATGGTGCATATTATAAATATAAAATTTGCATGGGTATATGCGAGGATGTATGTTATTATATGTGGATATAGGTAATTGGCCAATTTTGTGTATAAGATATCTATTCAAATATTATGCAAGTGCTATCTAAATATTGAAGTATACCTTATATTACCCATTTCATGGATATTGTGTGCGAATATATGAAGTGCGTATGTGTATGTACGTATGTAGGTTATCTTATGCGTGTGATAATTGTATACCTAATTCTATATACATAACACCTTGGTATACCTATGTATGCATGTGTATGTTTAATTGTAAACATTGTCCATTGTGTGGTGTAGCTAATGTGTACATTGCATGTACGTATGGAGTGCAAGCAAGAACTACTTTATTGAATAGATTATTCCTAGCTAACTTAATTCATATTGCCTCCTAATGATTGTGAAGCCTCGCAATTCTTGTCATTTTATTTTGCCGCGTGATTGAGTCACGCTTATGTAAAACCTCATGTACGCATAGGTAGATATCTACGTACATCTTATCTTAGTGTACTTATGTATGCATGTGTATGCCCAGGTATATATGTTATGGATTGCACGGTGTAGTAATATACATATTATACCTTATACATTGTATGTATATACGTAGTGTAAACACAGTTCTTTGTGTGTTGAGTCATGTTGTGTGTATATATATGTATATATATATATATATACATTGTATGTGTATGAAGATATTCATGTACGTGTTATTATCTTGATGTACCTATGTATGTATGTGTAGGATTAGTAGTAAATATTGGATGTTTACATGGTGTAGTGGTGTATACACTATACTACATAGGTTTCATGTGCATATATGTGTGGATTAAGCATGGTTCTGAATGATTTTAAGTTCTGGCAGAAGAGTGTCTTGGCGTCAACATGGATGGACGCCCATGATATGTCAGCATCCATATCGACTGACGCCAACCCTAATGTAGCCGTCCATGGATGTGGACGTCAATATCCCTAATTTTCTGTGCGCAACAGAGCGCAGAGGGCACTCATTGGGCAAGGCTTCTGATTGGGGAGATGTCTTCCCAACGGCTCTTACCTGTCCTTTCAACCCCTGCACGAGCCCCTCTTGTCCCCTAGTCTATAAAACACATCCCTTTTGCAACCTAGAGAGCTCTCTTGGCTCTTTACTAGAAAGGAAACCCTAACTGAGAGAGAGAGGAAGGACTGACCTTGGAGGGCTTGGATCCGACGACTGGAGGCATTTTCTGGTGATCTTCTACGACAAGGAGGAAGGCCATACATAGGAGAAGGCTTCCTTGGCGTTGGACTGCAGCCTGCAACCCCCTAGAACCCAGAGCAAAGGATTTCTGGAGACTTCTTGGCGCTGCCCAAGGAGGGCTTCATCAGCTTATTCCGATCTTGTAGATTTAATTGAGAGGTAAGTAACCTATAGATCTCAATCCCATACATGTGCCCTAGGTCCCAGCAATTTTTGTGGATTTTAAATCGTGTCCTGGACCCTCCTTTTCACCTTATATTTGGAGTTCGGTCTATGCTGTTGCACAGACAGGAACATGGCGTCAATGCCATTGACGCCAAGATCTCCCATCGGCGTCCAGCGATCGTGCCGTCAAAACCCTTGAACGGCCAGAGCCTGCCGCCAAGTTCTTCAGGATAGAACAGTGAGCTGTTCTTCCTGGTAGATGATTATTTTCGATATGTTTTCGCGATGAGGATATAGTGTAAATTTTATATGCTATGTAAAATAGGTAATGTGATGTGTGTGGAAATTTCTGTATTTTATGTGGATGGCATGAAATTTTAGATTATTGAAATACATGTTGGGGAAAAAATGGATTATGCATGCTCATCTATTGTCTACCTAATTCCTGAGGAATTAAATGCCCTAGATTTTTCTATATCATGTGTATATGTATCAGTCCATGCCCTGAAATTTTGAGAATTTTTCCATGACTGTGGGATTTACTGAAATTTCTGTTTTGGAATTAGAAGACATGCGTAGAAATTGTAAAATTTACATTAAATTGTGTGCTGTGCAATAAATCAAGGGAAAATTTTTGTGATGATGATTATGTTAGGATCAGGGTTGTGAATGGTTAAATCTGATGTTCGTGTTGTGTTCCATGTTAAAGTGAATTATGAATAGCATGAAACTGAATGTTTTAATTTCTTTAAATGTAATATGACTCAGAAAAATCTGAAAAATTGTATGTGCGATTATAAACCTTAAAATTGTTTGTGGTTAAAGTCTCATATTATTTTGATGACAGTAAGTATTGTTATGGATTTTTAATGTGAAAAATGACTATGTGAGCATGTTAGTTGTGACTTGATGTGATTCAGTAAATTTCAGTATGATTATATCTGTATTATGATTATTTGGTAGTTGCAACAGTGAGGTTAAAATCAGTAAATGAGGACTTATGTGTGTATGAATTATGTATGAGTGTGTGTATGGAATGTGAGAGAACAAGTGGTATAGGTGTGTGAAATGGTTAATGTGACAAGATAAATAAATATGCCCATAAGACACTGCCACCTTAGATGCTTGGAGCTGTACTGTAGTAATGCCCCTACGGGAAAGCTCAATGCGTTATGTGATACCCTAGGAAAGGGTCTTGATAAAGTGTATACTCTGGAAAAGGGTCTTGTAAAATCCTGGAGGTGGACAAGTTCCACTGGTAATGGTGGGAAGGGCTTTCCCCGGTTTCTGCAGAGACTAAGACTTATCGCTGTGCCGGTGATTAAGTAAGTGAATGCGAATGTGTGTGTTATGTGACCGTCTAATGGTGGTTTGGGCTGTGTCTTGGCATTAAGTGAAAATAAGTATAAGTGTGAATGAGAAAAGTGATATGTGTTCATAGCACAAGGTATGTGCAAGATATGTGTAAATGTGGCACATGTTATGTGCAAAAGTGAAATGATAAGAAGTGTGTGAATGTGAAAGAGGAAATAATGGGAAATACGTGTAAGTGTTGTGTGATAAAACCAAAAGTGAGTGTATGTGAAAGCCAAGGTTTATCATATGGTCGTGTGTAATGAGAAAATAGTATAAGTATAAATGACAATAGTGTTAATTGATAAATTGTTTATTGATGTGTACAAATGTGTGTGTGTATGTGTTTATGTATAAATTGTCAATTGCTAAAAGTGATGTTACCATTAGTACCAAAATGTAAGTATATGCTTTCATATTCATGAAATTTGAATGATTGGATGCACATGTGTTTAGTATTATGTTGTATAGTTAAAAGTGATCCCTATGCAAAGGTAGTATGAATGTGATAAAATTTGTATAAAATCAGCAAGCTAAGTGTGAAGTAAATTGTTATGATTGCATGCTAAGTGAGTTAGGAATCATGCTAGGAGTGCTACCTATCTTGTATATGTTTCCATGGTTTAGTTGTGCAACTTTACAATGACTTAGATAAAGCATGAAAACGTGTGAATGTGTATTTTACTCATGTTAATGACACCATGATGTTAGTGATCTTATGTAGATTCTAATTTTACATTTGTTTAGATAATTGTTTAATGGAATTTGTTTAGGTTATAGCATGATCATGTATGATTTAACTGCTGAAATCTTATTGTGTTAATTGTTAAAAGCATGTATATATTGAATCTTAAGTTACTTGCTGAGTCTATTGCATAGACTCACTCTTGCTAAACATTTCAGGAAATTAGCAGCGAAGGAGCTAGCAAGAATTGAAGTGGAGTTGGACTAAGGGATTGAAGAATTGTAATTTATATTTCATAAGTATGTAATACTACAATTGAAATTTGGATTTTGTTCAAATGTACTTGGAGTCGGCTATGTATTTGGAACATTTCGCACTTATGTTATCTCTTGTTGAACTATACAGACTGTGGTATGTGGATTTAAAAGTTGATGGAATAAGATTTATTTAAATTCCGCTGCATTTATTCAATTCTATTTGTGTATATCTCAGCTCATTTGTTACTTGTTGGGGTATTCTCCCCTGTAGCGGCTTGCTCTCATCCGATGTGGGTTGGTATAACCGTACTGGGTGGAAGTGGGTCGTTGCACTATCCAACACAGTGGACCTGATGGACAACTGCGCCACAAAAACCTGGTATAACTGATCCTCTAACTTAGTCATGGCGCATGCCGCATCCTCCAACATCCTCCAATCCTGTTGAAGTATGTATCTCTTTCTACTGAGAGCATCTGCTACAACATTCGCCTTCCCTAGATGGTATTGAAGCTCGAAGTCATAGTTCTTCAGGAACTCGACCCATCTCCTCTGCCACAAGTTCAACTCTTTATGGGAGAATAAGTACTTTAGACTCTTATGGTTCGTGAACACCTCAAACTTGACACCATAGTGATAGTGCCTCTAGATCTTCAATGCATGGACCACAGCCTCTAAATCCAAGTCATGGGTTGGATAGTTGTGCTCATGCTCCTTCAGCTGGCGTGAAGCATAGGCAACTACCATATCTTGCTGCATCAGAACACAACCAAGGCCTATCTGCAAAACATCTGAGTAAATCGCAAAGCCATCTGCACCACTCAGCAAGATCAACATGAGTGCTGACGTCAGCCTTGTCTTTAGCCTCTAAAAATTACTCTCACACTCCTCGGACCACACATGCTTAACTCCTTTCTTTGTTAGCTTGGTCAAAGGCTCCGCTATGGAGGCAAAGTCTTCTATAAATCACCTGTAGTAACCAGCTAGACCAAGAAAGCTCCTGATCTCAGAAGGTGTCCTCGGAGTCTCCCACTCTAACACAACCTGAACCTTCAGTGGGTCAACAACAACTCCAGCGCTTGAGATGACATGTCCAAGGAAGTGAACCTCGCACATCCAGAAGTTGCACTTGCTAAACTTAGCGTACAACTTGTGCTCACAGAGAACCTCTAGAATCGTCCTCAAGTGCTCACATTGTATAGCTTCATCAGGGGAGTAGATCAACACATCGTCTATGAACACTACTACAAAACTATCTAAGTATGGCCTGAACACCCGGTTCATGAGATCCATGAACGCTACAGGGCGTTGGTCGGATCAAAAGAAAGCACAAGAAACTCATAGTGTCCATAACGTGTCCTGAACACTGTCTTGGAAGTATCCTCCTCCTCAATCCTCAACTGTTGGTAACCTAAACGCAAATCGATCTTGGAGAACACAAACGCATTCTGGAGCTGATCAAACAAGTCATCGATATGCGGCAAGGGATATTTATTCTTCACCGTCACCTGGTTGAGCTTCCTATAGTCGATGCACAACCTGAGGGAACCATCCTTCTTCTTCATGAACAGTACAGGTGAGCCCCATGATGAAACACTAGGACGAATAAACCCCTTATTGAGCAACTCCTGCAACTGTTTCCTCAGCTCCGCTAACTCTACAGTGCCATCCAGTAGAGAGCCTTAGAGATAGGTGAGGTGCTTGGAAGCAACTCGATAGTGAACTCTATCTCCCTTGCTGGTGGCAATCCAGACAAATCACTAGGGAACACGTCTGGAAACTCCCGCACAACCTCGATCTCCCCAAGGGTGGGTGACTAATCGGCCTTAGCAACTAAGACCACACTGGATAGAAAAGTGTCACAACCCTTATTCACCATCTTCATGATTTTCATAGTGGAGATCACGAACTTTCCCGCAAAATTCCTAGGCAAAGGATGTGAGAACTCATCCTCTCCAGGAAAGTGGAAAGTAATCCACTCACTCCTACAATCAACCAAAGCATATACTCCTCAAGACAATCCAGACCAAGTATAACATCATAGTTCTTCATCTTGAGAAGGTAGAAGCACCCAAACAAACCCTGTTCCTCGATGCATACAGACTTGCTGGTCATCACGGTACCTGCAGGGGTATGTATTGACAAAGGAACCTCTAGGTCTTCTGCCTCAACACCCGATTCCTCAAACAACTGCCTAGCAAACCACTCGAAAACAAACGAGTGTGTAGCATCCGTATCAAACAATACTTGAGCCTGTACACCCATAATTAAGACAATACCTTCTGTGACGTTCTCTGTCTGCTCTACATCCTTACGTGCTAGCGCATGCACTCGGGCATGGGCCCGAGGCCTTTCTGGCTTCCCAGTCACTGATGCCACTGTCACTGCTGCTTCCGGGGCTAGAGCTTCTCTTTGTGTGAACTACTAAAGTTTCAGACTGTCTCTGATCTGGTGCTCGGTGCTGCCACACTTCAGACACTTCCCTGCTGTGGATGTGCTTTTGAAACCACAAAGAGAAATTGAACAAAAAGAGACTAATTAAACAATATAAAAATGAATATACGTGGTGGGATGATATAGGGAGGGAAGGAGTGTGTGTGTGCACTAGAGATGGAGTGTGATCGCCAGACACGCATGGGTGTCGAAGGAGTGAGAGAAGGATGGATACTTACCTTCACTCGAAGATCGCGAGAGAGTGTGGGTTGACTCTTACTTCTCCAATCAATCGACTGATGAAGAAGACTTTGATGTTTGGTTACCTTGTAAAGAACAAAAACAACAAATAATGCAGAAAAGGATTAGACCAAGTTATGTAACATCAATTCAAAGGAAGTAAAGAAAATACTTGCATGGGCATGAACACACCTTGTGGTGGTTTTTACAACCCCTAAGAAAATAGGTATGTGTGTGATGATGATGATATGAAGGACACAAATAAAGACTAAAAGAGTAATCAATGCATGCACTAAAGGAAAGAGAGAAGAATTAAAGTAAATGAAAGAAGTAAAGAGAAGGGAGAAAATCTGGTTGTTACCGAGGACAGTTGATGGAGCTATGGAAAAGCTTCAAGCTAGCTCCAATGGAAGAACGCCCATCTTGAGAGACCGGCAGCACCGCTTCTCAAATTGGAGAACACTTCACGTAAGCTAGCTTGATGGGCTCTCTCTAGCTCTAAAATGTAGTAGACCTTCGCCAACACTTGGGTTGTCTCTCTTTAAAATTATGGCCGCGGGGGCCCTTTTATAGGAGAAAATTCTTAAATTGCGACGGGTTCAGTGGACGCCTTTCAAGTGAATCGCGACCGGTCAAACCGCCACATTTAAAAGACTTCCATACTTCGACTGACTCTTTCCATACTTGACCAGGAGTTAAAATATAGCAATTGTAAATTGTGACCACAAAGGTAGTCGCGATTATGAATTTCCAATATTAATCGGATTCTAACCATATTTTGTTCATGAAAAATTTTGAATAGTGATGACTAATGACGTCGTGCTTAGGAGAGGAATTTATATTTAATTGAGATTTGATTCTTGTCAAATAAAGAAAATTCATAATCGCGACCACTTGACATGACGCAGATACATTTGGCAACAAAAAGCTTTCTAAAAATATTTTAGAAATTGCCAGAAATGGAATATGGGAATCCTTAAATAGCGACGACGTGATAGGATGCTATTCTTATAAGATTAATTGGAACAAGACTGGGAATCAAAACCAAAAACACATCGGTTTGACCAGTCACGTATCATATCAATCGATGTTCATAACATCAATGGATACAAGCTCCAATCGGAACAAGCATCAATCGGAACAGAGAAACTCGTCGGCTTGACCAGTCACGAATCATAGCAATGGATGTTCATATTATCAATTGATACAAGCTCCAATCGAAACAAGCATCACTCAGAACAAAGAAACGCGTCAGCTTGGCCAGTTGCGAATATGATTACTTAGCAATCAATGTTTAGGCTCAATCGATTCAGTCTTCACCAATCGATTGTATGAAACATGATGGATTGAACTGACACATATTTTGTAGTTGATGTTTCAGCTCAATCGATTTGGTCTTCATCAATTGATTGTATGAAACATGACGGATTGAACCGACGCCGATTTGGCAGTCGATGTTCCATCTGTAATGATTTACTCTTAACCAGTCGATTTGAAATGCGACCACTTATCCCATCACAAATTAACTTTTAGATAGGACCCCCAATAGCACATTAGAAAAACCCTAAAAATTCTATAAAAAGGAAAATCATATAATTGAATAGGGAGAGCCACTTTGAGGCATTGCATTAGAACATGAAATGTACTCAATATGTTGTCAAATTTGGCATGTCTACAGCTCCCTCGCCTTGGCGTTTGCTTTGCAAGGAAGTTAAGCGTAAGGACACGAAATGAAAGCAATGGAATGGAATGAATTCAGTGGAGTGAAGTGAAATGACTGAAAAGTAGATGATGAGACATGCCTTCAACAACACATGATAGGAGTTGTTCTTCATCTCAAGATGAAGTGGTTTAGAGAAAACCTCAAGAGATAACCTAATGTTCGGACAAAATGAAAGGGTGTGCATGTGGGCACGAAGGCGGAGAGATCTACTTTCAGCATAGGGGAAGTACCTACAGACACAATCCGGTAGGTTTCACTGTTGGGGAGCGTTTACCAACTTGTGGACGTGCTACAGTCAAAGTGGATCTTTGGGAAAAATAGATGAATTGATATATGAATCCAAAGCAAGGGTTCTCTCGAAAAGCAGTCCAAAAACATCAACAAGGTGAACTGATTACTTGACTCGGAATTGAATATATCATGTTAATTGGAATTAATAGGGTGTTTGGGAGTAATTTTTTTAAAAAGTTATTTCTCCCTAAAAAATAATGATGTGTCCATTTTTAACTAAAATTTCAAAAATTTAAACAAACAGTATATGGTGTTTGGTGCAGGTAACGAAAACAATATAGGGTGTTTGGTGGGGGGGGGGATCCGGGGGGAGGAGGAGGGGGGGGGGGGGGTGGCGCGGCACTGCCGGCGGGGGGGAGGAGGAGGTCGCGGCACCGGGGGGGGGGGATCGTGGAGTGGGGTTGGGAGAGGAGGAGGAAGTGTGGGGGTGCTGGTGCGGGGAGGAGGAGGAGGAGGAGGAGGGGGGGCGCAGGGGGGGTGGCGGCGGGGGGTGGGGGGAGGAGGAGGAGGAGGTGGCGCCGGCGGGGGGATGAGACGCAGGGGGGGGAGGAGGAGGTGCCGACGAGGGGAGGAGGAGGGGGGGCGCAGGGGGGGGGCACGGTCGGCAGAGGGAGCAGGAGGAGGAGGGGGCACAGGGGGGGCCCACGACCGGCAGGGGGAGGAGGGGGGGGTGTCTTCCGGTGGGGGGGGGGGGGGAGGAGGAGGGGGGGGGGGTCTGGGAGAGAGCTGTGTGCGTGTGTTTTTAAATAAAAATTGCTTCGTACTTGTTTTTTTTTTTGGGAGAGATTTACTTAAGATAAAATTTCTTCCTTAAAATAAAAAACTACTTACAAACATGTCTGTGCGTCTGTTCTTTCTCCTTTTTAAATTTAAGAGAAAAAATTGATAAAAAAGTGTAACCAAACACTCTATAAGATTAAGAGGCTCTCCCTAGTTAATTATGAGAGTAATTATCCAAGAATGAGCTCAAAATCCTATATGATGCATGTTGGGCTAAGAGGAAATATTAAAACAAAATAAAAATGTAAAATAATTAAGGATAATATTATTATGATGCCGAGTTAAGTCAGGACACTATGTTTTCCAGGCGTGGGTCCGCCCTCCTCTTTAGGCAAAGCGTAACGACCTATCCTAAAGACTAAGAATCCTATGAAATTATCATTGTTTTTTTATGAAGGTGAACTCAAACTTTAGATTCATCAGAGCCTTAAGGTCCTTGATATGCTCTAATAAAGTATATCACATAGTAGAGATGCAGCATATGACCAAGTGTGCCGAATGTAGGTGTGAAGAACATAGCGAAATGTGCATCTAGATTTGCGCTCAAAGACTGATCAACAATGATAAGCATAAACATAAAGCACAAATATTGAGATAAATGATGCTTGTAAATAGCGACAAGTCGACTAGTCGCGCATACTTACCTGAATTGTGACGACTTTGTCAGTCGTGTATTATTTTTCCCAGTCAGAACAACAATCGAAATGAGCATCTTGAAACGTGACGGCTGAACTCGTCGCGGTTTTCATCAATGCTCCAAGTTCCACCCGAGGCCAAATTAACTTGCATGTTTCATATTTCTAATGGACTTGGGACTTGGCCTCAGGGCTTTACATGACCATGGGGCTATAAAAAGCCTTTCTCAAGCTCTCTCCATGCAATTTCTCTCTCCAAGAGTTCTAGATTGAAGCTCTTGTCAAGGGAGAGGTGGAGAAGAAGGAGAATTGAAGTGAAGATGCCATGGATCAAGGTGATGCTTCTCCTTTCATTAGACAAAGAATCAGTGAATTTTAGAGATTGAACAAGGTGGGAGGACACATTAGCATATTGGTTCAAGTAAAATTGGTGAGTTGATTTGATTTTGTGTATTGAATTGTTGGACTCATTTCTTTTTTTGCTCTTAATATCCTTCTTTTGTTCTCCTTTCTTTTATTCCTTTCTTCTTTTCTTTTCTTCTTCTTCCAACTTCTTCATGGCCGATCCATCCTCATGGCCACCTTCATACTTGTAGCACCCCGAAAATTTAATAAATGAAAAATAGAAATAAATTGAAATAACAGTCAGAATTAACAAAATAGTATTATGGGCTAAACAAATACTCTTAGCCCAAAGAATAAAATCCCAAGTAGCAAGAAATCCCAAAATTCATAGCTCTAATTAGGCGTAAAATAGAAAGGGCAATTAGGGCAAAATCTAAGGTAATTAGACTTCCATAGCAACCCAAATTCGTGCCCAACCATATCATGGAGTTTCCTAATGGTTCTCCTACACAAATTGAGATGGAATCCTCAAGATTAGCAAAGGATAAACCAAAACTCAGAGTTTCCCTTTCCTAGACACATTAGGACTTCTAAACAACCCTAAACCCTTAAATACTCGTCATAAACCCCTTAGGGATGAGTTACCAACTTGCTGAGGTCGTGAGGAGCAGAGCTAGAGCACCAGAGGAGGTGGAGATCGCCCCCAACTAGAGCTCTCTTCCCCAACTTGTGTTATGCATTGACCTGCAGAAGACTTCTCTAGGAATCAATCAAAGGTAGGTGTTCTCGGGCCTAATTTTCATCCATCATGTATCAAGTATTAAGCGTTTTCCAAACATCGAGCATGATTAGGTCTTTTACTATTCATGTCATGTTTCATGCATCTCAAGACCAAATTGAGTCAACCCAAAAGTATAGTTCTCTTCTACTCATCGTCCTCTACAACTTTCATGTTCATAGTTTTGTTCCTAGAGCCCTAGATCTTGAGTTATAGGCCATACATTCATGACTGTAACGTTTTCACTATCTTCGGGTTAAACCCTAAATCGAGACTAGACCAGCCGTTGCGATTTAGAGAACTGGTTTTACGATAGGTAAATCCGTCATGATTACCTTAAAGGCGATAGCCTAGACCATCATGTTTTAGTCTCGTTCTGACAGGATTCATCAAATTGTGTGCCACATGAAATTCAGTGCATATCTGAATTGCGACCATAGACTCAGTCACGATTTGGTCTATTTTCTCGCCCTTGGTTTTCAAGTCTATTTTGTATTTAAGTGTGTCGCATGAACGCATAGACAATACTCATCGTGTTTCTGTCTCATCAATTAATACCTTGTTCCGATTGCCTTTAACGTGACCATGGGCCTTATTGTGTTTAGGTGGTCACCAATCGATACACCCCTACCAATTGTCTTGAACGCGTCTGGCCTTGCCATCGCGTTTCTTTCCCGAATCGATTGGTCAAACCGATTGTCCTTGAACACGACCGTTAGACCCGTCGCGATTTAGAGGATCAACTGCACACCTGTTTTAACTGCTAGAGGCCTTTGTAATAGGCGACCACTGAACCTGTCGCATATTATAAAGCCTACCCGAGACCTATTTTCATAGTTTAATGTGTAAGTCTTGCATGTTATGTGTCATAGACATATTGTTAAGTTGTCTAGTGGCTTAAAACCTATTAACCCATGAAAAAGACATAAAGATCTAAAAGCTTATTCTAATTGTTCTTAATTGATTGATCTATTCCTCTTGAGATTGATACATTCATCTTGATGATCTAGCTTGTTAAGTGAATGAATAACATGTTAACATACTGCAAAACAAGTTGTTATAATTGCATGTTCTATATTGCATCATCATGTTACTTGCTTTCCGCTTTGATTTATACCGGTGGATTGTGATATTGAGACACGTTCTACACTACACTCTTGCACATATAGGCAGCCCCTTCTTGGGGGATTGGAAACTCTCAAATGTAAAAAGTAGTGGAAAATAGCTATGAAGAAATCTAGAAGGGGGGGGGGATGAATAGATTTCTACCTAATTAAAAATTAAACACTTATCAAATTAGAAACTTATGAGAATTTCAAAGTTTTGAGATATGCACAGATCCAAATCAGTACAGATAGAGCAAGTGAGGTGTGACTCTACAAATTATTAGATGATATCATATTGAATAGTAAACGTGCCTATCAATCATCTAACAATAAGATTGATCAAACCACAGTGACACAAAGATTAAGGGTGGTTCGAATTACACAATTGTGTATCCTACATCCACCATCTACACACAAAGACAAATCAGCTTATGTAGCCAGTTCAAACAAAACACACACCACACACACAATCTGAGATGATCGAAATATCAAATTAGAACACATACATGAAATTGAGCAGAAGGATAGCTCCAATTTCACACTACATAAAGAATGAGTTGAAGTTGAGATGTAGAACCAGTTGAATGACAAGAAATTGCAGAATAGATGAGACTGGTTCAAATTTCCACCTTTGTGCTTCCAATTGAAACTTCAGACATCCAGCTTCAACCTGATGATGTAGACTCTTGAATCTGAGAATTCAACTTGACTTTGATTGCTCACAACAATTGGATCTCCAATTCTTTAGATCTAGAGCAGCAACCTTCAGATGGAGCCTCTCTCTAGCCGCTGCTTTCTGCTTTTGGGAGATGAAGAACTGATGTGTGTTTCCCCAAAAAGTGTAATGATCATGGGCATTTATAGTCCCATGTATCCACGTGGTACCTTAGAGTTTGGGGGCACAGAATTCCCGCTCAAAAGTTCTTGGATCAAAATCTGACACATGTCCAAGAATTCAGGTTCTGAATCATCAATCGAAGTGTGTTGACACAATCAAGTTCTGTGTTGACACATGATCCTGGCTTGCTACTCTGGAAATTAACCTGTGTCGACACATGTCTGATGTGTGTCGACACACATGACTTTATTACAAAAATATGGCTTTCTGGGAACACAAAATGTGTCGACACATGAGAGACCTGTGTCGACACCACTGACTTCTCTTCTTCTGACTGCTTTCTAAGAACAAGGGATGTGTCGACACATGAGGATCCTGTGTCGACACAACTGGCTTTTCTTCTTGAATTTCTTCACTAGAATTGCTCTTTGTGTTGACACTCTAACAATGTTGTGTCAACACCACTGACCTCATAACATCTTTTTCTTTGAATTAAACATGAAATATTGTGTTACATATGACTGATGCAAGGCATTTAAAATTGCATGGATCATAGTTAAACAACATCAAAACAAGAGATCCAACAATCTCCCCCTTTTTGATGATGACAACTATGATTCATTGAACATTTCAGTATAAATAAACAAAGTGTTGAAGATAGTTAATCACTTCATTTTATGTCAAATGCGAGAAGCAATCACAATCACAAAGTCACATCATTCATTGAGAATTAAACTATAAGAGTATGACATTCATATGAAATAAAAGTCAAAGGCCAATGAGTCTCAAATTTGATGACCAAACTTTCCCATATAAATTAATTCACTTATTTATATATTAATTTTGATGATTAACAAAACAATACTAATGAATTACTTGAGCCTTGAGGACAGGAAATAAAAGTAAAAGGAAGTTCAAGACAATCAGGTAAAACTCTCACTTCATATTTTTCCCAAGTCATTGCATCGACTTCTTCATACATCATAACGACTTGCTAAGACATCGGTTTCTTTGTAAGTTATAAAGTCTTGCCATGTCTCCGCAACGATTTCTTAAGTTGTCATAACGATTTCTTAAGACCTCGTAACGATTTGCTCGTTGCAACGATTTCTTAAGTTGTCATAACGATTTCTTAGGACCTTGTAACGATTTGCTCGTCGCAACGATTTCTTAAGTAGCACAACGATTTCTTAAGACCTCGTAACGATTTGCTCGTCGCAACGATTTCTTAAGTTGTCATAACGATTTCTTAAGACCTCGTAACGATTTGCTCGTCGCAACGATTTCTTAAGTTGTCATAACGATTTCTTAAGACCTCGTAATGATTTGCTCGTCGCAACGATTTCTTAAGTTGTCATAACAATTTCTTAAGACCTCGTAACGATTTGCTCGTCGTAACGATTTCTGTAGAATTCATAACGATTTCTATATTGTTCATAATGATTTGCTTGTCGTAACGATTTTTGTAGAATTCATAACGATTTCTATATTGTTCATAACGATTTGCTCGTCGTAACGATTTCTGTAGAATTCATAACGATTTCCATATTGTTCATAACGATTTGCTCGTCGTAACGATTTTTGTAGAATTCATAACGATTTCTATATTGTTCATAACTATTTGCTTACAGTAACGATTTGGTAAGTAATCACATCGATTTCTTTGATGTTTACAACGATTTGTCTTGCACAACGATTTCATAATTATAATTTAATGATGCTCTGTCATAACGATTTGCCTATCAACTTATAACGATTTCATAAGTCATAAAGGCATCGGCTTTGTTCATATCGATTTCATTGTTATATCAATATAATACTCTTTAATATACGTTGAATAGTCAAAGTCGTATCTCGTCTGTTTGACTGCTATGCATTCAATGCACTATGAACGTATCTCTCATACATGCAGACGATATCTTCCACTATTGTGCTATTCTGTCTACATCTTTATTTTGACAGAAAGGAGCCTTGCTAAATCTAGCAATACTTTCTCCAACTGTGACTGACAATCAACGACAGTTCTAGCTGTCTCCTATTTATTGTTGATATGCTTGCAGATACCTGACAAGATTTATCTGTACAACGTTGGACACAAAAGATACAAGATATCAAAATATCTCTTTGGCGTGTACTAAAGGATAAAAGACTGAAGATCAGAAGCTTCCTTGTAGACCAGTCTAACGTACACCTGAATGAGAGACAACGGATCTTTAACGTTCAAATTTCAAGTAGAAGCTTAAATACAAGACTACAAGACTGAGAAGAAGGCACTTTTGAAGAGAACAACATTCTGTGATAGAGAATAGCCAATCCTTCAAGTCTTCTGTAGTTCAAACAAGAGCGAAGCACTCCATTCCAATAGATCTTAGCTCTTTAGCTCTCTGTGTTGAAAAAGAAAATTCTGTGAGAGCCAGTGAAGTCTTTGAGAGAAACCAGTGTCAAAATCCTTTCTCTCTCGAGGATTGTTTGCTTCAGATTGTAGCTGTTTGAGCTAGTTCCTGAAGCTTGTTCTTGTGCTTACTGTTATTAGTTTTATTCCCTTCTGTGTGAAGGAAGACCTGGTGGTATCCAGGGTGGTTGTATTTCCCTTCAGGTTGAAGGAAGACCAGTTGAGGCTGGGTGTAAGGATCCGTGAGGGGGATTGTACCCTTGATAGTGATATCCTGAGGTATTGCTCAGGGACTGGACGTAGGTCTCCTGTGGAAAGGAGTTCTGAACCAGGATAAAATCCTTGTGTCTTGTGGCTGTGTTTTGTGCGTTTGCTATTTCATTCCCTCTAACTCTAACCTTCGTTTAAGTTGTTGTGTAATCCTTTTAGTGAACAAGTTTCAATCTAAGATCAAATTTTTAATAACCCATTCACCCCCCCCCTCTGGGCTAGCTAGCTGGGCAACAAAATTCACTTGACATAAAGTTTTGAAGCCAAAATAAACCAAAGTTCTGAAAGTAAAAGACTGAAATATTCACACTACAACTCTTGAGTGTGACATTCATATGAAAATCATAAAAGTCAAAGGCCAATGAGTCTCAAATTCACTTGACATAAAGTTCTGAAGCCAAAATAAACCAATTTTCTGAAACCAAAAGACTGAAATATTCACACTACAACTTCTCCCCCTTTGACATCAACAAAAAGATAGCACTACTGAGGTGGAGCTGGGGGAGGGGGAAAGAACTTGTGATCAATATCTTTCATTTTCTCTTCCAAGGCTCCCAGATTATTCATGAGTAAGAGTTGAACTGCTGTCAATCTTGTATGAAGAGTCTCTTCCATTTTCTTCAGATTCTCAGAAATGTGAACTGTCATCTGATCAATGCCATGGGGCATAGGAGAAACAGCTGTAGAAGTGGTAGCATGACGACTGTCTTCAGTGCTAATGTCATCTCTTAGTTTCCACACATTATTAAAATCAGCTTTAAGGTCCTCAATTTGTTGATCAATGTGTGCTGTATGTTCTTTCATCTGTTTCATATCACTTACAAAATGAGCAAAAGATAGTCTGCACTTGGCAATTTGAGTCACAGCTTCTTGTCCATTATGAATGCCTTGTTGTGTATTATCAGGAACTCTGAAAAGCAAGTCTTGAAGTCTAGATTGCAGAAATGATAACTAAGTTGTAGCATCACCAAGTGTGCCAACCAACCTATTAAATCTTCTTGAGGCATGTTCAGCAAGTTCCTGTTACCTCAAAAAATGACTTGTTACTGTGTTTTCCAAACGTTGTTGTAACTTCGCGCATTTTTCAGATCTTCGCGGATCCTGGCTTAGCGGGTTTGGTGGCCAGGGTGTGGCCCATTAGTCTGTGTTTCAAGTGTTCTCTCCAGTTGTGAGGCTTTGTGGGCCGACAGGTTGGGCCCAAAGCGCTCACAGGTTTTCTGCCTGTGAACGCGAGAAGGGTGTGCGTCGCGTTCTGAACGCGACGTCCCTGGTGGTCACGTTCCTATTGCTGCCGAGATGCGGTCCTCGTCTGCATGCGCGCCGCGTGTCGTGCGCTGGGCGGCATGCTAACGTCGACCTTGAGAAGGCGACGCCCTACTCTGTCGCGTTCAGGTCGCGATGAAGGTGTATGTCGTGTTCTTAACCGCGCATAGTTCATAACCCAGATCAGCCAGACAGAGCTGAGCACTCTTTGTTTGGCCAGGGGGAGGAGCTGCTGCGGTGATCTTGGGCGATTTGGCATTTTGGAGTGGTTTTCGGCGCGCTCTCGCTGCGAGGACATCACATGGAGTGGGGGAGATGCCGGGCCGTGGGTGGTTTGCATGTTCTTCATGAAGGTAGGGAGATTCTACCTCGTTTTATTGTGTGGATCGTGTAGGATGCATGTTTAGACTGTTTATCACTTTATAAACAGTAGATATTGTAAGGCCCTAGAATTTCCTCTCCTATGTACGTGTTTAATTGTGTGAAAATGGATGCTTGTGTGTATGGATATATGTATGTATCTATATATATAACTAATTAATGTATTGTTGTAAATATATGAATGTATATCTATTATATATATATATATATTATTTGTATAGTATGAGAATGTGTATAAGTGTACCTGTTTAAGTAGTTTTAAGTTCTGTGCAGATGACCTGTTGGCGTCAACAAGAGTTGACGTTGATGGTTAGTCAGCGGCAACATCGATGGATGCCAACTCCATACTGGGGGCCAGTGATGTTGACGTTAATATGCCAGATCTGCTGCGTTTTCAGATCCGGAAATGCCCCCAAAATCTTCGCCCCTTGTTAAGGTAACTGTTCTCCAACGGTAACCCAGCCTTACCTAATTACGTCTCCGAACCTAGCTCTATAAAACACCCCATCTCCGGCCAGATCTAACCCTTTTGGCTCTTGAGTCAAAACCTTAGTTCTCTGTGCGAAAACCCAATCTTTGAGCTCTGAAATTCGGCGATTGGAGGCTTCATCCGGTGCTCTACTGTGACTGGAAGGAAGGCTGGACATCAAGGAACATCTTCCCAACCCCGGTGGACCCTAAAGACCATCACAGAACCCGGATCGAGGGAGTTTTGAGGACTCTTTCGCTCTGTCCGAGGAGGGCTTCTCCGGTTTAAATCGTTGCTTGTAGATTTTCCAAGAGGCAAGTAACCCTTTCACATCACTCCTACATATGTCTAGTAGGTCCTAGGTAATTTTTTGGATTTTTATTCGTGTCATGGAACCCCAATTTCACCAAGTTCTTGTGAGCAGTCTGTCTTTTGCATAGATAGGAACTTAACGGCAGGATCCTTTGCCGTTAAGATCTTCAGTTGGCGGCACACTTTGTTGCCGTTAACCTGATAAACGGCCACCTACATGCCGTCAAATTCGCCAGACTGCAACAGTGTACATGTTTGACTTGTATGATCTAATTTTTGGGATTTTTCGCATGAGGATATATGGTAAATTTTATATGATATGTAAATATCTATGTTGGAGTATGTTGTGAGATTTTATGAATTTTGGTGGAATGCTTTAATTACTAGAATTTCTGAAATGTCTGGCTAACAGGTTTTAATCTTGTAAAATTTCGTTTGTGCAATCTGTGTGGAATCCAAGTGTCATAAAATTTCTGTGCAGTGTTTGTGGGTTTCAGTTCATGCTGTAGAAATTTGGGAAAATTTTGATATCTGTATAAATTATTACATTTTCTAAATGGTAAAATAGTAAGCATGTTTTATTAGTTTAGAAATTCAGATAAATAGTGTGGAAACAGTTAAATTCCTAGAAATTGACATATGTTTAGGACTGTAAGTATCCATGTGTAGAATGAGTTGTGGGTCTGAACAATGAAAATCCATGTTAGTTTGACTATGTTTACCTTGTATAATACCACTATTAGAATTTTTAATTCCTCATGTGAATGTGATATATCCATGTCAAAACAGCAATCTATTCATGTGTGTAGATGTGTTAACCATGTGAAAATGATCATAGAATCCATGCTAGGAATGTGTTTGTAATATGTGTAAACCCCATGTTTAAAATGGTTATTATCTTAGCATGTGAATGTAGTTAAATGAGATTTAGTTATTTAGTTTAGTGTATTGTAAAGTAGGTTTTAAGTCATTGTAAAATTGTTATAAATCACTTATCATGTGTGGCATGCGTAGAAATCATGTTTAGGTTTTTTTTTTGAAACATTATCAAATCCATGCTTTATATGATAATGGTGTAGCATGAGAACGTGAAAAGTCATGTGATGTATGTATGATTAGTGTGGTTGGAGTTACTTGTTGAGTTCTTTTAGACTCATTCTTGCTTCTACGTACATGTGCAGACATATCTACTTCTTCCGCGGAGATCGTTAGGAGTGACTCGGAGCGGGAGTAGGAGACTTTTGTCTTGGATTCAACATTGTTTTTTCTTCTTTCATAGTATGTAATAAAAGACTCTGTGTAATCTTATGTGGACAATGTAATAATTGAAATTCTCATTTATGAAGTATTTACTTTTCCTTTTCTATATAGACTGTGTATAAATGATGATGATGGAATAAGAGTTACTTTCCAGTTATTTCATTTCCGCTGTCATGTGTCATATATTTGTGTATGTTTCAGCCTAATTGTACAATTGTTGGGTAAATGTCCCACTGTAGCGGCGTTCATTATACCGATGTAGGTTGGTGTAACAATACCGGTATAAGGAGGGTTGTTACAGAGATTGGTATCAGAGCAACATGCTGAAATTGTACATAAATATGCATATACCATCATCTTCATTATATGCTAAGTCTGTGTAGATTGTCCACATAGCTAGGTAAACAGTTAGGAATTTGATAGCGTAGAACTAAAGGATGAATTAAATCATTTTGCAGGTTATGGCTTCACGTGGTAGGCGTGGTGTTCCTGCTCGTGAGGGTGAGCAGAGGAGAGATGAGCCTCGGCGTGAGGATCAGGGTGAGCAGCAGGCCCCAACACCCCAGGGTTCTGTGCTTCCCCCACCGCCACCAGTAGATTATGGAGTGTTCATGCAGGGTTTAGTGCAGGCCATGCAGACGCAGGCCCACACCCAGGCTGCACTCCAGGCTCAGCTGGAAGCTCAGCAGGCTCAGGTTAGAATGATAGATAAAGTAGTCTGTTTTACTTGATGATCTATTTATTATGTTTCTATGCTATATGTGTTGCTTATGTTGTTTGTTGTAGCAGGCTCAGGTGCCAGCTCCCCAGGCTGACCATGGTGGACCCTCCATCATGGAACGGTTCAAGAGGATGTCGCCACCCTCTTTTAAGGGGGAGAGCGATCCGTTACTTGCTGAGAGCTGGATGAGGTAGATCGAGAAGATCTTCCGGGCTATTAGGTGCGCTGAGGATGACAAAGTCACTTTAGCCACTTATATGCTACAGGTATGTGTAAATTAATTCAGAGGTTATTTCTTTAAGTATAGATTATATTGGGTTGTTCCTTATGGGTGGTTTTGGCAAGAGCGAGCCAACGTGTGGTGGTCCTCGATACTACATACTCGGTTCGAGGATGGCGCTGTGGAGATTGCTTGGGACGAGTTAGTGAGGCTCTTCCGAGCCAAGTTTGTTTCGGAGCACATCCAGGACAAGATGGAGCAGGAGTTCCTTTCGTTGACTCAGGGCTCCATGACCGTGTTGGAGTACGAGGCCAGGTTTGCCGAGCTATCGAAGTATGCCCCTCATATTGTAGCTGATGAGCACAAGAAGGCGAAGAAGTTCGTGATGGGTCTGAGACCATCACTGAGGACGAGGTTGGTGACTTTCAACCATCGTACCCTCGAGCAGGTGCTCAATGCGGCGTGTCGGCAGGAGGGAGAGATGGAGCAGTACCTGGAGGAGAAGAAGGCTTCTCAGAAGAGGCCCGCGGCTCCTTTTCAGAGGCAGGATAGGAATAAGGCGGCTTTCTAGTCACCGCAGCGTCCCGTGGCATCGGAAAGCAGTCAGGTATCTTCTCAACGTTCCCCTAGTGGCAAGAAGGAGTGTCCTCATTGCGGGAGGACACATGGTGGTTCGGAATGCTGGAAGATGGCAGGGACGTGTCTGAAGTGCGGGAGCAGTGAGCACAAGATCAAGGATTACCCCAGACTTCAGCAGGGAGTTCAGCGTAGCAGCAGCGCCAGCGACAGGACGACCAGGGAGACCTCGAGCCCCAGCTCGGGTGTTCGCGTTAGCTCGTGAGGACGCCGAGCAGGCGGAGCATGTTACCGAAGGTACGATTTTGTTCTTAGGTGTGCATGCTCGGGTTCTATTTGATACGGGTGCTACTCACTCGTTCATTTCTGAACATTTTTCTAGGCAGTTAGCCCTAGAGTCAGGACTTGAGTCTGAGGAGTTAGAGGTTCCGCTATCCTTGCACACACCCGCAGGTACGGTATCAACTAGGAAGTGTATTCCGTCTTTACCGGTGTGCATTGAGGATAGAGTCCTAGAAGGGTGTTTCTTCTTGCTAAAGATGAAGGACTACGATGCTATTCTTGGTCTGGATTGGCTAGAGGAGCACTATGCATTAGTAGATTGTCGTGGGAAGAAGATTGTTTTCCGTGTTCCTGGTGAAGATGAATTTTCTCATCCTTTGCCAAGGAACTTAGCGAGGAAGTTTGTCATCTCAGCCATGAAGGCAATAAAAATGGTGAACAAGGGCTGTGACGCTTTTCTTGCCAGCGTGGTATTAGTACCCAAGACTAGTGAGTCACCTACTCCTGTGGAGATAGATGTAGTGTGAGAGTTTCCAGATGTCTTTCCTGATGATTTATCTGGATTGCCATCAACTAGAGAGATAGAGTTCACTCTAGAGTTGCTTCCCGGCACCTCTCCTATCTCAAAGGCCCCTTATCGGATGGCACCTGCGGAATTAGCTGAGCTAAGGAAGCAGTTGCAGGATTTGTTAGATAATGGATTCATTCGCCCTAGCGTTTCCCCTTAGGGCACACCTGTCTTATTCGTGAAGAAGAAGGATGGGTCACTTAGGTTATGTATTGATTATAGAAAGCTAAACCAAGTGACGGTGAAGAACAGGTATCCCTTACCTCGGATTAATGATTTGTTTGACCAGCTGCAAGATGCATCAGTCTTTTCTAAGATTGATTTGCGGTCTGGTTATCATCAGTTGAGGATTATGAGTGAGGATGTGTCCAAGACGACTTTTAGAACCCGTTATGGACATTATGAGTTTTTGGTCCTTCCTTTTGGTCTAACCAATGCCCCTGCAGCGTTCATGGATCTCATGAACAGGGTGTTCAGACCATACCTAGATAGTTTCGTTGTAGTTTTCATTGATGACGTGTTGGTCTACTCTCCGGATGAGGCCACACATCGTCAGCATTTGAGGGTAGTATTAGAGGTTCTCCGTGAGCACAAGATGTATGCAAAATTCAGCAAGTGCGATTTTTGGTTGCACGAGGTTCATTTCCTTGGGCATGTAATCTCTGGTGCTGGTGTAGCAGTGGATCCAACAAAAGTCCAGGCTGTTATGGATTGGGAGATTCCCAAGACTCCTTCGGAGATTCGGAGTTTTCTTGGTTTGGCGGGTTATTATCGGCGATTCATTGAGGTATTTTCATCCATTGTCGCACCATTGACTCAGCTAACCAGAAAGGGAGTAAAGTTTGTTTGGTCTGAGGAGTGTGAGAGTAGTTTTCAATTATTGAAGACTAAGCTCACTTCGGCTCCTGTGTTAGTTTTGCCGAGCGGTGTAGAGGGTTTTGCTATCTACATGGATGCATCTCGGATCGGCCTTGGCTGTGTATTGATGCAGCAAGGAATGGTAGTAGCGTATGCTTCTCGTCAATTGAAGGAGCACGAGCGAAACTATCTGACTCATGATCTTGAGCTTGCGGAAGTGGTTCATGCACTGAAGATCTGGAGGCACTATCTTTATGGTGTCAGATTTGAGGTGTTCACTGACCACAAGAGTCTAAAGTACCTTTTCTCTCAAAAAGAATTAAACCTTAGCAGAGAAGATGGATTGAGTTCCTGAAGGAGTATGACTTCGACCTCCAATATCATCCTGGAAAGGCGAATGTCGTAGCAGATGCCCTTAGTAGGAAGAGGTCGTCTCTCCAGCAGGATTGGAAGATGTTGGAGGATGCAGCGTGTGCAATGACTGAGTTAGAGCCATCATTATGCCAGGCTTTTGTAGCTCAGTTGTCCATTAGGTCTTCGGTGTTGGATCAGGTGATCGAGCAACAGAAAGCCGACCCTAGACTCCAAGAGTTAGTGGGCAAGGCAGGCATTGCTCGTGATGAGGATGGTGTGATTAGATTCCATCACCGTGTTTGTGTTCCAGACATCGTGGATGTCCGTGAGCATGTTTTAGCGGAGGCTCATAGGTCTAGATTCTCTATTCATCCGGGTAACACTAAGATGTACCAGGATTTGAAGAGATCTTTTTGGTGGTCTGGCATGAAGAAGGATGTAGCGAAGTATGTGTCTAGATGTCTTGTATGCCAACAAGTGAAGGCAGAGCGGCAGCGACCATCTGGACTTATGCAGAAGATGGAGATCCCAGTATGGAAGTGGGAAGCTGTCACTATGGATTTTGTTACGGGTTTGCCTCGATCTAGACGGGGTAATGACTCGATTTGGGTAGTGGTAGATAGATTCTCGAAGACTGCGCATTTCTTTCCCATGAAGAAGAAGCAGTCAGTGGAGAGTTTAGCTAGATTGTATATTAGTAGCATTATTAGATTGCATGGTGTGCCGAAGTCGATCATCTCGGATCGAGATCCGAGATTTACTTCGAGGCTGTGCAAGGGTCTTTAGGATGCGTTAGGTTCAGAGTTAAAGCTTAGTTCGGCGTTTCATCCCCAGACAGATGGACAGTCCGAGAGGACTATCCAGACGCTCGAGGATATGTTGAGGGCGTGCATTCTAGATTGGAAGGATGATTGGGAGCGCCATTTACCTCTTGTAGAGTTCGCATATAACAACAGTTTCCATGCGAGTATTGGTATGGCTCCATTTGAGGCGTTGTATGGCAGGCCTTGTAGATCTCCTTTATGTTGGGAGGAGACTGGAGACAGGCAGTTGATTGGTCCGGAGTTAGTTCAGGAGACTTCGGATAAGGTCCAGTTGATTAGGAAGAGGCTTGTTGCGGCACAGGATAGACAGAAGAGTTATGCCGACAACAGAAGGAAAGATTTGGAGTTCGAGGTAGGTGAGCATGTCTTTTTGAAGATTTCGCCTACTCGTGGTGTAGTTAGATTTGGAAGGCATAGTAAGTTAAGTCCAAGATTCATTTGTCCGTATGAGATTCTCAGACGATTGGGCAACGTGGCATATGAGCTAGCCTTACCCCCAGCGTTAGCTAGTGTTCATCCTTTTTTCCACGTATCTATGCTCAGAAGGTATGTCAGAGATCCATCTCATGTTATTAGCCACTAGTCAGTGGAGATCCAGTCAGATCTTTCTTACGTGGAGAAACCAGTGACTATTCTTGACCGGAAGGTTCAGCATCTCCGGAACAAGAGCATTGCGTCGGTGAAAGTGTTATGGTGCAACTTCTCGCGAGAGGAGGCTACTTGGGAGCTTGAGGATGCAATGAAGAAGAAGTATCCTCAATTATTTGAGTAGTGTCGGTCTAACTTCGAGGACGAAGTTTCTTTAAGGGGGAGAGGGTGTAAGGCCCTAGAATTTCCTCTCCTATGTACGTGTTTAATTGTGTGAAAATGGATGCTTGTGTGTATGGATATATGTATGTATCTATATATATAACTAATTAATGTATTGTTGTAAATATATGAATGTATATCTATTATATATATATATTTTATTTGTATAGTATGAGAATGTGTATAAGTGTACCTGTTTAAGCAGTTTTAAGTTCTGTGCAGACGACCTGTTGGCGTCAACAAGAGTTGACGTTGATGGTTAGTCAGCGGCAACATCGATGGACGCCAACTCCACACTGGCGGCCAGTGATGTTGACGTTAATATGCCAGATCTGCTGCGTTTTCAGATCCGAAAACGCCCCCGAAATCTTCGCCCCTTGTTAAGGTAACCGTTCTCCAACGGTAACCCAGCCTTACCCAATTACGTCTCCGACCCTAGCTCTATAAAACACCCCATCTCCGGCCAGATCTAACCCTTTTGGCTCTTGAGTCAAAACCCTAGTTCTCTGTGCGAAAACCCAATCTTTAAGCTCTGAAATTCGACGATTAGAGGCTTCATCCGGTGCTCTACTGCGACTGGAAGGAAGGCTGGACATCAAGGAACATCTTCCCAACCCCGGTGGACCCTAAAGACCATCATAGAACCCGAATCGAGGGAGTTTTGAGGACTCTTTGGCTCTGGCCGAGGAGGGATTCTCCGGCTTAAATCATTACTTGTAGATTTTCCAAGAGGCAAGTAACCCCTTCACATCACTTCTACATATGTCTAGTAGGTCCTAGGTAATTTTCTCGATTTTTATTCGTGTCCTGGAACCCCAATTTCATCAAGTTCTTGCGAGCAGTCTGTGTTTTGCACATATAGGAACTTAACGGCAGGATCTCTTGCCGTTAAGATCTTCAGTTGGCGGCACACTTTGTTGTCATTAACCTGATAAACGACCACCTACATGCCGTCAAGTTCGCCAGACTGCAAAAGTGTACATGTTTGACCTGTATGATCTAATTTTCGGGATTTTTCGCATGAGGATATATGGTAAATTTTATATGATATGTAAATATCTATGTTGGAGTATGTTGTGATATTTTATGAATTTTGGTGGAATGCTTCAATTACTAGAAATTTTGAAATGTCTGGCTAACAGGTTTAAATCTTGTAAAATTTCGTTTGTGCAATCTGTGTGGAATCCAAGTGTCATAAAATTTTTGTGCAGTGTTTGTGGGTTTCAGTTCATGCTGTAGAAATTTGGGAAAATTTTGATATCTGTATAAATTATTACATTTTCTGAATGGTAAAATAGTAAGCATATTTTATTAGTGTAGAAATTCAGATAAATAGTGTGGAAACAGTTAAATTCCTAGAAATTGACTTATGTTTAGGACTGTCAGTATCCATGTGTAGAATGAGTTGTGGGTCTGAACAATGAAAATCTATGTTAGTTTGACTATGTTTACCTCGTATAATACCACTGTTAGAATTTTCATAAATTGTGTGTAATTCAGAAAAATTCGAAATTTGTATGCATGATGGGCAACCTGTAAGAAGTTTGTGGTTAAATGTTAGTACTGAAATGATGACAGTAACTACATATGTTGGTTTTATGTGAGCATTGATAAATTAACACATGTTAATATGGTTGTTAATAAAATCTGCAAATTTCAGCATGATTATACTTGTTTCGAATCTGGTTAATACTGAGAACAGTAGTACCATGCTAGTTAATACTGAAGTATGTAAATGTGTGAGCATGAAATGGATGTGTTAAAATTGTGCATTAAGTGTGTGTTAAAAGGTTAGAGAAAATGTGCCAATGGGTGACACTGCTACCTTAGAGGGTTGTGGAACTGTACCGTAGTAAAGTCCCTACGGAAATGTTCATATGTGTGTGATATCCCATGGGCATTGGGATGAAATCCTAGAGGCGGACAAGTACCGCTGGTTAGGGTGGAGAGTGCTTCTCCTGGTTCTGCGCAGTAACTAAGATTTATCACTATAATGTCTAGGTGATAGATATGTGTGTGATTGGACAAGTGTGTGTCCTTCTAGAGGTGGTTTGGACTATGTGTCATGGCATATAATTAAGAATATGTGAGCATGTGTGTGAGAGTGCGAACATGTGAACTAGATAAGTGAAATTGTGTAAATGATTAGGTGAAAATATAAATCAATGGTATAACATGTAAAATGATAATTCCTCATGTGAATGTGATATATCCATGTCAAAACAGCAATGTATTCATATGTGTAGATGTGTTAACCATGTGAAAATGATCATAGAATCCATGCTAGGAATGTGTTTGTAATATGTGTAAACCCAATGTTTAAGATGGTTATTATCTTAGCTTGTGAATGTAGTTAAATGAGATTTAGTTTAGTGTATTGTAAAGTAGGTTTTAATTCACTGTAAAATTGTTATAAATCACTTATCATGTGTGGCATGTGTAGAAATCATGTTTATGTTTTTTTTTTGAAACATTATCAAATCCATGCTTTATATGATAATGGTGTAGCATGAGAACGTGAAAAGTCATGTGATGTATGTATGATTAGTGTGGTTGGAGTTACTTGTTGAGTTCTTTTGGACTCATTCTTGCTTCGGCTTACAGGTGCAGACATATCTACTTCTTCCGGGGAGATCGTTAGGAGCGACTCAGAGCGGGAGTAGGAGACTTTTGTCTTGGATTCAACATTGTATTTTCTTCTTTCATAGTATGTAACAAAAGACTCTGCGTAATCTTATGTGGACAATGTAATAATTGAAATTCTCAGTTATGAAGTATTTACTTTTCCTTTTCTATATAGACTGTGTATAAATGATGATGATGGAATACGAGTTACTTTCCAGTTATTTCATTTCCGCTGTCATGTGTCATATATTTGTGTATGTTTCAGCCTAATTGTACAATTGTTGGGTAAATGTCCCACTGTAGCAGCGTTCATTATACCGATGTGGGTTGGTGTAACCGTACCGGTATAAGGAGAGTCGTTACAGATATCATGCTAGGGCAATCATTAAAGCATGAAAAATAAGAATTAAGCGTGGTTTGTATGGCTTGTGGGGGTGAGCCGGGGAGAGCATCCCAGATTAGGGTTTCTGTTTGTGAAGGCGACGGAGCCCCCTGTCGCGTTTAGAACGCAACATGCTGACCCGTTGCGTTCAGGTTCTTGAACGTGACATATCGGGGTGTCGCGTTCTGAAGGCGACATTACCTGTTAGACCCCGAAATTTTTATTCTCTTTTATATATATATATGTATACGTGTATTCGCGTAAAAGTGAGCAATTAGCTAAATTAAGAAGTAATATGAATGTTCTCTTTTCTTTTCCAATAATCTTAGACTTAGAATGATTTAGTAATATTATGTATGTATTTTCTAAATATTGAAGAATATCCTATACTACCTATTTCATGGAATTTTGTATGAGAGTATATGAAGTACATATGTGTATGTACGTATGTATGTTATCTTATGCGTGTGACAATTGTATACCTAATTCTACATGCATAACATCTTGGTGTACTTATATATGCACGTGTATGTTTAATTGTAAACATGGTTCATTGCATGGTTTAGTTAATGCGTACATTGTACTTCGTACATTGGATGTACATAAAGAGTTCAAGCATGGTAGGTGTATTTAGTAGTTTATATTGGGATTCTATACTCCTCATGAATAACATGCATGTATTTTTATGATAATTAGGTGAGAATAGTCAATTGGCTAAATTATGCATGTAGTGCATATTAAGGAATCCTATGCATATAGTACTTAAGCAATGTTAGGTAAAGTTGTGCAAGTTAATCTAATTACCGGTGCGCATGTTGTATCCATCTATTTCAAGCATGATGTACACAAAGTATGCTACACCCGTGTGTGTATACTATATATATGTCAAATCAAGTGTGTGTATGCATAGGTAGAAATCTACGTACATCTTATCTTAGTGTATTCATGTATGTTTGTGTATGCCTAGGTATAAATGTTGTTGATTGCCCGGAGTAGTAATATACATATTATACCTTATACCTTGTATGCGTATGAAGATATTCATGTGCGTGTTGTTATCTTGATGTACCTATGTATGTATGTGTAGGATTGGTAGTAAATATTAGATGTTTACATGGTGTAGTGGTGTATACACTATACTACATAGGTTTCATGTGCATGTATGAGTAGATTAAGCATGGTTCTACATGATTCTGAGTTCTGGCAGAAGAGTGTATTGGCGTCAACATGGATGGACGCCCATGTTATGTCAGCGTCCATATCGACTGACGCCAACCCTATTGTAGCCGTCCATGGATGTGGACGTCAATATCCCTAATTTTCTGTGTGCAACAGAGCGCAGAGAACACTCATTGGGCCAGGCTTCTGATTGGGGAGATGTCTCCCCAACGGCTCTCACCTGTCCCTTCGGCCCTGCACGAGCCCTCTTGTCCCTTAATCTATAAAACTCATCCCTCTTGCAACCTAGAGAGCTCTCTTGGCTCTTTACTAGAAAGGAAACCCTAGCTCAGGAATGTGAGGAAAACCTGAACTTGAGAGCTCAGATCCGGCGTTTTGAGGCTTGGATCCGGCGATCTTCTTCGACAAGGAGGAAGTCCAAGCATAGGAGAAGACCACCCCGGCGCTGGACTGCGGCCTACAACCCCCTAGAACCCGGAGCAAAGGAGTTTTGGAGGCTTCTTGGCACTGCCCAAGGAGAGCTTCCCCGGCCATTAGATCCGTTTGGAATTTATTCAAAGGCAAGTGAACCTAGATCGTAACCCTAAACATGTCCCCTTGAGTCTTAGTATTTTTATGGATTTTTCCTCGAGTCCTGGAACCCCACATTCACCAAATCCCTGGAGCTCGGTCTGTGTATTGCACAGACAGAAACTTGGCGTCAATGCCTTGACGCCAAGATCTCTAGTGGGCGTCCAGCGGTCTTGCCGTCAAGCTCTGTGAACGGCCAGACACTGCCGCCAAGTTCTTCAGTGCAGAACAGTAAACTGTTCTGCCTTAAGTAGTTAATTTTTGGACTTTTGACGCATGAGGATATAAGGTAATTTTTATATGTTATGTAAAATAGCTAATGTGATGTGTGTGGTAAATTGTTTGCGCATTTCTGTGGATGGTGCGGATTTTTTTGATTTATTGAAATATATGTTAGCAATCAGTTTGGATATGTTAGTCTACTGTTTACATGAATCATAAGGAGTTTGGATGCCATAATTTTTCTAAACCATGTATGTATGCATCAGTCCATGCCCTGCAAATTTGAGAATTTTTTTGTGTTCATGTGATTTACTGCATTTTCTGCAATAAGAATAGAAGTCATGTGTAGGTTATTCAAAAATTACAGTAAATTGTGTGTCGTACAATAAATCCGGGAAAAATTTCCTGTGACCATGTATATGACGGGTTCAGGACTTTGAACCATCAAATTTGACATTCATGTTATGTTCCATATTAAATTGAATTATTAGTGGCATGAAGATAAATGTTTTTATTTTCCGTAAATTCTATGTAATTCAGAAAAATATGAAAATTTGCATGAGTAGTCTAAAATCTGCAAACAGTGTGTGATTAAATTTTAAGGTCATTTGGGTAACATTAGCTTAAACTGTGGAATTTCCATGTGAAAAATGAGTTATTAATGCATGTTACCATGACTATGGATGATTGAGTGTTTTTCCCAATGTGATTAGTGTAAATTTCTGAATGTGTGAACCCTGTTAATAGTAGCATCATGTTAGGTCAGGGCTGAGGCATGTTAAATCAATTGTTTATGCTAGATTTCCATGCTAATAGGGATTTCAAATAGCATGTGAAATGGATGTTTAATTTTCTGTAAATTCGTTTTAGTTCAGAAAATCTGGAAACTTGCATGTAGAATCCTAAACCTGAAACCAGTACGTGGTCAAAGTTTCAGGTTATTTGGACAATTATACAGTGCAATATGAAATTTCCATGCAAAATACGTGACTAATGCAAGCTATTATGAAATGATTTGGTTTCTGAACAATTTAACCTGATTAATGAAACGTCCGGAATGTTAATTATGGTCATCTGTAATAGCATGATTAGGAGAAAAACAGAGTCACATTATGCATGAGAAAATGAAGGAGATGTGAGTGTTATGTGTAAAATACGTGTTAAAACTCGGCATGAGTAAAGTGTAAAAGTTGTGCCTATATGACACTGCTATCCTAGAGGCATCGGGAGCCGTATATAGAAAAGTCCCTATGGAAGGCTCCATGTGATATAAGTTTGTCCCAAAGGCATTGGGAAAACCCCGGAGGTGGACAAGTACCACTGGATAGGGTGGAGAGGGCTTCTCCCGGTCTGCATAGTTACCAAGATTCACCGCTGTATTGCCTAGGTGGTGAGTATGTGTATGAGTTGTGTCATGCGTTGTGATATGAGTTGTGTTATGAGTTGTGTTGAGAGCTGTGCTAAGGAATGAGCACGAGCTATGAGATATTTGTTAGTGTCCTCTACTGGTGGTTAGGACTATGTGTCATGGCAAATTGTTTAAGCAATGAAAAATGAATAAAGTGTGAAATATGTGAACATGGCACGTGGTAAGTGCCCATGATGCACGTGGTAAGTGCAATCGATGTGATACGTGATAAGTGAAAGTGATAGAGTAAATGATGTGGAAACGTGTAAATTGTGTAAGTGTGAACATATGTACATGTCAAATGCGTAAAAGTGAACAATGTGAATGAGTAAGTGTGCAATCATGTGGGATAAATGTGTTAGATTGTGAACTTATGATATATGTCATGAAAGTGTTAAATGCATATCCAAACAGCAACCTAAATGTATGCCAAACAATGTTTCACATGTGTAAGAATGAGTAGAATCCATATTAGGAACTTCCCTTTCAAACATATGAGAATCTCACGATAATTGCTATCATGTTGTGATTGAATTGTATATATATAGCTCTCACGTGAATGAAATGGTAGTGAGCATGTAATAGGATTTTCACGTTTGCAAAAGGTTGATTATGAATATAGCAAATGCATGAAAAATATTTGGATTCCATGCTAGTTGAAAGGCTCAATTAGTATAAGAATTTCATACTTAAGTGCTCATGGATTGCTAAATGGTTTCACCATGTTTTAACCTTCAAGTCGTGCTACAAATGTGAAACTATGTGCATGTGATTTTATTATGTTAAAACAGCAACTAAATTGTATAAATAAATACAAAAAGGTCATGTGAAAAGAAAGTAGTCATCGTGCTAGCTTGTTCTTTTCTTTACGCTCAATTGTATGCTCTAGTAGTAGAAATATCTATGGATTAAAAGAATGTGTGGACGAATCATGCTACATGTTAAGTGTATTAAATAAGTGCATGTGTATGATGTAATGCCCATGATTTAGAATAGAATTATGGTAGACTAAAGCATGCTCCTATGAAGATAATATGTATTGCTAGTTGAGAGTAAGGACCTTGAGTACCTTCGTGATTTGATGATAGTGTACATCTCTTTAATGTTAATGCCATATTGTGAGTGTGACATGTTTAAGTTAAGACTTTGGTTTGCTTGCTAAGTCTTTGGACTCACTCTTGCTTCGGCGTACAGGTTGACAGGTATCGGGTTCTAGAAGGAAGCTTGGTGAGGATCGTCATTAGAAGACTATTTTGTGGAGCTGTTACTAGTTGTACTTTCTTTTTTTTTCCTAGCACGAAAAGGGTTATTGTATGGACAATATTTGGGCAATGTAGTTCTTTTATCTTGTATTAATGTGGACATTGTCTTTCTATTTCGCTATTTAGATTGTGGAATGTGTGTTGGTGATGGGTAAGAGTTGAGTTATTTATTTTATTCCGCTGTACTCTATTGCTATCCAGGTACATATCAACCTATCGACTAGTGTTGGGTACATGTCCCACTGTGACGACGCCCTTTATACCGATGGGGATTGGTATAATCGTACCGGTATGAAGAGGGTCGTTACATTACCCCACGTCGCGACCTCAGCCGAGAGGTCCTGTTGTTCATGTTTTAAACAGTACGATTATTAGACTATCAATGTCTTATGTGAATGGTTGGTGTGAGTGGTGCATTGGCACCTGTAGCGCTCGTTGAGCATGTCGTCCATGTGGTGGACGTGTTGGTTACGTGGTTGACATACAGTTTGCATGGTTTGAGTGGTGTATATATGGTTGGTTTGTGGTGACTGGGCAGTGTGGTTTCGGTGTGAACCTAGCCTTGGTCCTTTAATGTCTGTTATAGATTATATATCTAAGAGGGTTTAACTAGTAAGGTATGAGTATGGTTATTAAGTGATTATCGTGTAACGAGTTTGGTACGACCGTAGAGGTCACTTCGTGACCAATGACAGGCCAGGATATTATTGGTTAAGGTAGTGTATATATGTGTTTGTGTAAGCTAGCTTGTTGGTCACAGAGTGACCGGGACGAGCTACTCCTCACATGTGTACCATGGTTTGTAATAAAGATAATATATGTAGGTATTGCGGTTTGTGCATTGCCGAGTGTGGTGGTCCGGCGCCTATTTCAAAATACCTCCCTAGTCGAGTACCCTAGGTTTTGTGTGAGCCAGGCACATTAGTGCTCGGGGTTTGTCCCAATACTGTGTGTACCATTGAGGTCTGTGTCGTCTTCCTAGACACCATTACTCCTGTGTTTGAGTTGTACGTCCAGTTGAGGGAAAGACGACAGAGGGCAGCGACTTTTGAGAGTTTGTGTTTAGTCACTTATAGCGCGCTCATGGTTGGGGGTACGGACACCAGTAGTCGAAACTGGTCCCCAGCTAGCCCTGTTTTCCAGTGCCTCACTTTAGGGAGCTTAGGCCAGAGTCCCTAAAGGTGCCAGGCATGGACCTGTAACTGTATGGTCTGCAAGTGTGGTGTTGGTTGGTCTCCACTGTTCTTTGGCTTGTGCTTGTGGAGCGACAGTTGGACCTTTCGTCCGTGATTGCGAGACTGAGAGGTAGTTCTTGTGTTGTGTTGTCTGGGTTGGATACTGGCATCATGAACCAGCAGTCCGTTCCCGTGTGGTGGCGTCGTTCCTTTTCGACTCGTGCTTTGCCATCGGTTGTGGTTTGTGTGTAGTGACTCGTTGGTTGTGGTTTGACCCATTGTAGTGTGCCTAGTAGGAGGCACAGTTGTACTGAGACTTTGTGGTTGTACCTCGTGGTGGTAGGTGTTGAGTTCACATGTGTATGATGATTGTGATTAATGTTTTTGATGATGAATGACTTACTTGATGTTGTAAACATGATAGACATGATCAAGATATGGAAGAAATGAAAAAATGAAAAAATGCTTTTATGACTATCTTTGTATTCATTATATCTCACTTGGAATGATTTTCATGTAGTTGTAAATGAATACACAAGATAAACAACCAAAGTCAAGTGCAAAAGACTGGAAAAACACAAGTGCTCTCTTGTCGACAGCCAAGTTGGCATGTGTCGACAGATAGACCAAGACAGAACAAACAAACTTCTGGGAGAACTTAAATAGTAGTAACTGTCGACAGCTGGAGTGTGCCTGTCGACAGATATACATTGCCTGTCAACAACACCAAATCGCCTGTCGATAGATCCAATTTTCCAGCAACAACATGGTTATGGAAACCAGATGTCAGTAGTACCTATCGATAGCTATGAAGCACCTGTCGACAGACACAGGGATAAGTCAGAAATGTGATAAGGATATGATCTGTATTGGGGTGTTCCCTTTTAGCACAACTCTCCATACTTGGACACCACTATATATAGATCATATAGAGGTATTTTCGCAGCAAGGAGCCTCCATATCAAATTCCTAGCAAAGGCCAAGAAGAAAGGTCTTTCTCTGCTGCTCTACTTCAACTCTTCATATCGTTCAAGGAAGATCCATTCCGTGAGAGGAGTTGAAGTTGGTCTGTCCACGAATCAAGCTTCGTCTACGACATCTGATCATCATCAACACGAAGCCTGAAGTTCTTCTGGACGACCACATCGAAGAGTTCTCCATAGGATTTGATTCTTCACTCAGAAGTCTTCCTTCTTTCTACTTTTCGCTACTCTGTGTGTGTGGCAGTGGTTCGAGTGTCCCTTGTGCTTGATCCACGTGTGTGTGATTGCCTTGAGTGCGTGTTTGCCTCAGACAACGTGCGTGTGTGTGCTGTTGGTTGAACTCGCTTCTATAAGCAGTTTTTTCCAATGTGTGTGTGTGGACGGTGGACGTAGGATACACGAGTTGTGTACTCCGAACCACCTTAAATCTTCGTGTCTTGTGGTTTGTACGTTTTCACAGTAGATGTTTGGTAGGCACGTTTGATTGTTCACATGCTATATAGGTTGCTAATCTCCTAATCACAATCAGCACACACACCAAAGCTAGAATTTGATCTATATCTGTTTAAGTTTTTTTTTAGTCAGTGGTAACATTGAAAAGAAGGGTAAAGTATTTTTTAATCGGTGGTAATCTATTCAACCCCCCTTCTAGATTACTGTCTTAGGTGATTCCGCACACCTTTCAGTTGGTATCAGAGCGAGGTTTCTCCGGTTTACAGCTTTTACTAGCTTGATCTCACGATCAGGAGTGATCCTGTTTAATGGAAACCAACAAGGGATTTATGGCTGAAGGATACTCAGTGTCCAGGCCTCCCTACTTTGATGGCACTGACTATACTTATTGGAAAAACTATATGCAGGTCTTTCTGATAGCTCAAGACTATGAGCTGTGGAAGATCGTCAGCAAGGGGCCTTATGAGCTGCCCGCTGACGAAGATACCTAGACAAGAGAGTAAATTCGCAAAGGCATCTTGAACTGGAGCGCATTGAACATGATGCAATGCGCCGTGCATCCTAAAGAATATTCGAGGGTCTCCACATGCAAGTCAGCAAAGGAAATATGAGACAAGCTAGAGCTAATATACGAAGGTATGTCTGAGGTAAGGGAAACCAAAGCTAGCATGTTAGTGTCTGAATACGAAATGTTTAAAATGAAAAATGAAGAAACAATTTCAGATATGTTTGCTAGATTCATGATAATAATCAATGGGTTGAAAGGTCTTAAGAAAGAGTACAGTGTGAGTGACTTAGTAAGGAAGATACTTCGGTCTCTTCCATCCACTTGGCATACTAAGGCCACTGTCATTGAAGACTCTAAAGACCTATCAACAATGAAATTGGATGAATTGATAGGATCCTTGATGACTTATGAGATAAACCTAAAAAGGAAAGAAACTGAGGTTATTTCTAGAAAATCCATTGCATTGAAAGCATCTAATAAAGCCTCATCAAGCTCCAAGAAAGGGGTTCAACAGGAAAGTGATGAATTTGAACCGTCTAGTGATGGTGAGAATGATGAAATGGCAATGCTCACTAGACAGTTCAAAAAATTCCTCAGGTTTAAAAAGAAAAGCTCAGGTAACTTCAAAACTCTTCCAAAAAGAGATCTCTCAAATAAGTTTGATTCTAATAAAAAATCTGACATGATTGTGTGCTATGAGTGCAAGAAACTAGGGCACATGAGAGGTGAATGCCTAGAGCTCAAGAAGAAGCTGAAGAAGCATAAGTTCACGTTCAAGAAAGCCAAGGCCATGATGGCGACTTGGAGTGATGAAGATGAGGACGATAACGCACAAGGAAGCTCTGAAGATGAAGAAATCTAGTGCTTAATGGCAAAGAGTGAGGATTCCAATGAGGTAAATTCTTCCTTTGAAAATTACATTATTGATGATTGGGAAGAGGCTTATACTTTGCTGTTTGAAAAATTCCATGAATATAAATCTGAAAATAAAGCACTGAAGAAGAAAATCACCTCACTTGTTCATAGCACATCTAATAATGAACAGATTGTAATCCTAACTAAAGAAATTGAGCTACTGAAAATTGAAAAGGAAAGCCACCTTATTGAAATGGATTCAATTAAAGAAAAACTCCAGGAAAATGTAAAAGAAAAACAAGTCCTAAATACACTTGTAGAAACTCTTCAACATGAGAATCAAGAGATCCAAAAAGAAATGGAAAAATCTAAAGAGGAACTGAAAGGAAAAACTAAAGATCTCACAAGATTTGTAAAAGGAAAGCAGAATCTTGATGCTATGTTCTGAGTTAAAATAAATGTAACAAGGCATGGGCTTGGATTTCAACCAGAAAAACAAAAGAAACTTGGAGAAAAATTAATCACATCTTTTGTAAATAGCAGTCCAAGTACAAGTAAACAAGCTCCAACTAAAAGCAAGAATGCTCAAGCTAAAGGTAAGCAATTGCAAAATAAACAAAAGACTTCATCTGTTCAACAAGCTAAGAAAACTGTCGACAGACCCAAAGAGACCTGTCGACAGGCCTGGAAATATGTAGAAAAAAGAACTCCAACCAAGCACCATAAAGGCCAAAAACAATCACAAGTCAAATACAATAGTAAGAGAATTGTACAAACTCAAAAACCATCATCCAACTGTTGTAAGAAACTTGGCCATACTGAAAAACAATGCTGGAATAATTTGAATAAGTTGAAATGCAAACAAGTTTGGATTCCAAAGCATTTACTTTTTGACATGAATGAAAGAATGAGACCCAAAGTAATTTGGGTACCAAAACCTCTTGTCTGATCCATCTATACAGGAATGCCTAGCAGCACAAAATTAAAACAAATGGTACTTGGATAGTAGCTGCTCGAGGCACATGACGGGTGATAAAGATAAATTCTATTTACTGGTGGAAAAAGACGGAGGTCAAGTTGTCTTTGGAGGTAACAATAAAGGCCAAATCATTGGCACAAGTAAGGTAGGAACCAAGGAATTGATCACAAGTTTTCTTCTCCAAGGACTCCGAAACAAAATGGAGTAGTGGAGAGAAAGAACAAAACCTTGATGGAAATGGCTCGCACTCTTCTGGTTGAAAGCCAACTCTCAAGGAGTTTCTGGGCAGAAACAGTGAACACATCGTGTTACATCCTCAATCGAGCCATGGTAAGACCTGTGATGAAGAAAACCCCGTATGATCTCTTGAAAGGTAAGAAACCCAGTATTGGGTACTTCAGAATTTTTGGCTCCAAAGTGTTTATCCACAATAATGACAAAGTTGATTTAGATAAATTTGAAGCCAAAAGCGATCCAGGTATTTTTCTAGGCTACTCAGAACACTCTAGAGCTTATAGAGTATTTAACAATAAAAACAGAACTGTGGAAGAAACTCCACATGTTGTTTTTGATGAGTTTCATGCAAAAACTAATAATACTAATGCTTCCAGGTATGATGAAGAAGAAGGAAAAATCATTGAAGACCAAGATGAGAAGCCACTATCGACAGACCAAGAAGGGGCTGTCAACAGGCCTGAAGAAGCTAACTCAAATGATCAAAATCCTCAAGATCAAATTCCCCAAGAACAAATTCCTCAAGAGCAACATCCTCAAGAACAAGATCAACTTGGTTCTTCAACAATCAGAAACGTCAGGTACTCAAAAGATCACCCACTTGAGAATGTAATTGGAAATGTAAATGATAGAGTTCACACTAGGTCTCACTTTAGACACATAGTTGAACAAGATCATTTGGCGTTTGTTTCTCAAGTAGAACCTAAAAATGTTGAGGAAGCTCTAAAAGAAAACTCTTGGATTGATGCTATGCATGAGGAACTTAGGTAGTTTCAAAGAAACAATGTTTGGAGCTTAGTTCCTAGAACCCCTGAAATTTCAGTAATTAGAACAAGATGGGTATTTAGGAATAAGCTAAATGAAGAGGGAAAAGTGGTGAGAAACAAAGCTAGACTGGTAGCCAAATGGTATAATCAAGAATTTGGGGTAGATTTTGAAGAATCCTTTGCACCAATAGCTAGGCTTGAGGCAGTTAGAATATTGTTAGCATATGCATGTTCTAACAAATTTAAACTTTATCAAATGGATGTTAAAACTGCCTTCTTAAATGGATACATCAAAGAAGAAGTATATGTTTCTCAACCACCTGGATTTGAGGATAATGATAAGCCTAACCATGTCTATAAATTGCACAAAGCTCTCTATGATTTGAAACAGGCACTCTGAGCTTGATACGACAGATTGAGAATTTTTTTGGTTAGTAAAAACTACTCCAGAGGTAAAGTGGACCAAACTCTCTTCACTAAATATGTTTGCAATCATATCATTATTGTTCAAGTCTATGTGGATGACATTATTTTTGGTTCCACTAACCCCTCAATGTGTGAAGAATTCTCCAAACACATGCACAATGAATTTGAGATGAGTTTAATGGGGGAGCTTCAATTCTTTCTTGGCTTGCAGGTAAAACAATATGAAGATGGCTTCTTCATCAATCAAGAGAAATATGTCAAGGAACTACTGAAAAGATTTCAGTTCGAACAAGTCAAGCCAGCCTCTACACCAATGAGCACAAGTGTGAAATTAGAAAATGATGAGAAAGGTAAACCGGGAGATGCAAAGCAATTCCGAGGTATGATTGGCTCTCTCCTTTACCTTACTGCAAGAAGGCCGGATATACAGTTTAGTGTTTGTCTTTGTGCTAGATATCAATCTAGTCCAAAGGAAAGCCACTTGATTGCAGTTAAAAGGATTTTCAGATATCTCTCAAGTACATATGATTTGGGTTTATGGTATCCAACAGGTAGAAATTTTGATTTGATTTCATATTCTGATGCTAACTATGCTGGGTGTAAAATTGATAGAAAAGTACTAATGGGTATTGTCAATTCCTAGGGGGTTGTATGGTTTCGTTGGCATCCAAGAAGCAACACTCAGTTGCACTCTCCACTGCAGAGGCAGAATATGTTGCTGCAGGGAGTTGTGCAACTCAAGTGTTGTGGATCAAAAGTCAATTGTGTGATTACAACATTGACATTGGATGCACACCTATCCTATGTGACAACACTAGTGCTATCAACCTTTCCAAGAACCCAATTCAACACTCAAGGACAAAACATATTGAAATAAGACATCACTTTTTGAGAGATGAGGTAGCCAACAAGAACCTAGAACTTGACTTCATTTCAACTGAAAAACAATTGGCTGATATTTTCACCAAACCCTTGTCAGAAGATAGGTTCACCTCCCTAAGAAGAGAATTGGGCTTGTGCAAAATTCAATGAAACCAGTGCCAACTTATGGAGTAAATGATATTCTTGTGTACTGACTATGTGGTATATCAAATGGTGACATGTGGAAGAACAAGTTAGGCTTGTTTGGAAACTATCATTATGCGTGAGTAAGAATACTCCGCCAAGTATCCATAGTCAAGTAATATATAAAGGTCATGAACTTCAAATGGGGTAATTGGTTTCTTTCCATTTTGACACATGTATCTCTTTAAAAGAATGAAATTTTGGTGTTTTCATGATTATAGATGTCTCTTTTGTGTGCAACTGCTTGGGATGAATGTGTAAATCATGATTGAATTGCTTGAATATTGAGTCATCACATACACACACTATGGGTGAGTAAGATAAGGCTGGTTGCGTGAAACTCATTAGGGATACACTTCATATTCATTGTGTAATTATCTCTCAATCATATGGTCCACATCTCTCTAAATTCCAAGCCTTAAAACTGGTTTTTCAAGTAGCTGTCGACAACCAGAACATCAACTGTCGACAAATGGCCTCTCCCAGAACCACCATCTTTCTGGCTCTAAGTAGCTGTCGATAGCCCCCATTCTGCTGTCGACAAATACACTTTTTCTGTGAATTCCTCTTTTTTCTTTATTATTTCTCAATGAGTATGTTCATTACTCTTCTTGAAGGGGAGAATTGGGCATTTATACTAAGTTACAACCTTTCATACTCACATAGTACCAAAGACATTGATTAAATCACAATGATTTTGAAATAATATTCTGTGTATGAGTTTAGGTTGTGTCATCTAGAACACATTGAACAAATCTAATGGCTTTAACCTAACTCACTTGAATAACTCTATTGTGGATGATCATTTTTCTAAAATGGATTGACAAGTATGAAGGTTCTTGAACTTAATGTCTTTCATTGGCTTTTAACCTTAGATAACCTTTTGAACTTGATTTTAACAATAAAAAAAGGGAGAAAAGCTACCTATTTCTAAATTAAAAAAATTAAATAAAAAACAAATATGAAATGGGAAAAGGCAGAGCAATGATAGATTCACTGAGTAACCAGGGACATGGGCATTACACATGTCTGTCTTCGTGTCAAAAAGTCCTTTTATTATCTCTGCACAATGGTATGATGGTCACCTATACTGAGTAATTGGGGGTATGGGCATCACAAATGTCTACCTTCACGTCAAAAGGTGAAAGTGAACCTTATTACCACTTATCCCAAAACAACTTACAAATGTTAGTTCAAATGCAAGAAATAGAGTGAAGCCTCCGTGTTTTTTTTTTAAATCAAGGACAACTTGTTGTGTATTGTTAATTGCTAAATGAAAACATTATATTCACTAACCAACTAAACATCATCCACTAAGGAATATGTTTTTCTACAATGGTTTTATTCAAAGGGGTTATTTTATACTCATATGTTTTTGAACGATGTTTTCTAAATGCTACAACTTAAGAATCCCGAGGTCTTATCTCTTAACCATTGTAGACCATGTATATGTCTTAACACTAGTGGGTATGACATTTTGTAATGGGTATATACCAGTTCTCAACCTTAAAATCCCATTTGGACATTCATTCCCCATCCATTTCGGTCAAAATCCCCTTCTGGAACATTTCTGGCCAGTAGTTGTCGACAGCTACAAGGCGCCTATCGACAGTCGATTTTCTGGGCGATCCAGAAGTCCAACCGGTTCATATTTTGGCTGGATTTTATGGGAACCCTTCGTTTTAGACTCTTTCTAAACTTCTTTAAAAGGGATCCCACGTCTTCTCACCCCTTCACCTTCCTCCAAAGGTGGAACCCTTCCCTATTTCAACCATAAAACCCCTCTTTCTTCCAAACAGACATCTCCAACTCTCTCTCTGTTCTTGTTTCTTCTTCCTCCTCCAGTCTTCCTCCTCATTTATCGTTTTGAATGTTGTCAAAAGGGGGAGAAACATCAATTGTAATTTTGTCATCATCAAAAAGGGGGAGAATGTTGAGTTCACATGTGTATGATGATTGTGCTTAATGTTTTTGATGATGAATGACTTACTTGATGTTGTAAACATGATAGATATGATCAAGATATGGAAGAAATGAACAAATGAAAAAAATGCTTTTATGACTGTCTTTGAATTCATTATATCTCACTTGGAATGGTTTTCATATAGGTGTAAATGAATACACAAGATAAACAACCAAAGTCAAGTGCAAAAGACTAGAAAAACACAACAAGTACTCTCCTGTCGACAACCAAGTTGGCATGTGTCGACAGATAGACCAAGACAGAACAAACAAGCTTCTGGGAGAACTTAAATAGTAGTAACTATCCACAGTTGGAGTGTGCTTGTCGACAGATATACATTGCCTGTCAACAGCACCAAATCGCCTGTCGAAGATCCAGTTTTCTAGCAACAACATGGTTTTGGAAACCAGATGTCAGCAGTACCTGTCGACAGCTATGAAGCACCTGTCGACAGACACAGGGATAAGTCAGAAACGTGATAAGGATATGATCTTGTATTGGGGTGTTCCCTTTTAGCACAACTCTCCATACTTGGACACCACTATATATAGATCATATAGAGGTATTTTCGCAGCAAGGAGCCTCCATATCAAAATCCTAGCAAAGGCCAAGAAGAAAGGTCATTCTCTGCTGCTCTGCTTCAACTCTTCAGATAGTTCAAGGAAGATCCATTCCGTGAGAGGAGTTGAAGTTGGTCTGTCCATGAATCAAGTTTCGTCTACGACATCTGATCATCATCAACATGAAGCCTGAAGTTCTTCTGGACGACCACATCGAAGAGTTCTCCATAGGATTTGATTCTTCACTCAGAAGTCTTCCTTCTTTCTACTTTTCGCTACTCTGTGTGTGTGGCAGTGGTTTGAGCATCTCTTGTGCTTGATCCACGTGTGTGTGATTGTCTTGAGTGCATGTTTTCCTCAGACAACGTGCGTGTGTGTGCTGTTGGTTGAACTCTCTTCTATAAGCAGTTTTTTCTATCTGTGTGTCTGGACGGTGGACGTAGGATACACGAGTTGTGTACTCCGAACCACCTTAAATTTTCGTGTCTTGTGGTTTGCACATTTTCACGGTAGATGTTTGGTAGGCACGTTTGATTGTTCACACACTACATTGGTTGCTATTCTCCTAATCACAATCAGCACACACACCAAAGCTAGAATTTGATCTATATCTGTTTAAGTTTTTTTTTAGTCAGTGGTAACATCGAAAAGAAGGGTAAAGTATTTTTTAATCGGTGGTAATCTATTCAACCCCCCTTCTAGATTACTATCTTAGGTGATTCCGCACACCTTTCAGTAGGTACCTATACCCTTTATGAGTACCAATTTTTGTGACATGCTGTGTACCAGCCTTTTCAGGTGGTGTGGTAGAGCTGTGCTCCGTGGAGGTCGTGTGGTGAGACCTTCCACTCGTCGTGTTTTACCCTTCCTCGGGTAAACTTTCGATTATGGTTTTAGTGTGAGATGGATTGGCATCGCTGTAGCCAGTCCTGCTACCTTGTGTGTGCCTTTCGAGATATCATGGTTTGGGATATAATGGACTAGCTCTTGGTCAACAGTCCTGTTACCCATGTGTTTGAGGTTCGCCTGTGAAGCTTGTAGCCTAGACAGTGGTTTGCCTGTGTGGCTTATAGCTTAGGCGACCAGTTGTTGTAGTAGTTTGCCTGTGAGGCTTGTGGCCTAGGCATATTAGTTATTGAGCAGACTAGTGGTGTTGGACTAGTCTTGCTGTTCTTCATCCTTTCTGAGATTTGTATTAGTTGATAAGATTATGTTTAGTTGTTAATCATGTATTGTTGTGAGCATGATATGGTTTGGCTATCGGTGTTGCCAGTGAGACCCTTTGGGGTTGAGGTCTCTTTAGTTTAGTGTGTTGTTTTCGGGTGGTCCCCTATTGAGCCGGTGACTTGTTGAGGCTCACTCCCCTACAGTTCTTTTCAGGGCTTACCGTTGTTATGGCTTGCGAAGGCGTTGTGGCAGACTTGTACCACCAACAGTAATGTTAGTTGTGTTGTGTGAGCTTTGTGCTCCCTCGGGGTATGCCTAGGTAGTTGTACTTTTTAATTGGACATGTAATAATGTATTGGGACAGTTGTAAATTGTTATATGCAGTTATGAGCACATGTACTTTCTTGTGTCTTATACTGTTGTGGTTGTCTTTTATATTCTTACTGGACACGTGTATGAGCTATCCCTTGCGAGACTTCGGTCCGATCGCGGGAGGTGGACTTGGATATATAGCCTTATGGGCATAAATATTTAGGGCCGTTACAGTTGTAATCTGAACTCAAAATTGCTTAACATTTTTCTCATGGAATAATTCAGATTATCAAACTGAACTTGAAGAAAATGATAGAGTGCAAGAGGAACTGAAGATCCACCAGTAGATGTGGAAGCTGATCCCTGATGTTGAATGAAGGAGAGTGGAACAAGCAAACTTGGATGAGTCCCACTGTCATCTGGAATTTCTGATGGAATGGATTATTCAGGCACATCTGGGGGTAATTCCTACTCCAATGATGGCTGTTCCATTTGTTGTTCTTGAGGAGGGTCTTCACTAGTAGCTGGCTGTTCTAAATTTTGGTTTGATGGTTGTTCCAATACTAGACCCCTAGTGATCTGATCTCCTTCAATTTTGAACTCATGTATCTTTTTACATTGTTCAAACAGTATATGTTATACTGAGGAATTTTTTGAACTTTCTCATTTAAAAAGGAGATGCCAAACTTCTCAAAGATAGCAGTCAAGTGTGCAGCATAAGGAAGAGATCTATGAAGTTCCTTTCTGATTGTTTCAGACATAATCTGAAACATGATCTCAGTAAGATCCACCTTAATGTTTTTCAACATGCAAAACAATAAAAATCTTTGAATGTCTGTGAGTCTGTTTCGTCCACCACCCTGAGGTGTAAGAATAGTGGTGAATATGTGATGCACTAACCGATGTAGTGGAGGAAAAGTATTAGCATTCAAGCTTGTGACATTTGTCTGTTTTGCATCTTTTTTATCATGAGTTAACTCAGTAAGTAAAGAATAGGCTTCATGAAGATCAAACTGGTAAGTGCAATAATCTTCACCAGAGTTAGGGATATCAAAAAGTTGATGTGCCAACTCTTGAGTAAAAAGTATTTTCACACCTTTTACTTCAAATTTAAAACCCTCTACTATGTCCACAAGATTTATGTAGAATTCTTGAACCAATCATGGATAGAAGGTTCTGTACTCACTGATGAATCTTAACCAGCCTTGAAAATCAAATAAGGGAAGAAGGTTTGGAAAGACATATGATAATTCTGTGTCATGAATGTCCACTGACCTTGGCTTCAAAAGCATTCGCACTCCATACTGTATATATCTCAAAGGTGTTTTTGTTGGAGACTGAGTGGCATCGGATGAAGAAACTTTTAGTGTTTCTGTGTTAGGGTTTGAAATGGGTGTAGCTTCGGCTGATGAGAAACTGGTTTCCTCAGAAGAACTGGAATCTCTCAAAATCCTTCGTTTAGGGTATCTTGGTGGCACAACAGACTTCCCTTTGCCTTGAGGTGTAGATTTGTCACGTTTGGAAGCAGTACCAGAAGGAGTCGAATTTCTTTTTCTCTTTGAAGGATCATTGCTGAACTTGGACCTTCGTTCCACTGGTTGATCTTGAATAACCACCCCTTTGACTGCTGCTTTGGCATTTTCTCCACACCTTATAGTTTGCTTGGGTGCCATGGCTTCTGGAGTTAAAGGAAGAAGATACAAGATGGAAGAACTGGAAGTTACAAAATCTCATTCTTCTAGAGTTGGAGGAGAGGAGGGAAGTTTGAAAGATGGAAAGTTGAAGGTGTAGGGTCGACCTAGGGTTGTGGTCCTTAAAATAGGATCGACACCCAAAGAAAGATGGTAAGATGATGCAACGGTTCATCTAACCTAAACTAGAAGCAATGACTGGGTAAAAGTGTGTCAACACAAGAGTAGTGTGTGTCGACCTGAGATCAGGCTGTGTCGACACACGAAGAGAGTGTGTCGACCTGTGAGAACAGAACTTCAAGTTTTTGTGAAAGTATGAGAAGGAGAGTCTTTAATATGATGAGAAAGATTTGAAAATCAATTATTCAGGGATTTTTAATATGTTAAAGATGTCACCATCAATTTCTTATGATCATACCTTTTGCAAATTTTAATGGTTTGAGGAGCAGTAGACAGTGTTTGACCATCAGACAAATCTGAAGAACCTGGATTACAATTTAATAGAATTAAAATATTCTATTCAAAACAAATCATGCTTTCAATCCTTACTCAACTAATGTAAGATGATTTCTCCCGATAAATTCCAATCATTATTTAAGTTAAACATTTTCAAAAGATTTGAGTTGGGCAAGTTGTTGACCATTTTGATTATAATATTTTTCTTAAAGTAAAAATAATGAGCAGTCGGATATAGTACATCTTGTTCACTCAAGTACACATGCTTTTTACACACCTGAGACCTTGGTTACTTAAGATTACTAATCATTCTGCCTTAAGGGGTTAATGAAAATGTTTTGACATGAAAATATGTGTTTATCAAATGTCAATATTCCCAGTTACTCAGTCAACATTAATTTTGAATATTTTGATTGAACCCTTTGGAGCAGAGATAGTATAACACTTCATGACATACATGGCTCATCACTTTTTGTGAAGGTGTGCAGTTTCTCAATATGCAAGCCATTGCTCTGCCAAAAGAGAATTGTTATTTGATAGATACCAAAAACAAATTGGACACAGACTTAGCCTTTATCAAATCTTAAAGAAATGTGTAAAAACAATACTGATTTGGACATTATACAACCAAATAAATCAACTTACTTTTGAATTTCAGTGAATAAAAGAATGTTGACTTGAAGAATATGTTAGGTCTATTAAATATGCATTCCTGGTTGTTCTTAGAAGTTGTAATGGTCAGGTTTTGAATTACATTCCCATCAAATCACTAAATTATTTTTGGTCTGATGTAAGAAAAATCAGTGAAGTGTTTAGCTCCCCCTGAATTATTGACTTGGTCAAGATTCATCATACATAAAGATTTTCCTTCTTCAACATGGCAGAAATGTAAATGAGAATGACTTGAAGCAATTTGAAGAATTTGATGTCTAGCAATGAAAGGATGTGTCGACACAGAATGTGAGTAAAGATCACTCTCAGTCAGAGAATAGTAGACTGGTGTCGACACAACACTGATTGAGTGTTGACCTGATTCTAAATCAGAACTTTCATGACATTGCTCAACAATTCTGATCAAACATGTAGGTTGTTCTCAAACAGCTTATGTACAAGCACTGTTGCCTCCTTTTCAAAAACATACTCTTCTCAAAATATGTGCTCCTCCTCAAAATGTGCATGAGTAGAATATGTGATATGCAAATGATACACAGTCAAATTTGCACTTATTTTTTCATTTAGTCAAGCAGAATCAACATGAAAAGTATGAACATGAACAAACAATCACAGTACAAACACAGGCATTTCATTAAAAAATTAATGACCTTTACACGAGGGAGATTATTGGTACTTGGTGGAGGATTTTCCTCAAACATAATGATAGTTTCCATACAAGCTTGACTTGTCCTTCCATAGTTCACCATTTGATATAACAAATAATCTTTGCATAAGAGGCCAAACTAATTCCAGTTTCCAAGAAAGGTTTAGTGCATGTTGCAAATTCCAAGCTCTCTTCTTAAGGATGTGAATCTGCCCTCTGCCAAAGGTTTTGTAAAAATATCAGCCACTTGATTTTCTATAGGTATGAATTCCAATTCAATGTTTTAACATCATCTCTCAAAAAATGATGTTTGATTTCAATGTGTTTAGTTCTTGAATGTTGAATTGGGTTTTTAGAAAGATTGATAGCACTAGTATTGTCACACATAATAGGTGTGCATCCAATGTCAATGTTGTAATCAAACAACTGACTTTTGATCAACACTTGAGTTGCACAGTTTCCTGCAGCAACATATTCTGCTTCTGCAGTGAAGAGTGCAATTGAGTGTTGCTTCTTGGATGCCCACGATACCATGTAGCCACCTAGGAATTAACAAAAACCATTGGTGCTTTTCCTATGAAGTTTGCATTCAGCAGAGTCAGTATCAGAATATGAAATGAAATCAATATGGCAACCAGTTGGGTACCATAAACCAAAATCACATGTACCAGAGAGATATCTACAAATTCTCTTAACAACAAGAAAATGACTCTCTTTGGGACTAGATTGAATTCTAGCACAAAGACAAACACTGAATTATATATCAGGTCTACTTGCAGTAAGATATAGGAGTGAGCCAATCATACCTCTGTACTATTTTACATCAACCAATTTACCTTTATCATCACTGACCAGTTTTACACTTGTGCTCATAGGAGTAGATGCTGGCTTGGCTTGTTCAAACTGAAATCTCTTTAGTAGCTCTTTGACATATTTTACTTGATTAACAAAGAATCCATCTTCAAATTGTTTGACCTACAAACCAAGGAAAAATTGTAACTCTCCCATAAGACTCATTTCAAACTCACTATGCATGTGTTTTGAAAATTCTTCACACAGTGAAGGGTTGGTAGAACCAAAAATGATGTCATCCACATATATTTGAATTACAATTATGTGATTGTGGACAGATTTTATGAAAAGAGTTTGGTCCACCTTACCTCTGGAGTAGTTTTTACTAACCAGAAAGTTGTTCAATCTGTCATACCATGCTTTTGGTGCATATTTCAATCCATAAAGAGTTTTGTGCAATTTGTAAACATGGTTAGGTTTATCAGGAATTTCAAAACCAGGTAGTTGTACAACAAAAACTTCTTCTTTGATGTAACCATTTAGAAAGGCCGTTTTGACATCCATTTGAAATAGTTTGAAGTTGTTGGAACATACATATGCTAACAAAATTCTCACTACCTGTAGCTGTACAACAAAAACTTCTTCTTTGATGTAACCATTTAGAAATGCCGTTTTGACATCCATTTGAAACAGTTTGAAGTTGTTGGAACATACATATGCTAACAAAATTCTCACTACCTGTAGCCTAGCCACTGGTGCAAAGGATTCTTCAAAATCTACCCCAAATTCTTGATTGTATCCTTTTGTAACCAATCTAGCTTTATTCCTAACCACTTTCCCTTCTTCATTTAATTTATTCCTAAACACCCACCTAGTTCCAATTATTGAATTTTCTAAGTTTCTAGGAAGTAGGCTCCAAACATTATTCCTTTGGAATTGATTCAATTGCTCATGCATTGCCTCTATCCAAGAATTATCATTTAAGGCTTCTTCAATATTCTTAGGTTCTACTTGAGATATGAAGGTCATTTGATCTTATTTAATGATATTTTTAAAATGTGATCTAGTTTGAACTTTGTCTTTCACATTTCCTACAACATTTTCAAGAGGATGATCTTTAGAGTACTTGAAATTAACTCCTGTCAATGTGCTAACATTTTTTATTGGCCTATTCTGATCTGGTGTCGACCTATTGTTGTGATGTGTCGACACATCTTCATTTTCAGGTACTTCTTCTATTTTCAATGACTGATCAGATTCCTTCACAAGGATGTCTGCATTATCTTCTTGGTTTCTGCAAGAATTAGAGTCATCAGTGTTTTCATAATGCTCATCAAAGATGACATGTGGAGTTTCCTCCACAGTTCTTGATTCATTATTGAAGACTCTATATGACCTTGATTGTACAGAATATCCTAGAAATATACCTGCATCACTTTTCTTTTCAAATTTATCTAAATCTTGCTTATCATTGTTGTGAATGAAGACTTTACTCCCCAAAACTCTAAAATAAGCAATGTGAGGTTTTTTACTTTTCAAAAGCTCATAGGAAGTTTTCTTTAGGACTGGTCTTACCATAACTTTGTTAAGAATGTAACATGAGGTGTTCACAGCTTCTGCCCATAAACTTCTTGGAAGATGACTTTCAGATAGCAAAGTGCGGGCCATTTCAACCAATGTCATATTTTCCCTTTCAACCACTCCATTCTGTTCAGGAGTTCTTGGTGAGGTAAATTTATGATCAATTCCTTTGCTACTGCAGAAATAAAAAAATAAGTTGTCAAATTCTCCTCCATGATCAGTGAGTATGGAGCAAATTTTATTTGTGTTTCCTTGCTCAATCTTATTGAAGAAAATTTGAAAATTCTCAAAAGTGTCACTCTTGTGAGATAGAAAGAACACCCAAGAAAAGCTAGAGAAATCATCAACAATCACAAATCTAAATCGATATCCACTAAGACTGAGTGTCCTAGTAGGACCAAAAAGATCCATATGCAACAACTCAAAAGGTTTAGAAGTTATTACAGATGCAACAGATTTGAATGATTTTCTAGTTTGTTTGCCTTGAGCACATGTAGAACAAATAATTGCATTTTTCTTTTTCTTAATTTTAGGAAGTCCATTCACAAGAGTATATCTGATCAACTTTTTCAAAACATTTTCACTGGCATGACCTAGCCTTCGATGCCAAAGTTGAAACAGATCATGCTGATTTGCAACCAAACAAAGATTTTTATTTTGTTGTTCATTCAAGTCAACTAGATAGACATTATTGATTCTTTGACCAAGAAATTTGATTTTTCCAGATTCTTTTTCAATAATTTCACATGAATTAGAATAAAAAATTACCTTAAGGCCTCTGTAACACAACTGACTAATACTTAGCAAATTATGATCAAGGCCTTTAACCAATAACACATTTTCAATTGAGATTGAGAAATTCTTACCAACATTTCCTCTGCCAATGATTTGACCATAGCTACTATCAAGGTACCATTTGTCTTTCTTGTAGGCTGTAAGGCATTCCTGTAATGGAATTTAGAAAGAAGATTTTGGTACCCAAATTACTTTGGGTCCCATTAGTTTTTTCATTTCACTAACAATATGCCTTGGAATCTAAACTTTCTTGACTCTACATGCATTCATGTTAGATCTGCAATTTGAATCAGAATGCCTAGATTTTTTACAAATTTTGCATGACATGAATTTATGAATTGTGAAATTTTTGTTAGTTTTTTGATGAGAAATAGATCTGACAATTGGCTTCATGTTCTGTTGATCATTGAATTGAACTCTTCCATGCTTAATTTGTGTTTTGGAATTTTTAGATTGATTCTCACTTTTGTGCTTTGAATTCAAGAATTGTTTCTCTTGAGTATTTATTTCAGACTGATGATAAGATGATGTTTCTTTAACAAAATATGCTATCAATGTCTGCCCAAATTTCTTTTTGCTTTCAGATTGAAAACCTAATTCATTCTTTGTAGTGTTCATTCGAACCCCTAAGATTGCATCTAGATTTTGTTTTCCTTTGACAAATTTTGACAGAGTGTCCTTCTTATCATGCAATTCTTTTTGTGTGTTTTTTAATTCTTATTGAAGCTGTCACGCCCCGATATTTAGCAGCGGAATAAATACTGGGAAGCATGAACGATACAAATAGACGTACCACAGTTGAATAGCGCAGAGTCACAATTGAATATAATAACACAGTGAAAACAATAATATTGTCATAAAAGTACTCATTATTCCATTCATTCAACTAATTAAAAACCTTACATTAATCGAGCCAATCAAAGGGCCCATTATTCAAATAAAAATGTTTCTCTATTACATCGACTACTCAAATAACTATTCCTAGACTATCAACTCCTCATATGGTGGGTGCTTATCACTCTTGTCCTGCCCCATCCGACTCCACTAGTTCCTCATCACTACCTGAAAAGGACAAGATGATAGGGTGAGCGGACTAGCTCAGTAGGATTTACATCTCAATATTGTGCGGGCACTAATATACATGATTAACATTTTAAATAGGCAAATATGCACATGAATATGATGACAATGCATGCTTTTCTAACAAGTTGAATAGAGGAATAGAACGGATGACATATCAAATTGAATATACAATGGACAGGTAGTTCAAGAGTAGAATCATATCAAAAATGAATTGGCCATATTCATACAGATCTCATGTATTCACATGAATAGACTTATCATATCAAACATATCATGTCAAACGAAGGCACGTTCCCACAAATCTTGCTTATTTGTTTGTGCTATGCCAAGCACCAAAAGTCCATACTCCCGCGGTTAATAAGTATGTTGGGGCGCTCCTCCCCAGGACCAGACAGGGCCCCTATTTCACAGGCATTAGTCAAATGAACCGAAGTCCCAGATTGTGCCGAACAAACATATTCATATTATGACCACAGAGTTTCAATAATAAGCTCAATGTAATAAGAACATGATCATCATAGAGTCAAGGTATGACAATAGCTCAAGAGAACAAAAGGGCAATATAACGACGTATCTTATGTTTCATAATTCGTTAGTGTCTTGACATGAGGATGACTAATGACAGATCGTATGCGGAACATGTGCTCTCTATCTCCAGGGTACTTCATGGTACAACCAGCTTGGCCTCTATGTGGGAATCCATAGAAAGTAGAGACTTACGGAGGTCTTAAGGAAAAGATTGCTAGTCTTGCCGATTCGGAATGACTGATAGAGAGCTCTCAATTCCCCAAGAAGGGTGTGCCTATTCGTGCAAAGGTGTAAGTGACGTGTCACGGATCTTTCCTAACATGTATGCAAGTTATGAACAAATAATTTAACCATCGGAAAGCATATAGCTAAAGAAAACTTATATGAAAATCATGATAGCAACTTAACTAACGAGTCCATACTAACATGTATTCATCCACATATTCAAATCAAATTCTTATCATTTCAATTTCATAACAAGTTAGATTACAAGATAATAGTCAATGTTCATAAGAGAAAATCACATATCATACATTAGAATCATATTCATGTTCATTACCATTTTCACATGGGTTGATTACTTTTAGGTCCATGCATACTATGTAACATGATGCAACATGCTAACAGACCCAACAACTAAACATGCTGACATTTAGACAAACACAGTAATCAGGGTGCGATATTCATGCAACGCCTATATCTCTCTATTTATTGACATTTAGATAAAACTCTAAACATGAAACATGTCGAGGATATCTGTTGGAAGAACGTTTGTGTTTAGGGTTAGGTCTGATTCGGTCTATAATGATGTGTAACATACGAAAAACGTAAGAAAGTCCTAAACATACGTGACTTCATTGTGACTTATATGTCAGGCCCGTAACTTGAGATCTACTGATATTTAGACAAAACATGTAACATGAAAGATGACTATAACGACTAGTAGAAGAACGTTGATGTTGGTGTCTTGACCTAATTCGGTCTCTAATCTTGTGAAAATATGAAGAACGTACAGTTAAGTGCAATCCAAAAATGCAGTATCATACAGCAACTCTATTACTAAGCTTGTAACTCTCTAATTAATGACATTTAGATAAAATGTTCAACATAAAGGATTACCATAACAACTAGTGGAAGAACGTTTATGTTGGGGACTTGACCTAATTCAGTAGTGAATCTCATGAACAACAGGAAGAACATAAAGCTAAGTGCAGCCCGAAATCGCAGTATCATGCAGCGACTCTCTTACCACGCTTATAACTCTCTAAATAAAGACGTTTAGACAACATGTCCAACATAAAATATGATCATGACTACTAGTAGAAGAACTTTGATGTTGGGGATTTAATCTAATTCCATCTTGAATTGTGTGCATGATAAGAAGAACATAAAAATCCCTAACTATGCGCGACTTAGGGAAAACTACTAATACACAATGTATACTCTAGGAAAATTAGTCAAATCAAGTGCAAATGAACCAAGACTCGAAGATCTACATGATGGTGTTGGTTTTCTTTAATCTTGGCCCGAGAACACCTACCTTTGAACGCTAAGAACTCCTTGTAGGTTCCTGGGTCGATGTAGAGCGAGGTTGAGGAAGACCACGTTTTCCCCCGCCGTTCTCCACTCCTCCAGCGCCCCAAACTTGCTGCTCACGACCCCAACTTGTTGATAACCCTTCTCTAAACATTTTGTGAGGAGTTCTTATAGTTTTAGGGTTCTATTTCATGTCCTAATGGGACTAGGAAAGGGGGCTGCGAATTCTACTTCCTACTTTCCAAAATCTGGGATTCTCTCACCCAAAGGAGGTAGCAAAGGTTTAGGAAACCACCTATTCGGGTTGGGTCCAGTTTTGTCTTACCTTACATGACTAATTACCCTAATTTTAACCCTAAATTGCCCTCCCTAATTATTTCATAATTACATACACGAATTTCTGGGTATTTTCTTGTCCCAATTTTTATCCTTGGGCCAAATGTACTCTATTGGCCCAATCTTGTTAATGGGTTATTAATACATGATGTTGGAAGTCTCTCCAACATGTTTATTTAATTTATGGTCGGGTTATTTTTCCGCGTTAACAATTTTCCGACTTAGTTTCCTAATTCGGGTAACTTGGTCACGTGTGACATATACTCGGCCAATCAGATTTTCCGTTGCACGAATTCCTTCGTGGAACGCTTAGGGATAATATTTGGGGTTGGTTTATAATTTTTACAGAATTTTCTGATGTGTTTTCTCACGTACGATAGTGGTACGTAAGTTCTCTCATTCCGATAATACAAAAGTTATTTATTTACTAATTTCATACTTGAATTTGTTCATGGGTCATACGTTGTCCATTGATCCTATTTATTTTATGGACTATCCCCACATATTATTTGGAGTCCACCATAATTTTCTCATTTAGTTTATGATCTCATTTTATACACCTGATAATAGGTTGTCCAACTTATTTTCTAATTACGATAATTAGTCACACTAACTCTTAAATATACATCAAGTGACTTTTATTGACCCAAATTTCTTGATGGATCATTAGAGGATATTATTTGAAGTCCATCTATGATTTTTATTTAATTTTTTGACTCATCTAAGTATGTGTGATAATGATTTTCTGACTTATTCTCTGATTACGATACTCAGTCGCAAAAGACCTTAAACTTGGACCATCCGATTTTTATTTGCATGAATTTCTTCATGGGTCATTAGGGAGCATTATTTAGAGTTGAACTATGGTTTTTATGAAATTTTCTAATGGGTTTTTTTTGTATGTACGATAGTGGCACGTGCGTTTTTGCTATTTCACAAATATTGAATTTATCATTTTCGATTTATTTCTAATTTTCTAATTTCTGAATTTTCAGGGTGTTACAGAAGCAATCCTTTTTCTCTCTTGAGCCTTTCAGTCTCATCAATTAGAATCTGTTTTTCTTTTTCAGCATTTTGACACCTTTCCTTCACATGATCAAGTTGTTCATTAAGAATTTCTTTTTCATTTTTCAAATTGACAATTTCATTATTAAAAAAATTCATTTGTTCAGTATTTAGAGAGTCATGCAAGATACTGTTAACTTTCTTTTACAGTAGCTTATTTTCAGATTTATACTCACATAACTTCTCAAACAAGGCAGCATAAGCTTCTTCCCAGTCATCAATAGATAAATCTTCAAATGAAGAATTTACCTCTGTGTTTTCCTCATTTCTTGCCATGAGACAAGTAATTTCTTCATCATCAGATTCACTATCTTCTTGTTTTTCCTCATCTTCATCACTCCAAGTAGCTAACATAGCTCTGGTCTTCTTGAACATTTGATTTTTCAATTTTTTTTTAAGTCAGGACATTCTCCTCTCATATGCCATTGTTTCCTGCATTCATAACAAATGATGTCAGTTTTTTTATTTAACTCAATTTTCTTATTGAAATCTTGTTTCTTAGAAAAATCTCTCTTAGTGAAGGGCTTGGATTTACCTTTCCCTTTATTTCTTAGAAATTTCTTGAATTGCCTTGCCAGTAAGGTCATTTCACTGTCATTTTCTTCATCAGAGGATTCATCACTGTCAACACAACTCTCAATAACATTTTTGGAGCTAGATGTTGCTTTCAATGCTATTGGTTTCTTTGAATTCATTACAGATGCAGTCCTTTTCAAATTGATTTCATAAGTCATCAAAGACCCTATTAGCTCATCTAATTGCATGGTGGACAAATCTTTGGAGTCTTCAATAACAATGGTTTTTGTATGCCATCCAGATGGGAGAGACCTTAGTATCTTCCTTACAAGGTCACTGTTAGAGTACTCTTTTCCAAGACCCTTAAGACCATTCACTATTAGCATGAATCTAGCAAACATTTCAGATATTGTTGCATCATTTTTCATCCTAAACATTTCATATTCAGAAACCAACATACTTGCCTTGGTTTCTCTTACCTCAGAGGTTCCCTCATAAATAAGTTGAAGTTTGTTCCACATTTCCTTTGCAGACTTACATGAGGAAACTCTGGAATATTCCTTAGGATGGATAGCACGCTGCATCATGTTCATTGCACTCTAGTTAAGTGTGGATTTTTGAATTTGTTCTTTGGTCCATATGTCTTCATCTTCTGGCAGCTCAGCAGGACCCTTGTCTACAATTTTCCAAAGTTCATAATCTTGTGCTCTCAAAAACACCTGCATCCTATTTTTCCAGTATGAATAATCAGCTCCATCAAAGAATGGAGGTCTAGTGACCGAGTGACCCTCAGCCACAAACCCCTTGTTAACATCCATAGCTAAGCACTCTTGATCGTTAGATCAAACACCTGACAGGTGCAAAGAGAACCTGCTCTGATACCAAATGAAAAGTAGCAGAAAATAGCTATGATGAAATCTAGAAGGGGGGGGGGGATTGAATATATTTCTACCTAATTAAAAATTAAACACTTGTCAGATTAGAAACTTATGAGAATTTCAAAGTTCTGAGATATGCACAGAACCAAATCAGTACATATAGAGCAAGTGAGGTGTGACTCTACAAATTATTAGATAATATCATATTGAATAGTAAATGTGCCTATCAATCATCTAACGTTAAGATTGATCAAACCACAGTGACACAGAGATTTAGGATGGTTCGGATTACACAATTGTGTATCCTACATCCACCATCCACACACACAGACAAATCAGCTTATGTAGCCAGTTCAAACAGAACACACACAATCTGAGATGATCGAAATCTCAAATTAGAACACACACATGAATTGAGTAGAAGGATAGCTCCAATTTCACACTACACACAGAATGAGTTGAAGTTGAGATGTAGAACCAGTTGAATGACAAGAAATTTCAGAACAGATAAGACTGGTTCGAATTTCCCCCTTTGTGCTTCCAACTAAAACTTCAGACATCCAGCTTCAGCCTGATGATGTAGACTCCTGAATATGAGAATTCAACTTGACTTTGATTGCTCACAGCAATTGGATCTCCAATTCTTTAGGTCTAGAGCAGCAACCTTCAGATGGAGCATCTCTCTAGCCCCTGCTTTCTACTTTTGGGAGATGAAGAACTGATGTGTGTTTCCCCAAAAAGTGTAAGGACATGGGATGTAAGGCCCTTGATGTATGTGCGTATAAGTGTATACTATTGATGTATGATTATTATGTATAAGTATTTATTGATATAAATTGTATGAATTAGTATTATTGAAATGTACATAGTATATTCAAGTACATATATGTATGTATATATATATATATATATAAGTGTGTAGTATTATAAATTCTGCATAATTAAAGTGAGTTTTGTCGGCCAGTCGGCGTCCACATCGACTGACGCTGACCATGGGTAGGCGGCAATATCGATGGACGCCCATTTTTGGATAGGCGACCATGGATATGGACGCCAATATCCCAGATCTGTTACGTTTTCAGATCCAGAAACGCCTCTGGAAATTGAGCCTCTTGTTTTGGAAACCTTTCCCAACGGCTCTGAGACTTGCCCCTTTAACCTATCCGACCCCCAACCCTTTATAATATCCAAATTTCAGCCAGATCCATCCCTTTGGCTCTTGGGTCAAAAACCTATCTTCTCTAAGTAAAACCCTAACTTGAACCTGAAAGATCCGGCTTCGGGAGGCTTCGTCTGGCGATCTACATCAACTGGTGTCGACCTTGAACATCCGAAAACGACTCCCCACGCTGGTGTGCTGTGAAGATCAACAGAAGATCCGAAGAAGGAGGGATTTGGAGACTCTTTGGCACAGGCCGAGGAGGGCTTCTCCGGCTTAAATCGTCGTTGGTAGATTTTACAGAAGGCAGGTACCCCATTCACATTAACCCTACATGTGTCTAGTATGTCCCAGGAATTTTTTCAGATTTTTCTCGTGTCCTGGAACCCCCCTTTCAAGTGTTTTATTGGCTTTCAGTCTGAGTTTGTGCAGACAGGATATTAACGGCAAGATCCATTGCCGCTAATATCATGTGTTGACGGCATCATATAATGCCGTTAACCTATAGACGGCTACCCTATGCCGTCGAGTTCTTCAGACTGCAACAGTGTGCAAGTCTGTCCCTATATGAACTAGTTTTCGAGTTTTTCCGCATGAGGATAGACGGTAAAATGTTATATAATATGTAAATATATATGTTTAGTTGTACTGTGAGTTATTGTGCATTTTTAAAATTTTCACTAATTATTAGAATCCTTGGAATGTGCTACCAACAAAAGTTTAATCTTGGAAAATGTCGTTTATGAAATATGTGTAGAAATTAACTGTCATAAATTTTCTGTACATTGTTCATAAGATCTGATGCATGACATAAAAATTTGAGCAATTTATAATATCTGTACAGTTTATTAAATTTTCTGAACCGAAAAATAGTGAATATGTCTACTCAATGCATAAAAGTTAAGAATTCATGCGAAACTAGTTAAATTCCTAAAATTTTTGAAAAAATTTATACTGTGAATATTCATGTATGAAATAAATTGTGAATCCGAATAATGAAAATTTGTGTCAGTTTGACTGTCTTTACAGTTGATATCAGCACTGTTAGAATTTTCAGAAAATATGTGTAACTTAGAAAAATGCAAATTTTGGTATGCATGATGGTTAAACTGTGATGAAATTCTGGTTAAATTTCTGTACTGAACAGATGACAGTAGCTATATAAACTTGTTTTATGTTAGATTTTCATAATTAATACATGCTAATATGATTAATGTTTAATTTTGCAAAAATTTCAACATGATTGGAATTGTTGTAAAAATTTGATTAATACTGAAAACAGTAGTACCATGCTAGGTAATACTGAAGAATGTAAATGTGTGAACATGGTGAATGCGTGATTATTTTGTGTTTAAAAAGGTGTTGAAATTGAGAAAATGTATTAATGTGCCAATGGGTGACACTGCTACCTTAGAGGGCTGTGGAACTGTACTGTGGTAAAGTCCCCACGGGAAAGTTCAAAGTGTGTGATGTCCCATGGGCATTGGGATTAAATCCTGGAGGCGAACAAGTATTGCTGGTTAGGGTGGAGAGTGCTTCTCCCGGTTCTGCGCAGTAACTAAGATTAATCACTAGAATGCCTAGGTGATTGATATGTGATGTGATTAGTGTGTGTCCTTCTAAAGTGGTTTGGGCTATGTGTCACGGCATTAAGTGAAAGTAAAATGTGTTTAAGTGAAAGAAAATGTGTAAATTGTGAAACTGTGTAAGTGAATATGTGTTCATGAAATTCTTATGTAAGCATGCAAAAATGATAAGTTTCTTGTGAATGTGACATGATAGTAGTAAAACAGCGAGCTTCTCACTAATATAAATGTGTTAACCATGTGTAAAATTGTCTTAGAATTCATGTTAAATTAGTTGTTATGAAATGTGTAAATATTGTGTAAAATGTTCAACATGTGGCTTATGAATGATTAAATGAAATCAGTTTAGCATAGTGAAAAGTGTAGAAAGCATGTGATAGGATTAGTTTATTGTGTATAAAACCAAATCCCATGTGAAAGATGTGTAGAAATCATGAATAGGCTTCTATTTGAAAAATTGTCACTTCCATGCATTATGTGTAAATGATGTAGCATAAGGTTATGGATATTACTTGATGCATGTATGTTTAGTGTGCTGGTGTTACTTGTTGAGTTCTTTTGAACTCATTCTTGCTTCGGCGTACAGGTGCAGACGTTTCTACTTCTTCCAAGGAGATCGTTAGGAGCGACTCGGAGAGAGAGTAGGAGATATTGTTGTGGATTTAGCATTGAAATTTTCATTACTCCAAGTATGTAATAAATACTCTGCGTAGTCTCATGTGGACAATGTATTTATTTTATTTCAGTTATGAATAATTAGCTCTCTTTCCTTCTATACGGACTGTGAATAGAATGTGGATGATGGAATAGAATTTCTTTTCAGTTCTTTAAATTCCGCTGTCATGAGATATATTATATTTGTGTATGTTTCAGCCTTTTGTACTAGTGTTGGGTAAATGTCCCACTGTAGTGATACCTTTTATATCGATGTGGGTTGGTGGAACCGTACCGATATGAGAGGGTCGTTACAGAGATTGGTATCAGAGCATCAGGCTGAAATTGTACGTAAATATGCATATACCATCATCTTCATTGTATACTAAGTCAGTGTAGATTGTCCACATAGATAAGTAATTAGTTAGAATTTAGATAGTTTAGTTCTAAATGGTGATTAATCCGTTTTACAAGTTATGGCTTCGCGTGGTAGGCGTGGTGTTCCTGCTCGTGATGGCGAGCAGAGGAGAGATGAGCCTCGGCATGAGGATTAGGGTGAGCAGCAGGCCCCTGCACCCCAGGGTCCTGTACTTCCTCCACCGCCACCAATAGACTATGGAGTTTTCATGCAGGGTTTGGTGCAGGCCATGCAAACGCAGGCCCACACTCAGGCTGCACTCCAGGCCCAGTTGGAGGCTCAGGCTCAGGTACCAGTTCCCCAGGATGACCATGGTGGACCCTCCATCATGGAAAGGTTCAAGAGGATGTCGCCACCTTCTTTTAAGGGAGAGAGCGATCCATTATTAGCTGAGAACTGGATGAGGGAGATTGAGAAGATCTTCCGGGCCATTAGGTGCGCTGAGGATGACAAGGTTACTTTAGCCACCTATATGCTATAGGAGCGAGCCGATGTATGGTGGTCCTCGTTGTTACGTACTCGGTTCGAGGATGGTGCCGTGGAAGTCGGATGGGAGGAGTTCGTGAGGCTCTTCCGAGCCAAGTTTGTTCCGGAGCACATCCAGGACAAGATGGAGCAGGAGTTCCTCTCGTTGACTCAGGGCTCCATGACGGTGCTGGAGTACGAGGCCAGGTTTGCCGAGCTATCAAAGTACGCTCCTCATATTGTAGCTGATGAGCGCAGGAAGGCGAAGAAATTCGTGATGGGTCTGAAACCATCACTGAGGACGAGGTTGGTGGCTTTCGACCATCGTACTCTCGAGCAGGCGCTCAGCGCGGCATGTCGTCAGGAAGGGGAGATGGAGCAGTACCTGGAGGAGAAGAAGGCTTCTCAAAAGAGGCCAGCAGCTCCTTTCCAGAGGCAGGAGAGGAAGAAGGCGACTTTCCAGTCACCGCAGCGTCCTGTGGCATCAGGCAGTGGTCAGGTGTCCTCTCAACGTTCCCCTAGTGGTAAGAAGGAGTGTCCTCATTGCGGGAGGGCACATGGCGGTTCGGAGTGTTGGCTGGTAGCAGGAAAGTGCTTAAAGTGCGGGAGCAGTGATCATAAGATTAAGGATTGTCCGAGGCTTCAGCAGGGAGCCCAGCGGGGGCCAGCCCCAGTAGCAGCAGCTGCAGCGCCAGCGACAGGACGACTAGGGAGACCTCGAGCCCCAGCTCGAGTGTTTGCGTTGGCTCGTGAGGATGCCGAGCAGGCAGATCATGTCACCGAAGGTACAATTTTGTTCTTAGGTGTGCATGCTCGGGTTTTGTTTGATACGTGTGCTACTCACTCGTTCATTTCCGAGCGTTTTGCTAGGCAGTTAGCTTTAGAGTCAGGGTTAGAGTCTGAGGATTTAGAAGTCCCTTTGTCTGTGCATACACCTGCGGGTACGGTATCGACTGGGAAGTGTATTCCGTCTTTACCGGTGTGCATTGAGGATAGAGTCCTTGAAGGGTGTTTCTTCTTGCTTAAGATGAAAGACTATGATGCTATTCTTGGTCTGGATTGGCTAGAGGAGCACTATGCATTGGTAGATTGCCGTGGGAAGAAGATTGTTTTCCGCATTCCTGGTGAGGATGAATTTTCTCATCCTTTGCCGAGGAACTTAGCAGGAAAGTTTGTCATCTCGGCCATGAGGGCAATGAGAATGGTGAACAAGGGTTGTGACGCTTTTCTTGCCAGTGTGGTTTTAATACCCAAGGCTGATGAGTCACTTACTCTTGCCGAGATAGATGTAGTGCAGGAGTATCCAGATGTCTTTCCTGATGATTTATCTGGATTGCCACCAGCTAGAGAGATAGAGTTCACTCTAGAGTTGCTTCCAGGCATCTCTCCTATCTCGAAGGCACCTTATCGGATGGCACCTGCGGAATTAGCTGAGTTAAGGAAGCAGTTGCAGGATTTGTTAGATAAGGGATTTATTCGCCCTAGCGTTTCCCCTTGGGGCGCACCTGTCTTATTCGTGAAGAAGAAAGATGGGTCACTTCGGTTATGCATTGATTATAGAATGCTAAACCAGGTGACGGTAAAGAACATGTATCCCTTACCTCGGATTGATGATTTGTTTGACCAGCTACAGAATGCATCGGTCTTTTCTAAGATTGATTTGCGTTCTGGCTATCATCAGTTGAGGATTAGGAGTGAGGATGTGTCCAAGACGGCATTTAGAACCCGTTATGGACATTATGAGTTTTTGGTCCTTCCGTTTGGTCTAACCAACGCCCCTGCAGCGTTCATGGATCTCATGAACAGGGTGTTTAGACCCTATCTAGATAGTTTTGTTGTAGTCTTCATCGATGACGTGCTGGTCTACTCTCCAGATGAGGCCACACATCGTCAGCATTTGAGGATAGTGTTAGAGATTCTCCGTGAGCACAAGCTGTATGCAAAATTCAGCAAGTGCGATTTTTGGATGCGCGAGGTTCATTTCCTTGGGCATGTTATCTCCGGTGCTGGTGTAGCAGTGGACCCAGCGAAAGTCCAAGCTGTTATGGATTGGGAGAGTCCTAAGACTCCTTTGGAGATTCGGAGTTTTCTTCGTCTAGCGGGTTACTATTGGCGTTTTGTTGAGGGATTTTTATCCATCGCCGCTCCATTGACTTAGCTAACCAGGAAGGGAGTGAAGTTTGTCTGGTCTGAAGAGTGTGAGAGTAGTTTTCAATTATTGAAGACTAAACTCACATCGGCCCCTGTGTTAGTTCTACCGAGCGGTGTAGAGAACTTTGCTATCTACATGGATGCATCTCGGATTGGTCTTGGCTGTGTGTTGATGCAGCAAGGAAGGGTAGTAGCATATGCTTCGAGACAATTGAAGGAGCATGAGCGAAACTATCCAACTCATGATCTTGAGCTTGCGGCAGTGGTTCATGCACTGAAGATCTGGAGGCACTATCTTTATGGTGTCAGATTTGAGGTGTTCACTGATCACAAGAGCCTAAAGTATCTTTTCTCCCAAAAAGAATTAAACCTTAGGCAGAGAAGATGGATTGAGTTCCTAAGGACTATGACTTCGACCTCCAGTATCATCCTGGAAAGGCGAATGTCGTAGCAGATGCCCTTAGTAGAAAGAGGTCGTCTCTCCAGCAGGACTGGAAGATGTTGGAGGATGCAGCGTGTACGATGACCGAGTTGGAGCCATCTTTATGCCGAGCTTTTGTAGCACAGCTGTCCATTAGGTCATCGGTGTTGGATGAGGTGATCGAGCATCAGAAAGCCGACCCTAGACTCCAAGAGTTAGTGGGCAAAGCGGGTATTGCTCGTGATGAGGATGGTGTGATTAGATTCCATCATCGTGTCTGTGTTCCAGACATTGTAGATGTTCGTGAGCATGTTTTAGCAGAAGCTCATAGATCTAGATTCTCTATTCATCCGGGTAACACTAAGATGTACCAGGATTTAAAGAGATCGTTTTGGTGGTCTGGCATGAAGAAGGATGTAGCCGAGTTTGTGTCTAGATGTCTTGTATGCCAGCAAGTGAAGGCTGAGCGGCAGCGACCATCTGGTCTTATGCAAAAGATGGAAATCCCAGTTTGGAAGTGGGAAGCTGTCACTATGGATTTTGTTACGGGTTTGCCTCGATCTAGACGAGGTAATGACTCGATTTGGGTAGTAGTAGATCGATTCTCGAAGACTGCGCATTTCTTGCCTATGAAGAAGAAGCAGTCAGTAGAGAGTTTAGCTAGACTGTATGTTAGTAGTATTATTAGATTGCATGGGGTACCGAAGTCTATTATTTCGGATCGAGATCCGAGATTTACTTCGAGGCTATGGAAGGGTCTTCAGGATGCGTTAGGTTCGGAGCTGAAGCTCAGTTCAGCATTTCATCCCCAGACAGATGGACAGTCCGAGAGGACTATCCAGACGCTTGAGGATATGTTGAGGGCTTGTGTGCTGGATTGGAAGGATGATTGGGAGCGCCATTTACCTCTAGTGGAGTTTGCATATAACAACAGTTTTCATGTGAGCATTGGCATGGCTCCATTTGAGGCTTTATATGGTAGGCCTTGCAGATCTCCTTTATGTTTGGAGGAGACAGGTGATAGGCAGTTGATCGGTCCGGAGTTAGTTCAGGAGACTTCGGATAAGGTCCAGCTCATTAGGAAGAGACTTGTTGCGGCACAGGATAGGCAGAAGAGTTATGCCGACAACAGGAGAAAGGATCTAGAGTTCGAGGTAGGTGAGCATGTCTTTTTAAAGATTTCGCCTACGCGAGGTGTAGTTAGATTTGGCAGGCATAGTAAGTTGAGCCCTAGGTTCATTGGCCCGTATGAGATTCTCCGACGATTGGGCAACGTGGCATATGAGCTAGCTTTACCTCCAGCTTTGGCTAGCGTTCATCCTGTTTTTCACGTATCTATGCTCAGGAAGTATGTCAGAGATCCGTCTCATGTTATTAGCCATGAGCCAGTGGAGATCCAGCCAGATCTTTCTTATGTAGAGAAACCAGTAGCTATTCTTGATCGGAAGGTTCAACATCTCCGAAATAAGAGCATTGCGTCAGTAAAGGTCTTATGGCGTAACTTCTCGCGAGAGGAGGCTACTTGGGAGCTTGAGGATGCAATGAAAAAGAAATACCCTCAGTTGATTGAGTAGTGTCAGTCTAACTTCGAGGATGAAGTTTCTTTAAGGGGGGGAGGGTGTAAGGCCCTTGATTTTCACCTTGTTTGTTAAGTATATGTATGTGCGTATAAGTGTATACTATTGATGTATGATTATTATGTATAAGTATTTATTGATATAAATTGTATGAATTAGTATTATTGAAACGTACATAGTATATTCAAGTACATATATGTATGTATATATATATATATATATATATATTTAAGTGTGTAGTATTATAAATTCTGCATAATTAAAGTGAGTTTTGTCGGCCAGTCGGCGTCCACATCGACTGACGCTGACCATGGGTAGGCGGCAATATCGATGGACGCCCATTTTTGGATAGGCGACCATGGATATGGACGCCAATATCCCAGATCTGTTACGTTTTCAGATCCGGAAACGCCTCCGGAAATTGAGCCTCTTGTTTTGGAAACCTTTCCCAACGGCTCTGAGACTTGCCCCTTTAACCTATCCGACCCCCAACCCTTTATAATATCCAAATTTCGGCCAGATCCATCCCTTTGGCTCTTGGGTCAAAAACCTATCTTCTCTAAGCAAAACCCTAACTTGAACCTGAAAGATCCGGCTTCGGGAGGCTTCGTCTGGCGATCTACATCAACTGGTGTCGACCTTGAACATCCGGAATGACTCCCCACGCTGGTGTGCTGTGAAGATCAACAGAAGATCCGAAGAAGGAGGGATTTGGAGACTCTTTGGCACAGGCCGAGGAGGGCTTCTCCGGCTTAAATCGTCGTTGGTAGATTTTACAGAAGGCAAGTACCCCATTCACATTAACCCTACATGTGTCTAGTATGTCCCAGGAATTTTTCAGATTTTTCTCGTGTCCTGGAACCCCCCTTTCAAGTGTTTTATTGGCTTTCAGTCTGAGTTTGTGCAGACAGGATATTAACGGCAAGATCCATTGCCGCTAATATCATGTGTTGACGGCATCATATAATGCCGTTAACCTATAGACGGCTACCCTATGCCGTCGAGTTCTTCAGACTGCAACAGTGTGCAAGTCTGTCCCTATATGAACTAGTTTTCGAGTTTTTTCCGCATGAAGATATACGGTAAAATGTTATATAATATGTAAATATATATGTGTAGTTGTACTGTGAGTTATTGTGCATTTTTAAAATTTTCACTAATTATTAGAATCCTTGGAATGTGCTACCAACAAAAGTTTAATCTTGGAAAATGTCGTTTATGAAATATGTGTAGAAATTAACTGTCATAAATTTTCTGTACATTGTTCATAAGATCTGATGCATGACATAAAAATTTGAGCAATTTATAATATCTGTACAGTTTATTAAATTTTCTGAACCGAAAATAGTGAATATGTCTACTCAATGCATAAAAGTTAAGAATTCATGCGAAACTAGTTAAATTCCTAAAATTTGCGAAAAAATTTGTACTGTCAGTATTCATGTATGAAATAAATTGTGAATCCGAATAATGAAAATTTGTGTCAGTTTGACTATCTTTACAGTTGATATCAGCACTGTTAGAATTTTCAAAAAATATGTGTAACTCAGAAAAATGCAAATTTTGGTATGCATGATGGTTAAACTGTGGTGAATTCTGGTTAAATTTCTGTACTGAACAGATGACAGTAGCTATATAAACTTGTTTTATGTTAGATTTCATAATTAGTACATGCTAATATGATTAATGTTTAATTTTGCAAAAATTTCAACATGATTGGAATTGTTGTAAAAATTTGATTAATACTGAAAACAGTAGTACCATGCTAGGTAATACTGAAGAATGTAAATGTGTGAACATGGTGAATGCGTGATTATTTTGTGTTTAAAAAGGTTGAAATTGAGAAAATGTATTAATGTGCCAATGGGTGACACTGCTACCTTAGAGGGCTGTGGAACTGTACTGTGGTAAAGTCCCCACGGGAAAGTTCAAAGTGTGTGATGTCCCATGGGCATTGGGATTAAATCCTGGAGGCGAACAAGTATCGCTGGTTAGGGTGGAGAGTGCTTCTCCTGGTTCTGCGCAGTAACTAAGATTAATCACTGGAATGCCTAGGTGATTGATATGTGATGTGATTAGTGTGTGTCCTTCTAAAGTGGTTTGGGCTATGTGTCACGGCATTAAGTGAAAGTAAAAATGTGTTTAAGTGAAAGAAAATGTGTAAATTGTGAAACTGTGTAAGTGAATATGTGTTCATGAAATTCTTATGTAAGCATGCAAAAATGATAAGTTTCTTGTGAATGTGACATGATAGTAGTAAAACAGCGAGCTTCTCACTAATATAAATGTGTTAACCATGTGTAAAATTGTCTTAGAATTCATGTTAAATTAGTTGTTATGAAATGTGTAAATATTGTGTAAAATGTTCAACATGTGGCTTATGAATGATTGAATGAAATTAGTTTAGCATAGTGAAAAGTGTAGAAAGCATGTGATAGGATTAGTTTATTGTGTATAAAACCAAATCCCATGTGAAAGATGTGTAGAAATCATGATAGGCTTCTATTTGAAAAATTGTCACTTCCATGCATTATGTGTAAATGATGTAGCATAAGGTTATGGATATTACTTGATGCATGTATGTTTAGTGTGCTGGTGTTACTTGTTGAGTTCTTTTGAACTCATTCTTGCTTCGGCGTACAGGTGCAGACGTTTCTACTTCTTCCGAGGAGATCGTTAGGAGCGACTCGGAGCGAGAGTAGGAGATATTGTTGTGGATTTAGCATTGAAATTTTCATTACTCCAAGTATGTAATAAATACTCTGCGTAGTCTCATGTGGACAATGTATTTATTTTATTTCAGTTATGAATAATTAGCTCTCTTTCCTTCTATACGGACTGTGAATAGAATGTGGATGATGGAATAGATTTCTTTTCAGTTCTTAAATTCCGCTATCATGAGATATATTATATTTGTGTATGTTTCAGCCTTTTGTACTAGTGTTGGGTAAATGTCCCACTGTAGTGATACCTTTTATATCGATGTAGTGATCACTCGAAGTTGCCAACATTGCCTTGCTTTCTTGAAGTGAATTTCCTTTCTTCAGTTTCTTCTTGAGCTCCGGGCATTCTCCTCTCATATGCCCTGGTATCTTACACTCATAGCACACAATCATATCAGATTCAAATTTATTTGAAAAAATCTTTCTTTTCTTTTGAAAAGATTTGGAGTTACCTCAGCCTTTCCTTTTGAACTTAAGGAATTTATTGAACTGTCTAGTGAGCATAGCCATTTCATCATGCTCACTATCACTAGACGTTTCATTGTCATCACTTTCCTGTTGAACATCCTTTTTGGAACTAGAGGAATTTTTGTTGAAACCTTTTAGAGCAATTGATTTTCTTGGATTTTCTTCAGTTTCTTTCCTCTTTACATTTATTTCATAGGGCATCAAGGAACCAATTAGCTCATCTAATTTCATTTTTGAAAGATCCTTAGAATCCTCAATGGCGGTGGCCTTAGTATTCCAAGAGGATGGAAGAGAACCGAATTATCTTCCCAACTAGTCACTTTCTGAGTATCTTTCTTAAGACCTTTCAACCCGTTGATTATTAGCATGAACCTTGCAAACATATCTGATATGGTTTCATCATTTTTCATTTTAAACATTTCATACTCAGATATAAGCATGCTAGCCTTTGGTTCCCTTACCTCATACTACCTTCATAGATGAGTTCCAACTGTCCCCATTTCTTTTGCTGAAGAGCATGTGGAGACTCTTGAATACTCCTTGGGATGCAGCAGCATTGTATCATGTTCAATGTGCTCCAATTCATTGCGCCTTTTTTAATATGTTCCTTTGTCCAAGTATCTTCATCTTCGGGCACCATACGCTCCTTTGTTGACGATCTTCTAGCTCAAAGTCATGAGCTCTCAAAAGACCTGCATACGATTTTTCCTATATGGATAATCAGTGCCATCAAAGAAAGGTGGCCTGGACACTGAATGTCCCTCAGCCATAAACCCCTTATTAGATTCCATGAGATCGAGAATCTCCTGATCGTAAGATCAAGCTACAAAGCATTAAATCGAGAAAACCGTCGCTCTGATACCAATTGAAAAGATGCGGAATTTCTATTATGGTAATCTAGAAGGGGGGGTGGGGTGAATAGATTACTTCCATTAAACCACTATGACCTTCTTTTTGATGGAAACACAGACTTTATCAAAATCTCAAACAGATTTGAATTGAATTCTAACCAAGATGTATGTTGATGATTAGAGTAGAACATAAACAACTTCTCTAACGTGTGAGAAACCAACGTGCCTACCAAGCATCTAACGTAAACATTCAACCACAGACACGATGATTTAAGGTGGTTCGGAGTACACAACTTGTGTATCCTACGTCCACCGTCCACAAACACCAGAAACACGCAGAACCTGCTATAAGCGAGTTCAACTCTTACAACACACACACTCAATTTGTCTGAAGTAAACACGCATTCAGAACAACTAGCCACATGTGAATCAAGCACAAGGGATGCTTGAATCATAACCACACACACAGATGTATGATAGATATGAAAAGATAGGAATTCTGAGGTGAAAGAACAAATCCCAATGAAGAACTCTTGTCGCTAGTCGTCCAGAAGAACTCCAAGCTTCACTTTGATGATCCTTAGATGATGTAGAAGCTTGAACCACGGACGAACCGTCTTCAACTCCGCTCGAAGATGGATCTTCTTCGCTCTGGACGGAGGGTTGAAGCAGAGCAGTAGGGAGAAGCTTTCTCTCTTGGGTTTTGCTTAGGGTTTTGGTATGGTGGTGCTTCTTGATGCGAAAATACCTCAATATGTTCTATATATATTGGTGTCCAGTTTGGAAAGACGTGGTAAAAGGAAACACCCAATATAAAACATATCCAAATCTCGTACTGAGTTTTCTCTTCATCTGTCGAGCCAGTAATGTGTCTGTCGAAGGTGCTGACTGATTTCCAATTTCCAAAACATGGTCTTCCGGGAAGGACTTTTCTGTGTGTGGCTTTTCGACAGGCACACTGCACTTGTGTTACCAGAAACTTGTCTGTCTTCCCTGTGCTTAACTGTCAACAGGTACCTTTAGGGCTGTCGACAGGTGCTTGCTTGATGTCTTGTTCTTGAGTCTTTGCTCTTTTATTTTGATACATTCTTGCCTACATTCACTCCTACATTGAAGGACATTCTAAGTAAGATAAAATGAATGTATAGATGATTAATAGAAGCATGTTCTTTGATTATAACTTGCTTGACTTTGTCACTGTCATCATGTTTCAAATATTCACACAACATCAATTGACATTGTTCATCATCAAAAACATTTAATCTCAACATCATACATGAGAACCCAACACCTATTTCCAAATCACCATATCACATGTCCCCTACTGAATTGCAGGAGCTGAAAAGGCAGATTCAGGAGTTGTTAGATCAAGGTTTTATCAGGATCAACACATCCTCATGGGATGCGCCAACGTTATTTTTTAGAAAGAAGGATGGAACTATGGGACTCTGCATTGATTATCGTCAGCTAAATCAGTTGACAATAAAGAATAAGTACCCACTGCCCCGCATCGATGAGCTGTTTGATCAGCTCTCTGGTTCATAATACTTCTCTAAAATTGATCTAAGATCGGGCTACCATTAACTAAGAATCTAGGAAGAAGATATACACAAGTTAGCATTCCGGAGTAGATACGGTCACTATGAGTTCATGGTTATGCTTTTTGGCTTAACAAATACTCGAGTGGCCTTTATGCAACTCATGAACAATATATAAATGCTGTACTTAGAACAGTTCGTAGTGGTGTTCATTGACGACATTGAAGAGTTATGCGGAATAAACTATATGGTAATCTAGAAGGGGGGGGGGGTTGAATAGATTACGTCAAATTCTAATTACTGATGGCTTCCTTTCGGTGCTACAGCAATCTTAATGAAATTTGATTAGAATTTGATTGAGATTAAGAAGCTTGAGTTGATATATTAAGAACAGGGTATCAAACGTGCGTATGACACCGTGCCTACCAATCATCTATCGCAAACGCGAACAAACCACAGAACACGATGATTTAAGGTGGTTCGGAGTACACAACTCGTGTATCCTACATCCACCGTCCACACACACACAAGCAGAAACGACTGCTTATGAGCGAGTTCCACACAACAACTCAACACACACACGTTGTCTGATGAACCACGATCAAACAACCACAATTCGTGATCAAGCACAAGGGATGCTCGAAACACAACCACACACACACACGATGGAATGGAAATTGTGAAATGGAGAGAATTTAGAGTTGGGGAACAAATCCAGTTGGAATTCTTCTCGTATTGTCCAAACGCTCTTCAAACTTCGATTGATGTAGATTGATCGATGTAGAAGGTTGAATTGATGACGATCCGGCTTCAACTTCGCATGGATGGCGATTCCACAACGATCTGGGAAGAAAGTTGAAGCAGAGCAGCAATTTGGGGCTTTTCCTCTTGGTCCCTTGGAGGCTCTTGGTTGGGAGGCTGCTCTCTATCTACGAATTTGGCTCCAAAAGGATGCTTATATAGTGTTAGGTAAAGGTGGGGTCGTGGAGGAAGGAACACCCAAGTGGGGCTGGATTTGGAAACTCTAAATCTCATGTTTCCGTCGTCTGTCGACAGGTGCACTTGCATCTGTCGACAGGCGCACTCAGGCTGAGAACTGGTTTCAGAAAATCTGAATTTCTGAGTGTATCTGTCGACAGGCGATTTGCATCTGTCGACAGGTGCACTCAAGATGCAACCCTGAGTTCTGTCTTGGAATGACTGTGTGAATCTGTCGACACATGCCCTGAGCCTGTCGACAGATACACCTCTTTGACAGTTTTTTTGGTTATTTGCTCATCTCTTCAATGCCTCTTCAATGCTCCATCTTTCATGCTTGTGCACCTACATGCAAATGCATTGTTAGTGATATACATTGTATGATTTAGCAATGTTTAACTCAATCACTTTCATGGTGTTTTTCATGTTAGTTAGCACATCAATTTTTCATTAATCAATGTTCAAGGATATTATTGTGATCATAAAAATATGATATATGGAAAACCCAACAATATCCCCCTTTGATGATGACAAAACATCAATTGATGCATATTGATGTTCTCCCCTTTTTGACAACATACAAAATGTCAAGTCATGCACATTAGGAGACCAATAACATGAACTGTGAGTTTTCATTGATTGATCATTCAAATTTCACAGTACAAGAGACAATCATTACATGACTCAATAAAAATCAAAAGAGAGGGAATAACATGAACAAGCAAAAGATTACTGACAAGTGAGACTAACTCCCAGCTAAGACTCTTAATGACCTCTAACGATCCTGAGACCCTCTATTCATTGTCATGTCCAGCAGGTGGAGGATGACGGGATCCATCTCTCTCGGAGTAGGGAAATCAAGCCGGTCTCAGATTTGCACGTGAGACTCATCCAGTGAGTTGAGGCGAGCGTCCAATTGATCAATATGGAATTCATCTGAGCAAAACCTGAGATCATTTGTTGATGCATTTGTGCCAAGTAATCACGAAGAGATTGTTCTTGAGGCACAGGTACATCATCAAATCTTGAGGTTGATCAGGCATTTGCTCATCCTGAGAGTCTTCATCACTGCCTTCATTAGCTTCATCGCTTCATTGTCTTCTTCAGCAGATGACTCTTCAACTCTCCTTGTGTTCCTTTCCTTTGAGAGTCCTTGTGACTACACCGTCTACAATCTTGTAGCCCATTCGGTTAGCAGCAGCAGGTCAAAAGCACTGCGGGATTTCAAGGAGATGAGCTCACTTGAAGCGATAGGAATGCCAATGAAATGAGAAGAGAGGTGACGGGGCAAGCGTATGGCATTGATCTTTTGGTGTTTGAGAAACCGACGGATGAGGCTTATCATGAGTTCAGGCAGATTGATTTGTTGACACTTGAGGAAGAATATAAACAAAGACTTGTGGACCTCGGTGACTAATTCTCGGCTTCCATCCTTTGGGACGATCAGGTAGTGAAGATGTGATGGATCATCCGGATCAAAGGAGGAAAGGAGTTGGCATTAGATGAGCAATTTCCTTAGTGGAGTCATAAGTTGCAACGTGAGAAGTTCATAGTACTCAGAAGCGGAAAGAGTGTAGTTGAAGATTTCAACTCCTGAGTTTGGAATTTCAAGGGCTGTCGAGATAATTGGCGGTGAGGCGAAAACGTGTGCCTTTCACTGAAGAAAGAGATCTCCCTAATCGGAAGCCCTAGGTTATTGAAAACTCTGTGATGGCAGTTGGAGAGTATTGCAAGTGTGAGTACAAAAAGGATGTCCACCCTTGAGTGTCAAAGTAGGTAGGAGTGAGGGAACATCGGTGCTAAGGACTTGAAGTCCACTACCGGGATTGGACGAGTTTCATGAGGTGTCGTTGGGGCCGGATAGGCGGAGACCTTGAGGAACATTGAGTTCCGGCAACCGATCCTCGCGATGCTTGCTGCGACGTTCGGAAGGAGCCCTGGAACTTTCTCCGGCGTCCGTCGAAGCGCGACGACGGCGAGAGAGAAGCTTTGTTTGGGTGCCATCCTCAGGAAGGAGGGTGAGAATGGCGTTTGGGAAGGGAGAGTGGAGGGATCCCAGACGAGGAGCAGCAGGATCGTCGGAGACGGAGCGGATCTTGAGCCCGGAAGGGGGAAGAGAGGGGTTTGGAGAAGAGGAGGAGGAAATGAGAGGGGAAGGGTGAGAAGTGTCGTGGGATGCCTTAGAATAGGTTTAGAAGGTTTTAAAAGAGAGGCCCCACAAAAAGGCTTGACCGGCGCCAGGGTTGGCTTCAAAACGGATCTGGGCCGCCGGCTGTCGACAGACGACAATCTATCTGTCGACAGATAACAATTTTTTTTTTGATTTTGTCTAAACTTGATTTTTGATAAGATTTTTCAAAGGGACAAGTGTTCATTTGTGTTTTTAAGGTAAATAGGTGTATGTACAAGATAAAAGCATTCCATTATGATGAAGACATGACACAATTCTAAAATGATTTGAATTAAACAGATAAGTTCTTTAATTAGATCATGAAGAACACATTTCACAATAGCCAGTGAAAATTTAATAACTCTTTTGATTAAGGCCGTTGAAGAAAAACATACATCTAAATAGAGATGATAGTCAGATGACATTTGAATTAGATGGCCACAAGAACATCTTACCCAAAAAGCACGTTGGACTTGACATAAAAGTTTTCGGAGGCTTCACTCTATTTCTGGTATGATTTGAATCTTTAAACAACGAAGATGGAAAGAGTGGAAATGAGGAGCACTTTCACTTTTTCATGTGAAGGTAGACATTTGTGATGCCAATACCCCCAGTTACTCAATGTGAGTGTCCATCAAGCCATTGTATAGAGATAATGAAACAACCTTTTGACGCGAAGACCGACATTGGTGATGCCATGTCCCCAGTTACTTAGTGATTTTCATCATTTCTCTACCTCCATCCCTAAATGAAAGATAAATTTGTTGATTGAACCGAGAAATAGGTAGCTTTTCTCCTTTTTTTTTTATTTTATTTTTATTTCGTCAAGTACATGAGATTTCTTTAGGCAAGTTATAATGTAGAACATCAAATTCAAGAATCTTCTGATTTTTTCAAATCATTTTAGATTCATGTTTAACGACAAGGGAGTTAATCAAAGGAGATGTTTAAAAATCATTTGGTTGCTCATTGTGTTCAAAATGATCTAAATAGACCTCAATCAAGTGTTTGCATCAAACATCATTTAGACTTGGTTCACGACTTTGACATGAAGGGATATGAAAATGTTATATTGCACACAAACAACCAATGTTTACCTTTAAATCAAGTAAGGAACACTTCTGAGAAGTATGAAGAAGGAATTGAAAAATAAAGAAGAATGTGTGTATCTGTCGACAGAAGGAATCTGTCTGTCGACAGATTCACACAGACTGATGAATTGAAGTTTCAGTCAGAACAAAACTGAGTGTACCTGTCGACAGATGGAGTAAGACTGTTGACAGATATGAACAGATTGGATTTTTCTGGTTTTAGATTGATTGCACATTGAGTTCAAGGAAGTGAGAATTCAACAAGGTGATGTAGGAAGAGTTTCCTCAAGAAAAAAATACTCATCTACCCTTAACTCACTCCCCCATAGTGTGTGCACATGTTGACACAACATCTAAGTCAACTAAGTAAATGTTATTCACTCTTTTTCCAGAAAAATTTACACTTCCTGTTTCTTTATCAACAATTTGACATGAATTTGATTCAAACATGACGTTGTGACCTCTATCACACAATTGACTTATGCTAAGCAAGTTGTGATTAAGGCCATCAACCAACAGTACATTTTCAATTGAATGGGAGGGACACTTACTAACATTACCTGTGCCAATTATTTGGCCTTTGTTGTTACCTCCAAGATGACTTGTCCTCCGTCTTTCTCCACTAGGAAACAAATTTAGCTTTGTCGCCTGTCATGTGCCTCGAACAGCCGCTATCCAAGTACCATTTGTTTTGATGTTGGGCTGCTAGACATTCCTGCATATGTGGATCAGACAAGAGGTTTCGGTACCCAATTACTTTGGGTCCCAAAATTTCATTCATGCAACAAGGTAGATGTTTAGGAATCCAAACTTGTTTGAATTTTTTTCTTTGGATTATCCAGCATTGTTTTTCATCATGACCAATCTTTTTACACACATTGCATGAAGGAATTTTCTTTTCAATTTTTTTGCTTGATAGACTGTTTATTAGTTGAAGTTGTTCTTGTCTGTCGACAGGCACAATTGCATTTGTCGACAGGTGGCTTTTTCTTTTGTTTGTTGGGAACATTTTGTTTGGTTGCATTGCTTTGGTCTGAGACTGCCTTGAGTTATGCTTTGTGGGAACATGCTTGCTTGTGCTTGGGCTAGGATCAACAAAGGAAGTGATCAATGACTCTCCTATTTTCTTTTGTTTGACGGGTTGATATCCTAACCCATGCTTGGTTACATGTATTTTAGCGCCCAAAACCGCATCTAGATTTTGCTTCCCTTTTACAAATTTCATCAAGTCCTCAGATTTTTCTTTCAATCCTTTTCAGTTTGTTCCCTTTTTCTTTGTTTCTAATTGTTCTTCTTGAAGGAATTCAAGAGAGGCTTAAATAGTCTTTTCTTTTTGTTTTCTTGCAATCTCATTTCAAGCAATCCATCTCTTCATTATGTTCTTTTCATCACTTTCATCATTTCTATTTCTTTTGTCAGGAATGCAATTCGTTCATCATTGTTTTTATCATACACAAGGGAGTTGCATTTCTTTTTTAATGCTTTATTTTCAGATCTATATTCACAAAAATTTTCAAAGAGTAGTGTATGCTTCCTCCCATTCACTTGCAGTGAAATCATAAATGAGAAGTTTACCTTGGTGGTCATCACTCCTTGCCATTAAGCATTGCACTTCTTCATCATCGGATGTTTTCTTGTGCATCTTCATCTTCATCTTCATCACTCCAGGTGGCCAACATTGCTTTGGCTTTCTTGGAGGTGAATTTTTCCTTCTTCAGCTTCTTCTTGAGTTCCGGGCATTCTCCTCTCATGTGCCCTTGTTTCTTGCATTCATAACAACAATATCAGATTTTTTTGTTGGACTCATATTTCTGTGAAAAATTTTTCTTTTGAAAAGATTTAGAGTTACCTGTGTCTCTCCTTTTGAACTTCAGAATTTCTTGAATTGTCTAGTGAGCATTGCCATTTCACCATTATCACTCTCACTAGATGTTTCTTGCTCATCACTATCTTGTTGAATGGATTTCTGGAGCTTGTTGATGTTTTGTTGGATGCTTTTAGAGCAACTGACTTCCTAGGATTTTCTCTAATTCTTTTCTTTTGATGTTGATTTCATATGTCATTAAGGAGCCAATTAGTTCATCCAATTTCATTTTGGAAAGGTCTTTGGATCCTCAATGACAGTGGCCTTAGTATTCCAAGATGAAGTAAGAGATCGAAGTATCTTTTCTTACTAAGTCACTTTCAGAGTATTCCTTCTTAAGACCTTTTAGCCCTTAACTATTAGCATGAATCTTGCAAACATGTCTGATATGTTTTCATCAGTTTTTCATCTTGAACATTTCATATTCAGACACTAACATGCTAACTTTAGTTTCCCTTACCTCGACGTACCTTCGTAAATGAGTTCAAGTTTGTCCCACATCTCTTTTGCTGTTGAGCATGTGGAGACTCTTGAGAACTCCTTTGGATGCACCGCACATTGCATCATGTTTAGTGCGCTCCAGTTGAGAGTTCCTTTAGCTATTTGGTCTTTCGTCCAGGTGTCTTCATCCTCGGCAACACATATGGTCCCTTGCTGACTATCTTCCACAGCTCGTAATTTTGAGCTCTCAAAAATACCTGCATAACGATTTTTCCAATAAGAATAGTCAGTGCCATCAAAATAGGGTGGCCTGGTTACTGAATGTCCCTCGGCCATATACCCTTTGCTAGAATCCTAAGATCGAGAATCTCCTGATCGCTAGATCAAATTACGAAAACTGTAAATCGGAGAAACCTGCTCTGATACCAATTGAAGAGTTATGCGGAATAACCGATATGGTAATCTAGAGGGGGGGGTTGAATAGATTACGGCAATTCTAATTATTGATGGCTTCTTTTCGGTGCTACCATCTTAAGAAACTTGATTAGAATTTGATTGAGATTAAGAAAGCTTGAGTTGATATATTGAGAACGGGTATCAAACTTGCGTATGAACACCGTGCCTACCATCATCTATCGCAAAATGCGAACAAACCACAAAACACGATGATTTAGGTGGTTCGGAGTACACAACTCGTGTATCCTACATCCACCGTCCACACACACACGCAGAAACGACTGCTTATGAGCGAGTTCAACACAACAACTCAACCACACACACACTTTGTCTGATGACCATGATCAGAACAACCACAAATTCGTGAATCAGCACAGGGATGCTCGAAACACAACCACACCACACACACATACGATGGAATGGAAATTGTGAATGGAGAAGAATTAGAGTTGGGGAACAAATCCAGTTGGAATTCTTCTCGGGATCGTCCAAACGCTCTTCAAACTTCGATTGGATGTAGATTGATCGATGTAGGAGGTTGAATTGATGACGATCCGGCTTCAACTTCGCATGGATGACGATTCCACAATGATCTGGGCAAAAGTTGAAGCAGAGCAGCAATTTGGGGCTTTTCCTCTTGGTCCCTTGGAGGCTCTTGGTTGGGGGCTGCTCTCTGCGAATTTGGCTCCAAAAGGATGCTTATATAGTGTTAGGTAAAGGTGGGGGTCGTGGAGGAAGGAAACACCCAGTGGGCTGGATTTGGAAACTCTAAATCTCATGTTTCCGTCGTCTGTCAACAGTGCACTTGCATCTGTCGACAGGCGCACTCAGGCTGAGAACTGGTTTTCAGAAAATCTGATTTTCTGAGTGTATCTGTCGACAGGCGATTTGCATCTGTCGACAGGTGCACTCAGAGATGCAAACCTGAGTTCTGTCTTGGAATGACTGTGTGAATCTGTCGACCATGCCCTGAGCCTGTCGACAGATACACCTCTTTGTCGATTTTTGTTTTATTTGCTCCTCTCTTCATGCCTCTTCAATGCTCCATCTTTCATGCTTGTGCACCTACATGCAAATACATTGTTAGTGATATACATTGTATGATTTAGCAATGTTTAACTCAATCACTTTCATGGTGTTTTTCATGTTAGTAGCACATCAATTTTGCATTAAATCAATGTTCAAGGATATTAATGTGATCATCAAACATGATATATGGAAAACCCAACAGACATCCCCATCTACTCCAAATCTAAGGAAGAGTATGAAGAACACTTGAAGATTGCTCTGCAAGTGCTCAGAGATAATCAACTCTATGCAAAACTTAGCAAATGTGAATTCTGGATGGAGGAAGTATCTTTCCTTGGTCACATCTATAGACACTCCAAATTCGATAGCATATTGAGTACATTTCATGTTATATTGCAATGCCTCAAAATGACTCTCTTCAATTAACCATTTGAGTGATTTTTCTATTTTCTTAGATTTTATATGATTTTAGGAATTTTTCTAAGGGCTTTTGGGGTCCTTTGTGCACAGCTTGAATCACACAGACATAGTGGTCGCGTATTGTTTTTCCTATTCTGACTTTGTTTATGTTTTATAATCAGTCTGATACAGTCGCCGTGTTCAAGAATTTTCATAGTCGATTTTGGCAATTTCCAAAAAAAAATTTAGAAAGATTTTGTTACTAAATATAACGCGTCCACTCAGGTCGTCGCATTCTAACCTTCATTATTCAAAAGATCGATTCCCACAAGAAGATCTATTCTTTTCAAAATGCGACAGTTCAGGTAGCGCGATTCAATATTTCCTTTTATTAATTTTGCAAGAATCCGATCAATATTGGAAGTGTTAGAAACGCATCGGACATGTTGTCATGATTTGTAAACCTGCTATAATCGATGTTTGGCAAGACCCAAGTCGAAGTAAGGAAAGTTTTAAAATGAGACGCTTTGGTCGGTGGTGATTCACCTTTAAAGGCGACCACTATGTCCATCGCGATTTAGATATTTACTCCTATAAAAGGACCCCTGTGGCCATTGTTTTAGGAGAGATTTCAAGTGTTGTGGCGAAGCCCTACTGCGTTGAAGAGCCATACTCCGAAGCATTGAAGAGGAGAACCTCACCCCAAGCATTGCTCCAACTCTTCTTCAATTGAGAGAATTGTGCTTAACCTCTCAAGTTCATTGGAGCAAGGAGGAGTCTTCTTCCTCTTCACCCACTGCTGCACCTGGGCTTGGCTTCATCAGATTTTTTCTCTCCCACTAAGAGCCTCTTCCAAGGTGCGGTGGTCAGACTATAAAAGTCTAGCTCTCAATGATGGTTTGAGCCCCTTTACGAACTTCTTTACCTTGCGACTTTGCTCATACCTCCTAGCCTGAGCACTATGTCTACCACGTCCAGCCATAGCCTTCAAAACAATTAATCTAGTTAGAATACTTATCCTAACTATTTTTCTTGACTATCTTCCTTTCATTATTAAATATTTTCTACCTATATGGACAAAATTTCTATAAAGACTTTGCAATATTGTGAAGATGATGGTCTATCCATGTACAATCTCAACCTTGGGTGCTCTGATACCATCTCTGTACGACCCTCTTCATACCGGTACGATTGTACCAATCCCCGTCGTTACAAGAGCATCGTCACAGTGGGATATTAACCCATACTAAACGATAGGTTGATATGTACATGAATACAATTTAGTACATCGGAAATAAAGAAATAACGCATTCTCATTCCATCATCATCACATCATTCCACAGTCTATATAGCAAAAGTAAAGGACAATTCCCCATTATTACAAATTCAAAAACCATTGTCTATTACATTGTCCATATGAATAACGCTAACTACAATTCTATGAAAGGAAAAGTACAACTACTAAGCACTCCATGATATAGCTACTCCCTCGCTCGATGAAGCTCCTCGCTATGCCCTCCTCTAATATGGGAACACCTATCTCACCTGTACGCCGACATTCTCATTCCATCATCATCACATCATTCCACAGTCTATATAGCAAAAGTAAAGGACAAGTCCCCATTATTACAAATTCAAAGAAAACATTGGTCTATTACATTGTCCATATAGAATAACGCTACTACATTCTATGAAAGGAAACGTACAACTAAAAGCACTCCATGATATAGCTATTCCTCGTGCTCGAATGAAGAGCTCCTCTATGCCCTCCTCTAATAGGGGAACACCTGTCTCACCTGTACGCCGAAGCAAGTATGAGTCTAAAAGCACCAGCAAGCAATCTAAAGACTGAACCTTACACATATCACACACATGTAAGCTACCAAACAATAAAGAAACATATGCTATCATTTACCATAACAAATCACATGGCACATGCTTTATATAATTAACTATACATAAACCATCCAAAACAATTTTTATCTAACATATGCTCATATTAAATCATGGGGAAAATATATATACACCTATACACGTTTTTACACATAACATATCATATGACTAATGATTTAAGTACTACTCATATCATTTCACAATTTTACCAACTTAGTGCATGAAATTATGTACAAGATAATGAACACTCCTAGCATGATATCTAACCAATTTCACTTGTTCTTTTCACATTTAACTACACATTTAACTTGCTGTTTTAATGTAAATAATTCATAATTACTCATGATATCACATTTATTTAACATGAATTGAAGGCTTAAAACATATTCAAGTCGGTTGGCAACTATATACAATTTAAGCATGGAACTATGTACTAAGTGAATAGCATGTCTATCATGGAATTTAGACATTCTTTCATGTATTTATCACAATCATAATCACACTTTGCTTGCTGTTTTGACATGAATTATGCCTTATTACATTGGTTTTCACATGAAATCATGTTTCATTAACATTTACTCTCCCTTACACATCATTTCACACATTTTCACATCGTTTACTCTTGCACTTTTATTATCACATATCACATCACTTGTACTTACCACTCGCCACATTCACATGTCACTTTACACTTTATTCATATTTTATCACTTAAGTTGTCGTGACACATAGTCCTAACTACCATCTAGAGGATGCACACACCCAAATCACATAGCGCATATCACATAGCACATCACTTGACACACCCGCCACCTGGGCAATCTAGTGGCGAATCTTGGTAACTGCGCAGACTGAGAGAAGCCCTCTTCACCGTATCCAGTGGTACTTGTCCACCTCTAGGGTTTCATCCTAATGCCCTTAGGATATTTCACAACGTTGAGCCTTCCATAGGGACTTTTCTATGGTACAACTCTCAGACCTTTATGGTAGCAGTGTCAATCTCGGCCCAATTTTTCATTAAGCACATTATCACATTTCATCACACTTTACTCACACTTATATACACACTTTAATCCCTTTCTACATGTACCTTGCATGATATTTACATTTCAGTTTACAGAATTCACTCTTACTGTTTAACAGTGATAAACAACTCAAAACAGAATATTAACATTCTATTAACAATAAATTTGACATGTTTAAACTAAACATGCTCATTATAATAAATTTTACATGTTATAACACAACTAGTACCTACTGTTGCCACATCAGTACCAAATTTTGATCACTTGCTACATACAATTAGTATATCACATATAAGATTTTTCAGATTTTTATGAATAGTAAATCAAATTTTTGTAATTAGGATAAATTTTAGGCATATTTCTCAATAATTGCACTTAGTTATATTTCGTAGTAAAACAGTAGCATCCAACAGTTTCAAATCATGAAATCAGTCATTATACTAACATGGAAAATTTATAAAACCCTAACATGCACAGGATCTAATTATTCAGTAAATATCATGTTCATTTCATACTCACTGTCCAGTTACAGAAATTTTAATAAATAGAATTAATTACAAAAATTCAACTTGTCCTCATGATATGACCTAATGACTATCTTTGACCACATACAATTTTTACAGCATGTATATACATCCAGAAGTCCAAATAACACATTTTAGAGATCAAGCAGTGCAATGTTGGAACCCTGATGAACTTGGCAACACAGTGTGTGCCGCCAACTGTGTAAACGACACAGTTTGGTGCCGCCAACACAGGAACTTGGCGGCACAGTATGTGGCTGCCAACTTCCTACCAGCAGGCAGAACACAATAAAAAGGGAATTTGGAGGTTCCAGAACTCAAGAAAAATTCCAGAAAAATGCTGGGACCTAAGGGGACATGAGTAGGGTTGACATCCATAGGTTACTTGCCTTGAAATAAATCCACAATGATCGAATTACCCGAAGAAGCCCTCCTCGGCCCAGCCAAGAAGGTGCTGAAAAACTCTTCAGATCTGGTCCTTATTATTGATGTAGGTTGATCCTCGGAGTTAGGGATGCTTCCTCAATGTATGGACTATCCTCTAGTCGGTACAGATTGCCAGAAAACTCCTCCAGTCGCCGGATCGAAGCTTGCAAAGATCAGCTCCTTTTCACAGAAAACCCTAGCTTCTCTAAAGGCCAAAAAGACTTGACTCGGCCGAAATAGGGTGATTTTATAGAGCTGGGTAGGTTGGGTATGCATTAGGGTAGGTCTCCTACGGTTAGGGATGGGTTTCCTAAACTGGAACCAGACGAAACAAAGGCGTTACCAAATCTGAAACCGTCACACTGCAGGGAACTTGGCATCCACCTATGGTGCCACCAACAAGGGGGTTGGCGTCCATCGATCTAGACGCTAACTCCTCTGGCCTAGGCAGTCAGTGGCCAGCATGTTGCCGCCAGCTGTACATCTCGGCCAGAAAACAAGCAAACATCAAAATGGCTGTACTAACACATCATAAACAGTTTAATGGGTACGGGAATAAGTAGATATCATATGCACAAAGTTAAACATATACATATGTACGTGTACACAACATAATTACATACAACACGTATGTATTAAGTAAACATAACATGTACATCAATAATTAGATAATGCATGCACATTTAAATATATACATGTACGAAAAATAACTCATATGCACTTACAAGGTATATAGCAATACTTACCAATCATATGCACAACCCTACTTAAACACAACATGCACAGTATTTAAATGAGTACATCATGTACAAAATTAGCTAATTACCTATATTTGCAGAAACAATATATATACTTACGTATGCACATGAGTGATTTAATAATTAGAATATGCAGAAATTTAATATACACTATATGCATACAAGTATATACCATATGCACAATATAAAATGAACAAAAATTGGGGTCTCACAGTTTACACAACCTCCACAAGGGGTGTTCAAGCCCATGCACTCAAATTTCTCCTTTCTTCTTATGCACAATATAAAAATGAACAAAAATTTGGGGTCTCACAGTTTTACACAACCTCACAAGGTGTGTTCAAGCCCATGCACTCAAATTTCTCCCTTTCTTCTTTGAATTTGATATTGCACAACTTGGACTAATTGTTTGCTTCATTTATTGTTATTGTCTTTCTTGCAAGGTAACCACAAGCTAAAGTTTTCTTCTCCGGCCAGTCGGTTGGAGAAGTAAGAGTCAACCCACCCCCTTTAACACTCGCGATCTTTGGGTGAAGGTAAGTAATTTCTCCTTCGCTCTCCTTTGGTGCCCTCGTGTACTTGGCGATCACACCTCCATCATAGTGCACACATGCACTCCTTGTAGCATGTTGACCATTCGGATCGTGGCTTAGTGGTTGTGGAGGCTAGTGTGTGGCCCATTAGTGTGTGTTACAGGTGTTTACGCAGGTTTTTGGGGCTTTGTAGGCTGGAAGTTCGGGCCCAAAGCACTCGTTGGTTCACTATCTGTGAACACGACAGGGCTGGGCGTCGCGTTCTGAACGCGACGGTCCTGAGTGTCACGTTCTATTTACCGCTGTTTGAGGTCTTCGTCTGCATGTACGCCGCGTGTTGCATGCCGGGCGGGCTTGCTGACGTTGACAGTGGGAAGGCGACGGCCTCTTGCTTCGCGTTCATGTCGTGACGGTAGGCTGCGTCGCGTTCTCAACTGTGAGGCATTTTTACCTGTGGTCGGCCGAACAGAGCTCAGAAAGCTCTGCTCGGCCAGGGAGGACGTTTAGTGGTGGATTTTGGGGCGATCTGACATTTTGGGGTCGTTTTCGGCGTGGTCTCGCCACGAGGACGTCGTACGGAGTAGAAGAAACGCCGGGTGGTTGTCGTTCTTCGAGTTCTTCGTAAAGGTAGGGAGATTCTGCCCCGTTTTACGCTGTGGATTGCAAGTGATGCATGTTTAGATTGTTAATCGCTTTATAAACAGTAGATACCATGATAGGACAACGAGTAGAGCCTAAATAATGGGTTTTCATATCGTTTTACATGGTTTGTGTGGGAGATCCGGAGATGGGTTCCTGGATTAGGGTGCCTGGATTAGGGTTTCGCCTAAGAAGGCGACGGACCAGGGTGTCGTGTTCTGAACGCGATAGCCTGACCCATCGCGTTCTGCTTCTGAATGCGACCTATCGTGGTGTCGTGATCAGAAGGCGACGGGTGATGGCGTGAAGGTCGACGGGGGCTTGTGCATGGTTATGTCGTTATCGAATTGTCGATATGTGTTTTGTATGGCAATGGTAAGCGGTGCATTCGCACTTGTAGAGCTCAAGGTGCGTGTTGTTCACGTGGTTGACGTGGTGTTCACGTGGTTTGAGAGGTAAGCCCGTGGTTTGTGTGTGCGTAGCGAGTAGTGCGACGCCTATCGTGGTTACATCTTCAGTTGGGAGCCCCAGGTTTTGTGTGAGCCAGGCACGTGAGTGCTCGGGGCTTGTTCTGGTACTTGTGTACCATCGAGGTTGTGTCGTCTTCCTGGACACCCTCACTCTTGTGTAGAGTTGTACGTCCGGCTGAGGGAAAGACGGCAGTGGGACATCGACTTGTGGGAGTTTGTGTTTGTCGCTTGTAGCGCGCTCGTGGTTGGGGGTTACGGACACCAGTAGACGTACTTGGCCCCAGCTAGTCCTGTTTTCCAGTGCCTCACTTTAGGGGGCTCAGGATAGAGTCCCTAAAGGTGCCAGGCATGGACCTGCGACAGTGTGGTCTGCAGGAGTGGTGTTGGTTGGTCTCCACAGTTTTTTGGCTTGTTCTAGTGGAGCGACAGCTGAACCTTTAGTCCGTGGCTGCGAGACTGAGAGGTAGTCCTGTGTGGTTTGTCCGGGTCGGTAGCTGGTGTCGCGAACCAGTCTTCGTGACCCGAGTGTGGCGTTTTCCTACTTTAGCACGTACACCTGGTTTTGGTTTGCTATTTATTTATTTAGTTGATTCTGTTAAAATCATGTGGTAATTGGCATTTACAACTTTATTATCTTGCTTAGTTAGTTCTTTAAATTACTAGCATAGCTTCTTGCTTTGCTACTTGTGAGTTTGGTTTTGCTCGATTTCTGAGGGAGTTTCCCTATTGAGCCAGTGGCTTGCGAGGCTCACCCCTACTCCTTTCAGGTGAGGGAGAGCAGGAGGCTTCTCGCCCTTTGTCTAGTTCAGAGCCGCGTCGTAGAGGAGTTGGGTCTACACCACCAGCAGTGTAATTTCCTTTCTTTGTACACCTCGGGGTATGCCCTAGGTTTTCTTGTACTAGTGTCTGGTTACTGTTGAAAAATGGCTATGTATATTTCATGTAAATATTTGTAAGATGACAATCTTATATATATTTGAGCTGTTTCCTTTATATTTCTACGGACTTGTGAATGTTATCCCTAGGAGGCTACGGCCCGATCGCGGGAGGCGGAGTCAGGTCAGGCATGTTAATAGGTTAACGGGTTTGAACGAAGAGCACCACTACAGTTGGTATCAGAGCAAGGTCCGTGTGAATATAATGGAATCAAAAAATTACATAGACTTTTCTCTACTTTAGCCCACTGCTGGTAGTTGACCCTGGTCTTTATATTGATTAGTTGTATGTTGTGTGGTTGGAATGATATTTGTGCAGGATTAGAAATGGCAGACAGGAGAGATTAGGGAGGAGGTGGAGATGAACCCGAGGAGACTACGCATCAAATGATAGAAAGAATATGGGAAAGTCTCACAGAGATCCGTACCAGATTAAATCAACAAGCACCAGTACAGCCAGCAGCAGTGGCACCACCGATAGTGGAGGGGGTAGTACCAGTGGCACCACCCCCACCACCACCAGTAGTTGAGGAACCACCCGTTGTACCTATACCTCCTGGAGTACCAGCACGGATAGTTAGTGTGGAGGAGCCTACATCACTAGTGGAGAGGTTCTTGCAGTTACAGCCACCCACATATTCAGGAGGTCCAAATCTCGACACAGTAGAGCATTGGGTGCATGAAATAGAGAGAGTTTTTATTATTATGAGGTGTTCACAGGCTGATAGGGTGTTGCTAGCCGCCTATCACTTGCGTGGATTTGCACAAGAATGGTGGAGATTGAAGATGCAGACAGTATTTGTGGGGAGGACAGAGGACACCATCACCTGGCCAGAGTTTTTGACGGTCTTTAATGACACTTTCATTCCAGTCCAGATACAGCAGGTGAAGAGGGAGCAGTTCTGGACATTACAGCAAGGGAACTTGTCAGTATTAGAATATCAGATGAGGTTCATGGAGTTGAGTAGATATGCTCCATATGTTGTTACTGATAATGTTATGATGGTGGAGTATTTTATTCGAGGCTTGCGACTAGAGCTTCAGGATGCAGTTATCCCCTTGATGTGCAAAACAGTGGAAGAAGCAGCTCAGAGAGCAGCAATTCTGGAGAGGACTGTGCAGGCTTGGCAATCCGAAGGAGCAGGGATAGGTAGCTTTTGGCTTTCACAGCAGTCCACAGGTATCAGTAAGGGCAAGGCACCCTCAAGAGCATCGTCATCATCAGGGTTTGCAAAATGGGGTGGTAAAATAAAAAAGATGTTTAGAGGGCGAGGAGGTGGCAAGTAGCAGGGCTTTCGCAAGGTTTTCAGCAGGGCCGAGGTGTCAGGCCAGTACCGGAGGAGTCGCAGCAGAGTACGGCAGGGTAGCCCACAGCTTTCCACGTTTTCGGTGTTATAATTGTGGGCAGCTGGGGCATTTAGCTAGAAATTGTCCACTTCCTCGGGAATACAGTTATGGTAGAGGGACTTAGCAGCAGTAGCAACCAATCCAACAACCAACAGAGTGAGGCAGAGGTGTACCATACAAGAGAGGAGGACGAGGTAGAGTTATGGCAGTCACCAGAGCTCAGGCAGAAGCATCTAATCTAATTGAAGGTATATTACCTCTTTTTGATTTTTCTGCTAGAGTGTTGATTGATCTGGGTGCTTCGCATTCATTTATTTCCGAGGATTTCCTGGATAGCATGGTACATCCCTTAGAAGAAAGGCAGTGTGAGTTAGTGGTAGAGGTTCCCGCAGAAGGTTTCATGCTTACTTCATGTTTCTTAGATGAAGTTCCGATAGTGATTCAGGGGAACCAGTTGCTAGCAAGGTTATATGCTTTGTCATTGAAGGATTATGATGTGATTTTGGGGATGGATTGGTTAGAAGCCTATGGGGCATTAGTAGATTGTAGAAAGAAGAGAGTTAGATTCTGCAGGCCTAGAAAAACAATGTTTGAGTTTCAAGATATGCCCTTCTACACTCCTAAGTTCATTATTTCTGCACTTAGAGCTAGAAGGTTGATTAATGCGGGATGTGTAGCGTACCTTGCTTTAGTTAGTTTAGTTGAGTCCAATAAATTTGTAGATTCAGTACCGATGGTCAGAGAATTTGTAGATGTGTTTCCAGAAGATTTGCTGGGGTTAGCTCCACGTAGGGAGGTGGATTTCACAGTTGAATTGTAGCCAAGCAGTATGCCGATTTCAAAGGCACCTTACAGAATGGCACCGGCAGAGTTGAAGGAATTAAAAAAGCAGTTGCAGGAATTGTTAGAGAAGGGTTTCATCAGACCCAGTCATTTACCGTGGGGAGCACCAGCATTATTTGTCAGAAAGAAAGATGGCAGTCTAAGAATGTGCATTGATTACAGGCAGTTGAATAAGGTCACCATTAAGAATAAGTATCCACTTCCCAGGATAGATGATTTGTTTGATCAACTCCAGTCGTCCAGGGTATTCTCCAAAATTGATTTAAGGTTAGGGTATCATCAGCTAAGGATCAAGGAAGAAGATATAGACAAGACAGCCTTCAGGACTAGATATGGGCATTATGAATTTGTTGTTATGCCATTTGGGTTGACTAATGAGCCAGCAGTATTCATGAATTTGATGAACATGATATTTCACCCGTATGTGGATAAGTTCATTGTGGTTTTTATTGATGAAATACTGGTATATTCAGCGTCAGAAGAGGAGCATGGAGTACACCTAAGGATCACATTGCAGACTTTGAGAGATCACCAATTGTACGCCAAGTTTAGAAAATGTGAGTTTTGGCTGAAAGAGATTCAGTTTTTGGGCTATGTAATATCAGGTGCAGGTGTTGCAGTTGATCCGGCCAAGGTGGAGGTAGTGATGAAATGGGAAGAACCAAAGACAGTCACATAGATCATAAGTTTTCTGGGTTTGGTAGGATATTATAGGTGGTTCATCCAGGATTTCTCCAAGATAGCAGCTCCAATGACAAGATTGACATGGAAAGGGGCACCCTTTGTGTGGTCTTCAGATTGCAGGCGTAGTTTTACAGAGTTAAAGAAGAGGCTTACCACAGCACCAATATTGGAGATTCCATCAGGCAGTGGTGGATTTGTACTAAATACAGATGCATCCAAGAGAGGTTTGGGAGCAGTGTTAATGCAGCATGGAAATGTGGTAGCCTATGCATCTAGGCAATTAAAGAAGCAGGAAGAGAATTATCCAACACACGATTTAGAGCTGGCAGCAGTTGTTTTTGCACTAAAGATTTGGCGGTTTACCTATATGGTGAAAGGTTCGAGATATTCACTGATCATAAGAGTTTAAAGTACATCTTCTCCCAAAATAATCTAAATTTGAGGCAGCGCAGCTGGATAGAATATTTGAAAAAGTATGATTTCAGTTTGGCATATCATCCAGACAGGGCTAATGTGGTGGCAGATGCATTAAGCAGAAAAGCAGTTATGAATCAACTTATGATCAGAGAATGGAAATTGTATGAAGATGTGGTAGAAAATTCATTGTATGTGCCCAATAGTCAGCGGCGAGCAATATTAGCAAGCAGTGTAATGGAACATTCTTTATATTGGAAGATAGTGGAAGCCCAGCGAGCAAATGACAGTTTAGCTGATATTGTGAGAATGGAAGAGGTGACTCTAGATGATGACAGTGTGGTCAGACTCAAGGGTTGATTGTATGTACCAGCAGATGCTGAGGTCATGCAGAAAGTGTTAGAAGAGGCTCACAAATCCAGATACACCATCCACCCAGGCAGTACCAAGATGTATCAAGATTTAAAGAAGCACTTCTGGTGGCCTAATATGAAGAAAGAGATTGTAGAATTCATAGCAAGATGTGCAGTGTGTCAGCAAGTAAAGACAGAACGCCAGAGGCCAGGAGGACTGTTGCAGTCGTTACCCATTCCACAGTGGAAATAGGATGATATTGCCATGGATTTTGTAGTTAGATTGCCAAGGACATCAGTAGGTCATAATTGTCACGTTCTAGCAAAATTACATTTACTGAATACGACCGATATTGTTACAAGAACTAACATAAACGTTTATACATAAACAACTAATTTAGCGGAAGCTTATTACATGACATCCTTCATTATAGTCTAAATGAGGAACATGCAAAAGTAAACTTTTTTTTTTTTTTTTTTTAAGAAACCACCAGTGGGTCAGCAACAGGCAGAGTGCACCCCCCCCCAGCAGGAGAAGATGTTCTCACTCCACCCGGCGAGCACGAATGGGGTAGATTTTATTCCATAAATAAGTGAGATAGCTTACACCCGACACCATGAGAGATCTCCATTAGCAACCAAAGGAGAAATCAAGATAAATAATGAAGATCAAGGCTGTCTAAAACTAGGTAAGCCTAGCCGATCAACCAATAAGGCTCCTCGAACATTGAAAGGAAGCTCACTAAGCTCGGTGAAAACTAGACAGGACTCATTAGTACAAGCAAAGTTGGATAACGAGTCAGCAACCTGGTTACCCTCCCTATATGTATGCACCAATTTCGGTTTGAGGATACGGATCATGTCACAAATACCGCGCCACCAAGGGAAGACCGCCCAATGAGGAGCTTGCCCAGCTGAGATAGCTCGCCTTATTACATTTCCACTTATCTACAAAGAAAACAAAAGATGACAGCAATGCTTGTCATGGTGTGGACCACTCAGCACACAAAATCCCCTTAAGCTTCATCTTCGTTGGGGCCCACCTGAAAATGGTAAATTGAATGAGCTAACTAGCCCAGTAGAACTCAATTCCATTAAATGAAAAGGATTTAGATGTTAAATTCTCAAGGTAAGAACATGTATAGATTGCTAGCACTGGGTGTTCAAACAATGATCAAATGAATCAATGTGATAACAGGTATTGAACAAGAATAGTTTAGAAACAAGATCAATAACTCAGGATGATACTTGAATCAGAATCAAACACATTTTCACACACACAAGCATGATGTGATGACTAATCAAACAGAATTGATGTATGCCAACATCCAGAAATTCTTATCACCCCCGCACGGCCACTGATGAATTCGGGCGCTCCCCCTAGGACGAACCAACCCTTTATTTGCCAGGCATATTCTCGAACGAGTCCCAAAGACTCACAAACTTGTCATCATAACACATTCATCCTTGTAAAGGATCAAGGACACACAAAGATTCACTCATGGTTTGCACACAAGAATTAAGGAACTCTGTTCCTTCATTGATTTCAGAAATTGATGCTCTCACAAGGTCAATATGTTCGGAACTTTGAAGTGATGATTCATGGTAAAAAGAAAAGAAGCTTGACTGGTTTAGTAGGTGTTTAAGTGGTAGAAACATCCATGAATGAGTGAGCATTTAGTTAGAACAATTGGGCGTAGTTCTGATCAAGAAATGAGTCAAGATAGGTGCAGAAATTTCTGGACTGACTGTGCCTGTCGACAGCCAGGGTGTTGCTGTCGACTGGTAGGGCTTTCCTAGAAGCTGAAATCTGAGCCTGGCAGTGGCTGTCGACAGCCAGGAATGTTGCTGTCGACAACCCCTTTTAGGTTCCATTTTCTGGGTTCTGGACAGAGGCCCCTGTCAACAGGTAAATGCACGGCTGTCGACAGGTGCTACATAGACTTTCAAAAACTGATTCACTCCAACTAGAAATTGTACCAACAAGATCTTCTATCACTCCTAACATGATTAGGACTTTATCCAAGTATGATCTTAGCCTCAAACATGAAGCTAACATGACAAGAGAGTGAAAGAAAAATCATGGGATATGATTCACATGGATGATCAACAAGAAGACAAACTCAAAGGGAAATTTTCCGGAAGAGTAATACTCCTATATTTCTTTCTTTCTTTCATCCATTACTTATCAAAGCACACACTCACTTGAGACTTTCTCAATGAATCATTTCTCGATCGTAGAAAGAACCGTCATAGTTCAGTCTACTCTACATGGGAAGTCAACATGATTCCAGATTCAAACAAACTGAAACAGAGGGAGTAGTATGTAGCTACCCATGACTTGAAGACTAACTAAAATATGATGGAAGATTCACTTTCTATCAGGAACACATTCCCTAAGTTGGAAAAATAGTTGGAACTTGATGACGAATCACTTCAAACCGTTAGCCCGAAGTAGAAGGAAGGAGAGGATTAGGAATTGAATTCTACCTTTATGAGTAGAGTAAGTTCCGCCTTGATGTGAAGCTCCACAGAAATAAGAAGAAGGAATGGGAAGCTTGTACGTATGGTGGCCTTAACAGATATTCTGGTGCACTGGAGAAGTAAGGTCCTTCGTAGACCCAATAGCAGCAATACACAGCAACAGGTTGGATCTTCTCCAAACCACGACAACACAGCACTTCCCAATACAAAGAAAAGCAAAGGAAAGGCCAAAAGCAGCAGAGGTGGAGAAGGGAAAGATTTGGACGTCAACTGGTGAAGGGCTTTTATAGAGCATCGGTGTTCTCATGCACGATGGCATCTCACCCACCAGGTGGCACAGTAAAAACGGTTTGTACTTACCATGGACACGTTTTGCATGCCACTAATTGGCTCCCTGGCGTACATTTTATTCTCCATCATGTAAATGATGTCTGTTTATGTTAAGATTTTAAAAATAGGCTAATGTAATTGTTTTACAAATTATGTTGATTTTTATTTAATTTTTAGATTTTATTTTACACTAGGTGAAAAATCACCTGAAAAATGGTCGCGTCGACTTAATCACAAAATCCGTACGTCGAAAAATTCGAATATTTATATTTCTGAGATCTCCACATTTTTCTGGAAATTATGGTGTTCTCGGATTTTTATTTCGTTGTCGTTTTCCGGTGTCGCCCTTTGGGAGCACACACCTCTGTGTACGATACTGGGGTAACGTATGTTACCACTAATTAAACCCAAATTCTAATTATTTCAATTTAATGACAATACTAATGTATAATACGATATTATTCATATTTTTCTAACATTTTTAATTTTCAGGGCGTTACAATAATGGTATTTGGGTTTTTGTGGATAGATTGACCAATGTTTGCCGATTATTACCAGTAAGTATGTCATGGTCGGTGGATAGATTAGCTAAATTATATGTGGAAAGAATAATACCATTGCATGGGATTCCAGTCACCATTGTTTCAGATCGAGATCTCAGGTTCACTTCAAGTTTTTGGAGGAGTTTGCAGAGAGTGATTGGCACGGAATTGTGGTACAGTTCAGCTTATCATCCACAGACTGGGCAAACAGAAAGAACCATTCAGACTATTGAAGACATGTTGAGAGCTTGCTGTCTAATATGGGGAGGTACATGGGAGCATCACTTGGGTATGGTAGAATTTGCATATAATAATAGTCATCATGCGAGTATCTGAATGGCGCCTTATGAAGCATTGTATGGTAGACTGTGCAAGACACCACTGCATTGGCATGAAGTAGGCGAAAGGCAGGTTATGGGTCTGGAATTAATTCATCAATGTGCAGAAATGGTTAAATTTATTAAAGAGAAGCTTCAGACAGTGCAGAGTCGCCAGAAGAGTTATGCAGACACCAGACGCAGGCCTTTACAGTTTGAAGTTGGAGAATATGTCTTTTTGAAGGTTTCTCCAACTAAGGGTGTGCTCAAGTTCAGTAAGAAAGGTAAATTGAGTCCAAGATATGTTGGCCCATTCTAAATAATAGAAAGAATTGGTGAAACAGCTTACAAATTGGACATGCCAGCAGATTTCACAGATACTCATGACGTGTTTCACATCTCAATGCTCAGAAGGTACATCAAGGATCCTTCCCAGGTAGTTAGTTACCAAAGAGATGATCTGAAGTCAGACATGACAATGCCAGAATATCCAGTACAGATTACAGGTCGCAGAACCCAGAAGCTCAGAAATAAGGAAATTGAACTAGTGAAAGTCAGATGGGAAAACAGATAGGGTGGAGAAGATACGTGGGAATTAGCAGAGGAAATGATGAAAGCGTATCCATACTTGTTTGAGTAAGCCTTTACTTCTTTTAGGTGATAGTACCATGCTTGTTTGATTAAAAATTTTGGGTGTCGAGCTTTCTTCTTAAATTTCGAGGATAAAATTTCTTTTAGGTGATAGTAATGTAGCATGTTGACCATTCAGATCGTGGCTTAGTGGTTGTGGAGGCCAGTGTGTGGCCCATTAGTGTGTGTTACAGGTGTTTACGTAGGTTTTCGGGGCTTTGTGGGCCGACAGTTCGGGCCCAAAGCACCCGCTGGTTCACTGTCTGTGAACGCGACAGAGCTGGGCGTCGCGTTCTGAACGTGACGGCCCTGAGTGTCGCGTTCTAGTTACCGCTATTTGAGGTCTTCGTCTGCATGTCCACCACGTGTCGCGCGTCAGGCGGGCTTGCTGACGTTGACAATGGGAAGGCGACGGCCTCCTGTATCGCATTCAAGTCGCGACGGTAGGCTGCGTCGCGTTCTCAACTGTGAGGCGTTTTTACATGAGGTCAGCCGAACAGAGCTCATAAAGCTCTACTTGGCCAGGGAGGAGGTTTTGTGGTGGATTTTGGGGCGATCCGACGTTTTGGGGTCGTTTTCGGCATGGCCTCGCCCTGAGGATGTCGTACGGAGTGGGAGAAACATCAGGTGGTTGTCGTTCTTCGTGTTCTTCATGAAGGTAGGGAGATTCTGCCCCGTTTTACGCTGTGGATTGCAAGTGATGCATGTTTAGATTGTTAATCGCTTTATAAATAGTAGATACCATGATAGGAACGAGTAGAGCCTGAATAATGGGTTTTCATATCGTTTTACATGGTTTGTGTTGGAGATCCGGAGATGGGTTCCCAGATTAGTGTTTAGCTTGAGAAGGCGACGAACCAGGGTGTCGTGTTCTGAACGCGACAGCCCGACCCGTCGCGTTCTGCTTCTGAACGCGACCTATCGTGGTGTCGCGATGAGAAGGTGACAGGGGACCCTGTCGCGTTAAGGGTCCCGAGGGCTATATGCTTGTGCATGGTTATGTCGTTATCGAATTGTCGATATGTGTTTTGCATGGCAATGGTAAGCAGTGCATTGGCACCTGTAGCGCTTGAGGTGCGTGTTGTTCACGCGGTTGATGTGGTGTTTACATGGTTTGAGCGGTGAGCCCATGGTTTGTGTGTGCGTAGCGAGTAGTGTGACGCCTACCATGGTTACCTCTTCAGTTGGGAGCCCCAGGTTTTGTGTAAGCCAGGCACGTGAGTGCTCGGGGCTTGTTCCGATACTTGTGTACCGTCGAGGTCTTTGTCGTCTTTCTGGACACCCTCACTCTTGTGTAGAGTTGTACATCCGACTGAGGGAAAGACGACAGTGGGACAGTGACTTGTGGGAGTTTGTGTTTGTCGCTTGTAGCGTGCTCGTGGTTGGGGGTTACGGACACTAGTAGATGTACTGGGCCCCAGCTAGTCCTGATTTTCAGTGCCTCACTTTAGGGAGCTCGGGCCGGAGTCCCTAAAGGTGCCAGGCATGGGCCTGCGGCAGTGTGGTCCGCAGGAGTGGTGTTGGTTGGTCTCCACAGTTTCTTGGCTTGTTCTAGTGGAGCGGCAGTTGGTCCTTTAGTCCTTGGTTGCGACACTGAGAGGTAGTCCTGTGTGGTTTGTCTGGGTCGGTAGCTGGTATCGCGAACCAGTCTTCGTGACCCGAGTGTGGCATTTTCTTACTTTAGCGCGTACACTTGGTTGTGGTTTTCCGTTTATTTATTAAGTTGATTCTGTTAAAAGCATGTGGTAATTGGCATTTACAGCTTTATTATCTTGCTTAGTTAGTTCTTTAAATTGCTAGCGTAGCTTCCTGCTCTGCTACTTGTGAGTTTTGTTTTCCTCAGTTTCCGGGGGAGTTTCCCTACTGAGCCAGTGACTTGGGTGGCTCACCCCTACTCCTTTCTGATGAGGGAGAGCAGGAGGCTTCTCGCCCTTCATCTAGCTCAGAGCCGCGTCGTAGCGGAGTTGGGTCTACACCACCAGTAGTGTAATTTCCTTTCTTTGTACACCTCGGGGTATGCCCTAGATTTTCTTGTACTAGCGTCTGGTTACTGTTGAGAATGGCTATGTATATTTCATGTAAATATTTGTGAGATGACAATCTTATATATATTTGAGCTATTTTCTTTATATTTCTATGAACTTGTGAATGTTATCCCTTGCGAGGCTACAACCCAATCGCGGGAGGCGGAGTCGGGTCAGGCCCGTTAATAGGTTAATGGGTTTGAACGATGAGGACTGCTACACTCCTATTCCTCTTCCTCTTTCTATTTCATCCATCAATCATTATTTAAAAATCTTTTTTTAAATTAATTCTTTGTGGCGTATTAAGCGTGTTCACAAATTGGCGATCATGGTGGGACACTTTTTATTTTAGTTTTGGTTACCACTCCTTCGGCACCCACGTGTGCCCCTCCCTTCGACACCCACATATGTCACTCCCTTCGTACCCCATGCGGTACAATTCCCCTCCCTTCGTACCCCACACAGTACTCCCTTTAGAACCATCGTGATTACCAAGTTGCGTTTGTGCTTATTTCCCATAAAGTTTAATTAAAAAAGTCATCATCCTGCCCCCTCCCCTATTACTTACTTTCACCTGAAGAAAACATCATAATTTGACTCTTATTTCTCTAATTGGTTGGCCACATATCATGCTTGTATGGTTTACTGCTTTTCTTGCACTCTCGGGTGCCTTTTAAAGCACAACGTGTTCAGGTGTCACATTTTTGATTGTTGTGCGACGGGTTGACCTTTCGCGATTGTGTGACAGACCGCACCAGAGGGAGTTTTCACGTCTCTTGCAGCTTCTATAAGCTGTCAGATCTGCGACTGACTGAACGGTCGTGATTCAGGTTGAAGCGCGATGACTGCACTCGTTGTGTTTCTGTCTGATCACAGAGCATAGGTTTTCTGTCATCCTTGCATTCTTTCTTGCATTTATAGGATATACTCAGCTGAGGGACCTCCTTCCCTCCTTATCCTAGGATCCAAACACCTTTCTTGGTGAGGACGATCTCTCCATTGGGCATTCTGTCTCATTGGACTAGAAAATCCTTATCGGGACCTCCGTAAGTCTCTATACCCCTTGGATTCACTCACGGTGGACCGATCAGGTTGTACTATCCTAGAGACCCATTTTAGAATATCCTATCATTGAGAGGGAGAGTGCTTAGCAAAACTGAAGTTCTCTTCATACCCATCTAGGTTCAAACCCATCTTGGAGTGAAACCATTTCAATAAAATCCACACTGAATCATATTGAAATAATTTAAGTGGATGTAAGCATCCCCCAAGTGTTTGATTAAAAGCTATTAACATCTTCTCTCAAACATGTTTGAGTAGTTGGTTGTTAGTAGACCTTGTGTGCTTAATATCATGTTGCTATGTTCAAGAAAATCAGTTGGAATGGCCGAATATGAAGATATGGGTTACCAAGATGAGGTGTGTGACGGCCCTCATTATACCGGTACGGTCATACCGACCCTCGTCGATATAACGAGTGCTGCCACAGTGGGACATTTACCCAACACTATCACATGATTGAGATATACACAAATATAGATACAGAGTCGCAGAAGTAAAGGACTAACTGTCATCACATTCCATCATCCACATTTATCATACATGATCCATATAGCAAAATAAAGGACTAACTTTCATAATTGAAATTAAACCAAGCTACATTGTCCACAAAATTAAAGTTCTACATTTCATACATAGTTTGTCCGCAATTACATAATGATAATCCTAATACAAGTTACAATTCACATACTAGGAAACAAAAGGGACACTACGTCAGCTCCACCAGCTAATCTCCACGCTCGGAGTCGCTCTCCACTGTCTCCTCCAAAGGTGTGTCACCAACTACACCTGTACGCCGAAGCAAGGAGTGAGTCTAAAGGACTCAGCAAGTAGCTCCATACACATCATTCATGCATACATCATAGTAGGGTCTACCATTTCAATTTACAAGGCAACATATAGCATGCTTGAACATTTATGAGAGACAACCTATCATGGTAATTCTACAAAATCAAAACACATGGTACATGGTTTAAAATGTTCAAATAACACTTCCTATCACATGCTTCTACTCATTTAATCACATGAAGACTGCACTTCCAATTGACTATAACATGATAGCAACTTATATGGGATTAGAAATATCATAGCATGAATTAACGTATCATATTCTAACACATTTACTTCACATGGTTACACATTCCCATATTTCACATGGATCATTTTTCAAGCATTCCACTTATGCACATATTCACATTCTAACATAAATGGTTCACATGGTTTCACATTTCACATTTTGCATGTTCACATATATACACAATTTACACATGTTCACATTCACGCATTTACACATGTTCACATATTCACATTTACGATTTATTTGCCGTGACACATAGTCCAAACCACCACTAGAAGGACACATCACATACACATAACACATAGCACATCACCTAGGCAATACAGTGATGACTCTTGGCACTGCGCAGACCGGGAGAACACGCCTCCACCCTAACCAGTGGTACTTGTCCACCTCCAGGATTTCATCCTAATGCCCTTAGGATATCTTAACACATTGAACCTTCTCATGGGGACTTTTCCATGATACGGTTCCACAGCCCTCTATGGAAGCAGTGTCACACACGGCACATTTTACACATTACACATTCCGATTAACACACGTTTCACATATGATTTTCACACTTTCTTGTTTATGCACATGGTTCAGTTCATCCCTATCATGATGCTACAAATAACAGAAATCAAGCATTTGGTAGCTCTCATGGATTAATTGGAACACACATCATTTAACCTTAATCATGGTACATGTATTCACACTCATTTTCACATGAAAATCTCATAATGTAGGTTACTGTTATCAAATTTTCCTGAAAATTTTACCACATGCTGTTTTCGGGTATAATAACACACATACAAATTTTCACATTTTTCTGAATTCACCTGCATTTATAGAAATTAAAACATTCAGTTTCATGCCATTTTTAAACTAAGCCAACTTAGAACATGACACGGAATTCAGATTTAATCATGCAAAATCATGAACCACACATACATGTTGGCACATAAATTTTCCCCGAATTTATTTCCCAACACATGATTTACTAGAATTTTCACAAGGTCCACACATGCTCTCTATTTCTCATTGTAGAAATTATAAGAATTCACATGGGGATGGGAAAATTCCCAAATTTGCAGGGCATGGACTGGTACATACAAACATGGTTCACAAAGTTCTACAGCATTTAATTCCTCCGAAATCATGGGAGACAAGATTAACCAAGCATAACCTCTTTCCTACACATGCTTTTTAACAATTCTAATAAATTATGCCATCTACAGAAAAATACAGGAATTTCCACACACATCACATTACCTATTTTACATAACATATAAATTTACATTATATCCTCATGCGTAGAAATCCGGAAATTAAAGATATAAGGCAGAACAGTTCACTGTTCTGTCAAGAAGAACTAAACGGCATACTGTGGACGTTTACAAGAGTTGGCGGCAACATCGTTGGCCGCTGACTCAAGATCTCGACGTCCATTGGGCTTGCCGTCAAGTTCGGACCTGTGTAAAAACACAGTCCGAGCTCTGAAAAATGGGGAATGTAGGGGATCCAGGACACGAGGAAAATCTGTAAAAATGATAAAAGCCTCCTAGACACATACATGGACAATGGGAAATGGGTACTTGCCTTTGGAAAAACTCCTAAAGGGATCAAATCAGTCGGAGAAGCTCTCCTTGGGCAGTCCCAAGAAGTCTCCAAGACGCCTCCACTCCGGCTTCTGTGGTGCTCCCCTCTGAAATCCAGGGCCGGGGATGTGTAGCCGGTTATGTTGTCCTCCTCCTTGTCGAAGTAGATCTCCAAAAGAAGCCTTGGATCGCCGGATCAAGGCCTTCAAACTTTAGGTTTTCTCACAGGGGCTCTAGGGCTTTCTCTCCTCTTTCTCCTCTTGCAAATGTGAAAGTGGGAAGTGGGGAGAGGCCAACTCGGGTTCAGGAAGTAGGGAAGGCTCTCACCCACTCACCATGCCCATCTGACAGATTTGGAGCCGTTGGGGACATCCACCCAATGGCTACCATACCTTGCTTCAGAAGATAGCAGCTCTGCTGCGCATGCAGGTCAGAGAGGTTGGCGTCCAGATCGCTGGACGCCGGAATTAGGGTTGGCGTCCAGGCTGGACGCTAACACCACCTCAACGGCCTGGGGATTGACGCCAATAGGGCCTTCGGCCAGAACCCTAATTATGCAGAAAACCATGCATACCGGACATATATACATGCAATGTACGTATAGTATCGTATCCACACTACCACCATGCAATAAGTACATTATTTACGTTTAATATAAGCACATGCACACGTAATTATACTATTTTAGTACCTACGTAAATACGTACATACATACACAAGCACAATATACACACATAAGTACGAAAGAAAAACTACGGAAATTCGAGGGCCTTACACCCTCTCCCCCTTAAAGAAAACTTCGTCCTCGAAGTTAGAACGACACTACTCAAACAAAAGGGGATACTTCTTCTTCATCGCATCCTCAAGCTCCCACGTAGCCTCCTCACGTGAGAAGTTCCGCCATAGAACTTTCACCGACGCGATACTCTTGTTCCGGAGATGCTGCACCTTCCGGTCAAGAATGGCTACCGGTTGCTCGACATACGAAAGATCTGGCTGGATCTCCACTGGCTCGTGGCTAATCACATGAGACGGATCTCGGACATACTTCCTGAGCATAGATACGTGGAATACCGGGTGAACGCTAGCCAACGCTGGGGGTAATGCTAGCTCGTACGCCACGTTGCCCAAACGTCTGAGAATCTCATACGGGCCAATGAATCTGGGGCTTAGCTTGCTATGCCTGCCAAATCTAACAACACCTCGAGTAGGCGATATCTTCAAGAAGACATGATCACCAACCTCGAACTCCAAATCCTTCCTCCTGTTGTCGGCATAACTCTTCTGCCTATCCTGCGCCGCAACAAGCCTCTTTCTGATAAGCTGGATCTTATCCGAAGTTTCCTGAACCAACTCCGGTCCGATCAACTGCCTATCACCAATCTCCTCCCAACATAAAGGGGATCTGCAGGGCCTACCATACAACGCCTCGAATGGAGCCATTCCAATACTAGCATGAAAGCTGTTGTTGTATGCGAACTCCACAAGAGGTAAATGACGCTCCCAATCATCCTTCCAATCCAGAACACACGCTCTCAACATATCCTCGAGCGTCTGGATAGTCCTCTCGGACTGTCCATCGGTCTGGGGATGAAACGCCGAACTGAGCTTAAGCTCCGAACCTAACGCATCCTGAAGACCTTTCCACAATCTCGAAGTAAATCTCGGATCTCGATCCGAAATGATCGACTTCGGCACACCATGCAACCTAACGATACCACTAACATACAATCTAGCTAAGCTTCTACTGACTGCTTCTTCTTCATAGGCAAGAAATGAGCAGTCTTCGAGAATCTATCTACAACTACCCAAATCGAGTCATTGCCCCTTCTAGATCGAGGCAAACCCGATACGAAATCCATAGTGACAGCTTCCCACTTCCATACGGGGATATCCATCCTTTGCATAAGGCCGGATGGTCGCTGCCGCTCGGCTTTCACCTGCTGACATACTAGACATCTAGACACATAATCCGCAACATCCTTCTTCATGCCGGACCACCAAAATGATCTCTTCAAATCCTGATACATCTTAGTGTTACCCGGATGAATAGAGAATCGCGATCTATGAGCCTCCGCTAACACATGCTCACGGACATCTACCACATCGGGGACACAAACACGGTGCTGAAATCTAATCACACCGTCCTCATCACGAGCAATGCCCGCCTTACCCACTAACTCTAACAATCTAGGATCGGCTTCCTGCTGCTCAATCACCTCATCCAAGACTGAGGATCTAAGGGATAGCTGAGCTACAAAAGCCTGACACAACGATGGCTCTAACTCGGTCATAGAGCACGCTGCATCCTCCAACATCTTCCAATCCTGCTGGAGCGAAGACCTCTTCCTACTAAGAGCATCCGCTACGACGTTCGCCTTTCCAGGATGATACTGAAGGTCGAAGTCATAGTCCTTCAAGAACTCAATCCATCTTCTCTGCCTCAGGTTTAATTCCTTTTGGGAGAAAAGATATCTCAAGCTCTTGTGGTCGGTAAACACCTCAAATCTGACACCATAAAGATAGTGCCTCCAGATCTTTAGTGCATGAACCACGGCTGCTAACTCCAAATCATGAGTCGGATAGTTCCTCTCATGCTCCTTCAACTGACGAGAAGCATAAGCTACTACCCTCTCTTGCTGCATGAGCACACAGCCTAAACCAATCTGAGATGCATCCGTATAAATGGCAAAGCCCTCTAGACCACTAGGCAATACCAATACCGGAGCAGAAGTAAGCTTAGCCTTCAATAGCTGAAAGCTACGCTCACATGCCTCAGACCACACGAACTTCTCACCTTTCCGAGTCAGCTTTGTCAAGGGGGCGGCGATGGATGAGAAACCCTCAATGAATCGCCGATAGTAACCAGCTAACCCAATAAAGCTACGAATCTCCGAAGGGGTCCTGGGAACTTCCCAATCCATAACTGCCTGGACCTTTGATGGATCAACAGCTACACCCGCGCCGGAGATAACATGCCCGAGGAAATGAACCTCGCGCAACCAAAAATCGCACTTGCTGAACTTCGCATACAGCTTGTGCTCACGGAGAACCTCTAAGACTAACCTCAAATGCTGACGGTGCGTGGCCTCATCTGGAGAATAGACCAATACATCGTCAATAAACACAACAACGAAGCTATCTAAATACGGACTAAACACCCGGTTCATGAGATCCATGAACGCTGCAGGGGCGTTGGTCAATCCGAAGGGAAGAACTAAGAACTCATAATGTCCATAACGGGTTCTAAACGCCGTCTTGGACACATCCTCACTCCTAATCCTCAACTGATGATAACCAGATCGCAAGTCAATCTTGGAAAAGACTGATGCCTCTCGCAACTGGTCAAACAGGTCATCAATGCGAGGTAAGGGATACCTGTTCTTCACAGTCACCTGGTTTAGCTTCCTATAATCGATGCACAACCGAAGTGACCCGTCTTTCTTCTTGACGAATAATACAGGTGCTCCCCAAGGGGAAACGCTAGGGCGAATAAATCCCTTATCAAGCAATTCTTGCAATTGCTTCCTCAACTCGGCTAATTCTGCAGGCGCCATCCGATATGGGGCCTTCGAGATAGGAGAGGTGCCTGGAAGCAACTCTATAGTGAACTCTATCTCCCTATCCGGTGGCAATCCAGACAAGTCATCGGGAAAGACATCTGGAAAGTCCTGCACCACATCAATCTCTGCAAGAGTCCGTGACGAACTAGCATCGGGTACTAGCATAACGCTGGCAAGAAACGCGTCACAGCCCTTGTTCACCATACGCATCGCCTTCATGGCAGAGATAACTAACTTTCCCGCTAAGTTCTTTGGCAAGGGATGAGAGAACTCGTCCTCGCCAGGAATGCGGAAAACAATCTTCTTCTTACGACAATCTACTAGCGCATAATGCTCCTCTAGCCAATCCAGACCAAGAATGCAATCATAGTCCTTCATCTTTAGCAAGAAGAAACACCCATCTAGGAATCTATCCTCAATGCACACAGGTAACGACGGAATACACTTCCTAGTCGATACCGTACCCGCAGGGGTGTGCACAGACAAAGGAACCTCTAACTCCTCAGACTCTATGCCTGACTCTAGGGCTAACTGCCTAGCGAACCGCTCGGAAATGAACGAGTGAGTAGCACCCGTATCAAACAAAACCCGAGCGTGCACACCGAAAAGTAAGACTGTACCTTCGGTGACATGCTCCGCCTGCTCGGCGTCCTCACGAGCTAACGCAAACACTCGAGCCGGGGCTCGAGGCCTTCCTGGTCGTCCTGTCGCTGGCGCGGCTGCCGCCACTGCTGGTACTGGCGCTCCTCGCTGAGCTCCCTGCTGAAGCCTAGGGCAGTCCTTGATCTTATGGTCGCTGCTCCCACACTTTAGGCATTTGCCCGCTATCATCCAACATTCCGTACCACCATGTGCCCTTCCGCAATGAGGGCACTCCTTCTTGTCACCAGAGGAACGTACAGAAGGTACCTGATAGCTGCTGGTTGTTGATGATTTCTGCGGTGTCTGGTACACCGTCTTCCTCTTGTCTTGCCTCTGGAAAGCTGCTGCCGGCCTCTTCTGCGATGCCTTCTTCTCCTCCAAGTATTGCTCCATTTCGCCTTCCTGTCTGCAGGCTGCGCTGAGAGCCTCGTCCAGGGTACGATGATCAAACGCTACAAGCCTCGTCCGCAGTGATGGCTTCAAGCCCATCACAAACTTCTTCGCCTTCCTGCGCTCATCAGCCACAATATGGGGTGCATACTTAGATAGTTCTGCAAACCTGGCCTCATACTCAAGTACGGTCATGGAGCCCTGAGTCAAGGTGAGGAACTCCTGCTCCATCCTGTCCTGGATGTGCTCGGGGACGAACTTGGCCCGAAAGAGCCTCACGAACTCGTCCCAAGCGACATCAATCGCGCCGTCCTCAAACCGCGTACGCAGTAATGAAGCCCACCACACATCGGCTCTCTCCTGCAACATAACCTTCATAAGCACCGACTAATAAATCTAACTTAACAAGCAACATGCAAGCATAAACTAAAGCATACCTGTAGCATGTAGGTGGCTAAGGTAACCCTGTCCTCATCCACACACCTGATGGCCCGGAAGATTTTCTCGATCTCCCTCATCCAACTCTCTGCTAGCAACGGATCGCTCTCCCCCTTAAAAGAGGGTGGGGTCATCCTCTTGAACCGCTCCATGATGGAAGGTCCACCATGGTCCTGAGCTGGGGCCTGAGCCTGCTACATTATACAACAAACAATACACAATAAACACAATAGTATACAATTCAAATAGCAGACTACTTAGTTATTCTATTATTTTACCTGGGCCTCCAACTGGGCCTGAAGTGCTGCCTGAGTGTGTGCCTGGGTCTGCATGGCCTGCACCAGACCTTGCATGAACACTCCATAGTCCACAGGCGGCGGTGGGGGAAGCACAGGGCCTCGTGGGGCTGGGGCCTGTTGCTCCGCCTGACCATCATGCCTCTGCTCGTCGTCGCGAGCTGGCGCACCTCCACGACGTCCACGGGAAGCCATGGCTGTAAGAAAATTTCAGCCACCATTAGGGTTACGTTACTAAGCTTTCTATCCATTTCCTTACCTATCTTCCATTCATTATTAGTCATTTCTACCCATGTGGACAATCTATAAAGATTTAGCATGCAATGAGGATGATGATTCATGTATATTTATGTAAGATCTCAATCGGTCGCTCTGATACCAATCTCTGTGACGGCCCTCATTATACCGGTACGGTCATACCGACCCTCGTCGATATAACGAGTGCTGCCACAGTGGGACATTTACCCAACACTATCACATGATTGAGATATACACAAATATAGATACAGAGTCGCGGAAGTAAAGGACTAACTGTCATCACATTCCATCATCCACATTTATCATACATGATCCATATAGCAAAATAAAGGACTAACTTTCATAATTGAAATTAAACCAAGCTACATTGTCCACAAAATTAAAGTTCTACATTTCATACATAGTTTGTCCGCAATTACATAATGATAATCCTAATACAAGTTACAATTCACATACTAGGAAACAAAAGGGACACTACGTCAGCTCCACCAGCTAATCTCCACGCTCGGAGTCGCTCTCCACTGTCTCCTCCAAAGGTGTGTCACCAACTACACCTGTACGCCGAAGCAAGGAGTGAGTCTAAAGGACTCAGCAAGTAGCTCCATACACATCATTCATGCATACATCATAGTAGGGTCTACCATTTCAATTTACAAGGCAACATATAGCATGCTTGAACATTTATGAGAGACAACCTATCATGGTAATTCTACAAAATCAAAACACATGGTACATGGTTTAAAATGTTCAAATAACACTTCCTATCACATGCTTCTACTCATTTAATCACATGAAGACTGCACTTCCAATTGACTATAACATGATAGCAACTTATATGGGATTAGAAATATCATAGCATGAATTAACGTATCATATTCTAACACATTTACTTCACATGGTTACACATTCCCATATTTCACATGGATCATTTTTCAAGCATTCCACTTATGCACATATTCACATTCTAACATAAATGGTTCACATGGTTTCACATTTCACATTTTGCATGTTCACATATATACACAATTTACACATGTTCACATTCACGCATTTACACATGTTCACATATTCACATTTACGATTTATTTGCCGTGACACATAGTCCAAACCACCACTAGAAGGACACATCACATACACATAACACATAGCACATCACCTAGGCAATACAGTGATGACTCTTGGCACTGCGCAGACCGGGAGAACACGCCTCCACCCTAACCAGTGGTACTTGTCCACCTCCAGGATTTCATCCTAATGCCCTTAGGATATCTTAACACATTGAACCTTCTCATGGGGACTTTTCCATGATACGGTTCCACAGCCCTCTATGGAAGCAGTGTCACACACGGCACATTTTACACATTACACATTCCGATTAACACACGTTTCACATATGATTTTCACACTTTCTTGTTTATGCACATGGTTCAGTTCATCCCTATCATGATGCTACAAATAACAGAAATCAAGCATTTGGTAGCTCTCATGGATTAATTGGAACACACATCATTTAACCTTAATCATGGTACATGTATTCACACTCATTTTCACATGAAAATCTCATAATGTAGGTTACTGTTATCAAATTTTCCTGAAAATTTTACCACATGCTGTTTTCGGGTATAATAACACACATACAAATTTTCACATTTTTCTGAATTCACCTGCATTTATAGAAATTAAAACATTCAGTTTCATGCCATTTTTAAACTAAGCCAACTTAGAACATGACACGGAATTCAGATTTAATCATGCAAAATCATGAACCACACATACATGTTGGCACATAAATTTTCCCCGAATTTATTTCCCAACACATGATTTACTAGAATTTTCACAAGGTCCACACATGCTCTCTATTTCTCATTGTAGAAATTATAAGAATTCACATGGGGATGGGAAAATTCCCAAATTTGCAGGGCATGGACTGGTACATACAAACATGGTTCACAAAGTTCTACAGCATTTAATTCCTCCGAAATCATGGGAGACAAGATTAACCAAGCATAACCTCTTTCCTACACATGCTTTTTAACAATTCTAATAAATTATGCCATCTACAGAAAAATACAGGAATTTCCACACACATCACATTACCTATTTTACATAACATATAAATTTACATTATATCCTCATGCGTAGAAATCCGGAAATTAAAGATATAAGGCAGAACAGTTCACTGTTCTGTCAAGAAGAACTAAACGGCATACTGTGGACGTTTACAAGAGTTGGCGGCAACATCGTTGGCCGCTGACTCAAGATCTCGACGTCCATTGGGCTTGCCGTCAAGTTCGGACCTGTGTAAAAACACAGTCCGAGCTCTGAAAAATGGGGAATGTAGGGGATCCAGGACACGAGGAAAATCTGTAAAAATGATAAAAGCCTCCTAGACACATACATGGACAATGGGAAATGGGTACTTGCCTTTGGAAAAACTCCTAAAGGGATCAAATCAGTCGGAGAAGCTCTCCTTGGGCAGTCCCAAGAAGTCTCCAAGACGCCTCCACTCCGGCTTCTGTGGTGCTCCCCTCTGAAATCCAGGGCCGGGGATGTGTAGCCGGTTATGTTGTCCTCCTCCTTGTCGAAGTAGATCTCCAAAAGAAGCCTTGGATCGCCGGATCAAGGCCTTCAAACTTTAGGTTTTCTCACAGGGGCTCTAGGGCTTTCTCTCCTCTTTCTCCTCTTGCAAATGTGAAAGTGGGAAGTGGGGAGAGGCCAACTCGGGTTCAGGAAGTAGGGAAGGCTCTCACCCACTCACCATGCCCATCTGACAGATTTGGAGCCGTTGGGGACATCCACCCAATGGCTACCATACCTTGCTTCAGAAGATAGCAGCTCTGCTGCGCATGCAGGTCAGAGAGGTTGGCGTCCAGATCGCTGGACGCCGGAATTAGGGTTGGCGTCCAGGGCTGGACGCTAACACCACCTCAACGGCCTGGGGATTGACGCCAATAGGGCCTTCGGCCAGAACCCTAATTATGCAGAAAACCATGCATACCGGACATATATACATGCAATGTACGTATAGTATCGTATCCACACTACCACCATGCAATAAGTACATTATTTACGTTTAATATAAGCACATGCACACGTAATTATACTATTTTAGTACCTACGTAAATACGTACATACATACACAAGCACAATATACACACATAAGTACGAAAGAAAAACTACGGAAATTCGAGGGCCTTACAAGGTGTATGATGTGACTAATGTAACGACCCTCCTTATACCGGTACCATCATACCAATCCACATCGATATAAAGGGTGTCATTACAATGTGACATTTACCCATCACAATACAATAGGCTGAGATGTACATAAATGAAAAAAGAGTACAGCGAAAATAAAAAGAAATCTTATTCCATCATCATTCATATAATTCCACAGTCTATATAGAAAATGAAAGAAATAACAACTGTCCACATTATTACAAGTCCATATGAATACATAATAACATTGTTCACATACTATGAAAGGAAAGAGTAAACTACGCAGCACTCCATTAGCAGCTACTCCTCTCGCTCGGAGTCTCTCCTCACTAAGTCCTCCTCAAGTACGGGGACACATGTCTCACCTGTATGTTAAAGCAAGTATGAGTCTTTCAACAAGACCCAGCAAGCAACCTAAGGTACATCCTTACACATATCACATACACAAGCTAGTCTTTTAAACAATAAGAGAAATATATGGTACATGCTTCATTTTAATTAAGTAAATACACATGACAACCTACACATGCTTTCTACATATAACATGTAACATGCTTCATGGTTTAAAATTCTATTCATATCATTTCACAATTCTACACAATTAAAGCATGAAATTATGCAAATAGTAACTAGCAATCCTAGCATGATATCTAATCATTTTCACATACTTTTATAACACTTATTCACATCGTAAGCTTGTTGTTTTAATATAAAAATATCACATTCACAAGGTTTCATATCTTTTCACATGCTATCACATTCACATAACACTATCACATGTTTACATTTCACATATTCACATTTTTCACACTTTTACACTTATTTGCCGTGACACATAGTCCGAACCACCATAAAGAAGGACACACATTCACATAAAACATACCCGTCACCTAGGCAATACAGTGACGAATCTTGGTAACTGCGCAGAACCGGGAGAAGCCCTCTCCACCATAACCAGTGGTACTTGTCCACCTCCAGGATTTCATCCTAATGCCCATAGGATATCATATACACAATGAGCCTTCCCATAGGAACTTTACTACAGTACAACTCCATAGCCTTCTATGGTAGCAGTGTCAATCTCGGCACAATTTACACATTATCACTTAATCACATGGGTTTATTCACTTATATGCACAATTTAATCCCTTTCACATGCACTTTATATAAACATTCATATCTCAGGTTACAGAAGTATACACTACTGTTCCACAGAGATAAATAATTCATAACAGAGCCCTAACACGCTGCTAAATACTGAAATTCACATGATTTAACTCAAACATGTTTAACATGGCTTAATTAATCCTCTTAAGATACAACAATACTCACGGGTATCAAAACAGTACACAATTTTTATCACAGGCTTCATACAGGTAACATGTCACATGCCTAATTTTTCATATTTTTTCGCAACAGTAAAACTAATTTCAATAATTTAATTAGATTTCATGCTAGTTTAGCAAATTATTCACTTAAACATGGTTCACAACACAACTCTCATTCCTATCAGTTCTAAAACCTGAAAACAGTAACCATAAGATCATTGAAATTTTTGAAACCCTAACATGCAACAAAACTAATTGTTCTGAATTTAACACAGCCAAATCATGCTTATTTCATCAATACAAAAATTAAATTAAATATTATCATCCTCAGAAAATTCATAGAACTTCATGATACGACCTACAAACCATGCCTGACAAACCCTAATTTTTACAGCATGTACATATCACCAGAAGTCCGAAAATCACAGCATAGAGATCAAAACAATTGTTCTGAAAATTCTGAAGAACTTGGCTACAAGGGCCTTGCCCCCAACATGGGTTAACGACACACGATGCTGCTGTTAACTCAGGAACTTGGCGGAAACAAGGTTGCCGTCAACCTCTTGTCTGCAAAAGTGCATACCGAACTCAAGTAAAAGGGAGAATTGGGGGTTCCAGGACACGAATAAAAATCCATAAAATTCCTGAGACCTAAAGGACATGTCTAGGGATGTAATCCCTCAATTACATGCCTGGAATAAAATCTAAGAAGACCGAATCTTTTCGAAGAAGCCCTTCTCGGCCAAGCCAAGAAGGTAAAAAATCCCCTCCCAAATCCGGTCTGGTTGCTGATGTAGATGGATCTCCGAAGTCGGGGAAGATTCTTCAATGGTTGGAGCTCCTTCCAGTCGCAGTAGATCACCAGAAGAACCCCACTCACATCGGATCAAGCTTGCACAAGTTCTGGTTTCCCACAAGAAAACCCTAGGTTTTTCTCATGAGCTAAAAGACCTAATCTCGCCGGAAACTATTGGTTTTATAGGTTAAAGGGTCGGGGTGCGCTTAGGATTTGATCTTCCTACCGTTAGGGATAGTTTCCTAATCAAGAACTAGAGAAAACGCAACCATTTTTAGATATGGAATCACAACATAAACAGAGAAGTAAACGGCCACATTGCTGCTGTTAACAGGAAGTCAGCGTCCATCGATCTGGACGTCAATCTCCCCTGCTCAAGAAGTCAACAACACACTTGTTTCCGTCAACCTACCCTTAACGTCAAGGGATGTTGACGTTAACAGGGATTTCGGCAGAAAACAGAAACATCTAATAAACAATATACACAATATAGATACATACAACATGTACAATATTATTTAAATACAATGTGCACAAAATTAAATAAATACAATATGTACAAAAATAAACATGTATATACATATGCACATAAGTAAATAAATAATTATAATATACACAAAGTTAAATAAGCATAATATGAACAAAATTCGAGGGCCTTACACCCTCTCCCCCTAAACGAAAACTTCGTCCTCGAAGTTAGAACAAAAATACTAACCAAACAAATGAGGATACTTCTTCTTCATGGCGTCCTCAAGCTCCCATGTAGCCTCCTCTCGCAAGAAGTTCCTCCATAACACCTTCACGGATGCAATACTCTTGTTCCTGAGGTGTTGAACCTTCCAGTCTAGGATAGCTACTGGTTGCTCTACATACGACAAGTCTGGCTGAATCTCCACTGGCTCGTGACTAATAACATTAGACGGATCTCGCACATATCTCCTGAGCATAGACACGTGGAAAATTGGGTGCACACTAGCTAACGCTGGGGGTAAAGCTAGCTCATATGCCACACTGCCCATCCGCTTGAGAATCTCAAACGGGCCAATGAATTTCGGACTCAACTTGCTATGCCTGCCAAACCTGACAACGCCTCGGTTAGGCGAAACCTTAAGAAAAACATGCTCGCCAACCTTGAACTCCAAATCCTTCCTTCTGTTGTTGGCGTAGCTCTTCTGCTTATCTTGCGCCGTAACCAACCTCTGCCTGATAAGCTGAATCTTATCCGAAGTCTCCTGCACCAACTCCGGACCAACTAACTACCTATCACCTATCTCCTCCCATCACAAAGGAGATCTATAGGGCCGCCCATACAAATCCTCAAACGGAGCCATGCCAATGCTCGCATGAAACTGTTGTTGTAGGCGAACTCCACAAGAGGTAGATGACGCTCCCAATCACCCTTCCAGTCAAGCACGCACACTCTCAACATATGCTCGAGCGTCTGGATAGTCCTCTCGGACTGGCCATCTGTCTAGGGATGGAACGCCGAACTAAGCATCAGCTGAGAACCCAAAGCATCCTGAAGACCCTGCTACAACCTCGATGTAAACCTCGGGTCACGGTCAGAAATAATGACTTCGGCACACCATGCAATCTCACAATGCTGCCGATATACAGCCTAGCCAAACTCTCCACAAACTGCTTCTTCTTCATAGGCAAGAAATGCACCGTCTTGGAGAAACGATCTACAATCACCCAAATCGAGTCATTGCCCTTGGCTGATCTGGGCAAACCCATCACAAAATCCATGGTGATTGCTTCCCACTTCCATACTGGTATCTCCATCTTCTGCATAAGGCTCGATGGTCGCTGACGCTCGGCCTTCACCTGCTCGCACACCAAACATCTGGACACGAACTCGGCCACATCCTTCTTCATGCTAGACCATCAGAAAGATCTCTTCAAATCCTAGTACATCTTGGTGTTGCCTGGATGAATGGAAAACCTCGACCTGTGAGCTTCTGCAAGTACATGCTCACAGACATCCACAACATCAGGAACACAAACTCGGTGCTGAAATCTAACGACACCATCCTCATCTCGAGCAATGCCTACCTGCCCACCAACTCTTGAAGCCTAGGATCTGCTCTCTGCTGCTCGATCACTTCATCCAGAACCGTAGATCGGATAGCCAACTGAGCCACGAAAGCCTGACACAACTATGGCTCTAACTCAGTCATCGCACACACTGCATCCTCAAGCATCTTCCAATCCTGCCTAAGAAAAGACCTCTTCCTGCTAAGCACATCCTCCATGACATTTGCCTTCCCTGGATGATACTGAAGCTCGAAGTCGTAGTCCTTGAGAAACTCAATTCACCATCTATGCTGCAGGTTCAACTCCTTTTGCGAGAAAAGATACCTCAGACTCTTGTGGTCAGTGAACACCTCGAACTTGACACCATATAGATAGTGTCTCCAGATCTTCAGTGCATGAACCACAACTGCTAACTCCAAATCATGGGTAGGATAGTTACGCTCATGCTCCTTTAACCTTCGAGAAGCATATACAAGTACCTTACCATACTGCATCAACACACTACCAAGACCTATCTGAGAAGCATCAGAGTAGATGGCAAAACCCTCTGCACCACTCGGCAAGATCAACACAGGCGTAGATGTAAGCCTCTCCTTCAGCAACTGGAAACTACTATCGCAATCATCAGACCACACAAACTTCACACCCTTCCTAGTTAGCTTGGTCAAAAGTGCGGCGATAGAAGCAAAGCCCTCAATGAATTGCCTGTAATAGCCTGCTAAACCAAGAAAACTTTGAATCTTCGATGGTGTCCTCAGAATCTCCCAATCTAATACTGCATGGACCTTCACCGAATCAATTGCAACTTCAGCGCCTGAGATAACATGCCCAAGGAAATGAACCTCGCACATCTAGAAATCGCACTTGCTGAACTTAGCATACAACTTGTGCTCTCGGAGAACCTCCAGAACAACCCTTAAATGCTCACGGTGTGTAGCCTCATCAGGAGAATAGACTAACACATCGTCAATGAACACCACAATGAAGCTATCCAAATATGGCCTAAACACCCTGTTCATGAGATCCATGAACGCTGCAGGGGCGTTGGTCAGACCAAATGGAAGCACAAGAAACTCATAGTGTCCATAACGAGTCCTGAAAGCAGTCCTGGACACATCTTCATTCTTGATCCTCAACTGATGATAACCAGACCGTAGATCAATCTTAGAAAACACTGATGCATTCTGCACCTGGTCCAACAAATCATCAATCTGCGGCAAGGGATACCTATTATTTACTGTTACCTGGTTGAGCTTCCTGTAATCAATGCACAGCCTGAGGGAACCGTCCTTCTTCTACATGAACAATACAGGTGCGCCCCATGGTGACACACTAGGGCGAATGAATCCCTTATCCAGCAAATCCTACAATTGCTTCCTCATCTCGGCTAACTCCGCAGGTGCCATCTGATATGGAGCCTTAGAGATAGGAGAGGTGCCTGGAAGCAACTCTATAGTGAACTCTATCTCCCTATCCGGTGGCAATCCAGACAAATCATCAGGAAACACGTCTGGGAACTCCTGCACTACCTCAATCTCCTCAAGGGTGGGTGACTAATCGGCCTTAGGGACTAAGACCACACTGGCAAGAAAAGCATCACAACCCTTGTTCACCATCCTCATCGCCTTCATGGCGGAGATCACAAACCTTCCCGCTAAGTTCCTTGGCAACAGATGTGAAAACTCATCCTCACCAGGAATATGGAAAGTAATCTTTGCCCTCTACAATCCACCAAGGCATAGTGCTCCTGAAGCCAATCCAGATCAAGAATGGCATCATAGTCCTTCATCTTGAGCAAATAGAAGCACCCAAATAAGTCTCGGTCCTCAATGCACACAGGTAAAGATGGAATGCACTTCATAGTTGATACCGTACCCGCCGGTGTGTGCACAGACAAAGGGACTTCTAACTCCTCTGCCTCAACTCCAGACTCTACTGCTAACTGCTTGGCAAACCTCTCGGAAACGAACGAGTGTGGGCACCCGTATCAAACAATACCCAAGTATGCACACCCATGACTAAAACCGTACCTTTTGTGACGTTCTCAGCCTACTCTGCATCCTCTCGTGCTAGTGCAAACACTCGAGCTTGGGCTCGAGGCCTTCTTGGTCTCCCTGTCACTAGCGCTGCCACTGTTGGGGCTGGCGCTCCACACTGCACACCCTGCTGAAGTCTGGGACAATCCTGGATCTGGTGCTCGGTGCTGCCACACTTGAGACACTTTCCTACCAACTTCCAATGCTCGGTGCCGCCGTGTGCCCTACCACAGTGAGGACACGCCTTCTTGTCGCTGGGTCTGAAGCTGGGGAACTGCGGTGTAACTTCCTGCTGACTCATAGCCGCCACTGGATGCTGGGGTGACTGGTACACTGCCTTCTTCCTGTCTTGCATCTGGAAAGGTGGTGCGGACCTCTTCTATGCTGCCCTCTTCTCCTCCAGGTATTGGTCCATCTCACTCTCCTGTCTGCACGCTGCGCTGAGAGCCTCATCTAGTGTGCGGTGGTCAAAATCTATAAGCCTCGGCCTCAGTGATGGTTTGAGACCCATCACAAACTTCTTAGACTTCCTGCACTCATCAACAACTATATGGGGAGCATATTTAGATAGCTCGGAAAACCTAGCCTCATACTCCAAGACCGTCATGGAGCCCTGAGTAAGAGAGAGAAACTCCTGCTCCATCTTGTCCTGGATGTGCTCGGCGATGAACTTGACCCGAAAAAGCCTCGTGAACTCAGCCCAAGTTACCTCTATGGCACCATTCTTGTACCTGGTACGAAGTACAGAGGCCCACCAAACATTGGCTCTCTCCTGCAAAATACAACTCATAAGCACCATCTAAACAATACCTTAACTTAACACAAGTACATAAACTTTAAGTACTTGAAGCATGTAGGTGGCCAGGCTAACTTTGTCTTCCTCAGCACACCTGATGGCTCGGAATATTTTCTCAACTTCCCTCATCCAGCTCTCCTCCAAGAGTGGCTGACTCTCCCCCTTAAAAGAAGGAAGAGCCATCCCCCTGAACCTCTCCATGATGGACGAACCACCATGGCCATGCTCCTGGGGAACTGGAGCTGGAGTCTGAGCCTGAGACATTAAGCAACATATAAGCAAAATATAATAATCATGCAATTAACAAATCAAACTACTCCTATTTACCAACTCTAACCTGAGCCTGCACTTGAGCCTGCAGTGCCGCCTGAGTCTGCGCCTGGGTCTGCATTGCCTGAACTAGGCCTTGCATGAACACGCCGTAGTCCACAGGTGGTGGTGGAGGAAGTACTGTGGGTCCCTGGGGTGCTGGGGTTGGCTGATCACCCCTCTCCTCACGCCTCTGCTCATCCTCCCTAGCCTGAGCACCATGTCTACCACGGCTCGCCATAGCCTATAAAACAATTTAATCTAGTTAGAATCTAAGTTATTTAGTCCTAACCATTTTCTTAACTATCTTTAATCCATTATTAGATATTTTCCACATATATGGACAAAATTCTATAAAGACTTTGCAATATCATGAAGATGATGGCATATTCATGTACTATCTCAACCTATGCTCTGTAACGACCCTCCTTATATCAGTACGATTATACCAATCCACATCGATATAAAGGGCGTCATTACAGGGAGACATTTACCCATCACAAAATAATAGGATGAGATGTACATATATAACAAAAGAGTACAGTGGAAATAAAAAGAAATCTTATTCCATCATCATTCACATAATTCCACAGTCTATATAGCAAACGAAAGAAATAACATCTGTCCTCATTATTACAAGTCCATATGAATACATAATGACATTGTTCACATACTATGAAAGGAAAGAGTAAACTACGCAGCACTCCACAAGCAGCTACTCCTCTCGCTCGGAGTCGCTCCTCACTAAGTCCTCCTTAAGTACGGGGACACCTGTCTCACCTGTATGTTAAAGCAAGTATGAGTCTTTCAACAAGACCCAGCAAGCAACCTAAGGTACATCTTTACACATATCACATACACAAGCTAGACTTTTAAACAATAAGAGAAATATATGGTACATGCTTCATTTTAATTAAGTAAATACACATGCCAACCTACACATGCTTTCTACATATAACATGTAACATGCTTCATGGTTTAAAATTCTATTCATATCATTTCACAATTCTACACAATTAAAGCATGAAATTATGCACATAGTAACTAGCAATCCTAGCATGATATCTAATCATTTTCACATACTTTTATAACACTTATTCACATCGTAAGCTTGTTGTTTTAATATAAAAATATCACATTCACAAGGTTTCATATCTTTTCACATGCTATCACATTCACATAACACTATCACATGTTTACATTTCACATATTCACATTTTTCACACTTTTACACTTATTTGCCGTGACACATAGTCCGAACCACCATAAAGAAGGACACACATTCACATAACACATATCCGTCACCTAGGCAATACAGTGACGAATCTTGGTAACTGCGCAGAACCGGGAGAAGCCCTCTCCACCATAACCAGTGGTACTTGTCCACCTCCAGGATTTCATCCTAATGCCCATAGGATATCATATACACAATGAGCCTTCCCATAGGGACTTTACTACAGTACAACTCCATAGCCTTCTATGGTAGCAGTGTCAATCTCGGCACAATTTACACATTATCACTTAATCACATGGGTTTATTCATATGCACAATTTAATCCCTTTCACATGCACTTTATATAAACATTCATATCTCAGGTTACGGAAGTATACACTACTATTCCATAGAGATAAATAATTCATAACGGAGCCCTAACATGCTGCTAAATACTGAAATTCACATGATTTAACTCAAACATGTTTAACATGGCTTAATTAATCTTCTTAAGATACAACAGTACTCACGGGTATCAAAACGATACAAATTTTTTATCACAAGCTTCATACAGGTAATATGTCATATGCTTAATTTTTCATATTTTTCGCAATAGTAAAACTAATTTTAATAATTTAAATAGATTTCATGCTAGTTTAGCAAATTATTCACTTAAACATGGTTCACAGCACAACAGTCATTCCTATCAGTTCTAAAACCTAAAAACAGTAACCATAAGTTCATTGAAAATTTTTGAAACCCTAACATGCAACAAAACTAATTGTTCTAAATTAAACACAAACAAATCATGCTTATTTCATCAATAAAGAAATTAAATTAAATATTATCATGCTAAAAAAATTGACAGAACCTCATGATACGACCTACAGAAATGAAAACAATTGTTCTGAAAATTCTGAAGAACTTGGCTGCAAGGGCCTTGCCGCCAACATGGGTTAATGGCACACGATGCTTCCGTTAACTCAGGAACTTGGTGGCAATAAGGTTGCCGTCAACCTTCTGTCTGCAGAAGTGTAGACCGAACTCAAGCAAAAGGGGGAATTAGGGGTTCCAGGACACGAATAAAAATTCGTAAAATTCCTGAGACCTAAAGGACATGTCTAGGGATGTAATATCTCGATTACATGCCTGGAATAAAATCTAAGAAGACCGAATCTTGTCGAAGAAGCCCTCCTCGGCCAAGCCAAGAAGGTGCAAAATCCCCTCCCAAATCTGGTCTGTTTGCTGATGTAGATGGATCTCCGGAGTCGGGGAAGATTCTTCAATGGTTGGAGCTCCTTCCAATCGCAGTAGATCACCGGAAGAACCCAAATCACGTTGGATCAAACTTGCACAAGTTCTGGTTTCCCACAAGAAAACCGTAGGTTTTTCTCATGAGCCAAAAGACCTAATCTCACCGAAAACTGTTGGTTTTATAGGTTAAAGGGTCGGGATGCGCCTAGGATTAGATCTTCCCTTAACGTCAAGGGATGTTGACGTTAACAGGGATTTTGGCAGAAAACAGAAACATCCAATAAACAATATACACAATATAGATACATACAACATGTACAGTATTATTTAAATACAATGTGCACAAAATTAAATAAATATAATATGTATAGAAATAAACATGTATATACATATGCACATAAGTAAATAAATAATTATAATATACATAAAGTTAAATAATCATAATATGAACAAAATTCGAGGGCCTTACAACTTATAACTCTAATGAACAATTTGCACAACTCCATATTGAACCATATAATGATCAATCCAACCTGTAAGTCCATGCGGTGGATTCTAATCAGATTGAGTCTCCCCTTCACTCCCCGAGGCATGTTATTGGAAATACCTCTGCCTCCATTGATTTGTCCCAATTAGTGGACCTCCTCACTAATCTCCAACCCTCCCAACTCTGGGAAGTCCAATATGCTCTAAAGGGGAAATCTATCCCCGAACCTGTTCAATCCCTCCACCCAAACATGGGTAACATCCACCTTGAAACTACTCGAGACTTGACGGTTCGAGCCTCCCTTGCCCCCTCGCAAGCCAATTCAATCATTCACTCACGCCCCCAAAGTCCTGTTGAGCAGCCCTCCCTTGTTTGGCCAAGCCCTTCCGCGGCAAGGCCCACTTACCCACCTCGGGCTCTAGCCCATCCTTCTACGTCCACTGGCGCCCCTCCACGTCACCACTCTGTTCAGGTGAGTGCACCCCAACCTCATTCTTCTTGGGTGCCTCACAAGTAATCATCCGATCAACTCACCCAAGCACTCTTGGCGAAGGTGAGTAGATTGAAATAAGACCTTTAGAGGGTGTCTGCACCCAAAGATTCTCTAGAACTAGCCCTTCCTTCTATGCCTGTCTTTCACCTTCCTCCCTCGGAGTTTCCTGTCTACCACCGCTACAATGATAATGGTAACCCTTTCGTCCATATTAAAGAGTTCATGTACGAGTCTTCTTTCTGGAAGAATGATAACAGAGCACTGACATTCTTGTTCAGAAGATCTCTAGATGGTTCTACCTTGGAGTGGTTCTACTCTCTGGAACCCACTAATGCAAAGAACTTTGATGTTGTGCAAAAGTACAGGGACCGGGTTGGTCCTTCCTTGTCCACCACTGACTTAATGGCTGAAAAGATGAAGGCAGATGATGACTTTCTACACTATGCTGATAGGTGGAGAGTAATGGCTGAGAAATTAAGGGATCCGTTGTCTGAGTCTGAACAAGTGAAGATGATCACTGCAAATGCTACACTACAATTTAGACACATTCTGGCTATGAATAAGTTGACTACAATGGAAGAGCTATAAGAGAGAGCTAGATACATCCAAACTTAATTGAAATAGTCTCCCATCATGGCTATGTTTGAGCCAAAAGCCAGAACTATCAAGAAGAGCAATGGCAATCCCCAAGCTGGTGGTCCAACAACTGAGGGGGTTATTCATTGTAACGACCCTCCTTATACTGGTATGATTATACCAATCCACGTTGGTACAAAGAACGCCGTTACAGTGGAACATTTACCCAACACTAAACAATAGATTGAGATGTACACAAATATCAAAAGATTACATCGGAAATAAATAATTATTCTCATTCCATCACCATCACATAATCCACAATCTATATAGTAATAAAAGAAATACCAGTGTCCACATTAATACAACTCCAATAAATTACATTGATCATCACATTAGATTACATACTATGAAATAAAAGGTAACAATGTAGCAAAGTCCACACGTGAAGCTACTCCTCGCGCTCGGAGTCGCTCCTCACTATGTCCTCCTCAGGAATGGAGGCTCCTGTCTCACCTGTACGCCAAAGCAAGAATGAGTCTTCTAAAAGACCCAGCAAGCAATCCAAAGATACATCCTTACATATGTCACATATACATGCTATCTTTTAAACAAGAAGGAAACCACATGGTACATGCTTCACATCGCTTAAACAATTAAACATGAAAACCTATAGCATGTTTTCTACACATTATATCCAACATGATTCAAAGATTCAAATTTCATTCAAATCATTTCACAATTATACGCAATTAAAGCATGCAATTATGTACATAGTGGATAACACACCTAGCATGATATTTAATCATTTCTCATGCAATTATAACACTTATCCATGCATTTCACTTGCTATTTTAATATGAATAAATCACATTCTCATGAACTCACATCTTTTCACATACTAACATATTTACATTTCACTTTCACATTTGCACATTTGACATATTCACATTGTCACATTTTCACATTTCACAATTAATTTGCCGTGACACATAGTCCGAACCACCATAAGGAGGACACACATCACAAACACATACTCGTCTCCTAGGCAACACAATGACGAATCTTAGTTAACTGCGCAGAACCGGGAGAAGCCCTCTCCACCCTAACTAGTGGTACTTGTCCACCTCCATGATTTCATCCTAATGCCCATAGGATATCACACACATTGAGCCTTCCCGTAGGGACTTTACTACAGTACGGCTCCATAGCCCTCTATGGCAGCAGTGTCAATCTCGACACAATTTTACACATTCACACTTTATCACATTGTTTACATAATTCACATGCATTTTTTAACACATTTATAAGCATTTTAAATAAACACATATGCTTCAGTTCATAAGACATGATGTTACTATTTCACAATGACAATTAACTCATAACACAGTCCTAATCATGCTGCTAATCATTGTATTCCACATGATTAAGAAGCCGGGGTACGCGTTAAGGATGGGATTCTACCGTTGGAGGATAGTTTCCAAATCCAGAACTGGGGAAAATGCGGCTGTTTCCAGATCTGGAATCGCAGCAAAAATGGAGAAGTAAACGGCCACTTCACTGCCGTTAATAAGAAATAAACGTCCATCGATCAGGATGCCAACTCTGAGTTAATGGCACACTGGTTGACGTCAACATGCCCTCAGCGTCAATGGATGTTGACGTTTACTAGCATCTCGACCAGAAGACAGAAACATCAAATAGCATATATACACCATATACAAATACATACAATATGCCATGTATTATTTAAATACAATATGCACAATTAAATAAAGATAATATATATAGAAATAAGTACGTATATACATATATGCACATATACACATAAACAATGTACACAAAAACAACTAAGTATAATATGACAAAATCCGAATAATGAGAACAAAGTTCGAGGGCCTTACACCCTCTCCCCCTAAAAGAAAACTTCATCCTCGAAGTTAGAACTACATACTAACCAAACAACTAGGGATACTTCTTCATCATAGCATCCTCAAGCTCCCACGTAGCCTCCTCTCACGAGAAGTTCCTCCATAGCACCTTCACGGACGCAATGCTCTTGTTCCTGAGGTGCTGAACCTTACGATCAAGGATAGCTACATGTTGCTCAACATATGACAAGTCTGGCTGAATCTCCACTGGCTCGTGACCAATCACATGAGACAGATCTCGCACATACCTTCAGAGCATAGATACGTGGAAAAGTGGGTGAACACTAGCTAACGCTGGGGGTAAAGCAACCTCATATGCAACGTTGCCCATCCGCCTAAGAATCTCAAACGGGCCAATGAATCTAGGACTCATCTTGCTATGCCTTCCAAATCTGACAATGCCTCGGGTAGGCGAAACCTTCAGAAAAACATGCTCGCCAACCTCGAATTCTAAATCCTTCCTTCTATTGTCGGCATAACTCTTCTGCCTATCTTGCGCCGTAACAAGCCTCTGCTTGATAAGCTGAATCTTATCCAAAGTCTCTTGCACCAACTCCAGACCAATCAACTGCCTATCACCTGTCTCCTCCCAACACAAAGGAGATCTACAGGGCCGCCCATACAAAGCCTCAACGGAGCCATGCCAATGCTTGCATGAAAACTGTTGTTGTAGGCAAACTCCACAAGAGGTAAATGACGCTCCCAATCTCCCTTTCAGTCTAGCACACACGCTCTCAACATATCCTCGAGCGTTTGGATAGTCCTCTCAGACTGGCCATCTGTCTGGGGATGGAACGCCGAACTAAGCTTCAGTTGAGAACCCAACGCATCCTGAAGACCCTGCCAAAGCCTCGAAGTAAACCTTGGGTCTTGGTCAGAAATAATGGACTTTGGCACACCAAGCAACCTCACAATGCTGTTCACATACAGCCTAGCCAAACTCTCTACAGACTGCTTCTTCTTCATAGGCAAGAAATGCGCAGTCTTGGAGAAACGATCTACAATCACCCAAATCGAGTCATTGCCCTTCACTGATCTGGGCAAACCCGTCACAAAATCCATAGTGATTGCCTCCCACTTCCATACTGGGATCTCCATCTTCTGCATAAGACTAGATGGTCGCTGACGCTCGGCCTTCACTTGCTGGCACACCAAACACCTAGATACGAAGTCAGCCACATCCTTCTTCATGCCAGACCACCAGAAAGATCTCCTCAAATCCTGGATGAATAGAAAACCTTGACCTATGTGCTTCTGCAAGAACATGCTCAAGGACATCCACAACATCAGGAACACAAACTCGGTGCTGAAATCTAATGACACCGTCCTCATCACGAGCAATGCCTGCCTTTCCTACCAACTCCTAGAGTATAGGAACAACCTTCTGCTGCTTAATCACCTCATCCAACACTGTAGACCGAATGGACAATTGAGCCATGAAAGCCTGACATAACTGCGGCTCTAACTCAGTCACCGCATAGGCTGCATCCTCCAACATCTTCCAATCCTACTGAAGCAACGATCTCTTCCTGCTAAGAGCATCCGCTACGACATTCGCCTTTCCGGGATGATACTGAAGCTCGAAGTCGTAGTCCTTAAGGAATTCAATCCATCTCCTCTGCCGCAGGTTCAACTCCTTCTGAGAAAAGAGATACCTCAAACTCTTGTGGTCAGTGAACACCTCGAACTGAACACCATAAAGATAGTGTCTCCAGATCTTCAGTGCATGAACCACTGCCGCAAGCTCCAAATCATGAGTCGGATAGTTACGCTCATGCTCCTTCAACTAGCGAGAAGCATACGCCACTACCCTACCATGCTGCATCAATACACAGCCAAGACCTATCTGAGAAGCATCCGAGTAGATAGAAAAACCCTCTACACCACTAGGCAAAATCAACACGGGTGCAGATGTAAGCCTCTCCTTTAATTTCTGGAAACTATTCTCACAATCCTCAGACCACACAAACTTCACACCCTTCCTGGTTAGCTTAGTCAAAGGTGCATCGATAGATGTAAAACCCTCAATAAATCGCCTATAATAGCCCGCTAAACCAAGAAAACTCCGAATCTCCAATGGGGTCCTTGGAATCTCCCAATCTAACACTGCCTGGACCTTTACCGGATCAATTGCTACTCCAGCACCTGAGTTAACATGCCCAAGGAAATGAACCTCGCGCATCCAGAAATCGCACTTGCTGAACTTGGCATACAGCTTGTGCTTTCGGAGGACCTCCAGAACAACCCTTAAATGCTCACGGTGTGTACCCTCATCAGGAGAATAGACTAGCACATCGTCAATGAACACCACTATGAAACTATCCAAATAAGGTCTAAACACCCTGTTCATGAGATCCATGAATGTTGCAGGGGCGTTGGTCAGACCAAATGGAAGCACCAAAAACTCATAATGCCCATAACGAGTCCTAAAAGCCGTCTTGGACACATCTTCACCCTCAATCCTCAACTGGTGATAGCCGGACTGCAGATCAATCTTGGAGAACACCGATGCATTCTACAACTGATCGAATAAATCATCAATCTGCGGTAAGGGATACCTGTTCTTCACTGTCACCTGGTTGAGCTTTCTATAATCAATTCACAACCCGAGGGAACCATCCTTCTTCTTCACAAACAATATAGGTGCGCCCCATGGCGACACACTAGGCGAATGAATCCCTTGTCCGAAAAATCATGTAACTGCTTCCTCAGCTCAGCTAATTCTGCAAGTGCCATCCGATATGGAGCCTTAGAGATAGGAGAGGTGCCTGGAAGAAACTCTATAGTGAACTCTATCTCCCTAGCCGTTGGCAATCCAGACAAATCATCAGGAAACACGTTTGGAAACTCCTGCACTACCTCAATCTCCTCAAGGGTCGGTGACTGATCAGCCTTCGATACTAAGACCATGCTGGAAATAAATGTGTCACACCCCTTGTTCACCATCCTCATCGTCTTCATGGCGGAGTTCACAAACCTTCCCGCAAAGTTCCTTGGCAAAGGATGTGAGAACTCATCCTCACCAAGAATATGAAAAGTAATCTTCTTCCCACGACAATCCACCAAAGCATAGTGCTCCTCAAGCCAATCCAGACCTAGAATTGCATCATAGTCCTTCATCTTAAGCAAAAAGAAGCACCCATCTAAGCCTCGGTCCTCAATGCACACAGGTAAATATGGAATACACTTTCTAGTCGATACCGTTCCTACTGGTGTGTGCACAGACAAAGGGACCTCTAACTCCTCAGCCTCTACTGCAGACTCTAATGCTAACTGCTTCGCAAACCACTCGGAAATGAACGAGTGTGTGGCACCCGTTTCAAACAAAACCCGAGCGTGCACACCCATGATTAGAACCGTACCTTCCGTGACATTCTCTGCCTACTCTGCATCCTCTCGTGCTAAAGCAAACACTCAAGCTTGGGCTACAGGCCTTCCTGGTCTCCCTGTCGCTGGTGCTGCTGCTGCTGGGGCTAGCGCTCCACGCTAAACACCCTGCTGCAGTTTAGGACAGTCTCGGATCTGATGCTCGGAGCTACCACACTTAAGACACTTCCCTGCTAACTTCCAACACTCGGTACCGCCATGTGCTCTTCCGCAGTGAGGGCACATCTTCTTGTCACTAGGCCTGACGCCGGGGGACCGCGGAGCAACTGCCTGCTGATTGGACACTGCCACTGGACGCTACGGTGACTGGTACATGGCCTTCTTCCTGTCCTGCCACTGGAAAGGTGGCGCAGACCTCTTTTGTGATGCTTTCTTCTCCTCCAAATACTGCTCCATTTCGCTCTCCTGCCTGCACGCTGCGCTGAGAGCCTCGTCTAGCGTACGGTGGTCAAACGCCACAAGCCTCGACCTCAGTGATGGTTTAAGCCCCATCACGAACTTCTTCACCTTCCTACGCTCATCAACAGCTATATGAGGAGCATACTTGGATAGTTCAGCAAACCTGGCCTCATATTCCAACACCGTCATGGAGCCCTGAGTGAGAGAAAGGAACTCCTGCTCCATCTTGTCTTGGATATGCTCGGGGATGAACTTGGCTCGGAAAAGCCTCGTAAACTCATCCCAAGACACCTCAATCGCACCATCCTCGAACCTGGTGCGAAGTAAGGAGGACCACCACACATCGGCTCTCTCCTGCAAGATACAACTTATAAGCACCAAACTAGATAAAACCCTAAACTTAACATAAGTACATGCATATATAAATTAAGTACCTGCAGCATATAGGTGGCCAAGCTAACTTTATCCTCCTCGGCACACCTAATGGCTCGGAAGATTTTCTCTATCTCCCACATCCAGCTCTCTGCTAATAGGGGTTGACTCTCCCCCTTAAAAGAGGGCAGAGCCATCCTCTTGAATCTCTCCATGATGGACGTACCACCATGGCCATGCTCCTGAGGAACTGGAGCTGGAGCCTGAGCCTGAGACAACAAGCAATATAAGAAATATAGCAATCATTCATTTAATAAAAATAGGCTACTCCTATTTAACAGTTCTAACCTGAGCCTGTAGTTGAGCCTGCAGTGCCGCCTGAGTGTGAGCCTAAGTCTGCATCGCCTGAACCAGACCTTGCATGAATACACCATAGTCCACAGGCGGTGGTAGAGGAAGTACAGTAGAACCGTGGGGTGCTGGGGCCTGTTGCTCACCCCTGTCCTCACGCCTCTGCTCGTCATCTCGAGCCTAAGCACCACGCCTACCACGAGTAGCCATAGCCTGTAAAACAATTTAATCTAGTTAGAAACTAAGTTATTTAGTCCTAACCATTTTCTTAACTATTTTTCATTCATTATTAGACATTTTCTACATATATGGACAAATTCTATAAAGACTTAGCATATTGTAAAGATGATGGTATATTCATGTACTATCTCAACCCTTTCTCTGATACCAATCTCTGTAATAACCCTCCTTATACCGGTACAATTATACCAATCCACGTCGGTACAAAGAACGCCGTTACAGTGGGACATTTACCCAACACTAAACAATAGATTGAGATGTACACAAATATCAAAAGATTACAGCGGAAATAAATAATTATTCTCATTCTATCACCATCACATAATCCACAGTCTATATAGCAATAAAAGAAATACCAATGTCCACATTAATACAACTTCAATAAATTACAATGTTCATCACATTTGATTACATACTATGAAATAAAAGGTAACAATGTAGCAAAGTCCACACGTGAAGATACTCCTTGCGCTCGGAGTCACTCCTCACTATGTCCTCCTCAGGAATGGAGGCACCTGTCTCACCTATACGCCAAAGCAAGAATGAGTCTTCTAAAAGACCCAACAAGCAATCCAAAGATACATCCTTACATATGTCACATATACATGCTATCTTTTAAACAAGAAGGAAACCACATGGTACATGCTTCACATCGCTTAAACAATTAAGCATGAAAACCTATAGCATGCTTTCTACACATTATATCCAACATGATTCAAAGGTTCAAATTTCATTCAAATCATTTCACAATTATACGCAATTAAAGCATGCAATTATGTACATAGTGGATAACACACCTAGCATGATATCTAATCATTTCTCATGCAATTATAACACTTATCCATGCATTTAACTTGCTATTTTAATATGAATAAATCACATTCTCATGAACTCACATCTTTTCACATACTAACATATTTACATTTCACTTTCACATGTTCACTTTTCACATTTGCACATTTTCACATTTCACATATTCACATTGTCACATTTTCACATTTCACAATTAATTTGCCGTGACACATAGTCCGAACCACCATAAGAAGGACACACATCAAATACACATACCCGTCACCTAGGCAACACAGTGACGAATCTTGGTTAACTGCGCAAAACCGGGAGAAGCCCTCTCCACCCTAACTAGTGGTACTTGTCCACCTCCAAAATTTCATCCTAATGCCCATAGGATATCACACATATTGAGCCTTCCCGTAGGGACTTTACTATAGTACGGATCCACAGCCCTCTATGGTAGTAGTGTCAATCTCGGCACAATTTTACACATTCACACTTTATCACATTGTTTACATAATTCACATGCATTGTTTAACACATTTACATGCATTTTAAATAAACACATATGCTTCAGTTCACAAGACATAATGTTACTATTTCACAATGACAATTAACTCATAACATAGTCCTAATCATGCTGCTAATCATTGTATTCCACATGATTAAACTTAAACGTGTTTATCATGGTCACATGTCTTATTAAACTAATAACAGTACCTACTGTTATCAAAATAGAATGAAAGTTTTATCATAGGCTTCACACAGATCATATGTCACATACCTAAAATTTCAGATTTTTTGAAATAGTAAAGCAAAATTTACCAATTAAAATAGGTCACTTGTAGATTTATTAATAAACTCATTTAAACATGATTCACAGTAAAACAGTCGTACCTAACAGTTCCAAACCATGAAAACAATCATCATAAGATCATAAAAAATTTATGGAACCCTAATACACAATGGATATATTTATTCAGAATTTATCATGGTCAGATCATGTTCAATGTCCAATTACAGAAATTTTAATAAATAGAATTGTATACAAAAATTTGACATATCCTCATGACATGACCTACTGACTGTACCTAACCACATATAATTTTTACAGCATGCACATATACCCAGCAATCTGACAAACACATCATAGATATCAAAATAGCCATTCTGTAAAATCTGAAGAACTTGGCGGCAAAGGGGTTGCCGCCAACTGGAGTTAACGGCACACGATGTTGCCGCCAACTCAAGATCTTGATGGCAACAAGCTTGCCGTCAAGTTTCTGTCTGTAGAAGTGCAGACTGAGCGCACAAATACAGAAGAATTGGGGGTTCCAAGACACGAGGAAAAATCCAAAAAAATCCTAGGACCTAAAGGACATGTGCAGGGATGAAATACCTCGATTACTTGCCTGAGAAAAATTGTCTAATGGGATTAATTTGCCAGAGAAGCCCTCCTCGGCCAAGCCAAGAAGGTGCTAAAAAACCTCCCAGATTCGGTCTTTCTGTTGATTTAGGTCACACACCGGAGTCAGGGAAGCTTCCTCAATGTCTGGAGTTCCCTCTAGTCGATGAAGGTCGCCGAAAGACGCACCAAATCGCCAGATCAAAGTCGCCAAAGTTCGGGTTTTCTCATAGAAAGCCTGAGGTTTCTCAAGAGTCTAAAAGACATAATCTGAGCGAAAATGGGGTGTTTTATAGGGTTAAGACGCCAGGTTATGCGTTAAGGATGGGATTCTACTATTGGAGGGTAGTTTCCAAATCCAGAACCGAGGAAAACATAGTCATTTCCAGATCTGAAATCGCAGCAAAAATGGAGAAGTAAACGGCCACTTCACTGCCATTAATAAGAAATAAACGTCCATCGATCACAACTCTGAGTCAACGACACACTGGTTGACATCAACATGCCCTCAACGTCAATGGATGTTGACGTTTACTGGCATCTCGACCAGAAGACAGAAACATCAAATAGCATATATACACCATATACAAATACATACAATATGCCCTGTATTATTTAAATACAATATGCACAATTAAATAAAGATAATATATATAGAAATAAGTACATATATACATATATGCACATATACACATAAACAATATACACAAAACAACTAAGTATAATATGACAAAATCTGAATAATGAGAACAAAGTTCGATGGCCTTACATTCATAATGAGCAAGTGAGTGCTATGGGCAACCCAAACTCCACTCCATACCGCCTAAACTCCAACCCAAGGCCTCAACAACCATAATACCCTCAACAATGACAACCACAGTTCAGGCCCAATAACCCTCCCATGTTACGTACCCCAGCTCCACAGCCTTAACCGCCACAAAATACCACCAATACCAGCAAGCTCCACCACCTCAGTACCGTCAAGCTCCACCACAATAATACCAACAACAGCCACCCCCTCCTCAACGCCCCCAGCAATACAACCAAGTACCTCTACCGGGTAATTATGACCCCCAACAGCCTAAACGCCCCCTGGCCCAAGAAGAGCCCAATACCCTCCACTGCTGGAGACTCTCCCTGATATATTTAATGCTCTCATAGTTGCCAATGCACTCACTCTTCCGAGGGAATGGCTACAATGACCTCTCAATGTTGATACCTCTCGCTACTGTGTATTTCATAGAGGACCAGGACATATACTAGAGGCATGCTTCCATTTCAAGGATTATATCTATGATTTGAATGACAATGGAGGAATTGATTGGGAGGAAATGAGTAAGTACATCATGGAGATGAAGGCAAGGCGACCACCCAGACAGAACATTCACCAACTACAGCCACACCACCAATAACAACAGCCCCAGCAACTTGCACAACAACCCCAAGCTCCTATGCAACAACCCAACATGGGCATTGTGTAGAACCCACTCCCGGAGCACCCTGCTCCAAATCAACAAGTCAACGCCCTCAAGTTGTCTCCCCATGAAGATAGAAGACCCGGTAGGCCTATGGAAGCACCCTCTACCACCACACCTCAATCCACCTACACATTACCCCCCTTCATCCGCACGCCCACACTTTCCAACCAATTACCATCTTTTCTCCGCATCCCTACAAACATCATACCACGTCCACCATAACCAAGCCAGCTGCTCATTCGTCAACCACCCATAACCTCCACATCACAACCCCCTAACCCACAAGCTCCATTTCTACGCAACCCAACCATCATACCACCACAATCCAATCGCTCGCTCATACGTCAACCTTCCACCACCATCATCTCACAACCATCCCTCTCTAATCCACCACTTCTCCGCACACCATCTTCTACTCCTATCATCACCCCTAATCCGTAAGCTCCCTTCCTATGTGCCACTCCTCATACTACCACTCCAATACAATCCACTTTCTCCATACCACCCCCTAATGTGGTGAACATTCAACTGCCGCACCAAATGTTCAACACCGAACATTCCACCATCCATCCAGCTTCCAATATGCCGATTAGGCCCATGGTCCAATAAGTACATATAGTAGGAGATGAGACTGAGGAAACATTGGCGCTCCGGAGTGGGCACATCTTCAATAGAATATTCCCTCAGCATCAGGATCAAGCACCACAACAGTTGGAGGAAGAAGCACTAGCAGAAGAGTCCACCCCTGGGACTCAATAAACTTACTGAAGCATCTAGATAAAATGCCGGCCATGATCTCCATTCTAGAATTAATCAAGAGGTCACCAATACATCAAGAAGCCCTCATGCAATATTTAAAGAAGGTGATGGTGAATGAAGACCTGCCAGTCACCCATATTAGCTCAGTTTTGACCCCCCATGAGTCAGGATCCGGCTATAGAGTTCCATGAACATGAGCTAGCAGCCATGGAATCTCAGCGGTATTCTTTGTGCTTAACCATCAAAGTTAACGAAGCCCACGTGTCTCAATGCTTGGTGGACATTGGAGCTTCCATTAATGTGGTCTCTTTAGACACATGAAACTTGTGTGGGGTAACATTATAGGCAGTAAGGCCCTCCATCACCGTCACTGCCTACGACAACACTAGTAGTGTAACATCGTGCATTTTTCGGATCCTTGTGGATCGTCTTTCGGATCCTTACGGATCCTTCGTTTGGTAGTTGTGGTGGCCAATGTGTGGCCAATGTGGCGTGTTTCAGGTGTGTGGACAGGTTTGGGGTGTTTTTGGGCTGGCAGGCTGATCCCAAGACACCAGCCCATTCACTATTTGTGACCGCAACAAGGAGGGATGTCACGTTCTAAACGCGACGGTCCTGCATGTCACGTTCTTGTTGCCGCTCAGAGGCGGTTGTCGTCTGCATGTGTGCCGCGTATCGCGCACTGAGCGACTTGCGGACATCAGCCTTAAGAAGGCGACGCCTAGTTCCGTCACGAATAGGTCGCGATGGAGGGGTCTGTCACATTCTTAACCGCAAGCAGCTCTTAAACCCTGCCTGGCCAGACAGAGCTGAGCACGCTCTGTTTGACTAGGGGGAGAGGCAGTTGCGGGTTTTCTGGGGCGATTCGGCGTGGGAGCGTGGTTTTTGGCGTGTTCTCGCCGCGAGGACCTTGTGTGGAGCGAGGGAAACGTCGAGGGTTTGTCATTCTTCGCGTTCTTCACGAAGGTAGGGGAATTCTTCCCGTTTTACACTGTGTGATTGCGTGGAATGTTTGTATGTTGGTTTTTGGTGTTTAGAACAGTAGATACCATGATAGGGTATCCATTAAAGCATGAAAAATTAGGATTAAACAGAGTTTGCATGGTTTGGGGTGGTAATCCGGAGGTGGGTTCCCCGGATTAGGGTTTCACCTGTGAAGGCGACAGAGCCCCCTGTCACGTTCTGAACGCGACAGGCCGACCCGTCGCGTTCATGTTGTGAAGGCGACATATCGGGGTGTCGCGTTTTGAAGGCGACACTACCCTATGTTGCGACCTCAGCCGAGAGGTCTCATTGTGCATGATTTCAAAGCTAAATTATTCATTAATCGATATTTATTGAACATGGTAAGTATGAGCGGTGCAATGGCACCTGTTGCACTTTGGGAGCGCGTTGTTTCTGAGTTTAGCAAGTGGTTTATGTGACTGGCATGTTGTTCACGTGGTCATGGTGCTGTGTTCACATGGTTGACGTGAGGTTTCATGTGGTTTGTGTAGTGTGCACATGGTGTGTGTGTGCGTGGCGAGTAGTATGACGCCTACCGTGGTTACCTCTTCAATTGGGTGCCCCAAGTTCTGTGTGAGCCAAGCGTGTGCTCGGGGCTTGTCCCGGTACTTGTGTTGTACCGTCAAGGTCTATGTCGTCTGTCCTGGACACCCTCACTCCTTAGATTGAGTTGTACGTCCGGCTGGGGGAAAGACGACAGTGGGGCAGCGACTTGTGTGAGTTTGTTGTTTTGTCGCTTGTAGCACGCTCGTAGTTGGGGGTATGGACACCAGTAGACGTCATTGGTCCCCAACTAGTCCTGTTACCAGTGCCTCACTCTTGGGAGCTCAGGCCAGAGTCCCTAAAGGTGCCAGACATGGGCCCGCGGAAATGTTGTCCGCAGTTGTGGTGTTGGTTGGTCTCCACAGTTGTTTGACTTGTTTCCGTGGAGTGGCAGCTGGACCTTTCGTCCATGGCTGTGAGGCTGAGAGGTAGACCTGTGTGGTTTGTCTGAGTCAGTTGCTGGGGTCGCGAACCAGTCTAAGTGGCTCGAGTGTGGCGGTCTCTACTTTGGCCTGTACACCGAGTTGTGGTTTTGCCGTTTGCTTATTTAAATTGGTTTATGTCAACGACAAGTGGTAAGTGGTATTTACAGCTTTGATATCCTACTTAGCTTATTCTATAAATTACTGGCATAGCTTTCTACTTATGTACTTGAGTTTAGTTTGCTATGTTTTTAGGAGAGTTTCCCTACTGAGCCAGTGACTTGCGACACTCACCCCTACTCCCTACAGGTGAAGGAGAGCAGGAGATTTCTCTTCCGTCTTCCAGTTCAGAGCCGCATCGCAGCGTTGTTGGGCCGACGCCTCCAGCAGTGTACCTTTGCTTTTGTTGTACCTCGTGGTATGCCCCAGGCTTGTGTAGTTTCTTTTGACTTTTGTTGAAGTTTGGCTATGTAAATCTAATGTGAATATGTATGAGATTGTGAATCTTATATATATATCAGTGTGTTCTTTTATGTTTTCACGGACATGAGTGTGATATCCCTTGCGAGGTTACGGCTCGATCGCGAGAAACAGAGTCGGGTCAAGCTTGTTAGTGGGTTAACGGGTTTGAATGACGTGGTCCATTACAGTTGGTATCAGAGCAAGGTCCGTGTAAATATAAAGGAACTGGGAAAATTACATAGCCTTATTTCTACACTAGTTCACTGCTGGTAGTTGGCCTTGGTTTTGTAATGATTTGCTTTTGTGTATGTGGGTTGGATTGTGCTTGTGCAGGAATTTGAGATCGCTGATAGGAGGGATTGGGGTGGTGGAGGAGATGAGCCTGAGGAGTCTACTCAGCGCATGATAGAAAGGATATGGGAGAGTCTTACGGAGATTCAGATGAGAATGGACCAGCAAGCACTGATACCGCCAGCAACAGTACCACTAGTTGCAGGAGAGGTTGTACCAATGGTGCCAATTTCACCACCATCCGGTGTGGAGGTACCTTTTGTAGTACCTGTACCACCGCCACCGCCTGTTAGGGCAGCAGAGGAACCAATGATGCAAGTTGAAAATTTTTTTAGGTTGTAGCCGCCAACATATATAGGAGGACCGAATCCAGACACAGCGGAGCATTGGATTCATGAAGTTGAAAGAGTATTTGTGACAATTGGGTGTCCACCAGCAGATAGAGTTGTGTTAGCTGCATATCAGTTGAGGGGTTTTGCTCAAGAATGGTGGAGGTTAAAGATGCAGACTACTTTTACGGGCAGGACAGAGGAGACCATCACCTGGTCAGAATTGCTCGAGGTATTTAATGATACCTTCTTTCTAGTACAAGTGCATCAGGCAAAAAGGGAGCAATTTCGGACACTTTAACAAGGGAATTCTTATGTTCTGGAGTAGCAGATGAGGTTTATAGCACTCAGTCGATATGCACCCTATGTTGTATCAGATAATGCTATGATGGTCAAGTATTTTATTCGAGGCTTGAGAGTAGAAATGAAGAATGCGGTGATACCGCTGATTTGCAGGACTGTAGAGGAGGCAGCCCAGAGAGCAGCTACACTAGAAAGGTCCATTCGGACTCGGCAGGCAGGAGAGTCACGTATAGGTAGTTTTCGGCTATCGCAGCAATCCACGGGGATTAGCAAAGGAAAGCCACCAGCAGGAGCATCTTCCTGAGGTTTTAGCAAATGGGGACAAAAATTGAAGAAGGTATTTCAAGGTCGAGGAGGAAGAGGAGGTCACCAGCAGATGTTTCAGCAGGGGCGTGGCTATAGGCCAGAGGTGGAGGAATCACAATAGAGTACTGCCAGGCAGCCTACTCTTCCACCAGGATACATGTGTTATAATTGTAATCAGCCGGGGCATTTGATCCGCAATTGCCCCTATCCCCGAGAGTATGGGTATGGTAGAGGAGTACAACAGCAGCAGCCCCAGCAGCCACCAGCAGGTCGTGGTAGGGGAGCACTGCATCAGCGAGGTAGAGGTCGGGTTATGGCTATCACCCGAGCCCAGGCAGAGGCGTCAAATTTGATAGACGGTATACTACCTATCTATGATTTTTCAGCAAGAGTTTTATTTGATCCGGGTGCTTCCCATTCTTTTATTTCCGAAGAGTTTCTGGATTGTATGGTGCATCCACTAGAAGAGAAATTGTGTGAGTTGGTAGTAGAGGTTCCCTCGGGTGAGTTTATGCTCACCTCTTGTTATGTAGATGAGACTCCCATTGTGATTCAAGGGAATCAGATACCAGGTAGACTATATGCTTTGCAATTGAGATATTATGATATTATCTTGGGTATGGATTGGCTTGAGGCCTATGGAGCTATGATAGATTGCAAAAAGATGAGAATCAGGTTTTGTCATCCCGGTGGAGTAGTGTTTGAATTTTAAGGTATGCCTTTTTATACCTCCAAGATTATAATTTCAGCAAATAAAGCTAGAAAATTGTTAAATGCGGGATGTGTAGCTTATTTAGCTTCTGTAAGTTTGGTTGAGACTGGTAAATCGGTAGAAGCAGTTCCAGTAGTCAGGGAATTTGCAGATGTGTTTCCAGATGATTTGCCAGGTTTAGCTCCACAAAGAGAGGTGGACTTTACGATTGAATTGCAACCAGGAACTGTGCCAATTTCTAAAGCCCCATATAGAATGGCCCCAGCAGAATTGAAAGAATTAAATAAACAATTGCAGGAATTGTTGGAAAAAGGATTCATCAGGCCAAGTCATTCTCCGTGCGGAGCTCCAGTGTTATTTGTAAGAAAGAAAGATGGCAGCTTTAGAATGTGTATTGACTACAGAAAATTGAATGATGTCACTATAAAGAATAAGTATCCATTGCAAAGAATTGATGATTTGTTTGATCAACTCCAATCAGCTAAAGTGTTTTCCAAAAATTACTTGAGGTCGGGGTACCATCAGTTAAGAATAAGGGAGGAAGATATTGATAAGACGACATTTAGAAATAGGTATGGGCATTATGAGTTTGTGGTTATTCCATTCAGGCTAACCAATGCACCAGCAGCATTTATGAATTTGATGAACATAATTTTTCACCCCTATCTGGATCAATTTATAGTGGTTTTCATAGATGATATATTGGTTTACTCAGTATCTGAAGAAGAGCATGCAGCACATTTGAGGCTTACATTGCAACTTTTGCGGGATAATCAATTATTTTCTAAATTCAGTAAATGTGAGTTTTGGTTGAAAGAAATTTAGTTTTTGGGTCATGTTATCTCAGCAGAGGGAGTTACAGTCGATCTAGCTAAGGTAGAAGCAGTTATGAAGTGGGAAGCGCCGAAGACAATCATAGAAATTAGGAGTTTCCTAGGCTTGGCAGGTTATTACAGGTGTTTCATTTAGGATTTCTCCAGAATTGCAGCACCCATGACTAAATTGACCAGAAAAGATGTGCCATTTGTGTGGTCAAGTGACTATCAGAAAAGTTTTATGGAATTGAAAAAGAGACTTACAGCAACTCCAATATTAACATTACTAGTAGGCAATGGTGGTTTTGTGGTCTATACCGATGCATCGAGAAGAGGGCTTGGAGCAGTATTAATGCAACATGGTAAAGTGATAGCTTACGCATCCAGGCAATTAAAGCCAACAGAGGAGAACTACCCAACACATGATTTGGAGTTAGCAACAATCATTTTTGGTTTGAAAATGTGGAGGCATTACCTTTATGGTGAAAGATTTGAAATATTTATAGATCATAAAAGTTTAAAGTATATCTTTTCTTAAAAAGATTTGAATCTCCATCAGCGTAGATGGGTAGAATATTTGAAAGATTATGATTTCAGTTTGGCTTACCACCCAGGTAAGGCCAATGTAGTAGCTGATGCTTTGAGCAGAAAAGCATACATGAGTCATATGATGATAAAATAATGGAAATTATATGAGGAAATAGCAGAGAATTCACTGTATGTTCCGAGTAGTCAGCGACGAGCAGTAGTAGCTAGTAGTGCTGTAGAGCCGTCTTTGTATTGGCAGATTATTGAAGCCTAGAGAACTAATGGAAGCTTAGCAGAAATAGTGAAAATGGAAGGTGTTACCATTGATGATAATTGTGTAGTCAGGCTCAGAGGCAGGTTATATGTACCCACAGAAAGAGAAGTCAAGCAAAGAGTCCTTGAAGAGGCACATAAATCCAGATATACAATTCATCCAGGTAGCACCAAAACGTATCAAGATCAGAAAAAGTATTTTTGGTGGCCACGCATGAGAAGAGAAATAGTGGAGTTTATTGCAAGATGTACAATTTGTCAGCAAATAAAGACAGAGCATCAGAAGCCTGGAGGTTTATTATAGCCGTTACCCATTCCATAGTGGAAATGGGACGACATTGCTATGAATTTTGTGGCAGGGTTACCGAGAACAGCTACATGGCATAATGGAATATGGGTATTTGTTGATAGATTAACTAAAGTATGCAGGCTGATAGCAGTGAGTATGTCCTGGACAGTGGAAAGATTAGCAAGGATTTATGTTGACAGGATTGTTCCATTGCATGGCATCCCGAAGACAATTGTTTTTGATAGGGATCCAAGGTTTACTTCTGGTTTCTAGAGAAGCTTACAAAGAGTAATTGGTACGGAATTGAAATACAGTTCAACCTATCACCCGCAAACAAATGGTCAGACAGAAAGGACGATACAGATAATTGAAGATATGTTACGAGCTTGTTGTTTAGTGTGGGGAGGTAGTTGGGAACACCATTTAGGCATGGTCGAGTTTTCTTATAACAATAGTTATCACAACAGTATTGGAATGTCACCGTATGAAGCATTATATGGCAGGCCGTGCAGAACTCCATTAAATTGGCATGAAGTGGGAGAGAGGTAGGTAATGGGCCCTGAATTGATTCAAAAAACTACAGAAATGGTCAGATTTATCAAAGAAAAATTACAGACTGCTTAGAGTCGACAAAAAAGTTATACAGATAATCGTCGCAGGCCACTTCAGTTTGAAGTTGAAGACTTCGTCTTTCTGAGGGTTTCTCCTACTAAAGGTGTTTTAAGGTTTAGTAAGAAAGGAAAGTTAAGCCCAAGATATGTGGGACCCTTCCAAGTGCTAGAAAGAATTGGGGAGACAGCCTACAGAATTTATTTACCAGCTGATTTCACTGATGCCCATGATGTGTTCCATGTGTCCATGTTAAGAAAATGTATTGAAGATCCAGCCAAAATAGTTAGTTATCAGCGGGATGATTTGAAACCGGATATGTCTATGCCAGAATACCTAGTGCAAATCACAGGTCGCAGAACACAGAAGTTGAGAAATAAAGAAATTGAACTAGTAAAGGTCAGATGGGAAAATAGGCAGGGAGGAGAGGATACCCGAGAGTTAGCAGAGGAAATGGCTAAAGCGTATACTTACCTGTTAGAGTAAGCTTTCTAATCTTTTTAGATGGTAGTACTTGTTGTAGTGTTTAAAGCTTTAATTACTTGAATTATGTTTTGAATTTTGAGGTCGAAATTTCTTTTTAGATGATAGTAATGTAACGTCGTGCATTTTTCGGATCCTTGTGCATCGTCTTTCGGATCCTTATAGATCCTTCGTTTGGTAGTTGTGGTGGATAGTGTGTGGCCAATGTGGCGTGTTTCAGGTGTGTGGACAGGTTTGGGGTGTTTGTGGGATGGCAGGATGGGCCCAAGACACCAGTCCGTTCACTGTTTGTGAACGCGACAAGGAGGGACGTCGCGTTCAGAACATGACGGTCCTGCATGTCGCGTTCTTGTTGCCGCTCGGAGGCGGTTGTCGTCTGCATGTGCGCCGCGTGTCGCGCGCTGGGCGACCAACGGATGTTAGCCTTAAGAAGGCGACGCCTAGTTCCATCGCGAACAGGTCGCGACGGAGGGGTCCATCACGTTCTTAACTGCAGGCAGCTCTTAAACACTGGCTGGCTAGACAGAGCTGAGCACGCTCTGTTTGACCAGGGGGAGAGGCAGTAGTGGGTTTTCTGGGGCGATCCGGCGTGGGAGCGTGGTTTTTGGCGTGTTCTTGCCGCGAGGACCTTGCGTGGAGGGAGGGAAACGCTGAGGGTTTGTCGTTCTTCGCGTTCTTCGTCAAGGTAGGGGAATTCTTCCCGTTTTACACCTTGTGATTGTGTGGAATGTATGTATGTTGGTTTTTGGTGTTTAGAACAGTAGATACCATGCTAGGGTATCAATTAAAGCATGAAAAATTAGGATTAAACAGAGTTTGCATTGTTTGGGGTGGTAATCTGGAGGGGGGGTTCCCCTGATTAAGGTTTCACCTGTGAAGGTGATAGAGCCCCCTGTCGCGTTCTGAACGTGACAGGCCGACCCGTCGCGTTCATGTTGTGAAGGCGACATAACGGGGTGTCGCGTTCTGAAGGCGACACTACCCTATATCGCGACCTCAGCCGAGATGTCTCATTGTGCATGATTTCAAAGGTAAATTATTCGTTAATCGGTATTTATTGAACATGGTAAGTATGAGCGGTGCAATGGCACCTGTTGCGCTCTCAGAGCGTGTTGTTTCTGAGTTTAGCAAGTGGTTTACGTGACTGGCATGTTGTTTTCGCGGTCAGTGTGCTGTGTTCACATGGTTGAAGTGAAGTTTTATGTGGTTTGTGCAGTGTGCACGTGGTGTGTGTGTGCATGGCGAGTAGTATGACGCCTACCGCAGTTACCTCTTCAGTTGGGTGTCCCAAGTTCTGTGTGAGCCAAGAGTGTGCTCGGGGCTTGTCCTGGTACTTGTGTTGTACCGTCAAGGTCTGTGTCGTCTGTCCTGGACACCCTCACTCCATAGCTTGAGTTGTACGTCCGGCTGGGGGAAAGATGACAGTGGGACAGCGACTTGTGTGAGTTTGTTGTTTTGTCGCTTGTACCACACTCGTAGTTGGGTGTACGGACACCAGTAGACGTCACTGGTCCCCAACTAGTCATGTTACTAGTGCCTCACTCTAGGGAGCTCAGGCCAGAGTCCCTAAAGGTGCCAGGCATGGGCCCGCAGTAGTGTGGTCCGCTGTTGTGGTGTTGGATGGTCTCCACAGTTGTTTGACTTGTTCCCGTGGAGCGGCAGCTGGACCTTTCGTCCGTGGCTGTGAGGTAGACCTATGTGGTTTCTCCGAGTCAGTTGCTGATGTCGCGAACCAGTCTACGTGGCTTAAGTGTGGCAGTCTCTACTTTGGCCTGTACACCGAGTTGTGGTTTTTCCATTTACTTATTTAAATTGGTTTATGTTAACGACAAATGGTAAGTGGTATTTGCAGCTTTTATATCCTACTTAGCTCATTCTATAAATTATTGGCGTAGATTCTTGCTTACATACTTGAGTTTAGTTTGCTCGATGTTTAGGGGAGTTTCCCTATGTCACGTCCCGAGAATTACGCAGCGGATATTAATAATGCAGAATAATTCGAGTCGATATCCCGAGATGTGAATAGTCGGCAAATAAGTTTCTAGCTAGCACACACTAAATGTATAACAACATACATCATCATAGGGCCCAAACATTGAACTCAACTAATCTTGTATTCAAATCTCAACTCATTGTATTCCAAATGGAAACTATTACAAGACTAAGACTCAATAAAAAGTAAAATGTACATTAATTCCTCACTTCCTACTACATAGATCTAACACTCAAAGCGAACTACTATAACTAGACTCATAGTTGGAACGCTCATCACTCGGACACATTCCCATCCTCGACTTGCTCCTCCTCTTGAACTTCATAGTCACCTAGATTGGGTAAAAGTAGGGAATGAGCAAATTAGCCCAGTAGGATTTATATCTCAATGTGCGGGCAATGATATAAGTGATTAACAGTTTAGAACTAGGTAAGCACGATGAATGTCATGATATGCATGTACGAATAAAACTCGTTAAAACAGGATACATGAACAAGCTAGATAGAGTGATCACGATAGAACAAGATCTAGAAGGATATAACAAGATAGAACTATCAATATTTCACTTTGTACAAGGACGCAAGATTTCACTTGATATCAATAGCTTTCAAGAACGCAAGATATCACTAATTGCATTAAATGCAGGATGGCCATATCACACAAGCAAGCAAGAACGCACGAGCACGATCATGTAACACTAATTAGGCACGTAGACACTAATGTACACAATGAAAAGATCCATCAAGAATGTACACCAGGACACGTGTATGTGGTTATTGTATCTATCATTCAACATGCACGCACGACTCCCAGCGCAGATTCAACGCCAGTAATCATTATACCCCATGGTTAACAGTATATTTATGACTCTCCGTCATTGGGACTAGACTGGAGCCCTTGGACACTCGCTGTGCCCGGTCAGCATCTCACTTAAATTTTAAATGTAGATACCCACAGTCATTAATAATGGCCAATGAGAGTTTCAATAAGTAAGCATGTGTAATGTCATGTTCATGATGATGACGAGAACAAGTAATAAGTAGATTGAACATGATTTCATGATAACAATGGTCAAGAGATAAATTTGGCAGCATAACGGTACGATTTATACTTTAGTTCAATCTTTACATTAATGGCTTTAGTCTAGATTGTAAATCACACTCACGAGAACAAGATGAGAGACGAAGTGCATGCTATCTCCAGGGAACTTCAATGGTACAACCAACTCGTCGGCCATGTGGGAATCCATGGTCAGAGGAGATTTACGGAGGCCTTGGAGAAAAGGTCACTAGTCTGTTGATTCGGAATGACCGATAGAGAGCTTCCAAATCCCCAAGAAAGGGCTGCCTAGATGTGCAAATGTGTAGTGATGTACGTGTCTGAATTCACAAACCATCCGTTTCAAACTTGTGGAAAGCACTTAACATGATGGCATGCAATGAACAATGCATTTAACTACACATAGGTTTGCAAGATTTTAAGATGATAATTATCATTTTAATCAAGCTAGAACAATAACAAGAGTGAATTAGAATTTGCATGAATGATCACATCATGAAAAAAATAATTAGAATAATATTCATGTAATTATAACATTTAAATGGGTTAAACACTTTTAAGCCATTAAATAAACATCATGTAGTGATCAGACCCAAGACATGCGAATTACACACTAAATATCATGTTAAACAGGCCTCGGATAAGCTTGGAAATATGCGTCCAACACAGAGGACGCACTTAAAAATACAGGGCACAGTCAAAATAGGCGAAACAGTGAAAAATCCAAATCGCGTCTGCATGCCTGGCCGCGTTTATGATCGAATCTCGTCGGAAGACATGGACGCGTCTATAGAAAACCATTTAATAAAATGTGGGCGGGAAAAAACTCGGAAACGCGTCTGGGCCGGCCGCCGCGGTTCAGAGAGGCCCGGACTCCTAGGCGACGCGCAGACCCACGCGGGGCGTGGACTGGTCAGCGCCAGAATCGCGTCCGAGTGTGTGGACACTTTTCATGGGATCGCGTCGTTCATGGGTGACGCGATACCAGGCCATTGAAACGCGTCCTTCTAACTGGACGCGGTTCATGGTCCAGACTGAAAACGTAGGAAAACTGCACTGAGCGGGGGGGGGGGGGGGGGGGTTGATCATGCAACGCTTATATCTTATAAACTAGGGATTTTCAAACAAAAGTATTAACACGAAAGTTGTAGGGAACATGGAATAGGTGTGAACTATGATTTTTAAATAATTTTAAACAGCCTCGGGATGTGCGATAAATTGACATGAACACAAAAAGTCCCTGACAAGCGTGACTTTGGCAAAACGCCTATAATTCAAAATCTACCCATTGTAATTCGATGAAACTAGTGGGAAACAAAAGTTGACTTGATGCTCTACTCATTGGTATGGGATATGTTAAGGTTTGGCCCGAGAAAACTTACCTTTTTGGTTGATGAAGTCTCATTCTTTAGAAATCTCTTGTTCAGACCACTGTTTGAAAAACACCTAATACTCCGTGTATACTGCATGAAAATTGGGCATTCCACTTGGGTTAGAATGTAGACTTGACCCTCTTTCCGGGGGTATAAGCCTTGCAACGTTTGGTTATGATTTGACTCACCTATGGTCGACCACAAGAAGGGTTGTCTGCACAGGTTGAAGCAGAACGCAGCAGGGAAGAAGCTCCGAGTTGGGGCGGTTTCCTCCTCCCTTGGGTGCTCAAGACCAGCCTCCCACGACCCCAACAATGTATATTTTCGTTCCCTAGGTTTTGGTGGAGAGTATTTAAGCAACTATGGTGTTTAAGAGTCCTATTGTGACAAGGAAACTAGGGTTGCGGTTTTGGCTTATTAGTTTCCTAATCTGAGGATTTCTTCCTCCATTAGAGTGTGTGAGGCTTTAGGAAACCTCCCACCATAGTTAAGCATGAATTGGGTTGCCAAGAATGCATGTTCTCATCCGAATTCAACTCTAATTGCCTCTTTCTAATTTCAGCTTATTTAAGCTACGAATTTCCATGCATTTTCTTGCTTCATTTGATTTTTGGGCCAAATAATGTCCATTGGCCCAATTATGATATTGATTCATTAATATATAATGTTAGAAGTTTCTACAACATTTTTATTTAATTTATGGTTGCGTCGTATTTCTGTGTTAACTGTTTTCCGACTTGTTTCCTAATTTGGATAATCGGTCACAATAACTCTTAAACCTAGCCCAAATACTTTTATTAACCCAAATTTATTGATGGGTCATCATAGGATATTATTTTAAGTACATATATGATTTTATTTAATTTTCTGACTCATCCAAGTACGTGTGATAATGATTTTTTGACATATTCATGAATTACGATAATAAGTCGCGAAACACTTTAAACTTGGCTAATGTAACTTTTCTTGGCACAAATGTCTTTGTGAAACATTTAGTAATAATGTTTGGGGTTGATTTATAATTATTATGGAATTTTCTGATGTGTTTTAGCACATACGATAGATGCACGTATGTTTTAAATAATATGATATTATGGAAATTATTTATTTCCATTTATTAAAATTTTTACATATTAAATTTTTCGGGGTGCTACACGCTCCCCCACTTAAGAGAATTTGGTCCCCAAATTCATAGATCATTAATTGGCTTTTGATAGTTATGATTCTTGAGCTCGTTTCGGATTTAATTCATCTAACTTGTTACCACATCGTGGATGCTAGTCTAACATCTACACCTATGGCCACCCGTACTATTCATTTGGTTCTTTCCACTCCTGTTTTCCTTCCACGGTTGTTATAACTCCATCTTAATCCTCCAGATGAACTATGGTATAATTACTAGATTATTCCTTTCTAATTTCTCCTTAATGATCTCCCCTACTTAGAAATGTACTCATAAGAAAAGCATCTTAAGATCAGTCTAGGGGTTTAACAATCATACCTCCTTCCGGAAGCTCCGCTTGCGTTATTGCATTCACACGTCCTTGACGCTTTACCACTCCTTGGTTCCTTCTAGGTTGGTCTTTCAGCATGGGACAGTTCGGTATACGATGTTCATGACTCCCACATCGCAGGAAAGCCCCGGCCTTCTTCCAGCACTTGTCCGCTTGGTGCCCAGGCTTGTTGCAAATTTTACAATATTCCACTGTCATTGTTCCTTCTACTTTGATCTTTTTCTCCATGCCATAGTCCTTCCCAGTGGTTGGCCTTTCGTTGTTGTTATTGGGGAAAGTTCCAGTTGTATCGATTAGGTCGGCTTTGAGATGTCTTTCCCCCTTATGCCTTCCACCTTAGCCATAGTGTCTTCTACCACTTGAGCTCTTTGGACCATCTCAGGGTAGGTTTGGATGTTGTGTGGTCCGAGCTTTTCAATGAACATGTGCCTGAGCCCATCCATGAAACGGTTAGCCTTTAATCTTTCCGTTCTCACCAGGTGTGGGGCATACACAGCTAGACGCATGAACTAAGCCTCATACTCAGCCACAGACATTCCTTTCTATTTTAGAGTGGCAAACTCCGCTGCCTTCTTCTCCTTAACTCTCTGAGAGAAATACTTTCCCCAGAATATCTCCAGGAATCCGGCCCACTCGAATTCGCCAACATTAGGCAGGTGGGTCGATGTGGCCTTCCACCATGCTCAGACATCCTTAGTGAATTGAAAAGTGGCCAGTACCACCTTCTCCCTGTTAGTGCATTGCATCACTTGGAAAATTCGTTCTATCTTCTCTTGTCAATTCTCTGCTTTATCCAGATCAGGGGATCCAGAGAAGCGAGGAGGGTTTAAACTCCTAAAATTACGATGTCGATCACCGGCTCTGTTCCTAGCTGCAGCAGCCTGATTTCCAGCCTAAACCACAATTTATAAAGCCTGAGTCAATCCAGCTACGGTTTCTTGCATAGCTTGCCACTGGTTGCGAGCCATTGCAGTTGAGTGTAAGAGTTATGAAGGTTCTTGAGAAAAGGATGGAAACCAATTAATGTCTCTAGATACATTATCAGAGTCAATGGGTAGGAGTGATTTGTTCATTCTATGATATTCCCAGTCTATACCCATTCTCACCAGGTACTATATTTAATTTCCAATACCTAGGTTCCATAGGTATCTCCTAATCCTGAGACATATATCCTATTTGGTATTCCTAGGCTCTGATACCACTAAACTGTCACGTCCTGAGAATTACCCAGTGAATATTAATAATGCGGAATAATTCAAGTCGATATCCTGAGACGTGAACAGTCGGCAAATAAGCCTCTAGCTAGCACGCACTAAATGTATAACAACATACATCATCATAGGGCCCAAACATTGAACTCAACTAATCTTGTATTTAAATCTCAACTCATTGTATTCTAAATGGAAACTATTGTTGCCCAGTTGACGAGCCCAGAGGGGGGGTGAATGGGTCTTTTAAAATTAATCTAGAAGATACCTGTAATAAAAAACGATCACACAAACGTTCTTCGAACTATGTCAGTTACAGTTAGATTAAATAACACTCACACAAGGAAGACAATCACACAACACAAGGATTATCCTGGTTCGAACTTCCTTTCCTTAGGAGTCCTACGTCCAGTCCCTGAGCTACAACTCAGGATTTTACTAATTAGGGAACAGTCCCCCTAAGGACGCTACAAACACCCAGCTTAGCTGGTCTTCCTTCACCCTTGAAGGGATCAACACCCTGGATACCATCAGGTCTTCCTTCACACCCGAAGGGAACAACACCCTGGATACCACCAGGTCTTCCTTCACACCCGAAGGGAACAACACAGAGAAGAATGAATGACTTTCAAGCCCCTAAATCTAGCTCTTGATAAGCGAGGATCTGAAGCAACTAGAACTAAGAGCAAGAACATTATAAACAATTCACACTCTCAGAACTATACAAGCTCTCTCAAGTTTTTCACAAGACTGATGGAGAGCAAAGGAGCAAAAGCTAGGAGGAGTGAAGGATCTTGGCTCTCAATTTTCTTCAGAAGAATTTGAATGCTTTTCTTGAACGTTATGTCTTCTGTTCTTCTGACTTGTATATATATATCTTCAATTTGAAATATAGACGTTAAAGAGTCCGTTGTCTCTCTTTTGAGTAGTCGTTAGACTGAATGACATCTGGAGTCTTGGAAGCTTCCTGTCACAGTCTTTTGATCACATGAGCACGCAAAGAGATGAGATCTTCAAAGATATCCGATGGCTTCTATTTGCTTAACGTTGTACCAAGAAGCTGGTTCAGAGGTCTGCACAGATGTCAATCTTAAATAGCAGACAGATAGGCTGTCTCTGATGTCAGTCAACGTCAGTAGCAATAGTCAAGAAAATAGTAATGCCAAATGGCTTAAGTCTAAAAGACGTTATCAGAGTAGGCACGATAAAGGATGATATGGTCTGCATGCATGCAGAGATATGTTCAGATCTCATAAATGCAAAAGCGTCAGAGAGATATCTATGTGGACTTTGACTGGTCAATGCTTTAAGACAATAAGATATCAAGATATGAAATCGATAACTGAATGACTTATGAAATCGTTATAGCAAATTGTTATGAACATTTATCAAGTCGTTATGAATTCTGAAGAAGTCGTTACGAGTATCAAAGAAATCGTTACGAGAACTAAGAAATCGTTATGGCTACCAAGTCGTTACGAGTATCAAAGAAATCGTTACGAGAACTAAAGAAATCGTTACGGCTACCAAGTCGTTACAAGTATCAAAGAAATCGTTACGAGAACTAAAGAAATCGTTATGGCTACCAAGTCGTTACGAGTATCAAAGAAATCGTTACGAGAACTAAAGAAATCGTTACGGCTACCAAGTCGTTACGAGTATCAAAGAAATCGTTACGAGAACTAAAGAAATCGTTACGGCTGCCAAGTCGTTACGAGTATCAAAGAAATCGTTATGATAACTTATGAAGTCATTACAACTAATAAGTCGTTGCGAGTTCTAAAGAAATCGTTATGATAACTTATGAAGTCGTTACAACTAATAAGTCGTTGCGAGTTCTAAAGAAATCGTTATGATAACTTATGAAGTCGTTACAACAAGTAAGTCGTTGCGAGTTCTAAAGAAATCGTTATGATAACTTATGAAGTCGTTACAACAAGTAAGTCGTTGCGAGTTCTAAAGAAATCGTTATGATAACTTATGAAGTCGTTACAACAAGTAAGTCGTTGCGAGTTCTAAAGAAATCGTTATGATAACTTATGAAGTCGTTACAACTAATAAGTCGTTGTGACATCGACTTGATTGAAACAACTTGACTTTTCAGTCTTATAAGAAAATCGTTATGAACTTCAACAGAAATCGATATGGATTTAGAGAAATCTCATGTTGAAAAGATTAAAGCTTCAGAGTAGTAAAGCATACCTTTATTGGCTTGTTTGACCTCGGTATTTTCCTGTACTTAAGACTTATGAAATATTCATCAGATATAATTGATAAATTCTTGTTTGGTTTTGTTAATCATCAAAATATGTATATTTATATAATTAATTAAAATTGCATGGGGACAGACTGATCATCAATCTCCCCCTTTTTGGTGATGACAAAACTAAACAATAAGCATGGATAAAAATATCTGAATTTTGTACTGTTCTCCCCTTTTTGTCATTAAGCAAAAAGATAAACTTTGACAAAGAAAGAAGAGAGAAAGAGAAATAGAGAATACACAAGGTCATGTCATTTACTGAGGAGGTACAGGTAAATAGAAGGCAGGAGACAACAGAGAGGCAAAATGGGAGATGGTTTCCCATGCCTGAACTTCCTGCTCTTCAAAGAGATTTTTAAAAGCGCCAAAAGACACAGAGTAAGAGGGTCCCATGGTGGGAGTCATCCGTTTGAGATGAAGATCTAGATGCTGATAGAGAAGATCAGCATATGCATCCTTGTCTATGGTCATCTTGAGAAAACGAGAGGTGCCAAAGCTGGCACAGGAGAGGAACTGATCCATGGTGACAGGGTAGTGATTTTGGTGAGCTCTGAGAGCTTGGTGCAAAGTCACATACACTTTGTATCTTTCTTCCCAGACCTTGAATGGGTCATTAACAAGATTAATGGAGTTCATATCTAGGAAAGTGCTGGAGAAATAGCTGGTTTGCCTTCCCTGGCCTGAGCTTCATTGAGATCTGACAACTGCTGAGCGGACAGGGGGTAGAACTTGGACCAGTCAGAGGATGTGAGCCTTTCACATTCAGACAGGATAGGGAAGAGAACTTCAGCCTTTACATGGCCCTGGTGATATTCCTGAATAGGAATCTAGAAAAGGACACCAGATAGCCTTTCTGCACTTTAATTCTGCCCAAGACTCTGGCAAAACGCTTGAAAATGATGGATCCTACAGAGGATTCCATAACTAGAAAGTGAATTTGAGGAAGTGCTATCTCCTCAGGTATTTGAAGTGTAGCAAAATCTACCTGAATATCTGAAGTGTGAGAGATAAGTGGAGACAAAGCTGAATGGCCTTCCTGAACTGACAGAGCTGAACTTCTGGAAGTATGAATATATCTGTAGTTGTTGAAGACATGAAGTGCCTGATCATCTTAATTTCCGACTCAGAGAGAGAGTCAAGGAGTGGTCCCTTGGAGGAAATCTGGCAGATTTGGCAAGAATGAACTTCTTGAGAAGATCCTTGTGACCTTTGCCCCACTGCTCTTCAGATTTGGAGTGAGCAAGAGAGAAAATTTTGGATTTTTCGGTTTTTGAAAGAGAAGTATAAGGGAAAATGGTGTGCAAATGATCGGTAAGGTTTTGAAAGGGAAGGTTGATGATGGTGGCATAAGCAACTTTGGAAAGGTATTCCCTATACAGTGGGTTATGTTTGTTGTCCACTGTGAGAGAAAACCATAAAGGAGGGTATTTGGGTTCAGAGGAAGAGGAAGAGGTAGAAGTAAGTTTCCTCTTCTTGGAGGCAGGAATAGAAGGATCTGCCCTGTGAACATGTTCTCCCACTTTCAACACAGACCTGAGGATCCCTTCCTCAAATTCATCCTTTATCTTTTCAATAAAGGAGAATTGAGTTGAGCATGTTCAGGTATGATAGTGATGAAAGATGGGGGAGGAGGAGGATGAAGAAAAGAGTGTGAAGTAGTATGGAGATCATCAGTTGGTCCAAGTGAGGGACCAGAGGAGGAGGAGGATGATGCTCCAGCTGAGGATGCTGGAGGGCCTCAAATATAGGGAAGGAGAAGGAATGGTGGACTGAAATGGTGTAGGAGAGGAAATGGGTCTAGATTGGGGCTTCTTGAAGGTTTGAGGAGGAGGTGCTGTAGGAGCTGATGGTGGAGTTGGAGGAATAGGTGTGTGAGAGGGGGAAGAGGAAGTTGGGGGCTTGGGTGCCAAGATCTCTTCTGCCTCTATCTGCACAGACTCATCTCCAATGGTCCGGATCCTTGCTCAGATGGCCCTGTTGGCCCTGCATCCTGATCAGCTGGCCCTGTTGGCCCTACCTCTTGTGATGCTGTGCTGCTTCTGGTGCTGCTGCTGATGCTGCTGCTTCTGGTGCTGCTTCTGGTGCTGCTGCAGGTGATGCTGCTGCTTTGGTGGAGGAGGAGCGGAGCTCCAACTGCCTTGATAATATCTGAGAGCATGCCTTTCATGCTGCTCATTTCTTGTTAAACCATTTCATAGCATTTCTGATTTGGGCTAACTCTTTGTTGGCTGAAGCTTGACTCAGAAAATAGAGTTGACATCTGACTGGAGAGCATAATAGTTCACCTTGAACATTCAGCCTTTCAATCACTGGCTTCAAGTTTATGACAATTTTCTGCTTAACTTGCCTCTCAAATGGAGAGTCAGCCAGGAGAGGAATCCAGAGGCAACCTCTTTTCCTTTCTTCAAGCCTTCATTTTCTGGAGGAGGTTGATCATCATCTGAGCTCGAAGAGCTTGCAGTCTCCCCTTCTCTGTGATCCAGATTTGAAGAATCTCCATGATTTCATCCTTGTCAACATCTGGAGTTGCGTCTACTGAACCTTCTTTTGATAGCTCCCCCTCAATAGGAGCATCTTCTTCATCTGATACTTGCTCCCCCTGACTGGGAGCAGATTCCAATACAGAATCTCCTTGGGCAGCTAGGTGCTCTACCTCTACTGGAACATCTTCCATTTGTTCATCATGTGGCCTGATGCCACAGTCTCATCTGCAACTCTGCTACTTGTTTCTGGAGCACTTGAAGTAAAAGGAATTGAATCTATGATGTCTGCCAGAATCGATGCAACTACAATTGAGGGATGTGGGTCCTCAACTGGAATAATGTCCTCTGGGAGGAGATCCTCAATTCTTCTGTCTGCAAAGGTGAATTGATTCTTCTGGAAACCTGAAGCTTCTACAGACGCCCTTTCTTCTTCTACTGCACTTTCAGACTGAACTTCTGCAAAGGAGGGTCCTGAAGATTCTGCTGCTTCAACTGCTGGAGCTACAATTGACTCCACTGGCAATTCTGGAGTCATATCTGCTGATCCCATCCCGGATGAACAACGGAGGTGTCGATAATGATGGCTTCGCCTTCAGCAACTGAAGCCTTGAACCAAACACCACTTTCCACAGAGAAACCACTCTTCTTCAGGTTCCTAGACCTGATTGCTTGGCCCATTTTCTCTACAACTGCCCCAGAGAGATCAACACCGAAGTGTTTGAAGATCTTGGTGAGTAGGTGGGCATAAGGCAGAGACACATTTAACTTACTCTTGGTGTCCCAAATCTGATCTCTTGCAAACTTCATTCTTTCCATTATCACTGCGGCCATATTTATCTCCTTATTCTGAATGGCCCAGTACATCATGTCCGAATCGGCCTTTGTGCAAGATGAAAACGTTGCACTTCTGGGAACTAGGATTTGACAGACAATAAAATGGAGAAGACGATTGAAGGCGGATAGTTGATTTATATCGATTTTCCGTCTCTCAGCTTGAATCCTGGCCCGATAATTCCCAATCCTTTCACTTGGGCATCCACAGTGTGAACCCCACTAAATCCGGAAGTCTTTACATTGAACAACATTTTTAGCAACTCAGGGTCTATTCTAATCATTGTTCCCTTTACTGAAGAAACAAGAGACCCATCTTCTATTCTCATACACACAAAAAAGGCTTTTACCAAGTCCGGATAACTGACCTCTGAAAAGGTGGAAATTTCTGTCCACTGCATCTGATTGATCAAATCTACTACACTGCTCATTCCACTTTTCCTCAGATTAGCGACATCTACTTCTTTGTTGCCACAGAGCTTTGTCTTCACAAAGGTAAATCTCTCCTGCTGCTCAGGAGTGAGGAACTCGGCGCTGTAGCCACCCAAACTGCCGGCGATGATAGGTGCGGCCATAGATTCAGGTGGGAAAGGCAACGGAGGGTGGAGACGGAAGGTGAGGAGAAAGAATCCTCAAGAAATTTTGCGGGAAGTAGAGGAAGATTCAAATTTGCAGAGGATTGAGATGGAGTTGTTAGGGCATCGGCTCAAGCGGCAGGATAAAAGAGGGGAAAAAGGTAGACGATGAGACACGAATCGTTCTGTCATCGATTTTATGAATAAATTAATGCTACGTGGAAAGTGAGGCGCCAAGCGGCGGAGAAAACGACAAAAGGTTTTGACTGTTCAAACGGACTTCAATGAGAGAGAGTTTACTACAATACAATTTGAATTTCTTTGCTTATTGCCATAAAAAAATTACTTTAATTCTAAGAATTTAATGTGCCACTTGTAAGCAAACTTTTATCACAAATTGCACATGCCTAATTCCCTTCTAAGAGATGTAAATCTCTCTTCAGGTAAGGCTTTTGTGAAAATGTCTGCTAATTGGCCATTTGTATCAATAAGGATATTTCAATGTTTCCATTTGCAACATGATCACGAATAAAATGATATCTAACCTCAATATGTTTGGTCCTTGAGTGCTGAACTGGATTCTTGGTGAGATTAATGGCACTGGTGTTGTCACACAGCAACGGAATTGATTTGATATTTAATCCAAAGTCCTCAAGTTGTTGCTTTATCCATAAGAGTTGAGTGCAGCAACTTCCAGCAGCCACGTACTCAGCTTCAGCTGTAGAGAGTGCTACTGAATTTTGTTTCTTTGAGGACCAAGATATCAACACCCTGCAAGGAACTGACAACAACCACTGGTGCTCTTTCTATCTAATTTGCATCCAGCATAGTCAGCATCAGAGTAACCTACTAGACTAATTTCACATTGTTTTGGATACCATAGACCTAAGTCATGAGATCTTGCTAGATATCTAAATATTCTTTTCACAGAAATTAAATGTGATTCTTTAGGATCTGCCTGATATCGAGCACACATGCATACACTAAATAAAATATCAGGTCTACTAGCTGTTAAATAAAGGAGTGAACCTATCATACCTCTGTAGATCTTTTGATCTACTTTCTTACCATCTTTGTCACTGTCCATTCTTGTTGATGTACTCATTGTGTCGACAGTGGCTTGGTATTTTCGAATCCAAATTTCTTCAATAGTTCTTTTGTGTACTTAGCTTGACTGATGTGAGTTCCTTCCTTTCCTTGTTTGATTTGAAGTCCAAGGAAATAGTTGAGTTCTCCCATCATACTCATTTCAAATTCTCCCTGCATTAACTTTTCAAAATACTTGCAAAGAGACTCATCAGTAGAACCAAAAATGATATCATCTACATAGATTTGAACCAATAGGATGTGTTTGACTTTTGACTTTATAAAAAGAGTACTATCTACCTGACCTCTACTGAAACCATGATTTAGAAGGAAAGAGCTAAGCCTTTCATACCAGGCTCTAGGTGCTTGCTTTAAACCATATAATGCCTTGTGAAGTTTGAAAACATGATTAGGAAATTCTGTGTCATCAAAGCCCGGAGGTTGTTCCACATAAACTTCCTCTTTTATGAAACCATTTAAGAATGCGGATTTAACATCCATTTGAAATAGTGTCAAGTTTAAAGCAGATGCATATGCAAGTAATATTCTAATGGCCTCAAGTCTAGCTACAGGTGCATAGGTTTCATCGAAATCTATGCCTTCCTCTTGAGAATAGCCTTGAGCTACCAATCTGGCCTTGTTTCTTAAGATTGCACCAGTTTCATCCAGTTTATTTCTGAACACCCATTTGGTGCCAATGACTGGATGGTCTGATGGTCTAGGAACAAGTGACCATACTTGGTTTCTCTTGAATTGATTTAATTCATCTTGCATGGCTACTATCCAAGATTCATCAGAGAGAGCTTCATTGACTGTCCTAGGCTCTATCTGAGAAACAAAGGCTAAATAATCACAAGGAATAACATTACCTCTTGTTCTTACCCCAATGGATGGATCACCAATGATATTTTCAAGTGGGTGATCTTTCTTGTATCTCCACTCCTTTGGAAGGTTTTCATGAGCAACTTCTTCTTGTTGTAATTCTTCCAGAGGTGGATCATCCTTGTCCTCAATTGATGCATCTTTTAGTTTCTTGGATAGTTCTTCTGCATCATCATCGTCACTATCTACTCCCTTTCTCAAGGAAGGGTTAGTTTCATCAAAAATAATGTGCACAGATTGTCAATCAACAAGGTACGTTTATTAAATACTCTATAGCCTTTAGGTTTAGACGTGTACCCCATGAAGATGCCTTCATCTGATTTGGCATCCAACTTACCAATGTCCCTTTTTCCATTGTTGTGAAAAGCAAGGGCATCCAAAGGTTCTGAAGTGGCTGATCTGAGGCTTCTTCCCTTTGAATAGTTCATATGCAGTCTTCTTCAGGATTGGCCTGATCATTACTCGGTTGATAATGTAGCTTGCTGTATTGACTGCTTCAGCCCAAAAGTATCTAGGCAGATCATATTCTGAGAGCATAGTTCTTGCCATGTCCAAAAGAGTTCTGTTCTTCCTTTCAGCGATGCCATTCTGTTGAGGTGTCCTTGGTGCTGAGAAATTGTGCTCAATTCCCTGATCATCACAAAATCTAGAAAATCTTTCATTTTGAAATTCACCACCATGATCTGATCTGAATAGACACAATGCTGAACTTCTGATCTTTCTGAACTTTCTTACTGAAGCTGACGAAACTTTCAAAAGTATCATCTTTATGTTCTAGGAAAGATACCCATGTAAATCTTGAGTAGTCATCAACTATGACAAATCCAAAATTCTTTCCTCCAAGACTGGTAGTCCTCATTGGCCCAAATAGATCCATATGAAGGAGCTCTAAGGGTTTTGAGGTGGTCACCATCGTCTTTGACTTGAAGGAGACTTTGGTGTGCTTTCCCTTAGCACAAGGTTTACATACACCTTCCAACTTTGTACTGACCTTAGGTAGACCTTGCACAAGATTCTTCTTTAGCAATTTTCTCATGCCATCTATGCTGCAATGTCCAAGTCGTCTGTGCCATAATTCTGTGGATTTATTTTTATTTGCTGCCAGGCAAACATTTTGAACCTTGAGTTCTTCAAGATAGAGCACATACAAATTCTTTTCTCTATTAGCTTCAAAGATGACTGTTCCATCCTTCAGTATACTGCACTTTGACTCTTGAAACTTGATCTGATGGCCTCTGTCGCACAGCTGGCTAATGCTGATGAGATTGTGCTTCAATCCCTTGACTAGTAGCACATCTTCTATGACTGTTTTTCCTTTGTTATTCACAGAGCCACTGCCTACTACGATTCCTTTTCCATTATCTCCATAGGTAACTGTTCCATCTTCAGCTTGGAGATGAGAAAAACAACTTCTGGTTTCCTGTCATATGTCTTGAGCACCCACTATCCAAATACCATTTGGATGCTCGAGGGTTAACCTGAAATAAAGACATCAAGCTTTAGGTACCCAAATTCTTTTGGGTCCTGATTGGTTAGTATCATTAATTTTACCTTTTAATATCCATTTTTTATGTCTTGTTGGGCATGTAGTTATAATATGTCCTAACTTATTGCAGTGACTACAGCAGGATAACTTAGTTACTCTTTCTATGTATTTAAAATCAGCTTTGTATGCTACATCTTGTTCGGGTACAAATTTTGGTGTTGGATATGTTTTAGGATAGACTTTGGTTTCTTCATTATCTGGGGGTGTATATCCTAACCCATTTTTCTTCTTACCTGATCTCCTAGCACCTTTTAATATTAGAGAGTTTTTACCATTGTAAATTTTCTAGTGTGCTTGATAGTTTATCATTCTCTTTATTTAGTTTTTAATTTCTTTTCTTAATTCATCTGCACTTTCCTATTTTTCTAGTTTAGTTATTTGTTCATTTTTAACTTTTAGGTCTTCACATAACAGTTCATTTCTTCGTTTAAGTTCAATTATTTGACTTTCTAATTGTTCATTTTCTGATTTTAGATCTGAGTTTGTATTTTCTATACAGACTATGTTTTTTTACTTACTTTAATAGTTTAGTTACTTCTTTATATTTTTCATAAAGTTCGTTAAAGGCCTCTTCTAGACTATCGGAGTCTGAACCATTGCATGAATCAAAAGATGAGTCAGAAGTTACCTTTTCTTCAGTGTTTGCCATGAAGGCCAAGTGGGCTTTTTCTTCATCGCTGCAGGAGCTTGACTCACTATCTGAGTCGCTACTGTTTTCCCATGCTGCTGCCATTGCTTTCTTTTGTATTTTCTAAACTTCTTGGAACTGTCCTTCTTCCTGAACTCTGGCTTCTTTAACTTAGGACACTCAGTCTTAATGTGTCCTGGCTTCTTACATTCATAGCAGATGGGTTCTGCTTTCTTCATTTCTTTTCCATCTGGCTTCTTGAAATCCTTATTCTTTTTGAAATACCTTCTACCAGATTGAATTTCTTCTTTTTAGCCAAAATTCGCTGTAACCTTCTAGATAACATAGCTTCTCATTCTCGCTGTCTGCATCACTTTCGCTTTCAGCTGAGCTTGCATCTGGTGAATCTTCTTCAGCTTTTAAGGCGTTGGAGTGCTTCTTTCTGCTAGAGGACTCTCCTAGCCTTTCCATATTGATTTCATGGGCCATGAGGGACCCAATGAGCTTTTCTACAGACATTCTCTTCAGATCATTAGCTTCTTCTATTGCTGTGACTTTTGGAGTCCATGAGGACGGTAAGGATCTAAGTATCTTTCTTACCATATCTCCCATCTCATAGACTTTCCCCAGGCTAGCCAGTCCATTTGTGATGTCAGTGAACCGGCTGAACATTTGAGTTATGGACTCACTTGATTGCATCTGAAATCTTTCATATTGAGTGACCAGAATATCGATTCTTGTTTCCTTCACCTTGTCTGTGCCTTCATAAGTAATCATGAGCTTTTCCCACATTTCCATTGATGATTTGCAGGCTGAAACTCTGTTGAATTCCTTCTTACTTAGAGCACAGCATAGGATACTCTTTGCTTTGCAATTCAGGGAAATCTTCTTCCTGTCATCATCTGTCCATTGTGCTTTCTCACTTGTGACTAACAGATCACCTTCTTCTACTATGGACCAAATTTGATAATCGTGTCCTTGTAAAAAGTATTCCATTCTGGTCTTCCAGTAAGGATAATCTTCACCATCGAAGAGAGGGGGTCGGTTGACGGACTGACCTTCAAAGTTACCTTGGGCTGCCATGATCTTTACTCTTCAGATCGTTGGATCCTTTCTTTGTCGAAGAGACTTGCTCTGATACCACTTGTTGCCCAGTTGACGAGCCCAGAGGGGGGTGAATGGGTCTTTTAAAATTAATCTAGAAGATACCTGTAATAAAAACAATCACACAAACGTTCTTCGAACTATGTTAGTTACAGTTAGATTAAATAACAATCACACAAGGAAGACAATCACACAACACAAGGATTATCCTGGTTCGGACTTCCTTTCCTTAGGAGTCCTACGTCCAGTCCCTGAGCAACAACTCAGGATTTTACTAATTAGGGAACAGTCCCCTAAGGACGCTACAAACACCCAGCTCAGCAGGTCTTCCTTCACCCTCGAAGGGAACAACACCCTGGATACCACCAGGTCTTCCTTCACACCCGAAGGGAACAACACCCTGGATACCACCAGGTCTTCCTTCACACCCGAAGGGAACAACACAGAGAAGAATGAATGACTTTCAAGCCCCTAGATCCAGCTTTGATAAGCGAGGATCTGAAGCAACTAGAACTGAGAGCAAGAAGATTATAAACAATTCACACTCTCAGAACTATACAAGCTCTCTCAAGTTTTCACAAGACTGATGGAGAGCAAAGGAGCAAAAGCTAGGAGGAGTGAAGGATCTTGGCTCTCAATTTTCTTCAGAAGAATTTGAATGCTTTTCTTGAACGTTATGTCTTCTGTTCTTCTGACTTGTATATATATATCTTCAAATTTAAATATAGACGTTAAGGAGTCCGTTGTCTCTCTTTTGAGTAGTCGTTAGACTGAATGACATCTGGAGTCTTGGAAGCTTCCTGTCACAGTCTTTTGATCACTTGAGCATGCAAAGAGATGAGATCTTCAAAGATATCCGATGGCTTCTATTTGTTTAACGTTGTACCATGAAGCTAGTTCAGAGGTCTGCACAGATGTCAATCTTAAATAGCAGACAGATAGGCTGTCTCTGATGTCAGTCAACGTCAGTAGCAATAGTCAAGAAAATAGTAATGCCAAATGGCTTAAGTCTAAAAGACGTTATCAGAGTAGGCACGATAAAGGATGATATGGTCTGCATGCATGCAGAGATATGTTCAGATCTCATAAATGCAAAGCGTCAGAGAGATATCTACGTGACTTTGACTGGTCAATGCTTAAGACGAATAAGATATCAAGATATGAAATCGATAACTGAATGACTTATGAAATCGTTATAGCAAATTTTTATGAACATTTATCAAGTCGTTATGAATTCTGAAGAAGTCGTTACGAGTATCAAAGAAATCGTTACGAGAACTAAAGAAATCGTTACGGCTACCAAGTCGTTACGAGTATCAAAGAAATCGTTACGAGAACTAAAGAAATCGTTACGGCTACCAAGTCGTTACGAGTATCAATGAAATCGTTATGAGAACTAAAGAAATCGTTACGGCTACCAAGTCGTTAAGGGTATCAAAGAAATCGTTACGGCTACCAAGTCGTTACGAGTATCAAAGAAATCGTTACGAGAACTAAAGAAATCATTACAGCTGCCAAGTCGTTACGAGTATCAAAGAAATCGTTATGATAACTTATGAAGTCGTTACAACTAATAAGTCGTTGCGAGTTCTAAAGAAATCGTTATGATAACTTATGAAGTCGTTACAACAAGTAAGTCGTTGCGAGTTCTAAAGAAATCGTTATGATAACTTATGAAGTCGTTACAACAAGTAAGTCGTTGCGAGTTCTACAGAAATCGTTATGATAACTTATGAAGTCGTTACAATAATAAGTCGTTGCGAGTTCTAAAGAAATCGTTATGATAACTTATGAAGTCGTTACAACTAATAAGTCGTTGTGACATCGACTTGATTGAAACAACTTGACTTTTCAGTCTTATTAAGAAATCGTTATGAACTTCAACAGAAATCGATATGGATTTAGAGAAATCTCATGTTGAAAAGATTAAAGCTTCAGAGTAGTAAAGCGTACCTTTATTGGCTTGTTTGACCTCGGTATTTCCTGTACTTAAGACTTATGAAATATTCATCAGATATAATTGATAAATTCTTGTTTGGTTTTGTTAATCATCAAAATATGTATATTTATATAATTAATTAGAATTGCATGGGGATAGACTGATCATCAACTATTACAGGATGACTCAATAGACTGATACATCAACTATTAAGGACAAGACTCAATAAAAAGAAAAAGGTACTTTATTCCTTCACTTCCTACTACATGGATCTACACTCAAAGCAAGTACTATACTAACTCTATTGGAACGCTCATCACTCGGACGCATTCCCATCCTCGACTTGCTCCTCCTCTTGAACTCATAGTCACCTGATTGGCAAGTAGGGAATGAGCAAACTAACCCAGTATGATTTATATCTCAATGTGAGAGCAATGATATAAGTGATTACTTTAGACTAGGTAAGCACGATGAATGTCATGATATGCATGTATAATAAACTCGTTACAACATGAATACATGAACAGCTAGATGAGTATCACGATAGAACAATATCTAGAAGGATATAACAAGATAGAACTAGCATATTTCACTTGTACAGCACGCAAGATTTCACTTGATGTCCATAGCTTTCAAGACACAAAGATATCACTAATTACATTAAATACAGGATGGGGCCATATCACGCAAGCAAACAATAACGCATGAGCACGATCATGTAACACAAATTAGGCACGTAGACACTAATGTACACCAAGAAAAGATTCATCAAGAATGTACACCAGGACACGTGTATGTGGTTATTGTATCTATCATTCAACATGCACACACGACTCCCAGCGCAGATGCAACGCCAGTAATCATTATACCTCATGGTTAACAGTATATTTATGACTCTTCGTTATTGGGGCTAGACTGGAGCCCTTGGACACTTTCCGTGCCCGGTCAGTATCTCACTTAAATTTAATGGAATACTCACATTCATTAATAATGTTCAATGAGAGTTTCAATAAGTAAGCATGTGTAATGTCTGTTCATGATGATGACAAAAACAAGTAATAAGATATTGACATGATTTCATGATAACAATGGTCAAGAGATAAATTTGGCAGCATAACGGTATGATTTATACTTTACTTCAATCTTTACATTAATGGCTTTAGTCTAGATTGTAATCACCTCACGAGAACAAGATGAGAGAGGAAGTGCATTCTATCTCCAGGGAACTTCAATGGTACAACCAACTCGTCGGCCATGTGGGAATCCATGGTCAGAGGAGATTTACGGAGGCCTTGGAGAAAAGGTCACTAGTCTGCCGATTCGGAATGACCGATAGAGAGCTTCCAAATCCCCAAAAAAGGGATGCCTAGATGTGCAAGTGTGTAGTGATGTACGCGTCTCAATTCACAAACCATCGGTTTCAAACTTGTGGAAAGCACTTAACATGATGGCATGCAATGAACAATGCATTTAACTACACATGGGTTTGTAAGATTTTAAGATGATAATTATCATTTTAATCAAGCTAGAACAGTAACAAGAGTGAATCACAATTTGCATGAATGATCACGTCATTAAGAAAGCAATTATGTAAGGCCCTCGAATTTTGTTGCGTTATTGTATTGCATGTAAATAATTCATGTTGTGTATGTACGTATGTAAATATCTACGTAGTACTAGTTAGTATACTATTGCATGCATGTGTATAACTAGATGTAAATAATGTATGAATGGTATGATGAGTGTGTACATGATAACGTATACATATGGCACATATATAGGTATAAGATGTTCATGGTTTTTGCATGTTTTAGAGTTCTGGCCGAAGGCCAGATTGGCGTCAATATCAGTAGACGTCGAGTCGATGTGTGTCGGCGTCAACCCCTATGGACGCCAACACTAAGTCTAGCGTCCAGCGATGTGGACCCAACTTCTCTGACCTGCATGCGTTGCAGAGCCCAGAATTCCGGAGCAAGCTAGCTCACCCTTTGGGGACTATCCCCAACGGCTCCTGAGCCTTTCCCATCACCACTCCGGGTCCCCAAACCCCTCTGCTTTAAACCAACTCCTCCTGCACCAGAAAGAGCTCTCTTTGGGCTCTTTGCAAAGAGGAGAGAAAACCCTAGCAAGCTGTGAGAAAAGCTGACTTTGCAAGCTCAGATCCAGCAGTGTGAAGGTGATTCCGACGTTCTACTGCAACAAGGAGGTAGCTGGAACATCGGGGAAGGCTTTCCCAACCGTGGTTTGACTTCTGCATCGACATAGAACCCGGAGGAGAGCATTTGTGGAGGCTTCTTGGGACTGCCCAAGGAGAGCTTCTCCGCCATTTAGATTCCTTTGGAGTTTTTACAAGAGGCAAGTAACCCTCACCCTCCGTCCATGTAGATGTCAAGTAGGGTTTTATAAATTTTATGTATTTTTCCTCGCATCCTAGATCCCCCTTTCACCTTTGCATTTGAGTTCGGTCAGTGTTTCTGCACAGACAGGAACTTGGTGTCAATGCCCTTGACGCCGAGATCCCTGGTGTGCGTCCAGCGATCTGGCCGTCCACTCCTGGAACGGCCAGAGACCGCCGTCAAGTTCTCCAGGACAGAACAGTGAGCTGTTCTTCTTGGCATATGTGAGTAATTTTGACGTGTTTTGCGATGAGGATATAATGTAACTCGTATATGCTATGTATACTAGCTAATGTGATGTATAGGAGAATGAATGTACATTTATTTTGTGGGTGGTTGAGTTTATTCATCTATCTAATGTGTATGCGAAAAGAATGGTAATGTGTATTCACCATGATCCTAATGATCCGTGGCAAAGTTTTGTTGCTCAAATTTGTTAGACCATGTCACGCCCCTCCAATTTAGCAGTGGAATAAATCGGAGGAGAACGCGAACAATGAGTATGGTAACGACAACTGCGCATATTTTTGCAAACATCAGAGCATCTAATGAACAATAATTGAAATAACTCTTGATTTCATTATAAAACTACTAAGACTATTACAACCACTAATTCGGAGCCAAACACAAGGCTCAATGACGTCATTACACGGAAAAGAAAACTAAAGCAATAACTACTAAACTCCATGGTACTAAGGTAACATCATGAGTTGACTTTGGGTCGCTCATCACTCTAGTCTTGTCCCATTGGTGTGTGTGATGTCAGAGTCCGACCTACCTGAGACACAATAACAAATAACGAAGGGTGAGCGATAACGCCCAGTAGGACTTAAATCTCAGGGTCAAGCATGCTTTAAATAATTAGTGCATTAAATGGCAGAGTAACTAAAGATAGAACGAGTCATGTAAAGTCGAGAAAGTAAGAGCACAAGTAACATGGTTCAAATAGTAGATGAATCAAGTATAGTACAATGAATAAGATCGAGTCACAAAAGAATGCAACACAACAACACGATGGCACATAGCGTCAACGTCAAGCAATATCAAGCAACATGTATAGCAAGGAGAGAGAAAGTAGTTGGCCATATAGAGAGTAAATTGCACTTTGATTGATTTTCTTATCAATCGAAATAGTCTGGCACTTTTGATTAACTTTCTAGTCAATCGAGAGAGTAATTGCACTTTGGTTATCCGAAGATAGCCGAGAGAGGGTATAGCACTTGTTTGTCAAAAGATAACGAGAGAATATAGAACTTTGTGTTGATTGTCTAAGATTAATCTTGATAGTATGGCACTTGGATGTAATGCCGACATCTTGATCATTTAACTCCCGTGGGCAAATGGCACTTTCGGGCGCTCCCCCCAGGACCTGATCGGGCCCTATTGCGCTGGCATTGGTTATATTGTTTATCTTTAGACAATCAATTAATGGCCAATTTGAGAGTATCAAGAAATAGATAAGAGCACTAGATGAATAGATGAGAAAGTAGAGTGAATGTGAATAGGTGAGCGAGTAGAGTAAAGATGAGAGCTAGTGGACATCACGTAAAACAACGAGTAAACAAGCGATAGTAACAGTTGCACAACACGCGCACGTCGTATTGACAATCAAGTGGAATTCACAATCTTCCCGCTGGCCATGTTATGCACAAGTCCAGAGGTCCGACGTGATTCAAGGTAAGAGCGAACTTCTAATAGCCGTTTGGATCATATCGATCCCTAAAGGGGTAATGGGTGTTAGGGTACAACCAGATCGTCGACCATGTGGGAATCCATGATCAGAGGAGACTTACGGAGGCCTTGCACAAGGATTCACTAGTCCGGCGGAAGGAGTATCCGATGGAGAGTTCGTCCAAGTCAAGAAAGTGTGTAAATATAGAAACAAGTGCTCAACGTTCTAGAGGAATTCTAGAATAGTGGAGCATCGAGATCGGTGTTCTAAAACATCGCACGAATCGTAAACGAATACTTGTTAAAGTAAGGTAATTAATTGCAATAATTACCAGATATGTTATGTGTCATATTCATACAAATTAAGCCATGTTTGGATGGTTCAACGTGTGTGTATGTGTCATGAAATCAAGGATATGAAAGATCAAGTGATTGACTTTTATTAGATTAAAATACAATCAATACTTACAACCTTGTTTATATGTAGTTAAGATCGTCAACATGATATGGGAATTATGGTGGTACAATAAGACTTGCAAAAGATTGTTTTTCAGGCCCAAAACTGAGATCGCGACGTGGTCTTGCAAGGATCGCGACGGGGTCGTCAGTTCAGGCAGGCAGAATGCGACATGGGTACTGTCGCGACCAGAACGCGACAGAGGTACTGTCGCGACCCGACCTCAGAATGCGACATATCGGGCCGTCGCGTTCACAGGGTCTGCGCCTGAGTCCGACAGGGATCTGACATGCTCTTGGTTCAGACTACCATGATTTGACACAGGGCGATCTTCATGAAACGCCTATATCTCTCTATATGCTGACCTGTAGACAAAACTCACAACATAGAAAATGTCGAGGACATCTATTGGAAGAACTTTTGTGTTGTGGGCTGGGTCTGAATCGGTCTCTAATTGCATGAAATACAGGAAGAACGTAAAAAAGCCCTAAACATGCATGACTTCGTTGCGACTTACATGTTAGGCTTGCAACATGAGATATACTGATATTTGGACAAAACGTTTAACATAAAGGATGAACAAGACAACTAGTGGAAGAACTTTGATGTTGGGGGTGTTACCTAATTCTGTCTTTGTCCTTGTGAAAAACATGATGAACTTAAAGTTAAATGCAACCAGAAAACGCAGTATCATGCATGACTCTATTACAAAGTTTATAACTCTCTAACTAATAACATTTAAGCAAAAAATTTATCATGAAAGATGACCATATCGACTAATAAAAGAACTTTCCTGTTGGAGGCTTGACCTACTTCGGTCTTAAATTTCAAGAAAAACAGGAAGAACCTAAGGCTAACTGCAAACCCGAAAACACAGTATTATGCATGACTCTCTTACAGGGTTTATAACTCTCTAACTAAAGACTTTTAGATAAAACATTCAACATGAAAGATGATCTTGACTACAAGTAGAAGAACTTTTATGTTGATGATTTAGTCTAATTCGGTCTCAAATTGTGTGCATAATAAGAAGAACGGGAAAAGCCCTAACTGTGCGCGACTTAGGGAGAACGACTAATACACAAAGTATACTCCATGAAAATTAGTAAAATCAGAAGCAAATGAGCTAGACTCGAAGCTCTACAAGATTGTATTATTTTTCTTTAATCGTGACCCAAGAATGCCTACCTTTGAATGCTAAGAACTCTTTGCAGATTCCTGGGTTGATGCAGTGGCTTGGGGAAGATGTTCTTCATGACTCCAAGCCCTAGGGTCGTCCTCCTTGCTCCTGGGAGTTGTTCCCATGTCCAGCAACGAAAGGAGCATTCTAAGGTTGGTCATAGAGGGTCTTAAGATGGTTTTATAAGGCTAGGTTCTCTTAATTCCGAGTTTTGGAGTTTCTAAATCTTGTAGTAGGAATCCTACCATGACTAGAACTACCATAGGAGCTATTGCCATCCTAAAGCAACCCCAATGAGTAAGTAGTAGGGAGCAAATTCGTGCTCTCATGTTGGGCTTAGATTTGGGTCATGATTAATGGCCCAACTAACTCATGGTTAAGTTTAATGACCCATTTTACTAATAGGTATTGGGTTAATACGAATTTTAAATATTATTTCCTTTTTATTTGGCCACCTATTGGCCCAATAATTGTGATTTGGCCTCGAACATATATTTTACTTTAGTTTGCTATATTAAATAGCCGGTTTCCGACTTAGTTTCCTAATTTGGGTAACTTGGTCACGTGTAACGTACATTCAACCAATACGATTTTTTTGTTGCACGAATTCCTTCATGAAAAGCTTAGGGATAATATTTGAGGATGGTTTATAATTTTTACGGAATTTTCTAATGTGTTTTTCTCACGTACGATAGTGGTACGTAAGTTCTATCATTATGATAATACGGAAATTATTTATCTACTATTTTCATACTTGCATTTGTTCATAGGTCATAAGTTGTCCATTGGTCCAATTTCTTTTATGGACTATCCCCACATATTATTTGGAGTCTACTCATAATTTTTATTTCAATTGTTAATCTACTTGGCTCATGTAATAATGGATATTTCAATTTATTCCTTAGTTACAATAATAAGTCACATAAATTCTAAATCATGGTCCGAATTATTTTTCTATGCCCAAATTTCTTAATGGGTCATTAGATAATAATTTTTAAGGTACAACTATTATTTTTATAGAATTTTTACATGAGTTTCTACTCATGCAATAATGACGTGTATCTTTTAGCTAGTTTGGTTTTTATAAATTGATGAATTTTCTATTTATCTAAAATTTTTAATTAATGAAATTTCTGGGGTATTACATCCTCCCCCACTTAAAGAGAATTTGGTCCCTAAATTCCATGACTCCTTCAATTAAATATGAATCATCATACTATACTAAGAGTATTAATCGAGAAGAGTTTAGGTTTACCTTCCATGGTTCGTACTTCGTCGTTTGGACTAGGTGTTGTCGAAGCTTCGAGTGTATCCTTATGTGTTGATTCTCCGTAACGTTTGTCTTTCTCGGGCAATTCCTAATCTTATGGTCTGAGCTTCCACATCGGAGACACTTCCCTTGATTCTTCCAGTAATCTTTCGATATGTGGCTTGCCTTATAACAATTCTTGCATCGACCTTCGTGATTGAGATTTAAACGCCTATCATTTTTATTGTTCTGTTTACTCTTACCACTGTTTAGTCGCTTCCTCTTTGTCATAGAGTTGAGATCTTTCACACTGGTAGCTGATTCTCCTAAGAGTGGACAGTCTCGCAGCTGATGTCTCGAGTTACCACAACGTAGACATGTACCAATTCTTCGCCAACACTCCTTGGCCACATGACCTGGCTTGTGACAATGAAGGCAGATAATCCCATCGTTACGATTCACTTGCTGGTTGGCCTTCTTGTCATGGTTATATCTTCTCTTGCCATTCTGATTGGTCTCCTTTTTAATCTCCTTAGTTGCTTCCAGAGCTCTTTCTAGCAGTTGAGCGGCTTGCTGACATGCCAGAACTAGCCTTTGAGTTGGTCTCATGTCGGCGTCCATTAAGAGTTCTTTCTTCTCACGAATCTTCTCGGAAAAGTATTTGGTGGTAAAGAGTTCTAAAAATTCTCCCCACTCTATGTTGATGTTTGGTAATTGACGACTGGCAGCTTCCCACCAAGCTCTAGCATCGCGGTCCAACTGGAAGGTTGCCAGAAGGACTTTCTCCTGCTCTGAACATTGCATGACTCTAAAATTTGTTCCATCGTCTTTACCCAATTTTCGGCTTCTTCGGGATCCGGAGTTCCATTAAACCTAGGAGGATTTATTCGTTGAAAATTCGCATATAAGTCTCCGGGCCCATTTCTTGTTCTGGCTTGAATCACGTTGTTAAGGCTTGAGTCAATCCTTGTACGGTCCATTGTAATTCAACCATTGGCGCACGCTCGCCAGCCATCTCCTCTAGTCTCCTGCGAGCAATAATAATCTATTAAGTTCTTCTTAAACTTAGGGTGTTTGTACATATAGTTAAACTCCTAGCATAACCCCAAGCTTTACCCAATCTCTCACATAGGTATGGTGGTTGACTTAGACACGTGTCATGGCAGTCCACCTAGAACATCCTAGGACCTACAATATCCTAATAAGGACATCCTAGGCTCTGATACCAACTGTCACGCCCCTCCAATTTAGCAGCGGAATAAATCGGAGGAGAACGCGAACAACGAGTATGGTAACGACAACTGCACATATTTTTGCAAACATCAGAGCATCTAATGAACAATAATTGAAATAACTCTTGATTTCATTATAAAATTACTAAGACTATTACAACCACTAATTCGGAGCCAAACACAAGGCTCAATGACGTCATTACACGAAAAGAAAACTAAAGCAATAACTACTAAACTCCATGGTACTAAGGTAACTTCATGATTGACTTTGGGTCGCTCATCACTCTAGTCTTGTCCCATTGGTGTGTGTGATGTCAGAGTCCGACTTACCTGAGACACAATAACAAATAACGAAGGGTGAGCGATAACGCCCAGTAGGACTTAATCTCAGGGTCAAGCATGCTTTAAATAATTAGTGCATTAAATGGCAGAGTAACTAAAGATAGAACGAGTCACGTAAAGTCGAGAAAGTAAGAGCACAAGTAACATGGTTCAAATAGTAGATGAATCAAGTATAGTACAATGAATAAGATCGAGTCACAAAAGAAAGCAACACAACAACACGATGGCACATAGCGTCAACGTCAAGCAATATCAAGCAACATGTATAGCAAGGAGAGAGAAAGTAGTTGGCCATATAGAGAGTAAATTGCACTTTGATTGATTTTCTTATCAATCGAAATAGTCTGGCACTTTTGATTAACTTTCTAGTCAATCGAGAGAGTAATTGCACTTTGGTTATCCGAAGATAGCCGAGAGAGGGTATAGCACTTGTTTGTCAAAAGATAACGAGAGAATATAGCACTTTGTGTTGATTGTCTTAGATTAATCTTGATAGTATGGCACTTGGATGTAATGCCGACATCCTGATCATTTAACTCCCGCGGGCAAATGGCACTTTTGGGCGCTCCCCCCAGGACCTGATCGGGCCCTATTGCGCTGGCATTGGTTATATTGTTTATCTTTAGACAATCAATTAATGGCCAATTTGAGAGTACCAAGAAATAGATAAGAGCACTAGATGAATAGATGAGAAAGTAGAGTGAATGTGAATAGGTGAGCGAGTAGAGTAAAGATGAGAGCTAGTGGACATCACGTAAAACAACGAGTAAACAAGCGATAGTAACAGTTGCACAACACGCGCACGTCGTATTGGCAGTCAGGTGGAATTCACATCTTCCCGCTGGCCATGTTATGCACAAGTCCAGAGGTCCGACGTGATTCAAGGTAAGAGCGAACTTCTAATAGCCGTTTGGATCATATCGATCCCTAAAGGGGTAATGGGTGTTAGGGTACAACCGGCTCGTCGACCATGTGGGAATCCATGATCAGAGGAGACTTACGGAGGCCTTGCACAAGATTCACTAGTCCGGCGGAAGGAGTATCCGATGGAGAGTTCGTCCAAGTCAAGAAAGTGTGTAAATATAGAAACAAGTGCTCAACGTTCTAGAGGAATTCTAGAATAGTGGAGCATCGAGATCGGTGTTCTAAAACATCGCACGAATCGTAAACGAATACTTGTTAAAGTAAGGTAATTAATTGCAATAATTACCAGATATGTTATGTGTCATATTCATACAAATTAAGCCATGTTTGGATGGTTCAACGTGTGTGTATGTGTCATGAAATCAAGGATATGAAAGATCAAGTGATTGACTTTTATTAGATTAAAATACAACCAATACTTACAACTTTGTTTATATGTCGTTAAGATCGTCAACATGATATGGGAATTATGGTGGTACAACAAGACTTGCAAAAGATTGTTTTTCAGGCCCAAAACTGAGATCGCGACGTGGTCTTGCAAGGATCGCGACGGGGTCGTCAGATCAGGCAGGCAGAATGCGACATGGGTACTGTCGCGACCAGAACGCGACAGAGGTACTGTCGCGACCCGACCTCAGAATGCGACATATCGGGCCGTCGCGTTCACAGGGTCTGCGCCTGAGTCCGACAGGGATCTGACATGCTCTTGGTTCAGACTACCATGATTTGACACAGGACGATCTTCATGAATCGCCTATATCTCTCTATATGCTGACCTGTAGACAAAACTCACAACATAGAAAATGTCGAGGACATCTATTGGAGAACTTTTGTGTTGTGGGCTGGGTCTGAATCGGTCTCTAATTGCATGAATACAGGAAGAACATAAAAAGCCCTAAACATGCATGACTTCGTTGCGACTTACATGTTAGGCTTGTAACATGAGATATACTGATATTTGGATAAAATGTTTAACATAAAAGATGACCAAGACAACTATGGAAGAACTTTGATGTTGGGGTGTTACCTAATTCGGTCTTTGTCCTTGTGAAAAACATGAAGAACTTAAAGTTAAATGCAACCAGAAACGCAGTATCATGCATGACTCTATTACGAAGTTTATAACTCTCTAACTAATAACATTTAAGCAAAAAATTTATCATGAAAGATGACCATATCACTAATACAAGAACTTTCATGTTGGAGGCTTGACCTACTTCGGTCTTAAATCTCAAGAAAAACAGGAAGAACCTAAGGCTAACTGCAAACCCGAAAACACAGTATTATGCATGACTCTCTTACAGGGTTTATAACTCTCTAACTAAAGACTTTTAGATAAAACGTTCAACATGAAAGATGATCGTGACTACAAGTAGAAGAACTTTTATGTTGATGATTTAGTCTAATTCGGTCTCAAATCGTGTGCATAATAAGAAGAACGGGAAAAGCCCTAACTGTGCGCGACTTAGGGAGAACGACTAATACACAAAGTATACTCCATGAAAATTAGTAAAATCAGAAGCAAATGAAGCTAGACTCGAAGCTCTACAAGATTGTATTATTTTTCTTTAATCTTGACCCAAGAATGCCTACCTTTGAACGCTAAGAACTCCTTGCAGATTCCTGGGTTGATGCAGTGGCTTGGGGAAGATGTTCTTCATGACTCCAAGCCCTAGGGTCGTCCTCCTTGCTCCTGGGAGTTGTTCCCATGTCCAGCAACGAAAGGAGGATGCTAAGGTTGGTCATAGAGGGTCTTAAGATGGTTTTATAAGGCTAGGTTCTCTTAATTCCGAGTTTTGGAGTTTCTAAATCTTGTAGTAGGAATCCTACCATGACTAGAACTACCATAGGAGCTATTGCCATCCTAAAGCAACCCCAATGAGTAAGTAGTAGGGAGCAAATTCGTGCTCTCATGTTGGGCTTAGATTTGGGTAATGATTAATGGCCCAACTAACTCATGGTTAAGCTTAATGACCCATTTTACTAATAGGTATTGGGTTAATACGAATTTTAAATATTATTTCCTTTTTATTTGGCCACCTATTGGCCCAATAATTGTGATTCGGCCTCGAACATATATTTTACTTTAGTTTGCTATATTAATAGCCGGTTTCCGACTTAGTTTCCTAATTTGGGTAACTTGGTCACGTGTAACGTACATTCAACCAATACGATTTTTGTTGCACGAATTCCTTCATGAAAAGCTTAGGGATAATATTTGAGGATGGTTTATAATTTTTACGGAATTTTCTAATGTGTTTTCTCACGTACGATAGTGGTACGTAAGTTCTATCATTATGATAATACGGAAATTATTTATCTACTATTTTCTACTTGCATTTGTTCATAGGTCATAAGTTGTCCATTGGTCCAATTTCTTTTATGGACTATCCCCACATATTATTTGGAGTCTACTCATAATTTTTATTTCAATTGTTAATCTACTTGGCTCATGTAATAATGGATATTTCAATTTATTCCTTAGTTACAATAATAAGTCACATAAATTCTAAATCATGGTCCGAATTATTTTTCTATGCCCAAATTTCTTAATGGGTCATTAGATAATAATTTTTAAGGTACAACTATTATTTTTATAGAATTTTTACATGAGTTTCTACTCATGCAATAATGACGTGTATCTTTTAGCTAGTTTGGTTTTTATAAAATTTTTAATTAATGAAATTTCTGGGGTATTACAGACCATGTATGCATGATCCTATCTGTGCTCTGAGTTTCTGACATTTTTCCCCATGCTTGTATGGTTATTGAAATTTCTGTTTTGGGGAAATAGAAATCATGCGTAGGTCATGTTAAATTCCAGTAAATTGCGTGTTGCTCGATAAATTCGGGAATAAATTCCTAACCCTGTGCATGCTAGGGTGCAGACAGTGAGTTGTTAAATTTGTAATTATGTTCAACTCCATGTTAATTTGCATTATGATTATTAATGTGAAATCGATGGTAAATTTTCTGTAATTTCATTTTGAGTCAGAAAAATCTGAAAATTTGCATGAGGAATCATAAACCTGAGATCAGCATGTGAAAAGAAAAACGCATGCTAATGTGGGAATAATGTGATATGTGTGTGTGATTTGATTTGTGCAAATTCTGAACATGTAATCCGTGTTAACTGTATAATCATGTTAGGAAAACAGAGCCCTTGTGTGAGTGAGAAAATGAATGAGAGGCAAGTGTCATGTGTAAAGATATGTGTTAAAAATTGGTAAATGTGTAAATTGTGCCAAGTGTGACACTGCTTCCATAGAGGGCAGTGGAACCGTATCAGGGAAAAGTCCCCCTGAGAAGGTTCAATGTGTTGTGATCCTAAGGGCATTAGGATGAAATCCTGGAGGTGGACAAGTACCACTGGTTAGGGTGGAGACTTGTTCTCCCGGTCTGCGCAGTCCAAGAGTTGTCACTGTGTTGCCTAGGTGGCGTCTATGTGTATGTGATGTGATGTGTCCTTCTTATGGTGGTTTGGACTATGTGTCACGGCACTAAAGTGTGAAATGTGAAATGTGAAATGTGATAGTGACCATGTGAAAATTGTGTAGTATGAACAATGTGTAAATGTGCAATGTGTAAAGTGTGAAATATGTGAATTAGAAATTGTGTAAAAATATGAAACCAAAAATGTGAGGATGTGAAGTTGAAAACCCATGATATGATGTTCTGAAATCATGTTAGAAAAGCAACATAAATGTGGTTATGATTTTGTGCTACATGTGTACAATGCGTAGAACCCATGCTAGGGACAATCCTTACTTATGTGTAAACCATTCCACGTGTGTATGCTCTCACGTTGTGGTTTGAATGAGCACGTAGCTTTCATGTGTCTTTCATATGTTAGATTGTAAAGTGTTAAGCCACATCAAAACAACAAGTTTAAAGCATGTGAAATGGTTATGTGCATGTATACGAATGAGTAGTAACCATATTAGCAATGTGTTCTTTCATGTATGTAAGCTAGTCATGCTAGATTACTCTCATGTTTTAGTTTAAAATGAAAGTAGAACCTTCATGTGTAGGAATGATTATAGAGCATGTGGTAGGAGATTTTGATTTAAAAAAAAAGCTGAAAACATGAATCATGTGTTTAATAAGTAGAATCACCATGATAGGTTGTGAATTTCAATGACGAGTATGCTACAGGATTGTGTCTTGAAAATGTGTGTGTAAAACCTGCTACGATATGTGCATGTATGGTAGGTGTAGAGTTATTTGCTGAGTCTTTTAGACTCATTACTTGCTTCGGCGTACAGGTGTAGTTGGTGACGACACACTTGCGGAGGAGGCAGTGGAGACCGACTCCGAGCGTGGAGATTAGATCGTCGGTGTACCTTGTGATATTTGATTTCCTAGTATGTAATTGCAACATTGTACTAGCATTATTATGGAAAGGAAATGTTTAAGTGTGGACAATTATGTATTTGATTTTCAGCAATTTAATTATGTGGACTTTTAGTTCTTTAAATGTTATCGAATCATGTATGTTAAATGTGGATGATGAATGAAATGAAGACAGTGGTTCTTTTACTTCCGCTACTCTGTTCTTATATTCACGTGTATCTCAGCTGAATGTTATTGTTGGGTAAATGTCCCACTGTGATGACGCTCGCTATACCGACGTGGGTTGGTATAACCGTACCGATATAATGAGGGTCATTACAGAGATTGGTATCAGAGAAACCAGTTGAGATTGCACATGAATATACATAAGTCATCATCTTCATTACATGCTAAGTCTACATAGGAATGTCCACATGTGTAGAATTGATTAATAATGAATGAAAAGTAGATAAGGAAATGGTTAGAAAACTTAGTAACCTAGCTTTAATGGTGGCTGAAATTTATTACAGCCATGGCTTCGAGAGGTAGGCGTGGCGGAGCGTCGGCCCGTGAGGACGAGCCGAGACGTGACGAGCGGGAGGAGTAGCAGGCCCCGGCACCGCAAGGTCCTATACTTCCCCCACCGCCGCTTGTGGATTATGGAGTATTCATGCAAGGTCTGGTGCAAGCCATGCAGACGCAGGCTCATACCCAGGCAGCACTCCAGGCACAGTTGGAGGCTCAGCAGGCTCAGGTACCAGCTCAGGACCATGGTGGACCTTCTACCATGGAGAGATTCAAGAGGATGCTGCCACCCTCTTTTAAGGGGGAGAGCGATCCATTGTTGGCTGAAAGTTGGATGAGGGAGGTAGAAAAGATCTTCCGAGCCAGCAGGTGTGCAGATGAGGATAAGGTCACATTAGCCACCTACATGCTACAGGTATGCTTTAGTTTATATGCTTGTATGTTTTAATAAGTTAGATTTGTTTAGATGGTGCTTATGAATGGTGTACTGCAGGAAAGAGCTGATGTATGGTGGGCTTCATTGCTGCGTACCCGGTTTGAGGACGGAGCTATCGATGTTGCTTAGGACGAGTTCGTGAGGCTCTTTAGGGCCAAGTTCGTCCCCGAGCATGTGCAAGATCAGATGGAGCAGGAGTTCCTCTCTTTGGCTCAAGGCTCCATGACTGCGCTGGAATATGAGGCAAGATTTTCTGAACTCTCTAAATATGCACCTCATATCGTGGCAGACGAGCGCAGGAAGACAAAGAAGTTTGTGATGGGACTCAAGCCATCACTGCGGACTAGACTCGTGGCATTTGACCACCGCACGTTGGACGAGGCCCTTAGTGCTGCTTGTAGGCAGGAGGGAGAGATGGAGCAATACCTGGAAGAAAAGAAAGCTTCGCAGAAGAGACTTACAGCCACGTTCCAGCGGCAGGACAAAAAGAAAGCGGTGTACCCGACACAGCAGCGACCAGTAGCAGTCGGCAGTACTCAGGTACCTTCTGTACGTTCCCCTGGTGTGAAGAAAGAGTGTCCCCACTGTGGGAGGACACATGGTGGTTCCGAGTGTTGGATGATTACGGGCAAGTGCTTGAAGTGTGGAAGCAGCGACCACAAGATCAAAGATTGCCCAAGACTTCAGCAGGGAGTCCAGCGCGGAGCGCCAGCCCCAACAGCAGTAGCGGTAGCGGCGCCAACTACGGGAAGACCAGGAAGGCCTCGAGCCCCAGCTCGAGTGTTTGCTTTAGCTCGCGAGGACGCCGAGTAGGCGGAGCATGTCACTGAAGGTACGGTTTTGCTTTTAGGTGTGCACGCTCGGGTTTTGTTTGATACGGGTGCTACTCACTCGTTCATTTCCGATAGGTTCGCTAGGCAGTTAGCCCTAGAGTCAGGCATAGAGTCTGAGGATTTAGAGGTCCCTTTGTCTGTGCACACCCCTGCGGGTACAGTATCGACTAGGAAGTGCATTCCGTCGTTACCTGTGTGCATTGAGGATAGAATCCTAGATGGGTGTTTCTTCTTGCTAAAGATGAAGGACTATGATTCTATTCTTGGTCTGGATTGGATAGAGGAGCACTATGCGTTAGTGGATTGTCGTCGGAAGAGGATTGTTTTCCGCATTCCTGGTGAGGATGAGTTCTCTCATTCCTTGCCAAGGAACTTGGCGAGAAAGTTAGTCATCTCTGCCATGAAGGCGATGCACATGGTAAACAAGGGTTGTGACGCTTTTCTTGCCAGCTTGGTGTTAGTGCCAGAGGCTGATGAGTCACCTACTCTTGCGGAGATTGAGGTAGTGCAGGATTTTCCAGATGTCTTTCCTGATGATTTGTCTGGATTGCCACCGGATAGAGAGATAGAGTTTACCATAGAGTTGCTTCCGGGCACCTCTCCTATCTCGAAGGCTCCATATCGGATGGCACCTGCGGAGTTAGCCGAGTTGAGGAGGCAGTTGCAAGAGTTTCTTGATAAGGAATTTATTCTCCCTAGTGTTTCCCCTTGGGGCACACCTGTATTGTTCGTCAAGAAGAAAGACGGGTCACTTAGGTTATGCATCGACTACAGAAAGCTGAACCAAGGGACTGTGAAGAACAGGTATCCCTTACCTCGTATTGATGATTTGTTTGACCAGTTGAGAGATGCATCAGTCTTTTCTAAGATTGATTTGTGATCTGGTTATCATCAGTTGAGAATTCGGAGTGAGGATGTGTCCAAGACAACGTTTAGAACCCGTTATGGACATTATGAGTTTTTGGTCCTTCCTTTCGGATTGACCAATGCCCCTGCAGCGTTCATGGATCTCATGAACAGAGTGTTTAGGCCTTATTTAGATAGCTTTGTCGTAGTGTTTATTGATGATGTGCCGGTCTACTCTCTGGACGAGGCCACACACCGTCAGCATTTGAGGGTAGTGTTAGAAGTTCTTCGTGAGCACAAGCTGTATGCTAAGTTCAGTAGGTGCAATTTTTGGTTGCGCAAGGTTCATTTCCTCGGGCATGTTATCTCTGGTGCTGGTGTTGCAGTTGATCTAGCGAAGGTCCAGGCAGTTATGGATTGGGAGGTTCCCAAGACGCCTTCGGAGATTCGTAGTTTTATTGGTTTAGCTGGTTACTATCGGCGATTTATTGAGGGATTTTCATCCATCGCCGCCCCTTTGACTCAGCTTACCAGAAAGGGAGTGAAGTTTGTTTGGTCCGAGAAGTGTGAGAGTAGTTTTCAATTGTTGAAGACTAAGCTCACGACAGCCCCGGTGTTAGTCTTACCGAGCGGTGTAGAGGGTTTTTCTATCTACACGGATGCGTCTCAGATTGGGTTAGGCTGTGTGCTAATGCAGCAGGAAAGGGTAGTGGCTTATGCTTCTCGTCAGTTAAAGGAGCATGAGAAGAACTATCCGACTCATGACTTGGAGCTCGCAGTAGTGGTTCATGCACTAAAGATCTGGAGGCACTATCTTTATGGTGTCAGATTTGAGGTGTTTACCGACCACAAGAGCTTGAAGTATCTTTTCTCCCAAAAGGAATTAAACCTGAGGCAGAGGAGATGGATCGAGTTCTTGAAGGACTATGACTTCGACCTTCAGTATCACCCTGGGAAGGCGAATGTCGTAGCGGATGCTCTGAGTAGAAAGAGGCCATCTCTCCAGCAGAATTGGAAGATGTTGGAGGATGCGTCTTGCGCGTTGACTGAGTTAGAGCCATCACTATGCCAGGCTTTTGTAGCTCAGTTATCTCTTAGGTCCTCAGTTTTGGATGAGGTAATCGAGCAACAGGGAGCCGACCCTAGACTCTTAGAGTTAGTGGGCAAGGCAGGCATTGCTCGTGATGAGGACGGTGTGATTAGATTTCAGCACCGTGTTTGTGTCCCTGATTTAGTAGATGTTCGTGAGCCTGTGTTAGCGGAGGCTCATAGATCGCGATTCTCTATTCATCCGGGTAACACAAAGATGTACCAGGATTTGAAGAGATCCTTTTGGTGGTCTGGCATGAAGAGGGATGTAGCGGATTATGTATCCCGGTGTTTAGTATGCCAGCAAGTGAAGGCCGAGCGACAGCGACCATCCGGCCTTATGCAAAGGATGGACATCCCAGTGTGAAAGTGGGAAGCTGTCACTATGGACTTTGTTTCGGGTTTGCCTCGATCTAGAAGAGGCAATGACTCGATTTGGGTAGTTGTAGATAGATTCTCGAAGACTGCTCATTTTTTGCCTCTGAAGAAGAAGCAGTCAGTAGAGAGTTTAGCTAGATTGTATGTTAGTGGTATCATTAGATTGCATGGTGTGCCGAAGTCGATCATTTCGGATCAAGATCCAAGGTTTACTTCGAGGTTGTGGAAGGGTCTTCAGGATGCTTTAGGTTCGGAGCTGAAGCTCAGTTTGGCGTTTCATCCCCAGACTGATGGACAGTCCGAAAGGACTATCCAGACACTCGAGGATATGTTGAGAGCGTGTGTGCTGGATTGGAAGGATGATTGGGAGCGTCATTTACCTCTTGTGGAGTTCGCATACAACAACAGCTTTCATGCGAGTATTGGTATGGCTCCATTCGAGGCGTTGTATGGTAGGCCCTGTAGATCTCCTTTATGTTGGGAGGAGACTGGTGATAGGCAGTTGATCGGACCGGAGTTAGTTCAGGAAACTTCGGATAAGATCCAACTGATCAGAAAGAGGCTTGTTGCGGCACAGGATAGGCAGAAGAGTTATGCCGACAACAGGAGAAAGGATTTGGAGTTCGAGGTTGGCGATCATGTCTTCTTGAAGATATCGCCTACTCGAGGAGTCGTCATATTTGGCAGGCATAGTAAGTTGAGCCCTAGGTTTATTGGCCCATATGAGATTCTCAGACGATTGGGCAGCATGGCATATGAGCTAGCATTACCCCCAACATTGGCTAGTGTTCATCCAGTTTTCCATGTTTCGATGCTCAGGAAGTATGTCCGAGATCCGTCTCATGTGATTAGTCATGAGCCAGTGGAGATTCAGCCAGATCTCTCGTATGTCGAGCAACCAGTAGCTATTCTTGACCGGAAGCTTCAGCATCTCCGGAACAAGAGTATTGCGTCGGTGAAAGTTCTCTGGCGGAACTTCTCACGAGAGGAGGCTACTTGAGAGCTTGAGGATGCGATGAAGAAGAAGTACCCCCTTTTGTTTGAGTAGCGTCGTTCTAACTTCGAGGACGAAGTTTCTTTTAAGGGGGAGAGGGTGTAAGGCCCTCGAATTTTGTTGCGTTATTGTATTGCATGTAAATAATTCATGTTGTGTATATACGTATGTAAATATCTACATAAGTACTAGTTAGTATACTATTGCATGCATGTGTATAAACTAGATGTAAATAATGTATGAATGGTATGATGGTAGTGTGTACATGATAACGTATACATATGACACATATATAGGTATAAGGTGTTCATGGTTTCTGCATGTTTTAGAGTTCTGGCCGAAGGCCAGATTGGCGTCTATATCAGTAGACGTCGATGTTGTGTCGGCGTCAACCCTATGGACGCCAACACTAAGTCCAGCGTCCAGCGATGTAGATGCCAACTTCTCTGACCTACATGTGTTGCAGAGCACAGAATTCTGGGAGCAAGCTAGCTCACCCATTGGGGAGCTGTCCCCAACGGCTCTGAGCCTTTCCCATCACCGCTCCGGGGTCCCCAAACCCCTCTGCTTTAAACCAACTCCTCCTGCACCAGAAAGAGCTCTCTTTGGGCTCTTTGCAAAGAGGAGAGAAAACCCTAGCAAGCTGTGAGAAAAGCTGGACTTTGCAAGCTCGGATCCAGCAGTATGATGGTGTTTCCGTCGTTCTACTGCAACAAGGAGGTAGCTGGAACATCGAGGAAGGCTTCCCCAACCGTGGTTTGGCTTCTGCATCGACATAGAACCCGGAGGAGAGCATTTGTGGAGGCTTCTTGGGACTGCCCAAGGAGAGCTTCTCCGGCCATTTAGATTCCTTTGGAGTTTTTACAAGAAGCAAGTAACCCTCACCCTCCGTCCATGTAGATGTCAAGTAGGGTTTTATAAATTTTATGTATTTTTCCTCGCGTCCTAGATCCCCCTTTCACCTTTGCATTTGAGTTCGGTCTGTGTTTCTGCACAGACAGGAACTTGGCGTCAATGCCCTTGACGCCGAGATCCCTGGTGTGCATCTAGCGATCTGGCCGTCCACTCCTGGAACGGCCAGAGACCGCCGTCAAGTTCTCCAAGACAAAACAATGAGCTGTTCTTCCTGGCATATGTGAGTAATTTCGACGTGTTTTGCGATGAGGATATAATGTAACTCTTATATGCTATGTATACTAGCTAATGTGATGTATGGGAGAATGAATGTACATTTATTTTGTGGGTGGTTGAGTTTATTCGTCTATCTAATGTGTATGCGAAAAGAATGGTAATGTGTATTCACCATGATCCTAATGATCCGTGGCAAAGTTTTGTTGCCCAAATTTGTTAGACCCTGTATGCATGATCCTATCTGTGCTCTGAGTTTCTGACATTTTTCCCCATGCTTGTATGGTTATTGAAATTTCTGTTTTGGGGAAATAGAAATCATGCGTAGGTCATGTTAAATTCCAGTAAATTGCGTGTTGCTCGATAAATTCGGGAATAAATTCTGTGACCCTGTGCATGCTAGGGTGCAGACAGTGAGTTGTTAAATTTGTAATTATGTTCAACTCCATGTTAATTTGCATTATGAATATTAATGTGAAATCGATGGTAAATTTTCTGTAATTTCATTTTGAGTCAGAAAATTCTGAAAATTTGCATGAGGAATCATAAACCTGAGATCAGCATGTGGTTAAATTTTCAAGTAGTTTGGGCAACTATATAGTGAAATATGAATTTTTCCATGCGAGAAATGTGAAAAGAAAAACGCATGCTAATGTGGGAATAATGTGATATGTGTGTGTGATTTGATTTGTGCAAATTCTGAACATGTAATCCCTGTTAACTGTAGAATCATGTTAGGAAAACAGAGCCTTTGTGTGAGTGAGAAAATGAATGAGAGGCAAGTGTCATGTGTAAAGATATGTGTTAAAAATTGGTAAATGTGTAAATTGTGCCAAGTGTGACACTGCTTCCATAGAGGGCAGTGGAACCATATCAGGGAAAAGTCCCCCTGAGAAGGTTCAATGTGTTGTGATCCTAAGGGTATTAGGATGAAATCCTGGAGGTGGACAAGTACCACTGGTTAGGGTGGAGACTTGTTCTCCCGGTCTGCGCAGTCCAAGAGTCGTCACTGTGTTGCCTAGGTGGCGTCTATGTGTATGTGATGTGATGTGTCCTTCTTATGGTAGTTTGGACTATGTGTCACGGCACTAAAGTGTGAAATGTGAAATGTGATAGTGACCATGTGAAAATTGTGTAGTGTGAACAATGTGTAAATGTGCAATGTGTAAAGTGTGAAATATGTGCATTAGAAATTGTGTAAAAATATGAAACCAAAAATGTGACGATGTGAAATTGAAAACCCATGATATGATGATCTGAAATCATGTTAGAACAGCAACATAAATGTGGTTATGATTTTGTGCTACATGTGTACAATGCGTAGAACCCATGCTAGGGACAATCCTTACTTATGTGTAAACCATTCCACGTGTGTATGCTCTCACGTTGTGGTTTGAATGAGCACGTAGCTTTCATTTGTCTTTCATGTGTTAGATTGTAAAGTGTTAAGCCACATCAAAACAGCAAGTTTAAAGCATGTGAAATGGTTATGTGCATGTATACGAATGAGTAGTAACCATGTTAGCAATGTGTTCTTTCATGTATGTAAGCTAGTCATGCTAGATTACTCTCATGTTTTAGTTTAAAATGAAAGTAGAACCTTCATGTGTAGGAATGATTAGAGAGCATGTGGTAGGAGATTTTGATTTAAAAAAAAGCTGAAAGCATGAATCATGTGTTTAATAAGTAGAATCACCATGATAGGTTGTGAATTTCAATGACGAGTATGCTACAGGATTGTGTCTTGAAAATGTGTGTGTAAAACCTGCTACGATATGTGCATGTATGGTAGGTGTAGAGTTATTTGCTGAGTCTTTTAGACTCATTACTTGCTTCGGCATACAGGTGTAGTTGGTGACGACACACTTGCGGAGGAGGCAGTAGAGACCGACTCCGAGCGTGGAGATTAGATCGTCGGTGTACCTTGTGATATTTGATTTCCTAGTATGTAATTGCAACATTGTACTAGCATTATTATGGAAAGGAAATGTTTAAGTGTGGACAATTATGTATTTGATTTTCAGCAATTTAATTATGTGGACTTTTAGTTCTTTAAATGTTATCGAATCATGTATGTTAAATGTGGATGATGAATGAAATGAAGACAATGGTTCTTTTACTTCCGCTACTCTGTTCTTATATTCACGTGTATCTCAGCTAAATGTTATTGTTGGGTAAATGTTCCACTGTGATGACGCTCGCTATACCGACGTGGGTTGGTATAATCGTACCGATATAATGAGGGTCGTTACAAATTAGAATAATATTCACGTCATTATAACTTTTAAATGGGTTAAACACTTTTAGGTCATTAAATAAACATCATGTAATGATCAGACCCAAGACATGCGAATTACACACTAAATATCATGTTAAATAGGCCTCGGGTAAGCTTGGAAATATGTGTCCAACACAGAGGACGCACTTAAAAATGTAGGGCACAGTCAAAACAGGCGGAACAGTGAAAACTTCAAATCGCGTCCACATGCCTGGCCGTGTTAACGATCGAATTGCATCGAAAGACATGGACGCGTCTACAGAAAACTAGTTAATAAAATGTGGGCGGGAAAAACCTCTGAAACGCGTCACGGCCGGCCGCCGCGGTTCAGAGAGGCCCAGACTCCCAGGTGGCGCACAGACCCACGCGGGGCATGGACTGGTCAGCGCTAGAATCGCGTCCGGGTGCGCGGATGCTTTTCATGGGATCACGTCGCTCGTGGGCGACATGATAAGTCCCTGACAAGCGCGACTTTGGTAAAATGCCTATAATTCAAAATCTGCTCATTAAAATTCGATGAAACCAGTGGGAAACGAAAGTTAACTTGATGCTCTACACATTAGTATAGGATATGTTAAGGTTTGGCCCGAGAAAACCTACCCTATGGGTTGATGAAATCTCATTCTTTAGAAATCCCTTGTTCAGGCCACTATTTGAAGAACGCCTAATACTACGTGTATACTGCATAAACATTGGGCATTCCACTTGGGTTAGAACGTAGACTTGACCCTCTTTCCGGGGGTATAAGCCTTGCAAGGTTTGGTTTTGGTTTGTCTTACCTATGGTCGACCACAAGAAGGGTTGTCTGCACAGGTTGAAGCAGAACACAGCAGGGAAGAAGCTCCGAGTTGGGGCAGTTTCCTCCTCCCTTGGGTGCTCAAGACCAGCCTCCCACGACCCCAACAATGTATATTTTCATCCCCTAGGGTTTGGTGGAGAGTATTTAAGCAACCATGGTGTTTAAGAGTTCTATTGTGGCAAGGAAACTAGGGTTGCAATTTTGGCTTATTAGTTTCCTAATTTAAGCATTTCTTCCTCCATTAGAGTGTGTGAGGCTTTAGGAAACCTCCCACCATAGTTAAGCACGAATTGGGTTGCCAAGAATGCATGTTCTCATCACAATTCAACTCTTATTGTCTCTTTCTAATTTCACCTTATTTAAACTACGAATTTCCATGCATTTTCTTGCTTCATTTGATTTTTGGGACAAATGATGTCCATTGGCCCAATTATGATATTGGGTCATTAATATATAATGTTAGAAGTCTCTCCAATATTTTTATTTAATTTATGGTTGCGTCGTATTTCTGTGTTAACAGTTTTCCGACTTGTTTCCTAAGTTGGATAATCAGTCACAATAACTCTTAAACCTAGCCCAAATAATTTTTATTAACCCAAATTTCTGATGGGTCATTAGAGTATATTATTTGAAGTCCGTATATGATTTTTATTTAATTTTCTGACTGATCCAAGTACGTGTGATAATGATTTTTCGACTTATTCATTAATTACGATAATAAGTCGTGAAACACTTTAAACTTGGCTAATCCAATTTTTCTTGGCACAAATTTCTTTGTGAAACATTTAGTAATAATGTTTGGGGTTGATTTATAATTTTTACGGAATTTGCTGATGTGTTTTAACACATACGATAGAGGTACGTATGTTTTAAATAATATGATATTATGGAAATTATTTATTTCCATTTATTCAAATTTTTACATATTAAATTTTTCGGGGTGCTACACCCTACTGAGCCAGTGACTTGTGACGCTCACCCCTACTCCCTACAGGTGAAGGAGAGCAGGAGGTTTCTCTTCCGTCTTCCAGTTCAAAGCCGCATCGCAGTGGTATTGGGCCGACTCCTCCAGCAGTGTAGCTTTGCTTTTGTTGTACCTCGGGGTATGCCCCAGGCTTGTGTAGTTTCTTTTGACTTTTGTTGAAGTTTGGCTATGTAAATATAATGTGAATATGTATAAGATTATGAATCTTATATATATATATCAGTGTGTTCTTTTATGTTTTCACGGACATGAGTGTGATATCCCTTGCGAGGCTACGGCTCGATCGCGGGAAACGGAGTCGGGTCAAGCTCGTTAGTGGGTTAACGGGTTTGAATGACGTGGTCCGTTACAAGTAGGCCTCCAAAAGGAGTGGTTATATTAAAGGTGGGTTTGGGCCCCTCTGTCACTAAAATAGATTTACATATTCTGGACATGGACCCAAGTTTCCAAATGATATTAGGTAGGCCATACATCCAAGCACTTGGCGCCGTCACCTATACTATTTGTCACGTCCCGAGAATTACGCAGCGGATATTAGTTCGAATAATTCGAGTCGATATTCCGAGACGTGAACAGTCGGCAAATAAGCCTCTAGCTAGCACGCGCTAAATGTGTATCAACACCACATCACAATAGGGCCCAAATGTTGAACTCAATATAAATTGTATTCAATTGTATTAAAAATGAAAACTATTACAGGACTAAGACTCAATAAAAGGGAAAGTACATTTAATCCTCACTTCCTACTACATTGTTCTAACAATCAAAATAAACTAAGTATAGATAGAGTCATGATTGGAACGCTCTTCACTCAGACGCATTCCCATCCTCGACTTGCTCTTCCTCTTGAACTTCATAGTCACCTAGATTGGGTAAAAGGTAGGGGATGAGCAAACTAGCCCAGTAGGATTTATATCTCAATGTGCGGGCAATGATATAAGCGATTAACATTTTGGAATTAGGCAAGTACGATGAATGATATGCAAGTACGGATAAAACTCGTTAAAACATGATATATAAAACAAGCTAGAGAGAGTGATTATGAGAGAACAAGATTTGTGAACAAGATGACAAGATAGAACTAGCAATAGATCACTTTGTAGGAGCACACAAGATTTCAATTGATGTCAAGAACGCAAAATATCACTAATTGCATTAAATGCAGGATGGCCATATCACGCAAGCAAGCAAGCAAGAACGCACGAGCACGATCATGTAACACTAATCAGGCATGTAGACCCTAATGTACACCAAGGAAAGATCCACCAAGAATGCAAACTAGGACACATGTATGTGGTATTGTATCTATCATTCAACAAGCAAGAAAGTACTCCCAGCGCAGATGCAACGCCAGTAATCATTATACCCCATGGTTAACAGTATATCTATGACTTGCCGTCATTGGGGCTAGATTGGAGCCCTTGGACACACGCCGTGCCCTGTCAGCATCTCATGTAAATTTTTAAATGTAGATACCCACAGTCATTAAATAATGGCCAATGAGAGTTTCAATAAGTAAGCATGTGTAATGTCATGTTCATGATGATGATAGGAACAAGTAATAAGTAATTGAACATGATTTCATGATAACAATGGTCAAGAGGTAAATTCGGAAGCATAACGGTACGATTTGTACTTTGGTTAAATCTTTACATTAATGGCTTTAGTCTAGATTGTCAATCACGCTCACGAGAACAAGGCGAGAAAGGAAGTGCACGCTATCTTCAGGGAACTTCAATGGTACAACCAACTCATCGGCCATGTGGGAATCCATGGTCAGAGGAGATTTACGGAGGCCTTGGTGAAAAGGTCGCTAGTCTACCGATTCGGAATGACCGGTAGAGAGTTTCCAATTTCCCAAGAAAAGGCTGCCTAATAGTGCTAGTGTGTAGTGCGGTACGCGTGTCTCAATTCACAAACCATCGGTCTCAAACTCGCAGGAAGCACTTAACGTGGAATAAACTATGCACTTTAACTAATCATGGTTCGTAAGATTTTATGATATCCATTATCATTTAAATGTAGAAGAACAGTAGGAAGGTTAAATAACAAGGAGCATGAATGGATCATAACATTTAAGCAGCACTTAGAATAGTATTCATGTAATTAAAGCTTTTAAATGGGTTAATCACTTTTAAGCCATTAAATAACAATCATGTAATGATCAGACCCAAGACAGACAACTTACACAGTAAATATCATATTTAAACAGACCTCGGGTATATGCGGAAAACTTTGCAAGAAAATAAGTGGTTTCAGGTAAAGATCCTGAGAAGGCGACATAGCCATATAAGGAAGGCGACAGGGTCTGTCAGGCCGGGGTCAGATCGCGACATGCACCTAAGAGGAAGGCGACATGGGTGTTGTCAGGTTGTGGTCAGATCGCGACAGGCTCATGTAAGGATGGTGACAGGTCGGGCCTAGAAGGCGACACAGGGGTGTGAGCATCGCGACAGGGAAGTCAAATCAGGCAGGTAGATAGCGACGGAGTGCACGTCGCATTCAAAAGGCGACTAGAGGGGTGTCACAACAAGACCTCTAAAGGCGACCTATCGGGCCCTCGCGTTCACAGGGTCCGTGCCTGGCTCTGATAGATCAAGGACAGTGCCTCGGATTGCGGACCAGACTTCCTTCCTTTGACACAAGGTTGTTCTAAAATAGAGAACAAAATGTACGGGCATGAAAAATAACGAAACCAGTTTTAAAACAACCTATACATACAAGGGTACTTCCAGTAAATCGAAATTTGAAAATAAAGATGGTTTCGATATGGTTTGATCAAGTAGAATACCAGGTCAGACCAAGAGTAACCTGAAGACGTAGTTTCATGCAGCAATCCTATTAAAATGCTTATAACTCTTTAACTGATGACATTTAGACAAAACGTTCAACACCAAACTTGAAAAGGATAACTAGTAGAACAACTTTCATGTTGTGGGTTTACTCTAATTCGGTCTTGAATCAAGTGTAACATATAAAGAACAGGAAAAGCCCTAAAAATGCACGACTTTGAGAAAACGCTTATAATTCAAAATCTACTCGATGAAATTCGATGAAACAAGAGGGCAATGAAAGCTAACTTGATGCTCTACACATTTGGTTTAGGAGATGTTAAGATTTGGCCCGAGAAAACCTACCTCTTGGGTTGATGAAGTCTCGTTCTTCAGAAAACCCGTGTTCAGACCACTGTTTGTAGAACGCCTAATACTCCGTGTATACTGCATGGAATTTGGGCATTTCACTTGGGTTAGGAAGTAGACTCGACCCTCTTTCCAGGGGTATAAGCCTTGCACGATGGGATTTAGGTTTGGCCTACCTTTGATTGGCTTCAAGAAGGTGGTTTGTGCAGGTCGTAGCAGATGAACGGGGGAAGAAGATGAGCTTGGTATGCTTGATCTCCTACTCTCCAGCCACCAAGAGCTCCTCCACACGACCCCAGCAAGTTCTAAACTCGTCCCTAGGGTTTGGGTGAAGAGTATTTAAGCATCCATGGTGTTTAGGAGTCCTATTGTTACTAGGAAAGAAGGGTTTCGGGATTGGCATGTTGGTTTCCTATTTTTGATGATTTCTTCCTCCATTAGGGAGTCTTAGCCATCAAGCAACTTCCATGGATGGGTAGGCACGAATTTGGGTTGCCATGAATGCATGTTTGTATCCCAATTCAACTCTAATTGCGTCTTTTTAATTTCAGCTTATTTATGGTTACGAATTTCTATGTAATTTCTTGCTTCATTTGATTTTTGGGCCATATGTGGTCCATTGGCCCACTTATGATATTGGGTCATTATTATATATTGTTAGAAGCATTTCTAACATTTTTATTTAATTTATGATTGCGTCGTATTTCCGTGTTACCAGTTTTTCCGACTTGTTTCCTAATTCGAATAATTGGTCACCCTGTGATGTTCACTTGGTTAATTTGGATTTTTCATTGCACGAATTCTTTCGTGGAACCCCTTAAGAATAATGTGTGGGGTTGATTTCCCATTTTTACGGATTTTTCCTATATATTTTAGCACATACAATAATGACACGTATGTTTAAATACTCCGATATTATAGAAATTATTTATTTCCATTTATTTTAAATTTTTTTATGTAATTAAAATTTCCGGGGTGCTACACCCTCCCCCACTTAAGAGAATTTGGTCCCCAAATTCATATATAGAAAGATTTTGTACAAGTGCGGTGTACTTACTTGTGAATAACTCCGGGTATCTTTTGCACATTGCTTCCTCGGTTTCCCACGTGTCGTCCTCATCCATGCGTTGATTCCATCTAACCCTTACTAGTGGAGTAACCTTGTTCCTTAGTTGGCGCAGTTCCCGATCCACGATCTTAATTAGCTTCTCTTGATATGTTCCGTCTTTGTTGAATTCCAGAAGCTCATATTCTATTACATGCCATGGATCTCGTACATACTTTTTCAACATGGATATGTGGAACACATTGTGTATTCCGTCCATTTGTGGTGGTAAGGCGAGATGATATGCCACCTCACCGACTCTTTCAAGGATTTCGAAAGGCCCGATAAACCTTGGTGACAACTTGCCTTTAATGCCAAATCGCCTGATCCCACGGCCTAGAGACACTTTCAAGAATACATGTTCACCAACCTGAAACTCCAGGTCTCTTCTTCTATTATCTGCATATGCCTTTTGTCTTTGCTGCGCCACTGCCATTCTTTCTTTAATAAGCTTTACCTTTTCGGTTGTTTCCCTTATCATCTCTGGTCCTAACATTTGTTTTTCACCAACTTCATACCAGCATATTGGAGATCGGAAACTTCTGCCATAAAGTGCTTCAAATGGTGCCATCTGAATGCTAGCTTGATAGCTATTATTGTAGGCGAACTCCACAAGAGATAAGTGTTCGTGCCAGCTTCCTCCAAAATCTAGGACACATGCTCTGAGCATGTCTTCAATCACCTGGTTGGTTCTTTCCGTCTGACCATCTGTCTGTGGATGGAAAGCCGTACTAAAGTTTAGTTTAGATCCGAAGGAGTAGTGCAGTCCTTTCCAAAAGTGGGATGTGAACCTGGGGTCTCTATCAGACACGATAGACACCTGTACTCCATGTAATCTGACTATTTCCTTTACGTACAATGCGGCCAGAACATCTACTGACCACTTATTCTTCACCGGCAAGAAGTGAGCCGACTTAGTTAAGCGGTCGACAATAACCCAGATACCATCGAACCCACCTCTAGATTTGGGTAGTCCGAAAATGAAGTCCATCCCTATACCTTCCCATTTCCATGCCGGGATTTCTAGGGGTTTGAGTTTACCTGCGGGTCGCAAGTGTTCCGCCTTAACCCTTTGGGCATGTTAAGCATCGGGCGACATATTCTGCCACCTCTCTCTTCATATTAGGCCACCAAAAGCTTCTTTTCAAATCTTGGTACATTTTGGTAGTTCCAGGATGGATAGTATATCTGGTCTTGTGAGCCTCATCCATAATCATTTTCTTTGTCTCCGCATGGTCGGGTACACAGACTCGATCCCGGAACAATAACCTTCCATCTTCGGTTAATGAGAAATCTGGCCTCTGGTCTAGATTAGCCTTAATCTCCACAAGTACAGGGTCATTGTCTTGGAGTGTTGTGATGTCCTCCAATAGTATGGGTTGTACTCTAACACTAGCAACAAAGCATCCCTTCTCTTTGACGTCAGCATCAATATTTAACTTGGCGAAATCTTCTAATAACTTCCATTCATCTACCATTAAACTTGACAATGTGATCATTGGCTTCCTACTTAGAGCATCTGCCACAGCATTTGCTTTTCCTGGATGATATTGGATCGTAAAGTCAAAGTCTTTGAGATACTCCAACCACCTCCGCTGTCTCATATTTAAGTCCTGCTGAGAAAACAGATACTTTAAGCTTTTATGGTCAGAAAACACAATGAATTTCTCACCGTATAGATAATGACGCCATATCTTCAAGGCGAAGACTACAGCAGCTAGCTCCAGATCATGTACAGGATAATTGTCCTCGTGCTTCTTCAATTGTCTGGATGCATAGCATATAACTTTCCCATTTTGCATTAGCACACAGCCAAGGCCGATCCCGGATGCATCGGTGAATACTTCAAAACTACCCCCAGCAACTGGCAGTGTTAGTACGGGTGCTGAGGTAAGGTGCTCTTTCAATGCCTTGAAACTTTCTTCACATTCATCAGTCCATGCAAACGGATTCTCCTTCCTGGTTAGTCGGGTCAATGGTACAGCTATCTTTGAGAAATCCTTAATGAAGCGACGATAATAACCGGCTAAACTCAGAAAGCTTCTAATCTCCGACACAATTGTCAGCCTTTCCCAGTTCTTTACTGCCTCCACCTTAGATGGATCTACAGAGATTCCCTCCTTGGATATGATCTGGCCAAGGAAAGACACCTCTTCCATCCAGAACTCACACTTACTAAGTTTGGCATAGAGTTGATTGTCTCTAAGCACTTGTAGAGCCATCTTCAAGTGTTCCTCGTATTCTTCTTTGGATTTGGAGTAAATAAGGATGTCATCAATGAACACCACTATAAATTGGTCCAAGTATGGCCTATAAATATTATTCATAAGTTGCATGAAAGCCGCTGGAGCATTTGTTAAACCAAACGGCATAACTACGAACTCATAGTGACCATATCTACTTCGGAATGCAGACTTATGAATATCCTCCTTCTTTATTCTTAGTTGATGGTAGCCTGATCTTAGATCTATCTTGGAGAAATACTATGCACCGGAGATCTGGTCAAACAACTTGTCGATGCGGGGCAGTGGATACTTATTCTTTATTGTCAACTGGTTTAACTGACGGTAATCAATGCATAGCCTCATTGTCCCGTCCTTCTTTCTAACAAATAGCACTGGCGCTCCCCATGGAGATGTGCTAGGCCTGATAAAACCTTGATCTAGTAATTCTTGGATCTGTCTCTTTAACTCCTGCAATTCAACAGGGGACATATGGTACGGGGCTTTTGAAACAGGGGCTGCCCCAGGGAGTAATTCGATGGTGAAGTTTACCTCCCGCTCAGGTGGTATACCAGGTAATTCCTCTAGAAATACATCAGGATAGTCCTTGGCTATTAGAATGTCTTCTAGGGTTGATTTCTTCTTTTCAGTTGCCAAGACGGAAACTAGGAAAGCGTCACAACCCTGGTTGATCAGCTTAGAAGCCTTAAGGGAGGATATCAAGATGGGGTGTTTGTGATATCGGGTGTCAAGTAGTGATAGAGTTGGGAGGTTTGGTCTTTTAAAAGTGACCCTCCTATGGCGACAGTTTACGTCGGCATCGTATTCAATTAGCCAATCGACACCCAGAATGACATCATAACCCTTCATGTCTAAATAGATGAGGTTGGCAGGGAGATTGTGTCCTCCTATTATAGTTTCACATTTTGGCAAGTAGTGGGTGAGTTCAGATTCTGAGCCTAGTGGTGAGGCTACTGTGATCTTGGATTTCAAGGGTACAGGTTTGACAGGTAGAGTTGCAGCAAATGTGGTGGAAATAAAAGAATATGCAGCTCCCGTATCAATAAGTACAAAAGCAGGTTGAGAGTGTATGGAAATGGTACCTTCCACCATACCCCCTTCCTCGGGTAGGTCAGCTTCTATGACAGCATTAAGGCGTCCCTGACGCCGTGGTATATTCTGAGCTCTGCCTGGTTGGTCCTTCATCATTAGACAGTCGGGAATACGGTGGTCATGACCACCACATCTCAAGCAAGCCCCGAGCTTCTTCCAGCATTCTTCAGCTCGGTGCCCTGGTTTATTGCAGTTTTCCGCCAACTGCCTACCTTCCACCTTAGCTCTCTTATCTCCAGCAATATCCCTTCCGATATTCGGCCTCTTGTTGTTGATGTTGTTGTTACGAAAGGTTGGAGCAATGTTAGGTGCTCCTTTCCTGACGAAGACCGGCTTGGAGTTGTCCTTGCCCCTCATGCCATCCACCTTGGTCATGGTGTCTTCTACCAGCTGAGCTCTTTGGACCATTTCAGTGTAAGTTTGAATGTTATGTGGTCCGAGTCTTTCAATGAACATGGGCCTGAGCCCATCCATGAAATGGTTAGCCTTCAGTCTTTCAGTTCCCACCAGATGTGGGGCATACACAGCAAGACGCGCGAACTGAGCCTCATACTCAGCCACGAACATTCCCTTCTGCTTCAGTGCGGCAAATTCTGTCGCTTTCTTCTCCTTCACTCTCTCAGAGAAATATTTTCCCCGGAATATCTCCAGGAATTCAGCCCATTCCAGTTCAGCTATATTAGGCAGGTGGGCCGATGTGGCCTTCCACCATGCTCGGGCATCCTTGGTAAATTGATAAGTGGCTAGTACCACCTTCTCCCTATTAGTGCATTGCATTACTTGGAAGATCCTTTCTATTTCTTCCTGCCAGTTTTCTGCCTCTTCTGGGTCGGGGGATCCAGAGAAACGACGAGGGTTTAAACTCCTAAAATTTTGATGCAGATCACCGGCTCCATTCCTTGCAGCTCCCGCTTGATTTCCAGCCTGAACTACATTTTGTAGGGCCTGAGTAAGTCCAGCCACAGTGTCCTGCATAGCTTGCCACTGGTTGCGAGCCATTGCAGTTGAATGAGAGTGTTATGAGGGTTCCTGAGAAAAGGATGGAAACCAATTAATGATTCTAGATACATTATAAGAGTCAATGGGTAGGAGTGTTTAATTCTTTCTAACATATTCCCAGTCTCTACCCATTCTCACCAGGTACTGTATTTAATTTCCATGACCTAGGTTCCATAGGTATCTCCTATTCCTGAGACATATATCCTATTTGGTATTCCTAGGCTCTGATACCACTAAACTGTCACGTCCCGAGAATTACGCAGCGGATATTAGTTCGAATAATTCGAGTCGATATTCCGAAACGTGAACAGTCGGCAAATAAGCTTCTATCTAGCACGCGCTAAATGTGTATCAACACCACATCACAATAGGGCCCAAATGTTGAACTCAATATAAATTGTATTCAATTGTATTAAAAATGAAAACTATTACATGACTAAGACTCAATAAAAGGGAAAGTACATTTAATCCTCACTTCCTACTACATTGTTCTAACACTCAAAATAAACTAAGTATAGATAGACTCATGATTGGAATGCTCTTCACTCAGACACATTCCCATCCTCGACTTGCTCTTCCTCTTGAACTTCATAGTCACCTAGATTGGGTAAAAGGTAGGGGATGAGCAAACTAGCCCAGTAGGATTTATATCTCAATGTGCGGGCAATGATATAAGTGATTAACATTTTGGAACTAGGCAAGTACGATGAATGATATGCAAGTACGAATAAAACTCGTTAAAACATGATATATAAAACAAGCTAGAGAGAGTGATTATGAGAGAACAAGATTTGTGAACAAGATGACAAGATAGAACTAGCAATAGATCACTTTGTACGAGCACGCAAGATTTCAATTGATGTCAAGAACACAAGATATCACTAATTGTATTAAATGCAGGATGGCCATATCACGCAAGCAAGCAAGCAAGAACGCACGAGCACGATCATGTAACACTAATCAGGCATGTAGACCCTAATGTACACCAAGGAAAGATCCACCAAGAATGCACACTAGGACACATGTATATGGTATTGTATCTACCATTCAACAAGCAAGAAAGTACTCCCAGCGCAGATGCAATGCCAGTAATCATTATACCCCATGGTTAACAGTATATCTATGACTCGCCATCATTGGGGCTAGATTGGAGCCCTTGGACACACGCTGTGCCCTGTCAGCATCTCATGTAAATTTTTAAATGTAGATACCCATAGTCATTAAATAATGGCCAATGAGAGTTTCAATAAGTAAGCATGTGTAATGTCATGTTCATGATGATGATGGGAACAAGTAATAAGTAATTGAACATGATTTCATGATAACAATGGTCAAGAGGTAAATTCGGCAGCATAACGGTACGATTTGTACTTTGGTTAAATCTTAACATTAATGGCTTTAGTCTAGATTGTCAATCACGCTCACGAGAACAAGACGAGAAAGGAAGTGCACGCTATCTTCAGGGAGCTTCAATGGTACAACCAACTCGTCGGCCATGTGGGAATCCATGGTCAGAGGAGATTTACGGAGGCCTTGGTGAAAAGGTCGCTAGTCTACCGATTCGGAATGACCGGTAGAGAGTTTCCAATTTCCCAAGAAAAGGCTGCCTAATAGTGCTAGTGTGTAGTGCGGTACGCGTGTCTCAATTCACAAACCATCGGTCTCAAACTCGCAGGAAGCACTTAACAATATAACGTGGAATAAACTATGCACTTTAACTAATCATGGTTCGCAAGATTTTATGATATCCATTATCATTTAAATGTAGAAGAACAGTAGGAAGGTTAAATCACAAGGAGCATGAATGGATTATAACATTTAAGCAGCACTTAGAATAGCATTCTTGTAATTAAAGCTTTTAAATGGGTTAATCACTTTTAAGCCATTAAATAACAATCATGTAATGATCAGACCCAAGACAGGCAACTTACACAGTAAATATCACATTTAAATAGACCTCAGGTATATGCGGAAAACGTTGCAAGAAAATAAGTGGTTTCAGGTAAAGATCCTGAGAAGGCGACATAGCCATATAAGGAAGGCGACAGGGTCTGTCAGGCCGGGGTCAGATCGCGACATGCACCTAAGAGGAAGGCGACATGGGTGTTGTCAGGCCGGGGTCAGATCGCGACAGGCTCATGTAAGGAAGGCGACAGGTCGGGCCCAGAAGGCGACACATGGGTGTGAGCATCGCGACATGGAAGTCAAATCAGGCAGGTAGATAGCGACGGAGCGCATGTCGCATTCAGAAGGCGACTAGAGGGGTGTCGCAACAAGACCTCTGAAGGCGACCTATCGGGATGTCGCGTTCACAGGGTCCGTGCCTGGCTCTGATAGAGCAAGGACAGTGCCTCGGATTGCAGACCAGACTTCCTTCCTTTGACACAGGGTTGTTCTAAAATAGAGAACAAAATGTACGGGGCATGAAAAATAACGAAACTAGTTTTAAAACAACCTAGACATACAAGGGTACTTCCAGTAAATCGGAATTAGAAAATAAAGATGGTTTCGATAGGTTTTGATCAAGTAGAATACCAGGTCAGACCAAGAGTAACCTGAAGACGTAGTTTCATGCAGCAATCCTATTAACACGCTTATAACTCTTTAACTGATGACATTTAGATAAACTATTCAACACCAAACTTGAAGAGGATAACTAGTAGAACAACTTTCATGTTTTGGGTTTACTCTAATTCGGTCTTGAATCAAGTGTAACATATAAAGAACCGAAAAAGCCCTAAAAGTGCACGACTTCGAGAAAACACTTATAATTCAAAATCTACTTGATGAAATTCGATGAAACCAGAGGGAAATGAAATCTAACTTGATGCTCTACACATTTTGTTTAGGAGATGTTAAGATTTGGCCCGAGAAAACCTACCTCTTGGGTTGATGAAGTCTCGTTCTTCAGAAAACCCGTGTTCAGACCACTGTTTGTAGAACGCCTAATACTCTGTGCATACTGCATGGAATTTGGGCATTTCACTTGGGTTAGGAAGTATACTCGACCCTCTTTCCAGGGGTATAAGCCTTGCACGATGGGATTTAGGTTTGGCCTACCTTTGATTGGCTTCAAGAAGGTGGTTTGTGCAGGTCGTAGCAGATGAACGGGGGAAGAAGATGAGCTTGGTATGCTTGATCTCCTACTCTCCATCCACCAAGAGCTCCTCCACACGATCCCAGCAAGTTCTAAACTCATCCCTAGGGTTTGGGTGAAGAGTATTTAAGCATCCATGGTGTTTAGGAGTCCTATTGTAACTAGGAAAGAATGGTTTCGGGATTGGCATGTTGGTTTCCTATTTTTGATGATTTCTTCCTCCATTAGAGAGTCTTGGCCATCAAGCAACTTCCATGGATGGGTAGGCACGAATTTAGGTTGCCATGAATGCATGTGTGTATCCCAATTCAACTCTAATTGCGTCTTTTTAATTTCAGCTTATTTATGGTTACGAATTTCTATGTAATTTCTTGCTTCATTTGATTTTTGGGCCATATGTGGTCCATTGGCCCACTTATGATATTGGGTCATTATTATATATTGTTAGAAGTATTTCTAACATTTTTATTTAATTTATGATTGCGTCGTATTTCTGTGTTACCAGTTTTCCGACTTGTTTCCTAATTCGGATAATTGGTCACCCTGTGATGTTCACTTGGTTAATTCGGATTTTTCATTGCACGAATTCTTTCATGGAACCCCTTAAGAATGATGTGTGGGGTTGATTTCCCATTTTTACGGATTTTTCCTATATATTTTAGCACATACGATAATGACACGTATGTTTAAATAATCCGATATTATGGAAATTATTTATTTCCATTTATTTTAAATTTTTTTATGTAATTAAAATTTTCGGGGTGCTACACTATTCATCAATGTTTGAAATTTCCATACAAGGGATAGGTCATCAAAGTCACGAGCAGACTGATGATTTTGGAAGTGGACGTTGTAACTGATTGTTGAGCAACTATCCCTTTTATTAATCATATTAAGCATCATGTTTTTAATATGACAAAACCTTTTAATACTATCTATATGACAAAACCTTTTAAAGATCTTCTATAATTAAGTTGATCAGACTGTACCACAAATGTATTTTGTTATACAATGGTGAACTATATAATACTTGTCAAAAATTAAATGTATCATCTCTGATGAAAAATTCTCTAAGTCCACAGCGTATATTGTATATCATACTGACTCCGACTCAGGACTCCGACTTTTGAATGCGACCTCTCACTCCAACTCCATAAAAGTCGATGTCTGGCACGACTACCAGACTTCAACTCCTCCAAAGTCGAAGTCTTTATATCAATTACTTATCCATTAAGCCTTACTCCGACTCCTTGAAAGTCAAAGCCGGACTTACTCCAACTTCTGACAAGTCGATGTCTATCTTCTTGTTTGCACGCCGACTCCCCAAAAGTCGAAGTATGGCATCGATTGTTGGTCAAAGGTATATCACTCCAACTTCTCAAAAGTCAACGTTTGTGGTCTCACTGCGACTTATGTATAGTCGAAGTTCTTATTGCATATCTTTGACTTCAACTTTAGAAAAGTCGAAGTTTAGTATATCAACTTCTGTGTGCTTGATACTTAGATAATTTTCTATTATAATAATCTGTCATTTCTCAAAATCTATGAAATCTTAATCCTGTTTATTTCAAGTTATTTGTTATCCCTATGGGATCCTTTACAGAATGAATAACACTTGAATATCCAAACGGAATAATGATCTTCTTGCTTTCACTATTTAAATATTTTGTTAGGTAGGAGAAAATCATATTCAAATTAACCATATAAAGATCTGAAAAAATTTTGTAATATGATTTTGAGTTTGCTGTCAGAAGTTCATTTCTTTTATGTTTGACAGTTGCTGTGTAGTAAATGCTGTGGTAGGTATAAGTCGCATGGGCCATGTGACAGAGCTCACCTACCACTGTCAGAACCCTCCCATACCTTCTGGGTACAACTATCTATCTGAACCTTAAATGCTCTGACTTTCTATCTGTCTAAGCATACTTGGTTTATATTTTTATATATGTCTCACCTACCTTCGAAAGTATGGAGATATCTCTCTGTCTTGTCCTTTCAGGCTTGCAGAACATTTATGAAGCATGGTTAGCTTCTAGTTTTTGTGCATGGAGTTCACAAAACATTAATGAAGTTTTCTTTCAAGCATGAAGCTACAAAATATAGCCTAAAGACGTTGGGACTCATGGAGCTAAAGATCTAATGAACAAAGCTAAAAAGCTCAAAGTCTCCTCTCAAAAGACATCCTTCAACGACTAGCTTCCAACGGCCAAATTCAAACGGAAATTTTTTTTGAAAGTCCATATATATAGAAGTCGAAGTTTGAAGTAAAAAAACAAAGGAGATATACACAGAAGAAGTTAGAAGCTCACACTCTGTAGACACCCGTTTTCGGCCTATAAGTTGAGCACTTTTTCTTGTCCATATCATTGATGTCCCAAATTGATCATCACTTTGGAGTCCTTCTCTGGCCCATCATGAGCCCATTCACCTTCAATGTCAAGCCCATTCTCAAGCCCATGGCCAAACACCACTTGAAATATCAAAACTGTGCAATCTGCCCAATCTTCTGAACATGCCTTCACTTTGAGAGCTCATAACGTCCTCATTTAATCCAAATTTGGCATACCATACTATCATTTTGTAGCCCTCTGAGTCTAAAATCCAACGCAACAAACGGCGCATCAATCCGATATCTGTGGAGAGAGTTATGGCCCTTTTCGTGGGACCTACGCGGACTGTCTTATAGTCGCGACCCTGTGCATTGACGCGACCAGAACGCGGCCCCACGATCCGACGCGACAGCGCCATGCACGTAAACACGTTTTTACGTGATTTTCGGCCTCTCTCTCCATCCTAGAGCCTATCTAAAGTCCCTATGAGTTAGATTACGACCCAAACCTCCTATCCTCATCCCTAGGGAGCCCCCAAGCCCATCCAAACTCTAGATAGACTCTAGAACACCCCCACAACTTGGACTCTCTCTCAAACTCGGGATTGGACTCTATCTCTCTCTTCAACACATCCTAGGACTCTCTAGGGGATAGAAGAAGGCTACCACTATGAGGAGAGGTCCCTGGAGGCTCTGCTCACGAGGTCCCATCGTCCCCAAGGCAGAGGAGAAGCTGTTCTTCCCGTTTTCCTCCTCTCTCTCTCCTCTTTCTCTCTCATATCGCCTCCAGGACCAGCAGGACTTGCACGGCTTGTGGAGATCGAACCAGGCCAGATCTCTTCGAGGTTTCTTCATCAAAGTTGCTCCCCACAGAGCCCTCTTCAACCTCGAAGTGGAATCACATCGTTTGGTGGCTTGTGCGAAAAGTTACAGCGGATTATTCTTCACTTTCTCTCTCATATCGAGATCTGCACATGCGGGATTATCGTCTCTTCCACAGCCCAAACCAAGCCGGATCTCTTCAAGATGTCTTCATGAGAGTTGTTCAAGACGTCCTCCTCTACGACCTCCAACTGGAATCACATCAAATGGGGCAGTATCTGTTTAGTTTTGATTTTTACTTTCTTTTCCACGTTTTGCACATGAATACATGCTAGTTAGGTTTCCTCCTTTTCCTCTTCCATGATTTCTCCCCATGCATATTCCTTCCCACGTTTTCTACTACCCAAGGGGTTTAAAAACCACTCCCCAGGTCCGTTCCCTCCATGCTCCACATCTTTCTTTCATTTAAGAATAACTACTACACTTAACATAGTCTAACAGGATTTTATTTCTTATTTTCGTTGTTTTGGCAGGCACCCAAGCGAAGATCCACGAGGAGCTCTCATCCTCTGGCCGGCTAGAGGACGGGAAGAAGGTCCCATCCATCATCTCCCGCACAAGAAGAGAACGCGACGGAGGAAGGCGACGCGACAAGAAACGCGGCTGGCAATGGCGACGCGTTCTCAGCATTGTCGCGGTCGTCTGGATGACCGCGACAACAGGTACTCCTCCGTTCTCTCTCTCCCTTTCCTAGAGTAGTTAGCCCGCATTATTATCTTTATTTGGCAACTATCTAGGTGGCGATCACATCCTATTTTCCATGCTATCATATTTGATATTCATGTCTGTGTTGAGGGGGGTACAATCCCTGTGATTACACCTTTTGGCGATCACGGTGGGACCTTCAGTGCTACCCTCGTGGTTTGAGTTTGCTTGCTTGCCATGTCTTCTCCCTTATTTGTCTTTTTAGAGCCCTGTTAGTCTTTGTTCCTTTGTTTCCTGCGATTTCTGTCTCTCTGTTCGAGTCGCGGTGTATCGCGGGGACGCTACCCTAACGCGTCGTCAGAGACCGACGCGATAGCAGGTCAATGCAATTCTTTCCATATCTGCCTTATCCTGCTTCAATGAGATCATGCATCCCTGTTCCATGTCCCTATATCATGTATTTTCGTGTTTTTGTATGTTAGAATCCTGCTAGGGTTCGGATTTTCCTTTTATTTTCATTTGCAAGTTTTCTGGACCTGTCACGGTCGAGAGAGAGGCCGCGACTTGGTCGCGTCGTGGGTGAGCGTCGCGTCAACAGGTACACTCTGTTTGTTAATGCTTCCTTTCATGAATCGGTTCCTGGGTGCTTCCTGATCCATGCTGTATTAATTTAGTGATTTTTGTGCTTTTATCATCTATTAGGGTAGTCTATTTTGAGTCTGGTTGGGTGAGTTTCTTTGTTCTCGGGGCTCTGTTCGTATCGCGGCAGCCCGCCCTGTCGCGATAGGATCGCGGTGTACACGGCCGCCGCGACTCCGCCCGAGAGCTTGGTTGTCACCCTGTTTGATCTTCATTTGCTACTCTTGCATACATTTTGGGCACTTAGGCCCCTTGCATACGCTGCTCATCCCAGTTATTCAGGTTCCCCCTTGGTTGAGTGAGCCCTCTCACCTACGAGCACTCGTAGGTTGACTCGGGCCCACCTTCCGAGGACCTCCGTAAGTCCTCGTGACCGTACGCACGTTGCGGTTCACCGGGCCGGTTGTACCCGTTGCACCCCTAGGTTGAGCCATCTCCCCGTGTGAATTGTGTGTTCCCCTTAGTCACCCCGGAGTACTTGAGTACACACCCATTAGGGTTCCTCTTTAGCCGAGTGCAATTCAATTAAATCAATCCATTAAAAGGCTAAGTGATAACCCTAAAATCCTAACGCTTATCATATCAACTTGGGTGTTTGCTTGAAAACTCTTTTCTTATCCCCTTATTGTGTAATTGTATTTGTTGTTGTATCCTTATTTGTATTTTAGTGTATTCTATTTAATTCCTCCCATTTTTCTCATCCTCTCATGGCTCCTTTCCACTTCACCTATCCCCCAACCTCTCCTCCTCATGTAGACCCCTTGTCTCATGAGTCTATTCCAAATTCGGCCCAGCCCAAGGCCCATCAGGCCGATGAGAGTGCCCATTCCCGATCTATTCTATCGCCATCTTCTTCTAATGAGGCCGCTGAATTGGAGCGCCTCGTGCTTGAAATGGGCCCAGACCAGGCCCGCGAATTGTTGGCTACTTTTGCTCTACGGTCTTCCTCCAAGACGGGCCCAACAGGCCCACATTGTCCTGCTCATTCTAGATCACCTCACATTGTCACTCCTGGATCGGGACATCCTTTTGCTCAGCCCACATCATTGCAGCCGGCCCATTATGCTCAATCTGGCCCGGACCTTGACTCTCGACTCCGCTCTCATTCCCAAACTGGCCCTCGCTATCCACTATCCACTTCGGCTCAGGACTTCCAATCCGAGTTCGAATCCGTGAAGCGAGAGCTCAGTGACCTGCGGAGGCAGTTAAAGCCAAAACCTTCCTTCAATGATACTCTTCCTGATTTCTGTGGTCTCCGGATCCCTCCACCTTCTCAGCTCCCTGTTTATCGCAAATTCAATGGGGCTGGAGACCCTTACATCCATCTGAAGGATTTTCTCTGTGAGTCGGTGTCCTATCAACATGATCGCCGCTTACTGGCTTATCTTTTTAGGCGGTCATTAGACGGGCCCGCTCTGGAGTGGTTTTATTCCCTGTCTCTCAATGAAGCCGAGGATTTTGAAATTGTCAAGGCCAGATTTGTGCAGCAATATCAAGACCGGGCCGGGCCCGCGTATTCAATGGCCGATCTAGTGGCTGAGCAGATGAAGCCTGATGAAGAATTCGCAACTTATGCTGACCGGTGGCGTCAGATGTCCGCGCATGTCCAGATGCACATCCCAGAAGAAGAGAAAATCAAGCTTATCATTTCTAATGCAACACCCATGTACCGCCACATCCTGGCTATGAACAATATCACATCCATGCAACAATTATATAGCCGTGCTCGCTTTGTTAAAACCCAACTCCTTGACTCCCCCATGCCATCCATGTTTGAGGCCCAACAGCCGAATTCTTCATTTCAAGGGCCCACTTATGAGGGAGTCCAAACCCATGCCCAAGTTGATACCATCCACCACCCCACGCCTACCCACTCCACTAACCACCATGCACCTCCACCTTCATATAGCCAACTCGCCCCGCTTCCACAAGAACAACCACCTCGCCCGTGCCACCGCACCACACCATCCAATACTCATCCATCCCGACATCCACTTGGCCCAAAGCGAGCCCATTATCATCCGTTGCCCGAATCCCTCTCTGATGTCTTCACAGCCCTGATGTCCATCAATGCATTGCAACTCCCTCCAGAAAAGCCAAGCTGGGACATGACAGTGGATCGATCAGAATATTGCTTATATCATCGCTATCCGGGGCATACAGTCGCAAACTGCTGTGAATTCCGAGATGTAATATGTAATCTGGATCTAGAGCAGAAGATAAATTGGTCTGAAATGCACAGGCTCATCCTACATTGTCAAGAAAAGAGAGCGGCACAAGACCAGGGGCAGCAATCCTCTCCACCACAGGCAGCGGAACAGCCGCCCAAGCAACCAGCAGCGCAACAAAGACAGCCAACACAAGCATCAAGGCAGTCGTCATCTCCACCAGTTCAAGGCCGACAACACCTCTTTACTTATCCTCCAAGTGCACCACCCGCTCCGTCACAACCTCAACAACCCCCTCCACCAACCCTTGCTCAGGCTATCACCACCACACCTACCGTATCGCACCCTGATGACAAGCTGTTAGCTCGACCCATTGTGTCGGTGCGCTGTCAGTCATCTCCACCAATGCCGCAAACCACTAATCCCTCCACTCCTGCCAACCCTCCATCTTTACCCCTCGCCATCATCTCCACCCCACTGCCATTTGCACCTGAGCAAGCCATTACCACCCCACCAAGGCTCGAGCAAGCTCCACTCACCTCTGAGTCCGAGCAAGAGTTTCCTACTCCCAAGAATAAGGCTGCTTCAGCCTCTGAGTTGGAGGAAGAGCTCTCACTGCACGAACCTGTCCTTGCCACCATCCCATCACCTCACACTAAGCCCTCCGCATTTGACGAACCCGCCATAACCATACATCCCATTACCACATCCCAATGGAGCGGGTGTGCATCACCAGCAGCATGCCTTGAAATTACTTCCCCTATGCAAGATGGACTGAGAGAAGGTAGCCCAGTTCCGGTCATGTGTTTCGACCCTTACAACTACATCAGTCGCATGCCGGTCTATGTCCTTATCTCGGGCGCATTCAGGAAGGATGAGCTTTCATCTCCTCAGAAGAGCACTGTCAAAAAGAGTTCCCAGGCCCTAGTGCCATCCAGATCCAAAGCGGGGACGGTAGCCATTACGTTGCTTATTGGAAATGCTACCATTAATGCCATCATCACTCCTCGCTCAGTTATATTGCATATGGCTGGTCAAGAGAAGGGGTTCTCTACAAATGTCGTGCTATCTCATGCATCTGCTAGGGCCATCATGAATCAGCTGTCACTCAAGGGGCAAGAAGTCACGCTGCCCGAAGCATCCAAAGCCCTCCTTGCCATGTTTCAACCTAACGAGGGGCACATTGCTATGTCACCAAGAACACTCAAGGTTATGCCAAGAGTCCTTTGCAATTTGCCTCAGCCTATCAGTCAGTTGGCCGTGCTAGTGCCACCCATCACACTCCCAGAAGCATCCCCTCTTCAACTGTCAAGGGAGTTGGTCTTCATGCAAGATTGTCAGGCCAAGATGCCAAGTCTCAAGCTTATGGTGTCGTGCATCAAGTTCCCATGGGTCTGCACTGTCCACTTGTCAAGGGAAACCCTCTCAGCAAAGGAGCCTATTTATGGCATTCCCCCATGGGTGTCAATAAAGGTTGAATGTGCAAATAATAGCCAAGGGGCAAGTACACACACGGCAGTCATGACAACCATAATTGATGAGAGAGCCGTGTGGCTGCAGAGGAGAGCGAGGCCATCTGCTGCATGGTCCCGCTATTTAAGAAGACATGTCAAAATGAAACCGTCATATCTGTCTGTGAGAGCAAAGAAGCTGTGCCGGCACCACAAGAGGATATCTGTCAAGAAGCAAAGGAGGTTGCAATCAAGATTGAAAGTCTTCAAGAAAAATATCAATCTTCCTATCTTGTCATCTCTTGACCTTGATCTTTCAATGCTACTCATTCTGGTCAATCTGATTCCCAGTGGAGGCGCCCGATCTCCCAATTCTGGACTAATGCCGCGTTATTCCCCTCCTATTCCTTTAGGGTCTTTGGACCCTCACTTATCTCTTCCACCTGAGCCGCCCGATCACCCTCTGGGTACTCAGGTTTTCTTTTCACCTTCTCCACTTGAGCTCCCTGATCATCGTTTGGGTACTCAAGATACCTTTTCATCCTCTCCACCTGAACCGCCCGATCACCCTCGGGGTTCCCAATTTTTCTCTCCATATCCATCCGGGTCACCTGACTTTCTTCCTAGTGCTCAGGATTCCCCTTTTCCTCTTCCACCTGAGCTTCCTGATTGTGGGCCGGGCCCACATCCTTCAGGGACATCCAATCTTGGTCCTGATTCCCTTCCTTCCACTTCACCTTCTGATCCACCAGATCCTCCACCCTCCATTCTACAGTTCCTTCCTCCAACCCCTCCTGATCATGGGCCTGACCCGATTCCTCCCTCACTCCCTATTCGGGGTCCTAACCCTTTCTCTCATTGTACTAGAGGTTTCAGTCCTCACTAACATTTTTTCTTCTCCTTTGTAAATCCTTTTTGTTTGAGGGTTCTTATCCCTCATATTCTTGTAGCGTCATGTCTCCCTCTTATTTGTGTTGAGTTGGCTCCAATTCTTGCCATCCCTACACTTTCCTGCAAATGAGCTAAATAAAATCAACCAAAATCAAAGTTTAGCGCAGGTCGTTCTTCCAATAAAAGGGTCGCATTGTGCACCAAAATAACCATGTAAATATTTGTTTGAACACAAAGAGCATCAAAGAGAGTCATCTCAATTCACAACAAGAGTGGTCGAGTTAGTCTTATGTTTGTTTTGCTTCTGCAGCACTCAGGCCAGAGATTGCTCCGCGCTAGGGAACCGACGTTCATTCTCTGTCATTAAAGGTCACCTTAAGCAAGGATCATCACACACTCACATGGCAACCTTAGTTGGCTCCTCTAGCAAACATCGCTGCTATTTAGGCCATACTAGGTGGTGCAAAAGCTGTTCTCTTCTTTACTCGGTCGAAGTGTAAGGGAAGAAAAGGGCTAGTTGGGTAAGGCGACCAACCTAAGCACATCTTGATGAGAGGAAATCTCAAATAGGGACGGTCAATCAGGCCTGCAAAAGAAAAGCCAAATAAAAGCGAGAAGAAGAACAAATGAAAGAAAATCAAGGAATAGGGGCATGGCAAAGAGTGGCAGTACAGTTCCCCGCGGGACGCCCTTGAGCCCGGTCGTACGCATGCCCCAAGCAAAAAAAAACAGGCAAGAAAAAAAATGAAATGACCAAAAGTCCCTCCTCAACAGATTGAACCTCTAAGAGGTATGCCATGGAAGGAAGCTAAGCCTAACTTGTCCTTTAAAGCTTGCACTAGACTTATCCCCAAACTTTCTTCTCTTTCTCTCTATAAGGCTGAGTTGTCTCCCGGGTATGGCCTTTGTAGTGGCACCGCAAGCTAGGGGCAACCATCTACAGGACGCCACCATCTTAATGCACATCCGACCATTTTGGTGGTCTTTAATGAAAGGGGAATGAATGGGGACCCCTTGCCAGTAGTTTGATCTTGCTTTAGTGCTGTAGTAGCAAGGGTGAGTACCTTCCGTCTCACGTGTCTTTTTAGGAAGGGCTAACGTCGGCTTTAGGCGTTATTCAAAAAAATCTAAAAAAAAAAATTCAAATATTGCCAAAATCTAAAAAAAAAATCAAATATTTCCAAAAATCCCAAAAAAAAATCAAATGTTGCCAAAAATCCAAAAAATCAAATATTTCCAAAAATCCAAAAAAAATCAAATATTTCTAAAAAATAAAAAAATCAAATATTTCCAAAAATTCAAAAAATTTAGATATTGCCAAAAATCCAAAAAAATCAGATAATTTCAAAACTCCAAAAAAATCAAATGTTTTCAATCTAAAATAACAAAAATGAGCAGATCTAATCATACATGCTAAGTGTGCAGGTACATTGGCTCCCAAGCATTGATCGCTCAGATCTCCACATTTCTTCATTGCTTTTGTCTGAGTCTTGCTCACATCATCTTTACGATCTGTCTCTCCTCCTCAGTCCCATCCATGATTTGAATTTCAAGCTCATTATCCCACCAAGTCCTTCCGAAGTCCCATACATATTCTCCTTCATCTGAATGGCTCCATGAGAGGACTCTCTATGTGTGAACTTGGCTGTTCTTCAGTGCTTTGTTTCAATCATGTGGATGACTGAGTTGTTTATGCTTATTGTTGTTAGCTTGTTTATTGCTTTGTTTATTGCTTCATTTACACAAAAAAAAAAAAATCAGAAAAAAAGCAAAACCCAAAAAAATGGCGAGTTCTGCGCTCCACAGGTAAGTTCAGGTAAGTATCCATATCCCTTCTCCCTTACATTACTATATGGTACTTATGCTACTATATTATCTCAAGGACCGGCTGGTTTTTAATGTGTTCTGGGATTTGAGTTCCCCTTCAACAAAAACAGTGATGATCTAGGTGCACATTGCTAATCGCTGGATAGGCCGTTGAGTTAAATAAGTTTGGGGACGAAAGGTTCAGGCCTGCACTGCGGTTGCAGGTAGTTTCTTGACCCGTTCTTATTCGACTTAACAATATTATCCTTGAGTATTTTCTATTTTCTCTTTTCTTTGCATATTGATTTGATGATTTCTTTTTATTTTAGCCCAGCATGCATCATGTAGGACTTTGAGCTTCATGCCTCATGATTTGTCAAAAGTTGTTTCCCTGGTGGTGATCGATCAAGCTTAAGTTTCTTGAACAAGAAATCCTATTCCACTCACAATTTGAAGGTCTTCTTTGAACTAGTCCCTTGGTCTAGTTGGCCAGTATGACTTATGTCTGGAATTTACTCCCTCCATTCATCCAAATCAACTTAAATATCCCCCTGATCCGTCTTGGTTGCGAATCGCTCCCAGGCCTTGAGTCATCGTGACCTACCTGGCACGCACATGTCCTCCCAAGATGAAACCTGCAGGCCAATCGGCTAGGGTACCTCTTAATCAAGAGGTTGATCATCCTTCTTTTTGCTTTCCTTTTTGTCGTTCCAGACAGGAGCCGTCCGTGCTCGCTCCTCCTTGAGGTTAGTTTAGAGTCTTCCAGAGAATTTCTATCGCTTATTGGTTGTGACGGGTGTCTCTTTACCTTGATGCCCACTTTTCAGTCCACTCCGCTTCATCCTCGCTCCATTCCATTTCATTACACTTCGCTCTCTTTCCGCTTCGCTCCCTTGCAAAGCGGGCATCAAGGAGGGGCAATCTGTAGACACCCGTTTTCGGCCTATAAGTTGAGCACTTTTTCTTGTCCATATCATTGATGTCCCAAATTGATCATCACTTTGGAGTCCTTCTCTGGCCCATCATGAGCCCATTCACCTTCAATGTCAAGCCCATTCTCAAGCCCATGGCCAAACACCACTTGAAATATCAAAACTGTGCAATCTGCCCAATCTTCTGAACATGCCTTCACTTTGAGAGCTCATAACGTCCTCATTTCTAATCCAAATTTGGCATACCATACTATCATTTTGTAGCCCTCTGAGTCTAGAATCCAACGCAACAAACGGCGCATCAATCCGATATCTGTGGAGAGAGTTATGGCCCTTTTCGTGGGACCTACGCGGACTGTCTTATAGTCGCGACCCTGTGCATTGACGCGACCAGAACGCGGCCCCACGATCCGACGCGACAGCGCCATGCACGTAAACACGTTTTTACGTGATTTTCGGCCTCTCTCTCCATCCTAGAGCCTATCTAAAGTCCCTATGAGTTAGATTACGACCCAAACCTCCTATCCTCATCCCTAGGGAGCCCCCAAGCCCATCCAAACTCTAGATAGACTCTAGAACACCCCCACAACTTGGACTCTCTCTCTAACTCGGGATTGGACTCTATCTCTCTCTTCAACACATCCTAGGACTCTCTAGGGGATAGAAGAAGGCTACCACTACGAGGAGAGGTCCCTGGAGGCTCTGCTCACGAGGTCCCATCGTCCCCAAGGCAGAGGAGAAGCTGTTCTTCCCGTTTTCCTCCTCTCTCTCTCCTCTTTCTCTCTCATATCGCCTCCAGGACCAGCAGGACTTGCACGGCTTGTGGAGATCGAACCAGGCCAGATCTCTTCGAGGTTTCTTCATCAAAGTTGCTCCCCACAGAGCCCTCTTCAACCTCGAAGTGGAATCACATCGTTTGGTGGCTTGTGCGAAAAGTTACAGCGGATTATTCTTCACTTTCTCTCTCATATCGAGATCTGCACATGCGGGATTATCGTCTCTTCCACAGCCCAAACCAAGCCGGATCTCTTCAAGATGTCTTCATGAGAGTTGTTCAAGACGTCCTCCTCTACGACCTCCAACTGGAATCACATCAAATGGGGCAGTATCTGTTTAGTTTTGATTTTTACTTTCTTTTCCATGTTTTGCACATGAATACATGCTAGTTAGGTTTCCTCCTTTTCCTCTTCCATGATTTCTCCCCATGCATATTCCTTCCCACGTTTTCCTACTACCCAAGGGGTTTAAAAAACCACTCCCCAGGTCTGTTCCCTCCATGCTCCACATCTTTCTTTCATTTAAGAATAACTACTACACTTAACATAGTCTAACAGGATTTTATTTCTTATTTTCGTTGTTTTGGCAGGCACCCAAGCGAAGATCCACGAGGAGCTCTCATCCTCTGGCCGGCTGGAGGACGGGAAGAAGGTCCCATCCATCATCTCCCGCACAAGAAGAGAACGCGACGGAGGAAGGCGACGCGACAAGAAACGCGGCTGGCAATGGCGACGCGTTCTCAGCATTGTCGCGGTCGTCTGGATGACCGCGACAACAGGTACTCCTCCGTTCTCTCTCTCCCTTTCCTAGAGTAGTTAGCCCGCATTATTATCTTTATTTGGCAACTATCTAGGTGGCGATCACATCCTATTTTCCATGCTATCATATTTGATATTCATGTCTGTGTTGGGGGGGGGTACAATCCCTGTGATTACACACTCCGCTCTAATCAGAAAGCTAGAAGAGCCACTGGAAAGAGAAGGAGAGCCACTCTTCAGCTGGAACAACAATGAAATCACCTACGTCAATTACCTGCCACAGATCAAAGTCTGTGCCTCGAATGAAGCATTCCATCCTCATCTTCCAAAATTGATAATCTTCTCCATCGAAGAATGGAGGTCTGGTGACGGATTGGCCTTCAGCATATCCTTGAGCTGCCATGGATCTTTGCTCTAAGATCGTTGGATCTTCTTGAAAGTTCAGAGACGCGCTCTGATACCACTTGTTGGACCGAGGCCCTTACCGTTGCACCAAAAGCTCGAGCTGGTAGTGAAGGTGGTAGACAAATCTTTAAGGCGGAAGCGCAAAGCACCACGTCAACGCTGTGGTCGGCATGAGGGGCTTCGCACAGGGTTTTACCCCTGCAGCGGGTTGGGTTGCCAGCCACGATGTCACTATGCCGCCCCATAACAGCATAGTGGCAGCGATTCCCTAAGGGAGTCGATGGTAGTTAAACAACAAACTCCCCCCCAGTGGCACCCGGGGGAATCGAACTCGCAACCTCGCTCTGATATCACTTGTTGGCCCTTTATGTCCGGCAACAAGGTAACCTAGAGGGGGGGGGGGTGAATAGGTTTTTCTGCAATCTGAAATCAAAACGTGAACACTTAAAAGTTTGGTTAGTGTTAGTGTGATGAAGAGTGGCAGTGCGGAAGCAAAAGAACAATCACACAAAAGGACACAGGAGATTTATCTTGGTTCGGCCCTTCCCACATGGAAGTCCTACGTCCAGTCCCCAAGCAAACTCTTGGGATTTCACTAACCGAAGGTACAGTCCCCTTTAAGGACACTACAACACCCTGGATACCCCACCAGGTCTTCTTCTCTTTCCCGGACAAGAAGGCAGCCCACTTCTTTTCTAGGCTCAGAAGCAAACCTACTTCTTTTACAGGTTCAGAAGTAAACCTCCTGGAACAAACCCCAGTGCGGTTCCGCTAGACTTAAACCCCCAGCTAGGTCCTGTTGGTACAAACCCCAACAAGGTTCTGCTAGACACTAACCTCTAGCTAGGTTACACACTGTATATAGTCCTACAGCTGGACAGAAATCTTTCTTAGAAAAGAAAGATCAGACTGAGAGCTATTACAAGATGAACACTCAGGACTTAGCTCACAGTCACAGACTCTCCCCCAAGATTACAATGAGCTCAGGGAGAATGGAAGAGAAGAAGGCTTGGAGGTGATGAAGACTTCTACTTTGAAAGCTTCTGTAGATTTTTGGCTCGAGCTCTTCTCTCTTTCTCTGAGTGTTTGTGGCGTGAAGGTTCTTCTCACAGTTGTACACTCCTTGAAGGATTTTCAGGAAGGCGCTTGCTTTTCTTCAGCTAAGCTTCTTCTTTTATATGAGCAATTTGAATGGATCCGTTGAAGAGATCCGTTGGAGTTCTAGCCGTTGCTCATCTCCTCTTCATTTGTCTTAATCAGACTCTGATGGTTTTCGAGGTCTGTACACATAGAAGAAAGTGTTAGCATAAAAGAGTGTTTATGATAAACGATGTATAGTACTGTACTTCTGCTAACATACTGAAAATAGTAGGTCATATCTTTTTCTGACAAGATTATGCATGCAGCTTTTTCTGTCAGACAATATTTGACTTTTCAATGAGCGCCAAAAACACTTTCAAAATATTCAAGAGAAATCTATGTGAATATGACTTATACAATCGTTGTTCATTTACAAGTAAATCGTTGCAAGTTTATGAACAAATCGATGTGAAAGACAAGTCGTTATGATCATTGAAGAAATCGTTGTGATTACTTAACAAATCGTTATGGGAACAATTTCTTAACAAATCGTTATGGGAACGATTTCTTAACAAATCGTTGTGAAGGCAAGTCGATGCGTTCACTTAAGAAATCGTCACGGTCTAAATAAATCGTTATGAGACCCAAGCCGATATGATCACTTATGAAATCGTTATGAGACCCAAGCCGATATGATCACTTATGAAATCGTTATGAGACCCAAGCCGATATGATCACTTATGAAATCGTTATGAGACCCAAGCCGATGTGATCACTTATGAAATCCTTATGACTATAAAAGGAATCGTTCAGAGATCGATTTCTTAACAAATCGTTATGGCCACTTAGCGAATCGTTCTGAGATCGATTTCTTAACAAATTATTCTGGCCACTTAGTGAAGTCGTTGTAGCGCTTTAAAAAATCAATTAAAACAAAATCGTTGTAGCGCTTATTAATTTTGGCACTTAAACTGAAATCGATGTATATTGATTAAACATCGATTTTATCATTTTAGTACACCATATTGCATCAATGTGAGACTCAGCATTTTTCTATGAGATTGATGCGACACAGATAAAACAAAATATTCAATTTAAGTTACATCATAAATTTTATTATCACCAAAATATAAGAACAAATAGATAGTGGTTCAACAATCTCCCCCTTTTTGGTGATGACAAAATTTATGAGAATTTTCTGACAAGAATATATATAAAGCATAGAGGTTTCAGAAAATTCATACAAACTCTCCCCCTTTTTGTCACTAACCAAAAAGGAAGGATCTTACCATGGATTTCTCTCCCCCTTTGAGAGAATTTCTTACCATTGAGGGGTTCAACAATGATAGTTGATAAGGAATGACTCCCCCTTAATCTGTGCTCCCCCTGAGCATGAGAGACTCCACCTGAATGAACTTGAAAATAATTGTTAGTAATAAAGACCAATTCAATTTTTGTGACTACTCTTTCTTCAGATGTGATTTGAATGAAGAGTCTGCAGTCACTCCTGCCTTGAGCATCCTTGGTTTTTGATGCTCCAAGGCTAACCTGCAAAAAAAAATTACTCAGAGGTAGGTACCCAAATCCTTTTGGGTCCTTGATGGTTAGATGCATGAAAATATCATTTAGGGATCCAAACTAAATGCCTTGTTGTGCAGGTGTTTACAGTGTGTCCTAGTTTATTGCAATGAGAACAACAATGAATATAGATTGTTTTGTTGTTCTTATTTTCTTTGTGGTGAGTTTTTAGAACGAGATTTCTGTAACCTTTTTCTTTTACAGGGGCCTTTTTCTAAGGCATCTTGGTTTCTTTTACAAATTTTGGTAGGGGATATTTTTCTGGAATTATAGCTTGTTTTCCTTTTTCTGGAGGTATGTATCCAAGTCCTTGTTTGTTATTTCCAGATTTTGACCCTTTTAGACATAGAGCTAAAGAAGTTTTTCCTTTTGTTAATATTCTAATCGATTCTTTTAGGTAGAGATTTTCTTCAGTTAAAGTTTTTTATTTTTCTTCTAACTCTAACTTTTCATTGTCCTTATTTTTTAAATTTTCATTCAAAAGATAAATATTATCTTTATTGTCCTTTAATTGTTTTTCTAGTTGCTCCAGTTCTGATTTAAGATCAGAATTGGTGTTTTCTAAGCAAGTAGAGTTGTTTTTCAAACTCTTTAATTCTTTTACAACCCCTTTATGTTTTTCATACAGTTCATTAAAGACTTCTTCTAAGTCTTCTGATTCTGACCCTGAATCTGTGCAAGAATTAAAAAATGAGTCAGAATGTACCTCATCTAGTCCCACCATGAGGGCTAGATTTACCTGCTCCTTTTCGAAATCTGAGCTTGATGATTCTGAGCTTGTGACCTCATCATTTTCCCATGCAGCCGCCATGGCTTTTCTTTTAAATTTCTTGTGCTGCTTCTTGGGCTTATCAGTTTGACCAATCTTCTTGAGCCTTGGACAGTCTGGTCTCAGATGTCCAGGTTTTCTGCATTCATAGCAGACTGGTTCTTTCTCCTTTTTCTCTTTTCTTTGGATCCTTCTTGATCCGTTTTTCTTCTTCTTCAAAATTTTCTGAAGCTTGGACAATACTTCATCCATATTACAGTCTTCAGAATCTACATCCTGGGAACTAGAAGAAGAAATGGAAGGAGCAGCTACAACTTTAAGAGCATTAGTACATTTCTTCTTAGATGAGCTTTCAGATAATCGCTCCATATTTATTTCATGTGCCATGAGAGAACCTATTAAATTATCAGTTGATAATTTAGTTAAATCATGGGCCTCTTCAATAGCAGTTACCTTAGGTGTCCATGAAATAGTTAAGGACCTAAGTATTTTTCTAACGGTTTCTTCATTAGAAAGAATTTTTCCAAGAGAATTTAAACCTACTACTATACTTGAAAATCTATTATACATAGTAGTAATGTTTTCATTTGGAAGCATTTTAAATTGCTCATATTGAGAGATAAGAATATCTATCCTAGTTTGTTTTACTTTAATTGTTCCTTCATAGGTTATCTGTAATTTATCCCATATTTCTTTAGTAGATTTACATGCAGAAACTCTACTGAACTCTCTTTTAGATAGAGCACAACATAGATAGTTTTTAGCCTTAAAGTTTAGAGATAGCTTACTCTTATCAGCTGCTGTAATGGCAGTAGTGCCTTCAGCTGGAACAACAATGAAATCACCTACCTCAATTACCTGCCACAGATCAAAGTCTGTGCCTCGAATGAAGCATTCCATCCTCATCTTCCAATATTGATAATCTTCTCCATCGAAGAATGGAGGTCTGGTGACGGATTGGCCTTCAGCATATCCTTGAGCTGCCATGGATCTTTGTTCTAAGATCGTTGGATCTTCTTGAAAGTTCAGAGACCCGCTCTGATACCACTTGTTGGACCGAGCCCCTTACCGTTGCACCAAAAGCTTGAGCTGGTAGTGAAGGTGGTAGCCAAATCTTTAAGGTGGAAGCGCAAAGCACCACGTCAACGCTGTGGTCGGCATGAGGGGCTTCGCACAGGGTTTTACCCCTGCGGCGGGTTGGGTTGCCAGCCCCGATGTCACTATGCTGCCCCATAACAGCATAGTGCCAGGGATTCCCTAAGGGAGTCGATGGTAGTTAACCAACACTTCCTTGGTGGCTTACTGCTCTACAGATCTTCTCAGTCCACCTTGCTGTTTTAGAAAGAGCCTGAGATCCACTTTCAATAGTTTTTCTTTCTGAATTTCTATGTCTACTCATTATTGTTCGGCAGACACACAAGCTTTCATACTTCTGTGTAAGATAACCCGCAGGGGGTTTGTACCCTGCAGTGCCCCTTTTGTGAAGGGAAGATCTAGAGGTGTAGATAGTCTTGTACCCCTTGGTAAAGGGAAGACTTGCAGGTCTATAAGTGGTTGTATTACCTTTCAGTTGAGAGAAGGCCAAGTGTGCTTGGTAGTTAGTGAAATCCTAAGTGGTTGCTTGGGGACTGGACATAGGACTTCCATGCGGGAAGTGCCGAACCAGGATAAATTCTCTTGTGCCTTTGTGTGATTATTTTCGCCAAGTTTTCACTTGTTTCACACACACCACACTAAGTACTAACTACTCTATTTAGTGTTGTTTATCTTTTAGATAAAATTTTTAAAGCGTAAGAAGTCCTATTCACCCCCCTCTATGACAACTATAGTGCCATCTCCATCCAACAATTGGTATCAGAGTGAGGTCTTCTTAGAAGAATCGAAAGATTTGAGAAGAGATGGCATCTGGAGCTCACAACTGCGATGGTCAGTCAGTCTCAAGACCACCATTCTTCGATGGTGAAGACTACCAATACTGGAAGATGCAAATGGAATGCTTCATCAAGGGCACAGACTTTGATCTGTGGCAGGTAATAGAAGAAGGTTATTTCGTTATTACTCCTGCTAAAGGTACTACTGCAATTACAACAGCTGATAAAGTTATATTGTCTCTAAATTATAAAGCAAAAAACTATCTATGTTGTGCTTTATCTAAAAGATAATTTAGTAGATTATCAGCATGTAAATCTGCTAAATAAATGTGGGATAAATTGCAAGTAACATATGAAGAAACCGATAAAGTAAAACAAACTAGATTAGATATTCTTGTTTCACAATATGAGCAACTTAAAATGCTTTCAAATGAAAATGTTACTCAAATGTATAATAGATTTTCAAGTATAGTAGTTGGTTTAAGCTCACTTGGTAAAACTCTTTCTGACGAAGAAACTGTCAGAAAAATACTTAGATCTCTAACTCATTCATGGACCCCTAAGGTCACTGTAATTGAGGAAGCTCATGATCTAACAAAACTTTCCATTGATAAATTAATTGGTTCTCTTATGGCCCATGAAATAAATATGGAAAGATTATCTGAAAGTACATCCAAAAAGAAAATGCCAAATGCTTTGAAAGCTGCAAATTCTTCTTCCTCTGAAGATTCAAAGGAGAAAATAGATGACAATGATGATGATGTCCTGCTGTCAAGAAAGCTCCAACGAATTCTTGCAAAGAAAAAGAAGTTTGGCTCAAAGAGATATTTCAAAAGAGAAAAGAAGAAAGAGCCAACCTGTTATGAATGCAATCAGCCTGGACATTACAAGTCGGAATGTCCAAAACTCAAGAAGAAAGAACCTACTAAAAAGAAAGGCAAAGAAAGAAGATTCAGTAAATTCAAAAAGAAGGCAATGGTCGTAGCTTGGGATAATGAAGAAGCTACAACTTCAGACTCTTCAAGCTCAGAATCAGAAGAAGAGGAACAAGTCAATCTAGCCCTCATGACAGGACTATAATAGGTAAACTCTGAAACATCATTTACTTCATATTCAGAATCCGATTTTGATAGCTTAGAGGATGCATTTAATGAACTGTATGAAAATTATAAAACAATGGTTAAACAAATGAAAATTGTTAAGATTAACCTATTGAATCAAGAAAAATCAAACACTTTTCTAAAAAGTGAAGTAGAAAAGATAGGACAAAACTTAATTGAAACAAAAAGGTCTAATGAACTACTGTGTGAAGATTTAAAAGCTAAAAATAGTAAAATCATGGAACTTGAAACAAATCTAAAAGAATTGAAAGATGAGAAAAATTTAAAAGAAGAAAATGACTATCTAAGAGCTACCTTAGATAAAATTGCTAAATGTAAAACATCTCTATTTGTAACACTGAAAGGTGCTCGAACTGGTAAAAGGAAACATGGAGTAGGGTATACACCTCCAACAAATGAGGAAAATATCATCTATCCTGAAAAATATCCAACTCCTAAGTTTGTGAAGGAAAAGGGGGTTAAGAATCCCATAAAAGTCAATCAACATGTCTATAAACAAACACAGAAATTCAATAACAATACACATTCAAAGAATGCATAAGATTTATGTTGTAGTCATTGTAATCAATTAGGACACACTGTCAGCACCTGCACAACTAGACACTTGCGTTGGATTCCAAGGACTAACCATCAAGGACCCAAGAAATTTTGGGTACCTAAAGTTAAAACTTAGTTTTGTTTACAGGGTCGCCTAAGAGCATCCAAATGGTATTTGGATAGTGGGTGCTCAAGGCATATGACAGGTGATAGAAAACTATTTACAAGTTTTAGAGATGAGATTGGTTAAGTCATTTATAGAGACAATGGAAAAGGCAAAGTGTTAGGATGTAAAATAGTAGGAACACAAGAAAAAAGATTTAATAGAAGATGTCATGTATGTAGAAGGACTGAAGCACAATCTGATTAGCATCAGTCAACTATGTGACAAAGGTCACTTAGTCAAGTTTCAGAATCATAAGTGTATAATCCAAAAGGATGAGAAAACAGTCTTTGAAGCACTAAGAGTAAAAAATTTGTACACTTAGCAACTGGAAGAATTAAAAGAAGTCAATCTATGGCTTGCAACTACAAGGAGTGAGGAAACTGATTTATGGCATAGAAGACTAGGACATGCAATCACATCAGTGATCAAGAAATTAGTCAACCATGATCTAGTTGAAGGTCTTCCAAAGCTCAAAATGAAGAAAGCTGGAATCTGTACAACATGTGCAAAAGGAAAGCAGACCAAGACTTCATTTCAGTCTAAAACAATGGTAACAACTTTCAAACCGTTGGAACTCATTCATATGGATTTGTTTGGACCAATAAGAACAGTCAGTCTTGGAGGAAAAGTTTATGGCTATGTAATTGTGGATGATTATTCAAGATTCACTTGGGTATCATTTTTGGAAGACAAATCAGAAACATTTTCAGCTTTTCTGAAGTTCAGTAAATTAGTACAGAAGAATCAAGAATTTCAGATAGTTAGTATTAGATCTGATCATGGTGGAGAATTCAAGAATGAAGAATTTGTTAGATTCTGTGAAGAAAATGGCATAGAACACAACTTCTCTACACCAAGAACACCTCAACAGAAGAGAGTAGCAGAAAGAAAGAACATAACACTGTTGGACATGGCCAGAACAATACTTACAGAGTACAATATACCAAAATACTTCTAGGCAGAAGTAGTCAACATAGCCTGCTACATTATCAACAGGTGTATGATTAGACCAATTTTGAAGAAGGCACCTTATGAGCTATACAAGGAAAAGAAGCCAAATATCGGTCACCTTCGACCCTTTGGTTGTAAGTGTTTTATTTTAAATAATGACAAAGATAATCTAGGTAAATTAGATGCTAAAAGCGATGAAGGTTATCTGTTTGGATACATTTCAAAACCTAGAGGATATAAAGTGTTTAATAGAAGAACTTTAACTATAGAACAATCTGTTCATATTTTATTTGATGAAACTAACCCTTCTATTAAGAAAATAGAAGAAGAAGATGTTATTGAAGAATTGTGCAGGGATCTGGAACAAGCTTCTCTTGAAGAAAAAGAAGAAGACAAAGATGATCCACCACTAGAAGAATTGCAACAACCAGATGAAACACAGGAAGGACTGCCTAGAAAATTGAGGTATCACAAAGATCATCCAAAAGAAAATATTATAGGAGATCCTCAAGAGAAGGTAAGAACAAGAGGTATGACCATTCCCTGTGACTTTTCTGCATTTGTTTCTCAAATAAAGCCTAGGACAATCAATGATGCACTGGCAGATGAATCTTGGATCCTAGCTATGCAAGAGGAGCTTAACCAGTTCCAACGCAGCCAGGATTGGACTCTTGTCCCTAGACCTTATGACCATCCTGTTATTGGGATCAGATGGGTCTTCAGAAACAAAATGGATGAATTACGAGTAATCACAAGGAATAAGGCTGGACTGGTAGCACAAGAATATTCCCAAGAGGAAGGCATTGATTTTGATGAAACTTATGCTCCAGTTGCTAGATTAGAGGCTATTAGAATCTTGTTAGCATATGCATGTTCTCTTAACATCAGTTTATTTCAAATGGATGTTAAATGTGCTTTTCTAAATAATTTCATAAAAGAAGAAGTTTATGTTGAGCAACCACCAGGTTTTGAAGATACTAAATATCCAAATCATGTTTTTCATTTAAAGAAAGCATTATATGGTCTGAAACAAGATCCAAGAGCTTAGTATGAAAGATTATGTACTTATCTTATATCACATGATTTTATAAGAGGAAAAGTAGATAGCACCTTGTTTATAAAGAAATTTTTAGAAGGAATCTTGATTGTACAAATATATGTTGATGATATTATTTTTGGTTCTACTAATGAATCACTCTGCAAACTCTTTGAAAATCTTATGCAAAGTGAGTTTGAGATGAGCATGATGAGAGAGCTTAATTATTTTCTTGGGTTGCAAATCAAGCAGATCAAGGAAGGTACTCACATTTGTCAAACCAAATATATTTCAGATTTGCTATCTAAGTATGGTTTTGACAAGTGTAAGCCCTTAGGAACACCCATGAGCTCTGAAATTAAGTTTGATAGTGATCTAATTGGCAAGAAAGCAGATCAGAAGATCTATAGAGGCATGATTGGGTCATTACTCTATCTTACTGCTAGTAGACCAGATATAATGTTCAGTGTATGTTTATATGCTAGATTTCAAGATGATCCTAAAGAATCTCATGTTAATGTTGTTAAAAGAATTTTTAGATATCTTATAAGTACAAGAAAAATGATTTAAATTGCTTAGATACTGTGATGGTCACTATACTAGATGCAAAATAGACAGAAAAAGCACCAGTGGTACTTGTCAAATTCTTGCAGGATGCTTAATTTCTTAGTCTTCCAGAAAGCAGAACTTAGTAGCCTTGTCCACAACAGAAGTAGAATATATTGCACTCGGAAGTTGCTGCACTCAAATGCTGTGGATCAAACATCAACTGGAAGACTATGGTCATATATTTCAAGAAATTTCTATGCTGTGTGACAACACAAGCGCAATCAACCTGACCAAGAATCCAATTCAACATTCAAGAACCAAGCACATTGAGGTCACACATCATTTCATCGGGGATCATGTAAGTAATGGAGATATTTTACTTGAATTTGTATCTACAGATAATCAATTAGCAGATATATTTACTAAACCTCTTCCTGAAGATAGAATTACATCTATAAGAAGAGAAATAGATATGTGTAATCCTGATTAGAATGAACTCCTTACTACATTGCATGCTTCCTATCACAAAACATTCTAAGTCCTGAGACCTCGACCCTTGCGAAGTCGGAGTTATGGGTACTTCGACTCTTGCGAAGTTAGAGTTGTCTATACTGCGACTCTTGAGAAGTCGGAGTACGATACTGCAACTCTTGTGAAGTCGGAGTTTGGAAAGTCGGAGTCAATATTGTTTTAATTAATTAAAAAAAGGAAAATTAATATTAATTTTCTTTAAAAAATTTATTGAAAGGGTAATAAATCACTTATTTAATCTCAGCCGTTCATCTCTCCATCTAAGGCTTGATACACTCTCCCCTTTTCTTTATTAAGCCCTTTTCTTCTCCCTTTCCAAATCACCCCTTTTGAAACGTCTCCGACTCTCCAGTTGTCTTCCTCCCGGTTCCCGCACATTCTTCACCCTGACGGAACCTACTTCGAAGTCTCCGCAAAATCTCTTCCCTTCACAGAAGAAAGGTAGGATCTTTGACCTCTCTGAACCATTTCGACCCCTCCTTTATCATCCCTCTCAGTCTATTCTTTCGTCTTTGTCTAGATGGCATCATCTAGGGCTCCAGAAGGTGCATTCTTCACCCCTGAGCAGTTTCAGAGGTTATCTTCAGCCAAAGCCTCGATTTGCCCCGGGAAGATAGTAGAGTTTAGCCACTTGACCGGTAGGCTAGGCTGGGTAGCTGAAACCCTAGAGAGAATGGGTTGGTCGAAGCTATGTCAGATCAGCGATCCAATGTTCGAGGGTGCCCTAAAGGCTTTTTACTTGTCCCTCCAAGTGTGTGCAGATGGATCAATCACTGTTTCAGTCAAGGGCACAGTGGTAACAGTTTTAGAAGCTTTGTTGGTAGAGATCTTAGATTGCCCCAATTCCGGCCACAGAATAAGTGAAGCAGTGTCCTTCGAGAAGCAGGGTGTTATTGGCAGGTTGGGCATTGTCTCTAAGAAAGGGATCTTGGTAAATGAGCTATCCATAGAAAAGAGAATTATGCATTCCATCATCACCAATATCATTACCCCTAGGGCTGGGACACATTCCTCAGTCACAGCCAGAGATGGGAGTCTATTGTTTTGGGCAATTCAGAATCATAGGGTCAACCTGCCTTCCATCATCTTGGAAAGGATGGCAGGGTCTAAGAACCTACAGGAGTCCCTTCCATATGGACCATTGCTGACCCTAATTTTTAAGAGATTTTTAGTAGACCCATCAGATGAGATTTCGGTGGCTGTCAAAGAGAAAATTGGATTGTCAACTCTGAGGAGGAGTCATTACATTTTGGAAAGCAAGGCACATAATTTTTGGAAAGCAGCAAGAGATGTTGACACTTCTGCAAATGCAAATTCAGCAGATAGATGTCAAATTTGGCTTTATGTCAGAGGAAGTCCAACAGATGAAGGATCTATTGTTACAATTGGTGTGCCAACAAGGCACAAGTGGTTCTCATGTTTCACCAGATGCTTCAACAGCTATTCACCCTGAAGAGCATCAACCAGAGCAATAGTAGTAGCAATAGCTTGAAGTAGTGGTTCCTCAACCAGATAGGCCAGCAGAACAAACTAGTGTAGACTTAGTAGCAGAGCCTGTTCAGACTCAGCAAGAGAAGCCTCAAGAATCAGCTTCTGAGCAGCAGCAGTCAGTTCAGGAAGATCAGCCTATGGAGGATGTAGCCGTCCCTAAGGTTAGGACCTTTAAGAGGAGGGTTAGAAGGAAACTCCATAAGTATGGTGTCTCAGTCTTCCCTTCTCAGCCCTCAACTACAACCCCTCCTACTGCTATTGATCCAACCCCTTCTTCTGTTACTACTCCTACACCACCTCTCATTGATGCACAACCACCTCCACCTCCCTCTCAACCTATTCCTTCAGTCTCATCCCATCCTCCCACTTCTACATCACAACCACAAGCCAAGCCTCTCACTTCCACAAGTACTTCATTTACCTTGTATCCCCTGAAGTACAATTTCCAACCTCTCAAGGTTAAGACACCTACTCTTCATACTCTAGCTCCTCATTTCTTTTCATCTCTCTCCACCTCTTCAACTCCTTCTTCTAGCTGATCTACTCTTTCACTAGCAGAGATTGTACCTAGTGTGGTACTCTCCCCTAGAGTAGGGCGCCAGTTGAAAGACAATCCTAGTACCTATCTTCCCCCATTCTGGTATGCATTTATCCACCATTCTGAACACCATATGAACCTTTTCAAGGATTTCCTGTCCATCAAGGCATTTCTTGAAGTCCATGGGTTTCCAGATTTCACATTTGAAGACTGGCTCCCTTCTTTACTTCAAACCTCTCAAGTCCTCCTAGCTGATGTGAACCTTATCACACAGAAAAGCCACTGTCTATCTCCCTCTAAATTCCTTAAACTATATCCTGCTGAAGCCTCTAGGTTTCAAGCCACTCAGTCTAGGAACCAATTTATGGATATTCCCCTTCACCTAAATCTCAGGTTTTATGACCTTTTTGGCAATATCCTCCGAGGCCTCCAGACCAAGTATAGCAGAATGAAGCACTTCAATGAAGAGAGACAGATTAGGTCTGCCAAATGTGAACAAGGGGCAGTGGGAATTGATCATCAATGGACAAAGAGAAATTACTCCCTTTATGAATATTGGAATGCCCTCTGGACTGCACCCAAGTTTGATAGGGGCCATTTCTACAAGGAAACTGTTTACCCAGGTAGTATTCAACAAGCACATAAGGTTAGTTGCTAGATACAGAATAAAGTACAACATCAGGTTGTCTTTCCATAGGTTTGCCCTCATTCAGGCTCCTAAGAACTCTCAGCACATGATTGATTTCCAAACCTGTTTTGCAGAGTCTGAAAGGCTTATAGAAGATCAGTGGCCAGCAGCCTATCCAGAAGATCACACTAACTGTCAGAAACTCAAACTATCCATTCCCGAGTATCTATGCAAAGGATATGAAAATCTTTGGAAGTCAGTAGTGTAGACACCCATTTCTGGCACATAAGTTGAGCCAAATTCCTTGTCATATCATTGATGCCCCACGTTGGCTCATCATTGTCTAGCTGGCTTTATCCGATCATGGCATCTTTTCTATTTAGTTCATCGCCATGGTGGGTTCTTCCTAGTCAAATCAATCAGTCTTCATCATTTCGTAGCTCTCTGAGTTGAGAATCCAACGCCTCAAACTGCACGCCAATCTGATACCCATGCGAGGGGATCAGATACTTTGAATGAGTCATATGCTGAAGGATTATGAAGGCGACAATGTCCTTGTCATGTTCTCATTCAGCAAGCGACACCCTTAATATCGCGTTCTTCCTCACATCGATTTACCTTCAAGCTTGAATCGATCTTCTTCAAAAGGCGATGCCTCGATATGTCGCGTTCTCATTTGGCCTTTTAGTTCCCTGAAAATTCTCCAGAAAATGCTTCAAGACTTCCCTATATGGAAGGCGACGTATCGAGGCGTCGCTACCTGATAGCGATAAGGGGCCTATCGCGTTCTAGTTTCCTTCACAGAACCATGCAACGTGGCCTTTCCTATTCCCACTTGAACCCTTGCTATTCATGAATAATCCATCTTTTGGTGGGTCTAGAGATCTCCAAATCCTTCCAAACTCGGAGGAGACCTTCCTTAGGCCTTCCTTGCCACGTTCTGACTCCCCTTGCATGAGCATACTTGCCAAAGTTGGACTCTAGCTCATTATTCTTCTCCTATCCTATTCAGGAGTATTCACATATAAATCTCTTCATAGGGCACTATTTAAAGCAAGGCCGGCGTCTGCTTTTTCCTCTCCCAGAGAGCTTCGAATTCCTAGAAGACCTCTCAGCCTCCAGACGACCAGGAAGTGCCCCCCAGGGCGATTTCTTGCCATCCACACTTTCTCTCTCCTATTTTGCTTGATTTTTCTCTTCATACTTGCATGTTAGATATGTTTCTTTCGTAGATTTGCATTAGATCACTCCACACACACCACTTTTAATCACCCAAAGGGGTTAAAACCCCACCCCATGTGAGTTCCCTCCAATTATTTCATGTTTACTTGTTGTCTTGGGATAGATTCTACATCAAACGTTTGTCTAATGGGTGTTTTGTTGTTTTGACATTCTTGGCAGGGTTATAGAAGACAGTAGCAGCGTGAGGCTCTTGCCCCTTGGCTTGCTGAGGAGCTGGAAGAAGAGATCCACAGTCTTCATCTTCTGTTGTAGAAGGCGACATTCATCAGTTTGCGATCTCCTGAAGGCGACGGTCAGCGCATCGCATTCTGAGAATCAGAAGACGGCACCTCCCTCATCGCGTTCACGCTAAGGCGATGGCTTGCTTGTTGCGTTCACAGGACTAGGTTCTTCTTCTGCGCATTCTTCCTTTTCCAAGGTAGTTAGCGTTGTTCTTCATCTGTCCATCTCTTTGCAACTACTTTGGTGGCGATCATGGTCTCTTTTCTTTATTTTTCATCATCATTATTTGGGGAGCAAATCCCGTGATTACACCTTTTGGCGATCATGGTGGGACCTCTAGTGCCTATCCTGCTCGTTACTATCTTCCACTGCCTATTTCAGTCCTTCATGTGTGTGGATATTCTTTAGTTTTCGCATTTTTTCATTTATTTCACTACTGTTTTGAGTTATGCTGCACTGGGTGAGAAGGCAACGTCGAAATTGTCGCGATCTAGAAAGCGACAGGGTGGTCATCGCGATCAGGTCAGGGCTCCTGATTCCATCTATTTCTGTGTTTTTGGGTTCATTTCAAGTACTCCATCCATGCTTTTAGTTGCTTTGTGCCTGATCCATGCTTTACAAGTTTGCCAGTCCTCCATGTTATAGAGTTGTTTGATTTTTCGTGCATAATTAGGTATATCTGATCTATGTCCACTGCGAAGAAGAACGCGATGCTCCTCCTGTCGCGATCCAGGTCGCGACAGGTAGATTGTCGCCTTCTGCTTCTGAGAGAAGGTCGACCTGATTTTTGTTTTGCTAGTTTTAGGTTAGATTTTGCATGCACTCCGGTGCACATAGGGCGCATTCATATTTCCATATTTTAGCTTAGGTTGTCCTCCTCGACAACGCCTGCTCCCTCGGCTACATATTCCTTGTGTCGGACTAGAGCACTCGCTTGAGGGCCTCCATAAGTCCCCGCTGACCGTGGATTCCCACACGGCCGCCGGGCTGGTTGTACCTATTGCCACCTATATTTATGATCCTGCATGGTAAGTCCGTGAGAAATCCTATTCAGACCTGAAGTTGGAAGCTTTCTCCCTTTAGGAATCCTTTTCTTTGAGGGAACTTGCTAAAAGATCAAACCACTAAAAGGCAAACTTGAACCAAATAAAAGAAACCATCATCATTGCCACTTGCTTGCTTTGGGTGAGACTTCTTCTCTTTCTTTTGTTTGCATAGGATTGTTTATTTAGGAAACTAGGTGTCTGTTTAGGTTAGGTCGTCTCTTAAGTCTGGACAGGCTTTCCCTGTTTTGGTGCACCAACTTTCCAAATATGGAGTCCTACTTGAACCCAATCTATGGTGATGAGAATCAGGATGCTGCATTCTACACCTCCCATGACTATGAGGAATCTCTTCCTCACGATCTCCTTGAGGAGACGGCCCGGCCCTGGGTCGCCACAGTCCATGCCAGTGAGAGTCATCGTCCCGACGACGGCGGCCCATCACTAAATGTTTGTTCCCCTCAGGCAGACGATCAAGCTGCTCAACTCTTGCGCCTAATCCCTCAGCTTGATCAATCTCAGATCTAGGATCTCATAACGGCCCTTAAAGGAAACGCCGCCTCGTCGCCCTCACCCAGAGCGGGCGCCTCTGGCCCTATGGCATCTACCTCCGGCCCCTGCATTGTCACGGGACTAGCCAACAACTCTCCCATCCAGCCGCGGGCCATTTGATTCACTCCCTTTGAATCTGAGCATTACCATCCACGTGAGTCGAGGCCCCGATCTCCACCTTATCTCCCTTGCCATCCACCATAGCTTGAGCCACATGCCAGGCCGGCATCTCGTGCCTCCTCCTTGTACGCTCAACCTTTCGCCGCTCTAGACATGATGTCCGAGTGGGCGTCCACCAAAAAGGAACTCCAAGAGCTGCGAAGGCAAGTCGACCCTAGGCAGCACCATGATGTTCACATGCCCAATTTCAATGGCCTGTGGGTCCCATCTCCATCTGAGCTTCCAAAGTACCGCAAGTACAATGGCTCTGGAAACCCATACATCCACATCAAGGACTTCATTTATGAGTCTGCACCTTGTTAGCATGACTGTCGCCTAATGGCTTACCTGTTCCGTCGGTCATTGGATGGGCCTACACTAGATTGGTTCTATTCGTTACTGCCCGAGGACGCAGAAGACTTCGCTATAGTGAAGGGGAAATTCCTTGAACAATTCCAAGACAGGGTTGGGCCAGAATACTCTCTTACAGATCTCATGGCTGAAAGGATGAAGTCGGATGAAGATTTCGCTACATATGCCGACAGGTGGAGACAGATGGCCACACAAGTCCCGAGGTACCTTCCGAAGGGAGAGAAGGCCAAGATCATCATTGCCAATGCAACCCCCTCCTATAAGAACATCCTAGCAATGAATGATATCACCACCATGCATCAACTCTACAGTCAGGCCCGGTTCATCCAAACCCAACTCAAAAGACTCCCCCATACACTCCATGTTCGAACCCTAAAAATCTTGCTTTCAAAGAAAACCTTAGAGGCTAGTGACCAAGGGTGTCCAAGTTAACGAGAAAGTGAGTGCATTCAACCCTGCCAGCCAAAACAATAACCTCTAGCCCTATACTGCCCAGGGTCAGAATTCCACTAATCCTCCACAAGGCCAGTCACGTCAATACAACCAAGTACCACCTCCCGATGGCTCCCAACAAAGGCGTCCCCTAGGTCCAAGGAGAACTCAATACCGACCACTTCCTGAGACACTCTTGTTGAGTTTTCATTCTAACATTTATAACATGTTTTTGATGATGAATAACTTCAATTGAGGTTTGATACATGTAACACATGAAAAAGAAACTAATGCAATACTTTATTGTTTGTGTATTCAAAATACTTAATTTTACATATTTCATCATGTAGGTACAAATGCACAAAGTCAAGCTCTCTCAAAGCAAGTGAAAAAGATCACAAAAAGCAAAAGACAAGGTCACCTGTCGACAGATACAAAAGACCTGTCGACAGATCTCACAGGTGTGGTCTGCCAGAAGACCCATAGTTCAGAAAGTCTTCATCTGTCGAGAGATGACAGATCCGCTGTCGACAGATCTCACAGTCCAGAACATCCAGACTTCTGTCATTTGCACAAAATAGCACATCTGTCGACAGATGGTCTTCGACTGTCGACAGATCTCACAGAGCTGAAGATCATACTTCTGTTTGTTGTCAAACTCACTGTCGCCTGTCGACAGATGGCCAGGACCTGTCGACAGACGGAGTATTATTCAAATTACGGAAAGTTTCTAAGTTATCCTAGGAGTGTTTCCAACTCTCACGTTTCTCCATGTGAGAACTCCTATATTTAAACACCTCTTTGGAGGAAATTTCGTACAGAAGCAGCCACAACTAAAAACCCTAGAGCTACTCCAAGTTTCCAAGAGTTGTGCTGCTGCCCTGCTTCAGACTGCTGCACAGAGCCCTAAAGATCCGTCGATCCAGCAGTTCCTGAAGGAAGAACGTCGAGGATTCAACCTTCTCCATCGACTCAAAGGATTCAAGTCGAAGATTCAACTTCCTCCAGGCGTTCTCAGAGGAGTTATTCACCAAGGATTTATTCTCTCACTCAAAACTCTCTCTGTTTTCGTATTTCTACCATCCGTGTGTGTGTTGTGGTGATTCAAGCGACCCTTATGCTTGAGATCACGTGTGTGTGTTGTTCTGATCGTGGATGTACATCAGAAAACACGTGTGTGTGAGTTGTAGTCACCGAACTCGCTCATAAGCAGTTTTCTCTGCGTGTGTGTGTGTGTCGTGGACGTAGGATACACGATTTGTGTACTCCGAACCACGTAAATCTTCGTGTCTTGTGGTTTGAACATTTTTCACGTTAGATGCTTGATAGGCACGTTGCATTCACACACTATATAGATTGCTAACACATCGTCAACACATCTAAGTCTCACCTTGTTTCTACAGAAAATTCAAAAGACTTTGTTCTGATTGAAAAAGGGTTATTTTCAAACTTTTAATTGGTAGTAATCTATTCAACCCCCTTCTAGATTACCATATTGGGATTCCGCAAACCTTTCAATTGGTATCAGAGCCGAGTTTCTCCGATTTACTGTCTTGTTTGTTTGATCTTACGGTCAGGAGATTCACGGTCAAATGGAATCTAGCAAGGGATTCATGGCCGAGGGTCACTCAGTGACTAGGCCACCATTTTTTGATGGAACTAATTATCCCTATTGGAAAAATCGCATGCAAGTGTTCCTGAGACCATAGAACTACGAATTGTGGAAAATTGTCCACAAGGGTGAGTATACTCTTCCTGAAGACAAGAGTACCTAGACCAAGGATCAAATCGCAAAGGGGACACTCAACTGGAGCGCCCTTAATATGATGCAATGTGTGGTCCATCCCAACGAGTACTCGAGAGTTTCTATGTGCACATCGGCAAAGGAGATGTGGGACAAACTCGAGCTCATCTATGAAGGTACGTCTGAGTATAGGGAAACAAAAGCAAGCATGTTGGTTTCAGAATATGAGATGTTTAAAATGAATTCCACTGAAACCATCTCTGACATGTTTGCAAGATTCATGTTAATAATTAATGGTTTGAAAGGCCTGAAAAAGGAATACTCGGAGAGTGACTTGGTGAGGAAGATTCTTCGGTCTCTTCCATCCTCATGGAACACCAAAGCCACTGTCATTGAGGATTCCAAAGACCTTTCAAAAATGAAATTGGATGAACTCATTGGCTCACTGATGACTTATGAAATAAACATGAAAAGAAAGGAAACTGAAGAAAATCCTAGGAAGCCACTTGCCTTGAAGGCTTCTAGGAAAAATTCCTCAGCTTCCAAGAAGGAAGTCATTCAGGAAAGTAGTGAGTCTGAATCATCTAGTGAGAGTGAGAATGATGAAATGGCCATGCTCACTAGACAATTCAAGAAATTCCTGAAATACAAAAGGAGAGGTTCAGGTAACTCTAAACCTTTCCAAAAGAAGAATTTTCAATAAATCTGATGCTAACAAAAAATCTGAGATGTGTGTTATGAGTGCAAAAAGCAAGGCCACATGAGAGGAGAGTGCCCTGAGCTCAAGAAAAAGCTGAAGAAAGACAAGTTCACCTTCAAGAAAGCCAAGCAATGTTGGCCACTTGAAGCGATGAAGACGAGGATGATCACAGCCAAGCTACCTCCGGAGATGATGAAGTCCACTGTCTCATGGCGAGAAGTGAAGACTCAAATGAGGTAAACTCTTCCTTTGAAAGCTACTCAGTTGATGAATGGGAAGAGGCTTATACTGTGTTATTTGAAAAATTCTGTGAACTAAAATCTGAAAACAAGGCACTCAAAAAGAAAGCTAACCATCTTGCCAACAACACACAAAATGATGAGCAAGTTGCATCATTGATGAAAGACATTGAAATGATGAAAATTGATGAGGAGCTCACCATGAGGAGATGGATAATTTGAAACTGAAATTCCAAGAGGTTACAAAAAGAAAAAGTTGATTTAATGAACTCCTTTGAAACTCTTCAAGGCGAGCATGAAAAACTGAAAGAAAGATTGGAAAAGTCTGAAAAAAATCTAAAAGGGAAATCTGAAGATTTGTCAAGGTTTGTTAAAGGGAAACAAAGCCTTGATGCAATCTTGGGGTCAAATATCTTTGTTCCAAAACATGGGCTTGGGTTTCAACCAGTTAAACAAAAGAAAATTGGTCAGAATTTGATAACATCCTTTGTTGAAACAAGCCCATGTACAAGTAAGAGCACCCCCTCAAAGAACAGTAAAAACAAGGTTAAGGGAATGCAACCTCAAACCAAGGCAAAGAAGCCTAATGCTGGTACAGGTGCAAGATCTGTTGACAGCCCCAAGGAGAGCTGTCGACAGGTTAGGAAAACCAGTCCAAAAGAAAAGTTGACAAGGCAACAGAAAGGTAAGATGCCCATGCATGCTCCAAACAACATCAAGCCCATTGTTGTAAACAAACCAACTTCATGCAAGATCTGTAAAAAGATTGGGCACATTGAAAAACAATGCTAGAACAACCCAAGTAAACAAAAATTCAAACAAGTTTGGATTCCAAAGCATTTACTGTTTGGCATGAATGATACCATGGCACCCAAAGTGATTTGGGTACCAAAACCTCTTGTCTAATTCACATGTGCAGGAATGCCTAGCAGCCCACAATCAAAACAAATGGTACTTGGATAGCGGCTGCTCGAGGCACATGACGGGGGTCAAAGGAAAATTCTACATGCTCGTGGAAAAGGATGGAGGTCAGGTTATATTCGGAGGTAACAACAAAGGCCAGATCATCGGGTCAGGTAAGGTCGGTAAGTTTGCCTCTAACTCAATAGATAATGTGCTACTTGTTGATGGCCTTCATCACAATTTGCTCAGCATAAGTCAATTGTGTGATAAGGGTCACAAAATATCTTTGAATCAGATTCATGTCAAATACTTGATAAGGAAACAGGAAGTCTGAAGTTTTCTGGAAAAAGAATAAATAACATCTACATGGTTGACTTAGATGATCCAGAAAATAATGATCTGTGTCTTGTAGCAAACAAACAGGACGAGCTTACATTGTGGCATCGTAGGCTCGGTCACGCTAGCTATAATGTATTGCACAAGATCATGAGGCTTAAATTGGTGAGTGGTCTTCCTGAAATTTCCTTTAACAAGAATGAGAATTTCTGTGATGCATGTGCACAGGGAAAAAAAACCCATAAATCCTTCAAATCAAAGGCACCGGTAAGTACTTCTAAAGCTTATGAACTGGCACATGGACCTATTTGGACCTACGAGAACACTTAGTCTCAATGGCAAGCGTTATGGCTTTGTCATTGTAGATGACTTCTAGGTTCACTTGGGTAAAATTCTTGGCTCACAAGAATGAAGCTTAAGTGTTTTTGAAGAATTCTTCAACAAAATTGAGCATGGAAATGTCAATAAAATTGCTCTATCCGCACTGATCACGGGGGAGAATTTGACAATAATTCCTTCTCCGAATTTTGCAGGAACCAAGGCATAGAACACATGTTTTCCTCAAGAACTCCAGAGCAAAATGGGGTCGTGGAGAGGAAGAATAGAACCTTGGTGGAGATGGCTCGTACGCTTCTGGTCGAGAATCAACTTGCGAGAACCTTTTGGGCAGAAGCGGTAAACACGTCTTGCTACATCCTTAACGAGCCATGGTAAGACCCGTATTCAAGAAAACTCCTTATGAACTTCTGAAAGGTAAGAAACCCACTATTGGGTACTTAAAGTTTTTGGTTCAAAGGTGTTCATACATAACAATGATAAAAATGATTTGGACAAGTTTGAAGCCAAAAGCGATCAAGGTATTTTTCTTGGATACTCAGAACACTCTAGAGCCTATAGGGTGTTCAATCTGAAATCTAAAACAGTGGAAGAAACTCCACATGTTGTTTTTGATGAAACTCAACTCAAGCCTAACATTACAAATGCTTACAGTTTGATGAATCTGAAGGAACAACGTTTGGGGAACTTCAAAGTAAAGGAAAAGAAAAGTCTCAAGCTGGTTCAAAACTAAGAGTGGATTTCTTCGCAGGTATGATGATGAAGAAGATATTCTTCCGTTCAACAATTCAGAAGAGATGTACCTGACAAAGATCCACAAGAGGAAGAACAACAACTTGAACCACATCAAGCACTTCCTCCTCCAGAAAACCTCCTCAAATGCAAGATCTTCCAGGGCCTTCAACAGTCATGAATGTGAGGTATTCAAAAGATCATCCTCTTGAGAATGTGATAGGAGATTAAATGAGTCGGTTCAAACTAGATCTAAGGTTAATCAAATAGTTGAACAGGACCATTTAGCTTTTGTCTCTCAAGTGGAACCAAGAATGTTGAAGAAGCCTTAAAAGAAGATTCATGGATTGATGCTATGCATGAGGAGCTTGGGCAATTCCAAAGAAATAATGTATGGAGTTAGTTCCTAAACCCCTGAAATGTCTGTCATAGGTACAAGGTGGGTCTTTAGAAAACAAACTCAATGAAGAGGGTAAAGTGGTGAGAAACAAGGCTAGACTGGTTGCAAAGGGATATAATCAGGAATTTGGTGTAGACTTTGAAGAATCCTTTGCACCTGTAGCTAGGCTAGAAGCAGTTAGAATTTTGTTAGCATATGCATGCTCAAACAAATTTAAATTGTATCAAATGGATGTCAAAACTGCTTTCTTGAATGGCTACATAAAAGAGGAAGTCTATGTCTCTCAACCACCGGGCTTTGAAGATCATGAGAAACCTAACCATGTCTAAATTGCACAAGGCTCTTTATGGTTTGAAACAGGCACCCTGAGCTTGGTACGACAGATTAAGTACATTTCTGGTAAGCAAAAACTACTCAAGAGGTAAAGTAGACCAAACTCTCTTACAAAGAAAAAGTTCACACACACATCATTGTTGTTCAAGTTTATGTGGACGACATTATTTTGGATCTACTAACCCTTCACTGTGTGAGGAATTTTCCAAACACATGCACAGGGAATTTGAGATGAGTCTAATGGGGGAGCTTCAATTCTTCTTGGTTTGCAGGTCAAGCAAATGGAGGATGGAGGATGTAAAGAGCTACTAAAAAGGTTTCAATTTGAACAATCAAAGCTGCCTCAACACCCATGAGCACAAGTATAAAACTTGAAAAGATGAGAAAGGTAACCGGTAGATGCCAAACAATTCCAGGTATGATTGGCTCTCTCCTCTATCTTACTGCAAGTAGACCAGATATTCAGTTCAGTGTTTGCCTCTGTGCTAGATACCAATCTAGTCCAAAGGAAAGCCACTTAATTAGTTAAGAGAATTTTCAGATATCTCTCAGGTACGTTTGATTTGGGTCTTTGGTATCCAGCAGGTAGTAGCTTTGACTTGGTTTCATATTTGATGCTGACTATGCTGGATGTAAAATTGACAGGAAAAGCACTAGGGGCTATTGCCAAATCCTGGCAGTTGCATGGTTTCGTGGGCATCCAAGAAGCAACACTCGGTTGCACTCTCCACTGCAGAGGCAGAATATGTTGCTGCAGGGAGTTGTGCGCACAAGTGTTGTGGATAAAAAGTCAATTGTGTGACTATAATATTGATATTGGATGCACACCTATCCTATGTGACAACACCAGTGCAATCAATTATCAAAGAATCCCATTCAACACTCTAGGACAAAACACATAGAAATCCGTCACCATTTCTTGAGAGATGAGGTAGCCAACAAAACCTTAGAAATCAGTTTCATACCCACAGAAAAAACAATTGGCTGACATCTTACCAAACCTCTAGCTGAAGATAGATTCACCACTTGAGAAGAGAATGGGCTTGTGTAAATTGCAGTGAAACTTATCCTATAATGAGCATATGTCTCTTGTGTGCACCAACTAGAGGTATATTAAATAGTGTTTGTGGAAGAACAAGTAAAGCTTGTTTGGAAACTCTCATTATGCGTAGAGGAAAGATCCTCCGCCACGTATCCATAGTGACATGCATGTAAGGGGTATGTACTTTATATAGGGATGAGTTTCTTTACAATTTGCCCGTTCTCTACTTCAGTGAAACATTGAAAATCTTAAAAATCTGTTCTTCTGAAAGCTCTTGGTGTGCTCACATGGTGGTCTAGTTGTCATAGTGTGTCTTGCATACTCAATTGCTTGTTTTCACATGAGCACACACTATGGGGGAGCTAGTTTGGGTTAGATGTCCTTCATGAGAGGAGAATCATCATTCCATGTGTATCTCAATTCCCTCACTTGTCATGATCATCTCACTCTTCATTCTAACCTTAAACTAGTTTGCACAGGCATCTGTCGACAGTCCCACTCCATCTGTCGACAGATCAGGCCTCACAGAACTCTAATCTTCTGTCTGTGCAATCTGTCGACAGACGACACCTCATCTGTCGACAGATCTCACAGGTTCTGCTCTGCCCGAACTGGTTATCTTCTGTCTGTGTGATCTGTCGACAGGCACTTCTCTAGCTATCGACAGCCACCCCTCTTCAAGCAATTCAGCCTATTTCACATCCTACTTATTGAGCAGGTTCATGTACTTTCACTAAGGTGTTTATTGGGTGGATATACATGTTTAACTTCATCAGATACACATGATATTGATGCTATCCCCTAAACCAACATGATTTAGACATACTAATCATGCTTGGGTTTATGTTACATCATTCTGAAAACATTGAACTATCTTAGAGGATTAACACCTAAACTCCATTGAATAATTTCCTTGTAGGCACACACCATCTCAAGACAATTGACAAATCTTATGGTCATTGAACTTATGTTTTGAATGAAGGATCATCATATACATTTCCTTGATCTTAAGTTTAAGCTAAAATGGAAAAAAGCTACCTATTTCAGAAAAATAGACAATCATGAAAAAAAAATTGGGATAAAGGTAGAGCTATGATGGGTCTTGCTGAGTAACCGGGGAGATGGGCATCACAAATGTCTGCCCTACGTCAAAAGCCACAATCATTATCTCTATACAATGGTATAATAGAAACTTCGACTGAGTAACTGGGGGTACGGGCACTTGTCATGTCTATACTCATCCAAAAGGTGTGAAGTTATCTTGAATATCACTTTTCCCATTGCGTTCTTTTCTTGAAAGCAAAAAAAAATAAAAATGAATAGTGTGAAGCCTCCAAGGTGCCTAAATCTAAAGGTCGTGTAGTGTCTATGGCTATCCAGAAGTTTAGGCATTTATTTCAATCATCATTTGATCCTCATAAACTTGGGATAGTGTTGGTCTACAATGTCCTAATCAACCAAGGAATGGTGTCTTTTCTCAAAGAATGGAAAATAATGGTGTCTTTTCTCAAAGATGGAAATGTTCCCTTAATGCTTTAACTTTATATCCCTTGGGTATTATGTTTAAACATTTAGGTAAGTGGGAGAGCCTTAATGTCCATGATGATAGTTACAATATGTGTTTACCCATCTTACACCTTACAAATATGCCTCATGTAACCAATGCTCCCATTTCTTTCTTCAAAATCCACATCAAAAATCACTGGCAGAAACTCTGTAGGATCTGTCGACAGGTACCCTGTCATCTGTCGACAGCCGGCGGTAGACCCAGTTTGGGAAGTCCAACGGGCATGCCGTTTGGGGCTTTTTTGGTGGGGCTTGCCTTTTAAATTCCCTCCTCTTTCTATAAAAAGGCATCCATGGGTTTCCTTCCCCTCCTACCACCAAAACCCCTCTCTACCCATGTCTTCCAGGCCATCAAAGAGTCTGGCTTCTCGCCGCCGTCCCTCCTCTTCTCGGCCGGTGACGACGGGGCTGAGGCTGAGCGCAGGACAAAGCATCGGACGATCGTCTTCCCGAGCTTGTGTTGCCTCCCCTGTCTTCACTCACTCACTCCAAGGGGACGCATACCAAGTTTGTCCAGCAACGGTATGTAGAGTTTGAGTCCTTGGCCGATATGTTTCCTAATCTCCAACCCCTATTCGACAATCAGGGCTGGACTCCGTTTCTCTATCATCACAAGCGGTATTCTCCTTCCGCCGTTCGTGACTTCTACAACCACCTTGGCTACTCACAAGATAATCGCTTCTTTACCATAGTGAAGGGCATAAATTTTCAACTCACTGAAAATCTTCTTAGCACAGCCCTTCAAATCCCCAATTCCGAAGTTGATATCCTAAGCCACAAACCAGATGCCTCTGTCTACTACCCTCTCCTCACACTTGAGGATTATGATGGCACCTAGAAATCTCTAAACTCAATGCCAATTCATTTCCTCCTGACCCGATGATCCACCACATATTCACTACCATGATTGCGCCTAAACATGGCAGTCGGGAGTTGGTCACCGATGTTCACAAATCTCTCTTCACCTTCTTCCTCCTCGATGTGAACCCATTAATCTCCACTTCTGATGCTTAGTCTTATCTATCAAAAAACCTTCTACCAACCCCGAGATCGATGCCCTTTGCCTGTCCACTTACCTCCCTGATGAGGTTCATCGGCATTGACATCCTAGACAACGAATGCATAGAGCTCAATTCTCGCAACAGCTTTGATCTCACTGCAGCCCATCGCATGGGATACAAGCTTGTTGATGGAGTTGTTACCCGGGAGCTTAAGGGTAAGGCACCTGCTGATGCCGAAGAGGAAATGTTGAAGAAGAAGATGAGAATCTTGCTGATGATGCTGAAGATGCAGATGAAGACTCCCAGTCTGAATCACATGGTGTGCCGGGCGTTGAGATTGTTAGTGATGCTCCAGCTCAACCATCCATTAGAGATTTGCTTGCACAGTTACAGCTACAGATGTCCACTGGATTTGAGAAGCTGAATACAAGATTGGACACAGTGGATTCGAGTCTGGAATCACTTGCGGACACACAAGTCCAGCTCCAGCTCCGTATGACAAGCTTCAAACACAGATGCATGACACTCGTCAGGCTCCAGCTCCGCCTGCAGATGATGCTGCCTAGATAGGCTTTATGTCTAGGAATGGGTCTTCACGTAGTGTCTATGTCCTGTCTTGTCTGAGTCTTGTGGTCTTTTTTATTTCACTTTGTGGTCATGTATTTTCTTTCCCTTTCAGTTTAATCTCAGTCAAACAACTTTTGTACTGTGTATGCTTTTTCATATCAATGAATTCACAGTGCCATGTTCCATGTTTGTCTATATGTTTGTCTGATGAATGCTTTTAGATGTTGTCAAAAGGGGGAGAAACCTCATGTGCATTAATTGATAAATTTTGTCATCATCAAAAAGGGGGAGAATGTTGGGTTTTTCATTCTAACATTTATAACATGTTTTTGATGATGATAACTTCAATTGAGGTTTGATACATGTAACCTGAAAAAGAAACTATGCAATACTTGATTGTTTGTGTATTCAAATACTTAATTTTACATGTTTCATCATGTAGGTACAAATGCACAAAGTCAAGCTCTCTCAGCAAGTGAAAAAGATCACAAAAAGCAAAAGACAAGGTCACCTGTCGACAGTACACAAAAGACCTGTCGACAGATCTCACAGGTGTGGTCTGCCAGAAGACCCTCAGAAAGTCTTCATCTGTCAACAGTGACAGATCGACTGTCAACAATCTCACAGTCCAGAGCATCCAGACTTCTGTCGTTTGCATAAAATAGCACATCTGTCGACAGATGGTCTTCGACTGTCGACAGATCTCACAGAGCTGAAGATCTATACTCTGTTTGTTGCAAACTCACTGTCGCTTGTCGACAGATGGCCAGGACCTGTCGACAGACGGAGTATATTCAAATTATGGAAAGTTCTAAGTTATCCTAGGAGGTGTTTCCAACTCTCACATTTCTCCATGTGAGAACTCCTATATTTAAACACCTCTTTGGAGGAAATTTCGTACAGAAGCAGCCACAACCAAAAACCCTAGAGCTACTCCAAGTTTCATAAGAGTTGCTGCTGCCCTGCTTCAGACTGCTGCACAGAGCCCTAAAGATCCGTCGATCCAGCAGTTCCTGAAGGAAGAACGTTGAGGATTCAACCTTCTCCATCGACTCAAAGGATTCAAGTCGAAGATTGAACTTCCTCCAGGCGTTCTCAGAAGAGTTCTTCACCAGGATTTATTCTCTCACTCAGAACTCCCTCTGTTTTCGTATTTCTACCATCCGTTTGTGTGTGTTGTGGTGATTCAAGCGACCCTTGTGCTTGAGATCACGTGTGTGTTGTTCTGATCGTGGGTGTACATCAGAAAACACTTGTGTGTGAGTTTTAGTCACCGAACTCGCTCATAAGCAGTTTTCTCTGCGTGTGTGTGTGGCCGTGGACGTAGGATACACGATTTGTGTACTCCGAACCACGTAAATCTTCGTGTCTTGTGGTTTTGAACGTTTTTCACGTTAGATGCTTGATAGGCACGTTGAATTCACACACTAGATAGATTGCTAATCACCTACACATCGTCAACACATCTAAGTCTCACCTTGTTTCTACAGAAAATTCAAAAGACTTTGTTGTGATTGAAAAAGGGTTGTTTTCAAACTTTTAATTGGTAGTAATCTATTCAACCCCCTTCTAGATTACCATATTGGGATTCCGCAAACCTTTCAACTCTCCGACATCTTCTTGGACTTGATCTCCACAGATGCCATCAAACTCCCTCCGGAAAGGCCATTGAACCCAGGTGTGGACCAAACGAGGTATTACATGTTCCATCGATAGCCAGGTCACACTATTGAGCAGTGCTTCACGTTCAAAGACCTGGTATATGATCTCCATGAGCAGAACAAGCTAGACTGGACAGCTCTCCAAATAGTAATTGGGGATATCAAAGAAAGGCAGAGGCAGGCAACAACAACAAAGGCAGGAGCGCTAACCACCCCCTCAACAACAACAGCAACAACAGACATTGCAGGACTTAGGGATTGTCCATAACCCACTGTCGAACCATCCGCCAGCTCCCAATCCACCATAACCACCAGCCTAGGTGAATCCCATCGTCTACGACCCCCCTCCTCAAGTGAACTGGACGTACGATGATGGACTCGATGTTCAGCAGATGATGGCTATTAACCACCAATATCCTCAACAACCCCAAACAATACAACCAGCCAACATGGCCCCTCAATCAATCCCTCCTGTAGTTTCCCAGGCCAACGCCAACATACTGCCCATCGGTTCAACACCAACTCCAGTCGCTAGACCATCCATTATCCTACCACCTACCATATCTCTCACTCCACCTGTCTCCATGCCACCACCACCTGTCATAACCACTCCCACACCCATCATTTTACCTCCATCTGGACTGGACCAACCTTCTGTCGCCACATTATCCTCCACCAGACAACCCGTCACCCAACCAACTACCCTGCGGAGCGGATGAGTCTTCCGTCGCCCTTATCCACCCATCTCCACTACCTCCACCAGCCAAGGTATTCCCCAACAGGCCCTGCAGCCACCTCAGTAGTAACCACAAGAAGAGGGGGTGATTAAGCCGCTACCCGGTACACACTATGATATCCTTAAGCATCTTGATCATGTGCTAGCCAAGATTTCCATACTGGAATTGATAAAGAGATCCAAGGAGCACCAAGAGGCATTAAGAAACTTTCTGCAAAGGGTAGTGGTAAATGAGGACATGCTTGTCGACAAACTGCCGAGTGCACTAGCCATGGTGACTCGTGGGCCGGCTATCACATTTGTCGAGAATGAACTAGCACCCCTAGAAGCCAGGAGGCTCCCACTCTGTGTTACCCTAGTCATCAATCATGTGGCAGTACGGGAAGCACTGGTTGACACTGGGGCATCAATAAATGTCTGTCAACTGAGTACTCTGAGATCCTGTGATGTGTCAGTAGGGTTGCTGAGACCGACGCCGACCACCATAGCTGCATATGACAACTCTAGAAGATCTTGCCACGACATGTTGACTGTACAAGCTGAACTGGGGCCACTAGCTGTCACCATCGATTTCTATGTGCTTGACATTGACCCCATGTTCAAGGCCATCCTAGGGCGTCCATGGTTATAAGCACTGGGGGCCGTTTTGTCCACTGCGCATCAATGTCTGAAATTCCCTTTCCAAGGATGGATTATCAAGGTCAAAAGCATAGCCACTGCCCACACGGTCGATGCCATCAACGACACCCATCTCCCAGCTGTGTGGCCTGCCAATAAGCCCGTTGTCTTGGTGCTGGACATTAACTACCCTTGGGCTTACTCATCCCATTCCAGACAAGGGGCCACTCCTGCACAAGTCAACGCATTCAAGAGGAAAGAGCCACTAAACACTAAGGGGTGGCAGATCATGATGAAGCTAGGCTACGAAGAAGGCAAAGACCTAGGGTTAGAACTACAGGGCATCACCAAGCCTATCCCCGACATTGTAATGAAAAGACGGTGGGGACTGGGTTACAGGGAGAAATCCAAGCCGTGGTCGTCTAGCACATCCACCCTCAAAGCTGATCGTGAACCACTCACATGGACACTATGGTGCCACATTACCAGAGGTCCAACTCAACCAGGATATAACACTGTGGTGGTCGAGGTGGAACTGTCACAACACGAGGTGCATGGCAAACACTTCGCTAGGCATATGGCCCCCATGCTCACATATAGGGCGCTGGAATGGTTCTGCTGGTTTGATATAGAAGACATCACTATAGCCTTCAGCCGTTTGTTATGGGAGGAAGAAAGAACATGGCCATCAGCTACAGTCGAACTTCTAGATCCACCCACATCCATCACATCCAAGAGGCAACTGATGAGTGAAACCACAGACGTGGGAGAGCCAGACATCCCCTACGAAGAAGGGAAGATGATGGATGAGCTGTGGAGGGGCACGTGCCTGGCCATCCATCCATCACTCTTGTGCTCTCTCCTTCCAAGTCTTGTCCCTTCATCTCCTCCCCTACTCATTCAGTTATCACCTCAACTCCTGACGGCTACGCACAACATCATCACTCCTGACCTCCCACCTTCAATTCTCTCTGTTTTTCAATCTGATCCAAGCGACCACGAGATCACTCTCTCGTGTTGCATGCTCACCACTGATCTCCAAAAAAAAATGCCAATCTTCAAATGCATATTGAGGTTGAGGAGCATGCATACCTCCTTCACCCTCCCGATTAGGGGCACCCCTCAACTGGGGCTTCCCCTTCCGCTCCTTCATTAGGAGCCATCCTTTTCAAGGACCCTGTGTCCTCCACTAGTCCTGTAGCGTCGTCTAGTCAAGTAGAGTCGTCTAGGTTAGAAAAGTCTAGTCTTAGTTTAGGTGAGTCTAGGGTAGAGAGTCAGGTCAACCCAGCACCTTCCAGGTCAAAACGTCGCCCTAGGAAGCAACGGGGCAAGGCTATTCCCCGAAGATACCTTCAAGAGTTAGCTCGGCGATGCCAATCACTATTGCTAATAGAGGAGTTCACAAAAGAAGTGTTGGTGTTAGAAGAAGAAGTTGTGCAGGATGGGGTGTTCGTAGACGACGGATTTGGTGTCTATGAAATCATGAATGATGAGGACCCAATAGATGAAGAGGATAGCGAAGTAGATGACACTGCTGAGATGTATGCTAGTGGTGTAAGAAGATTTGATGAGCCTACGTCGACAGTGGATGAACCTACTAAGGAAGTCAACCTTGGAACAAAAGAAGATCCTAGAATTGTGATCATTTCAGCGAACCTCCCTCTTGATAAAGAAGAGGAATTGGTGCAAATTTTGAGGGAGTATAAAGACACATTTGCTTGGTCATATGAGGACATGCCCGGCCTAGACCCCTCATTAGTGGAGCACCGACTTGTGTTAAAAGAAGGGGCAAAGGCCATAAAGCAAAAACTTAGAAGATTCCACCCACTTATGGCCCTGAAGATGAAGGATGAAGTAGACAAACTCCACAAAGCTAGATTCATCAGGGTAGTGCTTTATCCAAACTGGGTGGCAAATATAGTCTCGGTCATGAAGAAGGACGGAAAGGTCAGAATCTGCATTGACTTCCGGGACCTAAATAAGGCATGTCCAAAGGATGACTTCCCGCTTCCTCACCTTGATGTACTAATTGATAACACTGCTGGGTATGAGACCCTCTCATTCATGGATGGATATTCAGGATATAACCAAATCCGTCTAGCTCCTAAAGATCAAGAGAAGACCTCCTTCACCACACCCTGGGGTACTTATTGTTATGTAGTCATGCTATTTGGGGTAAAGAATGTCGGGCTACCTATCAAAGGGCGATGATGGCTATCTTCCACGATATGATGCATGTCTATGTAGAAGTGTACGTGGATAATATTTTGGTGAAGTCAAGAACCAGGAGAGAACACCCTGAGATCCTCGCCAAGGTGTTGCAAAGGTCAAGGGAGTATCAACTGAGGATGAATCCAAAGAAATGTGTGTTGGGGGTGTCATCAGGGAAGTTGCTAGGATTCATAGTTAGTAAGCGGGGAATTGAGATCGATCCAAACAAGGCCAAGGCTATCGCGGAAATGCCACCTCCAAAGATATCTTACAACTGAGAGGCTTGATTGGGCATCTGCAATTCATTAGAAGATTCATATCATAGCATTCACAAAGATGCCGCCCATTCTATGATCTTTTGAAAGGAGGGACAAAGTTAGAATGGAATGACAAGTGCCGAGAAGCCTTTGATGATTTGAAGAGGTATCTCATGAATCCCCCAGTTTTCCAACCTCCTGTACCCGAGAAACCACTAATCCTATATCTCTGAGTCATTGAGGACTCCCTAGATGCTGTCCTTGCACAACACAATGAATCTGGAAAAGAAAGGGCATCATACTATCGTTCTAGGCTTTTCAACACCACAGAATCTAAATACACCACCGCGGACAAAACTTGTGCCGCGCTCGTGTGGGTAGTTCAAAAACTCAAGCATTACTTTCTTGCCCACGAGGTCAAGCTGATCTCGAGGATGGATCAACTCAGGTACCTCCTAGAAAAGCCTATCCTCTCTGATCGGCTGCGCGCTGGTAGAGCTTCATCTCCCAATTCGACATATCTTTTGTGGCCCAAAAGGCCTTCAAAAGATATGCCATCTCCGAGCACCTTGCCCATCATCCACTACCCCATAGCGATTCCATCCGAGATGAGTTTCCTAATGAAGAGCTCTCGGTCATATCCAAAGATCCCTTCTAGTCCCTTCATTTTGATGGTGCGCTCAACTCTCAGGGACGGGGTATTGGAGCCGTGCTGCTCACCCCGGAGGGTATTACTATCCCCATCGCTTTTCAACTCACCTTCTCCACCACTAACAACATGTCTGAGTATGAAGCTCTCCTCGCTGGTCTTAACCGTGCTTATATCTTGGGTGCATCCCACCTTAGAATCATAGGAGACTCGCAGCTTGTTCTGTGGTAGGTGCTCTCAACTTACCGCACTCGTGACCCAAAGCTTAAACCATATCAAGATTTGGTCACGTTGCTGGCAAGGCAATTATGCAAGCTTATCTATGTCCACACTCCTCGCTCACAAAATATCCTTGGCGTCACTAGCCTCTTCTCTATCCTTCCCTCTAAGCCACCGAACCGAGACAATCATGGTCCAACGGCTCGATGTTCCATCTACCCACGATCCTTGGTTCAACAACCTTAGGACAACCTTAGTGTTGGGGATCGGATAGGTGACTTTGATAAGAGAACTAAGAAATTGTGTGTATGACAGCAGAATTAAAATAAGTAAAACACACAATTCGATCAGATCCAAGTGTGGTGTGTGAGTATAGTGAATAAGAACAGCAAACCACACATCAAACCACAGTGCACTGAAGATTTTAAGGTGGTTCGGAGAACACAACTTGTGTCTCCTACGTCCACCTCCTCACAACGGAGGAACCACTAGCACAAGTGCAGTACAAACTAGAGCACGACGACTCTAACCTTTTTGAGTATGATTACTCAAAGAAACCCAGGAGATAGGCACAACGACCTACTCCAAAGACCACTTGTGAATTCAGCAAATTCATAAGCCCTTGAGCACCACGGCTCAAGCACCAGAGCACAACGGCTCCAACCCAGAGCACTGGGGCTCCAAAACAGAGTACAAAGTACTAAAACCTCTGGACCACAATAGATTCAAGTTCTGCTAGAACAAGCACACTTAGAGAATAGATCCTCTAGCACGATCTATCTCAATACAATAGAATTGGTAAAGACAAATAGAATTGGGAGATCTGTGTAGAACACATACACAGATTCCTGAGAGAAATTAAACACTCTGACCAAATACAGACTCAGCTGGATCTCCTTTTGGATCAGCACTGCAGCAATCACGAGCTTCTTCTCTTCTTCTCCTTCCTATTCTCCTTCTTCTCCTACTTCTTCCCTTGGCGACGCTGCTCTGCTCCTCTAGATGCAGATGCCTTTTTCCCGCTCTCCTTCCCTTCTTCCAGAAAAGGTCTTGGCTCTTGTCTTGCGTGGGATACCTTTGGAGTACCAAAAGCATGGGTATTTATAGCCCCATATGTCCATAAAGAGCCTTAGGGTACGTGGGCACAAAAACCTAGGCAGATTCCCTTGAACCCAAGCGGCCACGTGTCCAGATAAAATCACAATTTTGAGTTTCAGCCGGAGTGTGTCGACACACTGAGTGTGTCGACACACTGTCCCAATTGCACAAAATAGGTCTTCTGGGAGATAGGACTAGTGTTGACACACTCACTGGCTGTGTTGACACACTGTCCCAGTCTGGCAACTGGGTCTTCTGGAATCTGGGACTAGTGTCGACACTACCAGGGGCTGTGTCGACACACTTGACCCTGTCTTCATGAAAAACCTTCAGGGACTCTAACCCAGTGTCGACACCACCAATGGGTGTGTTGACACTACCATGACAAAATCTGTATACACCTGCAAATTTAACACATAAATCATTAGTACAAGATATTATCATTAAAATATGAGATATTAAACATAAAAAAATATGTTCAACATATCATCATCAAAATCACAATATGTCATCATCAAAATGAAAGTATGAGTGATGTTCATTGGTCATCATTAAAATACAACTTTAGGAAATTCCAAAACACACTCAACCCAACAATCTCCCCCTTTTTGATGATGACAAAACATATCTCCCTTGACTGCAATAACTCCCCTTGACCATATACACCCTTTGAACTTTCTCCCCCTAGAAACCCTTTCTTCTCCCCCGTTTTGACAGCATAAAAGAGATAGATAAGTGAGAGAACGAAGGATTGTAAGAGATCAATTAATGAAATGTAGGAAATGAATGGTCAGTAAAGATCAAAATAAATGAGGCAAAGTGATATTGACATATGAGAGAAATTATTGTGTTTTTGTTATTGTGCAACAAAGTTTAATTACAAAGACACACTCAACACAAAGTATAGCAAAATATAATGATCTGAATGTGGTTAAAATAATGATGCAAATGTGAAATAAAGTGACCTATATGAGTAAGCAGAAGTAATTAACAAGGATGTTAGGAGCTTTAAGTTTAACACAATGTAAAATAATATGTCTAATCTCAGTATACATGAACTTTATGAAGGTCTTAAGCTTTTCCATCCTGACAATTTGATTTTCTTTCATTTTTAATTGGGAAAGAATACAAGAATAAATTAGGTAAATCTCACTTTTCAGTGCAAGAGATCACATTGATCAGATGCAAGATCTCCTGATTACTCAGTGGTTTAACTTTCATTATCTTATACAGAGTTGAAAATTCTGACTTCCACTTTTTGACGTGAAACATATCACTTTTTAGGTGAAATGGCTTGGTTACTCAGTGGATCAAAAATTTACATTGCTCTGCTTGTATCTTTCCAGATTGTTGATCATTTTGATCATTTTCTTTTGATGTTTTGCAGGAATATGTTTGCTTTGACCAGACAAGTCATGACTATGAATTTAGAAAAATTATTCTGAACATGTGGTAAAAATAAAACTTAAACATACACATGTGAAATATTAAAGCCACTCATGTGCCTCTAATAGTGTTTTGCAGATCATTTTAAAAACATTCAGTATTAAAATTGCTTAACCTTGAAATGATAATGAATATTTGAAATTAAACTAAATGCACAATGAGTTTAGTTTCAATGTCTTAATTCTCTCATAAGAAAATATCATAATGACTCAAAAATTCTGATGATTGGGGCTCAGTAAAGACAACAATTGTCAAGAGAAATTAGTGAAGAATAGATAATGACTCCCCCTCAACAAATACTCCCCCTCAACAATTGCATAAAGAAATCTTGATACTTGGCAGAGACATATAATCACGTATAGTGAAAGTATCCAGACAAGCCTAACTTGTCTTTCTTCAAATCACTATTTGATATACCAAGAATTTCAATGCAACTGAGAAGTAGGAATTTATTTGCAAGAGAGAGTGGCTTTTATTAGCACAAAGAAATGAGATGAAGATTTCAGACATGTGAAAACTTGCATAAACCAAGTTCCCTTCTAAGAGAAGTGAATCTAGGTTCTGCAAGAGGCTTAGTGAAAATGTCTGCAATTTGTTTTTCTATGTCAATGAAGTGGAGTTCAAAAGAATTCTTTGAGACTTCATCTCGAAGGAAATGATGCCGAATGTCAATGTGTTTTGTGCGGGAATGCTGAATAGGATTTTTGGAGAGATTTATAGCACTTGTGTTGTCACAAAGAATGAGAATGCAACCTAATGTGTGATTATAATCTAGAAGTTGATGTTTGACCCAAAGGACTTGGGTACCACAGCTACCAGCGGCAACATACTCAGCTTCTGCAGTTGAAAGAGCTACAGAATGTTGCTTTTTGGAAGCCCAAAAATAAGACACCCTCCTAGATATAAACACAACACACTAGTGCTTTTTCTATCAAGTTTGCACCCGGCATAATCACATCACTATATGCAATCAAGTCTAATTTACATCCAACAGGATACCAAAGACCCAAATCACATGAAGAAAGAAGATATTTGAAAATTCTTTTAACAGCAGACATGTGACTATCTTTTGGATTTGCTTGAAATCTTGCACACATGCAGACACTAAATTGAATATCTAGCCTAGAGGTAGTTAAATAAAGAAGAGATCCAATCATACCTCTGTAAAGTGTAGCATTAACAGGCTTACCAGAAGCATCACTCTCAAGTCTTACACTTGTGGCCATTGGTGTGTGCTGGATGGCTTGATGTTTTGGAAATCAAACCTCTTGAGCAACTCCTTGACATATTTTGTTTGACTCAGAAAAATTCCTTCAGCAGTTTGATGTACTTGCAGACCTAAAAAGAATGTAAGTTACCCATGAGACTCATTTCAAATTCAGATTGCATAAGATGGGCAAACTCATTGCACAAATTATTATCTGTTGATCCAAAAATCATATCATCAACATAAACTTGAACAACAATGAAATGATTTTTTTGCAGTTTTTGTAAACAAGTTTGATCAATGTTTCCTCTTATGTAACCTTTATTTACAAGAAAGGAGCTCAACCGGTCATACAAAGCTCTTGGAGCTTGCTTAAGACCATATAGAGCCTTATTGAGTTTAAAAACATGATTGGGAAATTTTTCATTTTCAAAACCAGGGGTTGTTTCACAAAGACTTTTTCTTTTATGTAACCATTCAAAAATGCACTCTTGACATCCATTTGATAGACTTTGAATTTCAAAGAGGCAGTAAATGCAAGAAATATTAGAACAGCCTCAAGTCTTTCTACAGGGGCATAAGACTCTTCAAAATCAATACCAAGTTCTTAGTTATTACCCCTGAGCAACAAGTCTAGCTTTATTTCTAACAATTTGACTAGATTCATTCAATTTATTTCTGAAAATCCATCTAGTTCCAATGACAGAAGTTAAATCTGAAGGTTTTGGTACTAAATCCCAAACTTGATTTCTTTCAAATTGATGAAGCTCTTCATGCATAGCATTTATCCAGTTTTCACAAGATAAAGCTTCATCAACATTTTGGGTTCAATTTGGGAAAGTAGTGCCAAAGAATCTTCAATTATGACAGAATGAAAAGATGATCTGGTTCTTATTCCATCTTGCAAATTACCAACAATGCTTTCAAGTGGATGGTCTCTTAAAAATCTGGGTTCAGAAATTACCTCAGGTTTGCATGATTTTCAGGAACATGATTACCTGAATCACTTGAAGTTGGCAATTCAAGAACCTCATGTGCATTTGGTACTCCTTGCTCTTCAAGATTTGTAGATGGATGTTCAAGAAACTCATCTTCATCATCACATATTTGAGTTCTGTACAAATCAGAAATGTCAATCTTTTGCAAATTTTCATTAAAAATGACATGTGGAGATTCTTCCACAGTCTCATTTTTCAAGATATAAACTCTGTAAGCTCTTGAAGTTTCAGAATAACCTAAGAAGATTGATTCAAAACTTTTTGCATCAAATTTATCAAGATTTTCTTTGTTGTTATTGTGAACAAAACATTTGCAACCAAAATTTTGAAATATGACACACTTGGCTTTTTATTTTGAACAACTCATAAGGGGTTTTTCTGATCTTTGGTCTTACTAATGCTCTATTCAAAATGAAATTAGCTGTATTTACAGCTTCTGCCCAAAAAGATTTAGACAGTTTACTTTCAATGAGCATAGTTCTGGCCATTTCCACAAGAGTTCTATTTTTTCTTTCTACAACTCCATTTTGTTCTAGAGTTCTAGGGGAAGAAAACTTATGGAAAATTTTAAGTTCAGTACAGAGATCAGAAAATGATTTGTTTTCAAATTCACCCCCATGATCTGTCAAAATAGAATTCAGTTTGAAAGATAAACCCACTAAGGCAGAATTGTAAAATTCCTGAATTCTGAACATGCATCACTTTTATGGGATAGGAATAAAACCCAAGTATATCTTGTAAAGTCATCAATGATCACAAAGCCATATCTATTACCACTGAGACTTTGAGTTCTGGTTGGACCAAAAAGATCCATATGAAGCAACTCAAGTGGTTTAGATGTAAGTACTTCATTGAACACTTTAAAGATTTTCTTGTTTGTTTTCCTTGAGCACATATCCCACAAACAGGATTGTCAATGACTGGGAAAGATTCAGGAAGACCTTTTACAAGATTCATTCTTATGAGTTTACTAATGGTTGTGAAACTTGCATGACCCAACCTTTTGTGCCACAACCAAGCAGTGTCATTTTTATTTGCAATCAAGCAAACATTTAAAGAGGAATTATCACACAAATCAATCATATAGACATTATTTTCTCTTTTTCCAATCAATTTAATTTTCTCAGAAGAGGAGTCAATAATTTTGCATGAATCATATTCAAAAAGAATCTTGTGACCATTGTCACACAATTGACTAATGCTAAGCAAGTTGTAATTCAGACCCTCAACTAAACAAACATCATCACTTAAGGTAACGCAAAACTTATCAATTTTTCCTTTGCCAATTATTTTTCCTTTATTCTTACCTCCAAAGATGACTGATCCACCTTCCTTTTCAATCAAGCATGAAAATTTATTTGTCTCCTGTCATGTGCCGTGAGCATCCACTGTCAAGAATCCAGATGTTGTTGGAATTGGATGCACGACTTTCCTGCACATAACAAATTAGACAAGAAAAGTTTTTGGTACCCACATGAGATTGGTACCAACATCCTGAGTGAGAAGAGATAACAAATCCTTTCTAACCCAAATTTGTGTATTTTCTTCACAGTGTTTTTGAAACAAAAGATTCAACTTTTTGTTTTTCAATTTTCTGAACATTATACCTCTTAGTTGATTTGTTCCACTGTGAAAAACTTGGCATGTATTGCTGTTGATATGCAGGAAAAGATGAATGATAGAAATAAGGATTGAACCATTGGTTACCATTGTACCTTTGGTTCCAAGACTTATTCCATCTTGAATTGTAAGAGGAGAAAACATTCCAATTTCCATGAGAAAGATGATTATTGATTGGTTTGAAGTTTTTGTGATTCTTATAAGAAGGGTAGGTCGACCTCTGACTGGGATAGGTCGACCTGAGCATAGTGTGTGCCAACCTAGGTAGGGTATGTGTCGACCTCTCAGGTTCTTTTTGTTTTTGTATTTTTCCTTTGTTTTCAGATGAGCTTGCCTTGACAAATTTTATTAAAGGAGTTTTTGATGATTTTATTTTCTTTGGAGATGATTCAGTTTTCTTTGAATTTTGTGGTTCAAAACCTAAGCCAAACTTGTTTGAATTCATCTTAACTCTAATGAGCATTCAAATTGTCTTTCCCTTGAGTGAAGTTCTTGATGATATCTTCTTTTTCTTTAATGCAAAGATTGAGTTTTTCAATTTGATTCAAATTTCATGATTTTCTTTTTTTTTTCTTCAAATTTCTTGATAGAATTGATGAGTTCTTTGTTCAATTTTTGAATTTTCAATTTCAGATCATCAACAAAAATCAACAGTTCATCATTTTCTTTGATTTGGTCTAAAATTTGAGCTTCCAATTCAGAAATCTTTACAGATGATGAAGTATCATGAAGAATGCTTTCAATTTTTATTTTCAAGTATTTATTTTCTTTTCTAACATCAGAAAGATTTTCAATTAAACTACCATATGCTTCTTGCCAATCTTCAATGGTAAATAGTTCAAAGGATATATCTACCTGTTCTTCGCTGCTTCCAGCCATGAAGCAGATTTCATTCCCTTCTAAACTTGAGGATTCTTCATTGCAGTCTGAGCTTTCATCATCTGACCATGTAGCCACCATGGCCTTGTTCTTCTTTTTGTAGAACTCCTTCTTGTGGTTTATGTGTTTTTCCTTCTTACCTTCTGGACAATCAGCCTTCATATGTCCAGATTTGTTACACCTATAACACACAAGAATTTCATCAGTTTTCTTATGATCAACATGAGAGAAATGTTTCTTTTTACTAGACATGGCATTTTTCTTATTGCCAAAATTCTTTGTGTTTGATTTCAGAAATGCCTTAAATTGTCTGGTGATGAAAGCAAGATTATCATGATCAGATTCTGATTTCTCAGACTCATAATTTTCTTTAGATTTTCCTTTATTACTTGATGAATCTTTAAGAGCAATGGTTTTTGTTTTTAGCATGTGTTCTTCTGATCTCTTAAGGTTTAACTCATATGTCATTAATAATCTAATGAGTTCATCTAATGTGATTTTGGATAAATCTTTTGAATCTTCAATGACAGTTGCTTTAGTGTGCCATACAGGAGATAATGAACGCAAGATTTTTCTTACCAACTCTTCATTTGAGTATTCTTTACCCAAGGCTCGAAGTCCATTTATAATAACCATGAAGCTAGCAAACATCTCAGATATAGTTTCATTAGATTTCATGATAAACAACTCATAATCAGAAACTAACATGTTAGCCTTAGTCTCCCTGACCTGAGATGTGCCCTCATAAAGCAATTCTAATTTATCCCACATCTCCTTGGCTGACTTACACATCGAGATCCTGAAATACTCCTTCGGATGGATGGCACATTACAGCATGTTCATGGCACTGTAGTTCAGGGTGACCCTTCTGATCTGCTCCCTGGTCCATTGATCTTCATCTCCAGTGACTTCAATTGGTCATTTTTCAACAATTCTCCATACTTCATAGTTCTGTGCTCTAAGAAAAATCATCATCCTATTCTTCCAGTAAGGATAGTCAGTACCATCAAAAAATGGAGGCCTATTGATTGAATGACCTTCAGCAAAAAAACCTATAGAGTCTATGATAAAGACAATCAAATCAAAACACACAGTAATTTGAGCAAGTGATCAAAATCTGAAACACAGAAAATTCACCAAAGCACCTCAGAATATAGATTTGACTCTGACCTGCTCTGATACCAATTGTTGGGGATCGGATAGGTGACTTTGATAAAAGAACTAAGAAATTGTGTGTATGACAGCGGAATTAAAATAAGTAAAACACACAATTCGATCAGATCCAAGTGTGGTGTGTGAGTATAGTGAATAAGAACAGCAAACCACACATCAAACCACAGTGCACTGAAGATTTTAAGGTGGTTCGGAGAACACAACTTGTGTCTCCTACGTCCACCTCCTCACAATGGAGGAACCACTAGCACAAGTGCAGTACAAACTAGAGCACGGCGACTCTAACCTCTTTGAGTATGACAACTTAAAGAAACCCAGGAGATAGGCACAACGACCTACTCCAAAGACCACTTGTGAATTCAACAAATTCACAAGCCCTTGAGCACCACGGCTCAAGCACCAGAGCCCAATGGCTCCAACCCAGAGCACTGGGGCTCCAAAACAGAGTACAAAGTACTCAAACCTCTGGACCACAATAGATCCAAGTTCTGATAGAACAAGCACACTTAGAGAATAGATCCTCTAGCACGATCTATCTCAATACAATAGAATTGGTAAAGACAAATAGAATTGGGAGATCTATGTAAACACATACACAGATTCCCCAGAGAAATTAAACACTCTGACCAAATACAGACTCCGCTGGATCTCCTTCTGGATCAGCACTGCAGCAATCACGAGCTTCTTCTCTTCTTCTCCTTCTTCTTCCCCTGGCGGCGCTGCTCTGCTCCTCTAGATGCAGATGCCTTTTTCCCTCTCTCCTTCCCTTCTTTTAGAAAAGCTCTTGGCTCTTGTCTTGCGTGGGATACCTTTGGAGTACCAAAAGCATGGGTATTTATAGCCCCATATGTCCATAAAGAGCCTTAGGGTACGTGGGCACAAAAACCTAGGCAGATTCCCTTGAACCCCAAGCGACCACGTGTCCAGACAAAATCACGATTTTGAGTTTCAGTCGGAGTGTGTCGACACAGTCACTGAGTGTGTCAACACACTGTCCCAATTGCACAAAACAGGTCTTCTAGGAGATAGGACTAGTGTCGACACACTCACTGGCTGTGTCGACACACTGTCCCAGTTTGGCAACTAGGTCTTCTGGAATCTGGGACTAGTGTCGACACTACCAGGGGCTGTGTCGATACACTTGACCTTGTCTTCATGAAAAACCTTCAGGGACTCTGACCCAGTGTCGACACCACCAATGGGTGTGTTGACACTACCATGACAAAATCTGTATACACTTGCAAATTTAACACATAAATCATTAGTACAAGATATTATCATTAAAATATGAGATATTAAACATCAAAAAACATGTTCAACATATCATCATCAAAATCACAATATGTCATCATCAAAATCAAAGTATGAGTGATGTTCATTGGTCATCATTAAAATACAACTTTAGGAAATTCCAAAACACACTCAACCCAACACTTAGAAGAGACGGCTAGGAAGAGAGGAGCACAACAAGTCATGCTAGCTGAGCTCGAGAAAATTTTAGATGAAGAAGAATTGCCATGGTATTTTGAGATTGAGAAGTACTGTAAGGGTGGGTCGTATCCCGAAGGGGCAAATTCGGAGGATCGTAAGGCCATAAGAAGAGCCGCCTTAAGGTACACAGTCGTTGGAGAAGTTTTGTACAGGCGGGCTCTTAATGGAGTTCTTTTGAGATGTCTTAATGATGACGAGGCTTGGAAGGTGGTAGAAGGAGCCCATGCTAGTGAATGCGGAGGGCATGTCAACAGTCAGATGCTTGCTAAGAAGATCATTAGGCAGGGCTACTACTGGCCAACCCTAGAAGAAGACTATGCCATCTACATCCGTAGGTGTGTCAAATGTCAACTCCATACTGATAAAGTTCATGCTTCTTCATCCTCACTTCATCCACTCTCCACACCTTGGCCATTCTCCATGTAGGCTTTTGATATTGTTGGCCCCCTTGGTGATCCTACTACTCAAACCAAACAAAAATCCTTTATCCTAACAGCAACTGAGTATTACAACAAATGGGCAGAAGTAGAAGTGTTTGCAGAAATCAAAGCATCCACAATGTGGCGCTTTATCATGAAGAATATCACCTCACGGTTCTGAGTGCCAAGCAGCATCGTCACAGACAACAGGTTGCAATTCATCTCTCAAGAACTTCAGGACCTCTGTAAGAAATACAATATCACTCTACATCATTCATCTCCATATTACCCCAAGGTAATGGCCAAGCTGAAGCAACTAATAAAACCCTTCTTAAAATCTTGAAGAAAACTTGTGAATCGCACAAATTCGCTGATTGGCCAAAAAAGCTAATAGAGGCTCTATGGGCCTATCGTACCTCTGTCCGTACTCCCACGGGACAAACCCCGTATGCTCTCACTTATGGGATGGAAGCGGTAGTTCCATACGAGATCTTGATCCCTTCACTAGGAGTCCAATTAGATAAGGAACTTAATCTTGACAAACGTCGAGAGGCGTTGCTAGTCCAATTGGAACTCTTGGATGAAAGGCGACTAATGGCAGCGATCATGTGCTCTCATACCAAAGGTGAATCTCAAGGTCTTTTGAAAAGAAGGTAATTGAACGGAAATTCAAAGAGGGTGATATGGTTTTGAAACGCATGTTTATCAAACCTGGAGGTCCAAGGTCTAAATTACAACCAAATTGGGAAGGTCCGTACATGGTGAAGGAGGTGTATCCGGGAAATGCCTACCACCTAACCAACGCTGAGGGCGTAGAATTGTCACATCCGTGGAATGGGTTGTACCTCAAGAGATTCTATCCCTAGGTCTATAGGCGTGAGGCCACAACGCTTAGATTAGGGATAACCCTGAGTTAAGAGTCCAAAGTCTCTTCCCCAATCATCAATGGTTGACCTAAGTTAGGACCAACACACACACACGGCAAGCCCAGGCGACTACGCTTGGTGGATACCGTAGCTATGTGGGCCCTACTCTAGCGATGCGATGGTCGTTCTCATCCAAATCGGTCGAAGTGTAGGGGCAAGGGTCGTAAGGGCAAGGTTGTCAACCATTAGCACATCCTGACGAGAGGAAGTCTCAAACAGGGACAGTTGAATAACAAAGGCAAAGGAATAAAAAGCAAAAGAATGAATAAAAATACATGATAGAATAGGGGCATGGCAAAGAGTGGCAAAGTCCCCACGGGTCGCTCATGAGCCCGGTCGTACGCATGCCCCATATAGTGCAAATCCATAAGAAAAGACCAGAAAGTCCCTACGCAACAGACCTAATCTTTGAAGGGTATGCTGCGGGAAGAAGTCGAACCCAACGCCCTCAAACTTGCATTAGACTTTCCTTAAATAGTCTTCCATTTCCCTCTATAAGATCGGATCATCTTTTAGGTATGGCCTAACTAGCCGCACCATCAACCAGGGGTAGTCACCCAAGGCATGTCACCCCTAAATGCACGTCCTACCTTAGTAAGGTCCTTGGCGAGAAGGGGAGGTGATCAAGACACCAAACCAGTGGTTCGAACTGGTCTCTGTGTTGTGGCCCAAAAGGGCGAGTCCCCTCCGTCTCGCCCGTCTTATTTTAGGAAGGGCTAACATCGGCTTTAGGTGTCTTTCAAAACTAAAAAAAAAATCAAATATTTCAAAACTCCAAAAAAATCAAATATTTTAAAACTCCAAAAAATTAAATATTTCAAAACTAAAAAAATTGAATATTCCAAAACTTCAAAAAAATCAAATATTTCAAAACTCCACAAAAAATGTTTTAAAAATCTCAAAAAACACTTTACTCATTCATGCATGTCATTCATTTACTTATGTCTTTTCGCCTACTTAATAAGGCTTAGCCCCTTGACCATTTTATCGAGATTGGTCACTTATCATATTTAAGGCAAGGGGCTAAGTCGAAGAACTGATCTAACTTGTCTTCGTGGTTGTCCTAAGTGTGCAGGTCGCAGCAGAAGAAAGAGAGCGGCACTCATATTTCACTCGTCACTGGCACACAATCACATTTCATAAACAAAAAAAATTCCATTCCATTTTTTCTTTACATCATCATCATGATACATTATGAACAAAAAACAAAAAGTACAAGCCCTCAACCACTCTCCCCTGTACCCTCAGGTAGGCGAGAAGGTGGAGGGGCCATCTCCCTCGGCCCTGTCATGCTCCCCTCGCGCCGTCGTCCCTCCTCGTTCCTCTGTCGTCTAGAGGAACCCGTAAAATAATGCCCCGCTGAGGCACTAGGGGCATCGCTCCTGCTACCGATGAGCGACTACGGCCGACCAGTGATAGGGCTCTCTCCAGCCCCCTCATCTCCACCCTGAGTACCAGGACGGTCTCGCGCTCTCTCTCTAGCTGTGAACATAGCTCATCCGCCTCTCGGCGCAGCCCCATCGCCTTGTCCTCTTGGGGGCGTAGGCGCACCTCTGCCGTCTCCGCCTCTAGTGAGGTCGTCTGCACTAGAGCGTCCCTCAACTCAGCCTCCTACAAGTCAAACATTTGTCAATAAGGGAAATAAAGAACAAGGGGCAGGTAATTAATAACTCACCCGCTCACGTAGCTGGGCCTTGGCATCCTCCGCCCAGGTCATCGGGTTCCCCTGTAGACCTGGGCCCTATACCTCCGTGCTTAAGCACGGAAGTAGTCCTCGTCACTGGTGGCCTCGAAGGTCACCACTCGACCCCGCTGCCGCCAGTCCTCAAGCTGCTCCTGGGCTCGCTCCCTCCAGTCCGTGGTCTGCTGGATGCCCCGGAAGCTGCGACTCGGCCTCTCCCACTGCCTCTACCGGGTCGTAAACTCCACCACCACCTGGTGGAGCCCCAGCGTCCGCGCGACCAGCCGAAGGTGGAGTGGCACCACCGTGTTGAAGGCGTGAAGCCAGATCTCCCCACCAAAGTAGGGGCGGCCCTGCTCCACCCACGGCTGGTCGCTGTCGTCATCCCCAGCGTAGGGAGTCTACTCGACCTGCACACCACACATAGAAATTCGTTAGTCGATTGTTAGTAATAAAGAAAAGGAGGGGTTGCAAAGGGTAGAAGTACTTACATGTCTGAATGGGACGACGTCCAGCGCGTCCAGGATGAGGGTCACCTGCAAGTGCATGGATCGCTCGTCGCAGCGGAACCGCCAGCGTTGCAAGAGCAGTGCAGTGCTCGGCCGCCTTGATATACCCCGGCCTAGGGAAGGGAGGTAGTAGTACGCCCACACCTTAAAAACAACATGGTCAGTACCACAATCAACTATAATAACCAGGAAAAGCAATAAAGGGTAAAGGTGAGAAGCGTGCCTGTAGAAACGGAAAGAAGCTGGCCACCCCCGTCTCCCTGCCGGAGGTACCCAGGCTATCGGAGAGGTGGGCCAGGAGGGCCGCACCCCATGCATAACTGCCTACCTGGGTCAAGTCTTCCAGCAGGGGCAGGCACCTGCAGCTCACTGGGTCCCCTCGGGTCCCCAGGATCAGCTTTCCGATCACAAGGATCAGGAAGCGCCTCAAATCTCGGTCCGCTGCCGCTCCCTCCTCCTCCGCCAGTGCTGCTTTGGCATTCGCCATCAATCGGGCCATGTAATCCGCCTGGCCCTCTCCCATCTGATGGTGAGCATCCGCTACTCCCAAGCTCGCCGTTAGCCTCATGCTCGGCACGAGGGACGACCTCTCCCTCATTACCTCCAACCCAGGAGTCTCTCTACCATCTCCTGGTAGCAGGTATAGGTCACCCCTGTCACCGCCTAGCCATCCACTCTCAGGCCGGTGATCCGTGCCACGTCCTCCAATGTGGGGATCATGTGACCCCATGGGAGGAGGAAGGCTTGGCACTCGGGGTCCCATCGCTCCTTCAATGCCTAGATGAGCGCCACGTCGGGGGTGAGCTCGTCCAACCTGAGAAAGGGGCCAAACCCCATCTCCTCCATTCTTGTCCTATGGAAGTCCGGCAATCCCTGATAGATCGCCCGGACGACCGCCCACTCCAGCTGAAACCGTAGCTCACTCTGCAAAACAATCACAAAAGTCACAAGGGTCAGTTAAAATCCACATAAATTGCAGTCTGTTAAGATCGCGACAGGACCCCTGTTGCCTTCTAAAGGCGACACACTGGGCGTCGCTTTCAGGTTTTTGAAGGCGACGGGTCCAATCTTCACCTTCTGAACATGACAACTACTGTGTCGCGTTCATCTTGGTAAGGCGACAGGAAACCTGTCGCATTCACAGGGTGACCGGGAGTGGCCAATAGTCGTTCCCCAACCATTTCACATTGGGCAAAATGCCCTACATGGGTGCTAAGAACCACGTTTCACCCGATTCCCCCATCAAACACGCACATGGAGCTAGGTTTGGCCGCCTACCTTTTTAGGGCCGACGGCCTCCTCTTCGCCCGGCGCCTCCACCTCCATGGGTAGGGCCGAAGCCTCCTCCCCCATCTCCGTGGAGGCCTCCTCTGCCATCCGCCGACGGCTGATGGTCCGTTTGGACCTCTTCGAGCGTTCACCGCCGTCGCCGCTGTAGTCTCCACCACACTCCATCGTACGGGCCATCAAAGAGAAAGAGAGATAGAAAAAAGGAAGAAGATTGGAAGAGAAAGGAGAGAGAGGAGGAAGCGAGGTAGCCGCTGCCGAAAAGGGTTTCTGGAGGAGATAGGGGAAAGGTTTCGTCGCCGGAGGAGAAGGAAGAAAGAGGAGAAAGAAGTGAAAGAGGGAAGAAGAGAAAAGGGTCGTGGGCCCGGAATTCAAATCACTCGGAACCCTGTGGCGACAACAAGGCTGTCGCCTTTCACTTGATGTCGTGACAAAACATCTGTCGTCTTCTTAACCTAGGTCGCCACCATTGACCTGTCGCGTTCTAAATTGCGACGCTGAGTTTGTTGCCTTCTCAGTCTATTCACAGAACTCCCAAAAATCTGCATTTTCATTGCAAATCTCAAATGCATACATCACATAAAGGCTGAAAATCTTCATAAAATGTTCGGTACATCATTCCCATACTTCCAACACCTCAAATCTCTAAAGTCTCCAAAAAGTACAATCATGTCTCTCTCGCAAGTTCCCGGCCCCCACGTGGCCGGATCTCCCTGTACTCTCTAAGGTATGCTTGGTTTACCTCGCGCTCCTCGTGCACCGTGGGTGGTAGATGATGATCAGTCTGTCCCCATGTAATTTTAATTAATTACATTTACATATATATATATATATATATTTTTTTTTATGATTAACAAAACCAAACAAGAGTTTATCAATTATATCTAATGAATATTTCATAAGTCTTAAGTACCGGAAAAATACCAAGGTCAAACAAGCCAACAAAAGGTATGCATTACTTCTCTGAAGCTTTAATCTTTTCAACATGATATTTCTCTAAGTCCATATCGATTTCTATTGAAAATCATAACTATTTCCTTATAAGACTGAAAAGTCATGTTGTTTAAAACAAGTCGATGCCATAACGATTCTGTAAGTGATCGCAACGATTTCTTTAGAGCCCGTAACGACTTGCTCGTCACAACGACTCTATAAGTTACCGTAACGATTTCTTTAGAGCCCGTAACGACTCGCTCGTCACAATGACTCTATAAGTTACCGTAACGATTTCTTTAGAGCCCGTAACGACTTGCCCGCCGTAACGATTCTATAAGTATTCATAACGACTTCTTTAGAACTCACAACGACTTGCTTGTTGTAACGATTTCATAAGTTATCGTAATGATTTCTTTAGAACTCACAACGACTTGCTTGTTGTAACGATTTCATAAGTTACCATAACGATTTCTTTAGAACTCACATCGACTTGCTTGTTGTAACGATTTCATAAGTTACTGTAACTATTTCTTTAGAACTCACAACGACTTGCTTGTTGTAACAATTTCATAAGTTACCGTAACGATTTCTTTAAAACTCACGACTTGCTTGTTGTAACAATTTCTTTAGAACTCACAACGACTTGCTTGTTGTAACGATTTCATAAGTTACCGTAACGATTTCTTTAAAACTCACAACGACTTGCTTCTTGTAACGATTTCATAAGTTACCGTAACGACTTCTTGAGAACTCACAACGACTTGCTTGTTGTAACGATTTCGTAAGTCACCATAACGACTTCTTTAGAGCTCATAACGACTTGATAAGTATTCATAATGATTTGCTATCTATAATGACTTGTTAGTATTCGTAACGATTTCATAAGTCATATAGACAACGACTTTACAGTTTATATCAACTTGATTTTATCTTATCTCTTGAAGCATTGACTAGTCAAAGTCACGCATATATCTATCTGTGACAACTGCATTTATGAGTTCTAAACGTATCTATGCATGCATGCAGACAATATCATCCTTTATCGTGCTCACTCTGATTACGTCTTTTAGACTTAAGCTATTTGGCATTACTATTTTCATGTCTATTGCTACTGACGTTGACTGTCATCAAAGACAGCTTAGCTGTCTGCTATTTGAGATTGACATTTGTGCAGACCTCTGATCTAGCTTCATGGTACAACGTTAAACAAAATAGAAGCCAAAGGATATTTCTGAAGATCTCATCTATTTGCGTGCTCAAGTGATCAAAAGGCTGTTGACTGGAAGCTTCCAAGACTCCAGGTGTCATTCAGTCTAACGACTACTCAAAAGAGAGACAATGGACACTTCAACGTCTAGATTTCAAATTGAAGATATAAATGCAGAGTCAGAAGAACATAACAAATATCGCGTATTCAAGCATTCAAAGTTCTTCTGAAGTAGTCCAAAGCCAAGAACCTCATTCCACTCAGTTTTCAGCTCTTTGCTCTCCACTAGTTTGTGAAAATCTTGAGAGAGCCCGTGTAGTTCTAAGAGTGTGCCTTGTTTAGATCTTTGCTCTCAGTTCTAGTTGCTTCAGATCCTTGCTTGTTAAAAGCTTGATCTAGGGGCTTGAATTTCATTCATTCTCTTTGTGTTGTTCCCTTCAGTTGTGAAGGAAGACCTGGTGGTATCCAGGGTGTTGTTCCCTTCAGTTGTGAAGGAAGACCTGGTGGGGTATCCAGGGTGCTATAGCGTCCTTAGGGGGACTGTACCCTAGTTAGTGAAATCCTGAGTTGTTGCTCAGGGACTGGACGTAGGACTCCTAAGGAAAGGAGGTCCGAACCAGGATAAACCTTGTGTTGTGTGATTGTCTTCCTTGTGTGTTTGATATTTAAACTAACTGTCACTAACCTACTTCGAAGATCGTTTGTGTGAATATTTTTAGTTACAGGTATCTTCTAGATTAATTTTTAAAGACCCATTCACCCCCCCCTCTGGGCTCGTCAACTGGGCAACAAGTGGTATCAGAGCAAGTCTCTTCGACAAAGAAAAAGGATCTAATGATCTGAAGAGTAAAGATCCATGGCATCCCAAGGTAACTTTGAAGGTCAGTCTGTCAACCGACCTCCTCTCTTCGATGGTGAAGATTATCCTTACTGGAAGACCAGAATGGAATACTTTCTACAAGGCCACGACTATCAAATGTGGTCCATAGTAGAAGAAGGTATATGTTAGTCACAAATGAGAAAGCTCAATGGACAGATGATGACAGAAAGAAGATCTCCTTGAATTGCAAAGCAAAGAGCATCTTATGTTGTGCTCTAAGTAAGAAGGAGTTCAATAGAGTCTCAGCCTGCAAATCCTCAATGGAAATGAGGGAAAAGCTCAGGATTACTTATGAAGGCACAGACAAAGTAAAGGAAACAAGAATTGACATTCTTGTCACTCAATATGAAAGATTTCAGATGCAGTCAGGTGAGTCCATAACTCAAATGTTCAGCCGGTTCACTGACATCACAAATGGACTAGCTAGTCTGGGTAAAACCTATGAGATGGGAGACATGGTGAGGAAGATAGTTAGATCCTTATCGTCCTCATGGACCCCAAAGGTCACAGCAATAGAAGAAGCTAATGACCTGAAGAGAATGTCTGTAGAAAAGCTCATTGGGTCCCTCATGGCCCATGAGATCAACATGGAAAGACTAGGAGAGTCCTCTAGTAGAAAGAAGCACTCCAACGCCTTAAAAGCTGAAGAAGATTCACCAGATGCTAGTTCAACTGAAAGTGAGAGTGATGCAGACAGCGAGAATGAGGAAGCAATGCTGTCTAGAAAATTGCAGCAAATTTTGGCTAAAAAGAAGAAATTCCAATCTGGTAGAAGGCACTTCAAAAGGAACAAGGACTTCAAGAAGCCAGATGGAAAAGAAATGAAGAAAGGAGAACCCATCTGTTATGAATGTAAGAAGCCAGGACACATTAAAGCTGAGTGTCCAAAATTTAAGAAGCCGGAGTTCAGGAAGAAAGACAGCTCCAAGAATTCAGAAAGTACAAAAGAAAGCGATGGCAGCAGCATGGGAAAACAGTAGCGACTCAGACAGTGAGTCAAGCTCCTGCAGTGATGAAGAAAAAGCCAACTTGGCCTTCATGGAAATACTGAAGATAAGGTAACTTCTGACTCCTCTTTTGATTCATGTAATGATTCAGATTCCGATAGTTTAGAAGAGGCTTTCAACGAACTATATGAAAAATATAAAGAAGTAACCAAATTATTAAAAGTAAGCAAGAAAAACCTAGTCTGTATAGAAAATACAATCTCAGATCTAAAATCAGAAAATGAACAATTAGAAAGTCAAATAACTGAACTTAAAAGAAGAAATGAACTGTTATGTGAAGACCTAAAGGCTAAGAATGAACAAATAACTAAATTAGAGAAACAAGTAAGTTCAGATGAACTGAAAACTGAAATCAAAACACTAACAGAAGAAAATATACAGTTATCTAGCACATTAGAAAATTTCACTAATGGTAAAAACTCCCTCATATTAAAAGGTGCTAGAAGATCAGGTAAGAAGAAAAATGGATTAGGATATACACCCATAGATAATGAAGAAACCATAATTTATCCTAAAACATATCCAACACCAAAATTTGTACCTGAACAAGATACAACATACAGAGCTGATTTCAGATATATAGAAAAAGTAACCAAATTATCCTGCTGTAGTCACTGCAACAAGTTAGGACATATCATAACGACATGCCCAACAAGACATAAGAAATGGATAATAAAAGGCAAAATAAATGATACTGACCCATCAGGACCCAAAAGAATTTGGGTGCCTAAAACTTGATGTTTTTATTTCAGGACATCTCTCGAGCATCCAAATGGTATTTGGATAGCGGGTGCTCAAGGCACATGTCAGGAAACCAGAAGTTATTCTCTCATCTCCAAGCTGAAGAAGGAACAGTCACTTATGGAGATAATGTGAAAGGAATAGTGATAGGCAGTAGCTCTGTGAATAACAAAGGAAAAACAGTCATAGAAGATGTGTTATTAGTCAAGGGATTGAAGCACAATCTCATTAGCATCAGCCAGCTATGTGACAGAGGCCATCAAATCAAGTTTCAAGAATCAAAGTGCAGCATACTGAAGGATGGAGCAGTCATCTTTGAAGCAAATAGAGAAAAGAATTTGTATGTGCTCTATCTTGAAGAACTCAAGGTTCAGAATGTTTGTCTGGCAGCAAATAAAGATAAATCTACTGAATTATGGCACAGACGACTAGGACATTGCAGCATAGATGGCATGAGAAATTTGCTGAAGAAGAATCTTTGGAAGGTCTACCTAAGGTTAGTACAAAATTGGATGGTGTATGTAAACCTTGTGCTAAGGGAAAGCACACCAAAGGCTCCTTCAAGTCAAAGACGGTGGTGACCACCTCAAAACCCTTAGAGCTCCTTCATATGGATCTATTTGGGCCAATAGGACTACCAGTCTTGGAGGAAAGAATTTTGGATTTGTCATAGTTGATGACTACTCAAGATTCACATGGGTATCATTCCTAGAGCATAAAGATGACACTTTTGAAAATTTCGTCAGCTTCAGTAAGAAAGTTCAGAAAGATCAGAAGTTCAGCATTGTGTCTATCAGATCAGATCATGGTGGTGAATTTCAGAATGAAAAGTTTGCTAGATTCTGTGATGATCAGGGAATTGAGCATAATTTCTCAGCATCAAGAACACCATAGCAGAATGGTATCGCTGAAAGAAAGAATAGAACCCTATTAGATATGGCAAGAACTATGCTCTCAGAATATGATCTGCCAAGATACTTCTGGGCTAAAGCAGTCAACACAGCAAGCTACATTATCAACCGAGTAATGATCAGGCCAATCCTGAAGAAGACTGCATATGAATTGTTAAAGGGAAGAAGCCAAAGATCAGCCACTTCAGGACTTTTGGATGTCCTTGCTTCATTCACAACAATGGAAAAAGGGACATTGGTAAGTTGGATGCCAAATCAGATGAAGACATCTTTATGGGGTACACCTCTAAACCCAAAGGCTATAGAGTATTTAACAAACGTACTTTATTGATTGAACAGTCTGTACATATTATTTTTGATGAAACTAACCCTTCCTTGAGAAAGGAAGTAGATAGTGATAATGAGGAAACAGATGAACTGTCCAAGAAACTAAAAGACTCATCAATTGAGGACAAGGATGATCCACCTCTGGAAGACCTTCAACAAGAAGAACTTACTCATGAAAATCTTCCAAAGGAGTGGAGATACAAGAAAGATCACCCACTTGAGAATATTATTGGTGATCCATCCATAGGGGTAAGAACAAGAGGTAATGTTATTCCTTGTGATTACCTAGCTTTTGTTTCTCAAATAGAGCCTAGGACAGTCAATGAAGCTCTTTCTGATGAATCTTGGATAGTAGCCATGCAAGATGAATTAAATCAATTCAAGAGAAACCAAGTATGGTCACTTGTTCCTAGACCATCAGACCATCCAGTCATTGGCACCAAATGGGTGTTCAGAATAAACTGGATGAAACTGGTGCAATCTTAAGAAACAAGGCCAGATTGGTAGCTCAAGGCTATTCAAGAGGAAGGCATAGATTTCGATGAAACCTATGCACCTGTAGCTAGACTTGAGGCCATTAGAATATTACTTGCATATGCATCTGTTTGAATTTAACATTATTTCAAATGTATGTTAAATCTGCTTTTTTAAATGGTTTTATAAAAGAGGAAGTTTATGTGGAACAACCCCCGAGTTTTGATGACACAGAATTTCCTAATCATGTTTTCAAACTTCACAAGGCATTATATGGTTTAAAGCAAGCACCTAGAGCCTGGTATGAAAGGCTTAGTTCTTTTCTTTTAAACCATGGTTTCAGTAGAGGTCAAGTAGATAGTACTCTTTTCATAAAGTCAAAGGTCAAACACATTCTACTAGTCCAAATTTATGTAGATGATATTATCTTCGGGTCTACTGATGAATCCCTTTGCAAGTATTTTGAAAAGTTGATGCAGGGAGAATTTGAAATGAGCATGATGGGAGAACTTAATTACTTCCTTGGACTACAAATCAAACAAGGAAAGGAAGGAAGGAGCTCACATCTGTCAAGCAAATTACACAAAAGAACTCTTAAAGAAATTTGGATTCGAAAATACCAAGCCACTGTCAACACCAATGAGTACATCAACAAGAATGGACAGTGACAAAGATGGTAAGAAAGTAGATCAAAAGATCTACAGAGGTATGATAGGTTCACTCCTTTATTTAACAGCTAGTAGACCTGATATTTTATTTAGTGTATGCATGTGTGCTAGGTATCAAGCAGATCCTAAAGAATCACATTTAATTTATGTGAAAAGAATATTTAGATATTTAGCAAGATCTCATGACTTAGGTCTATGGTATCCAAAACATTGTGAAATTAACCTACTAGGTTACTCTGATGTTGACTATGCTGGATGCAAATTAGATAGAAAAAGCACCAGTGGTTGTTGTCAATTTCTTGCAGGATGTTTAATATCTTGGTCGTCAAAGAAACAAAATTCCGTAGCACTATCTACTGCTGAAGCTGAGTACGTAGCTGCTGGAAATTGTTGTACACAACTCTTATGGATAAAGCAACAACTTGAAGATTCCAGATTAAACATCAAATCCATCCCACTGTTGTGCGACAACACCAGTGCCATAAATCTCACCAAAAATCCAGTTCAACATTCAAGGACCAAGCATAATGAGGTTAGATATCATTTTATTCGCGATCATGTAGCAAATGGTAATATTGAAATATCTTTTATTGATACAAATGGTCAGTTAGCAGACATTTTCACAAAAGCCTTACCCGAGGAGAGATTCACATCTCTTAGAAGGGAATTAGGCATGTGCAATTTGTGAAAAAGTTTTGGTTTACAACTGGCACATTAAAATTCAGAATTAAGCAATTTTTCCCTCCATGGATTTAAGTAAAAGAAATTCAAATTATCCTTTGTAACCGCTCTCTCATTGAAGTCAGTTTGAATAGTCAAACTCTTTTGTCTTATTCTGCCGCCTTTTGGCGCCTCACTTTCCACAACACATTAATTTATTCATAAAATCAACGACAGAACGATTCGTATCTCATCGTCTACCTTTTCTCCTATTCATCCTGTCGCATGAGCCGATGCCCTAACAACTCATATCTCAACCCTCTGCAAATTTGAACCTTTCCTCCTCCTTCCCGCAAAATTTCTTGAGGGTTTCTTCTCTTCTCCTTCCGTTTCAACCCTCCAGAGACTTTCCCACCTGAATCCATGGCCGCACCAGTCATCGCCGGCAGTTTGGGTGGCTACAGCGCCGAGTTTCTCACTCCTGAGCAGCAGGAGAGGTTTACCTTTGTGAAGACGAAGCTCTGTGGCAATAAAGAAGTTGATGTTGCTAATCTGAGGAAAAATGGAATGAGCAGCGTGGCAGACTTGATCAATCAGATGCAGTGGACGAGAGTTACCACCTTTTCGGAGGTCAGTTATCCGGACCTGGTAAAAGCTTTCTTCGTGTGTATGAGAACAGAGGAAGATGGGTACCTAGTTTCTTTAGTAAAGGGAACCCTGATTAGAATAGACCCTGAGTTGCTGAAGATGTTGTTTGATGTGAAGACTTCCGGGTTTAGTGGGGTTCACACTGTGGACGCCCAAGTGAAAGGTTTGGGAATTGTAGGGCCGGGCTTCAGGCTAAGGGATGACAAGCTTGATATAAATCAACTATCTGCTTTCAACCGCCTCCTTCATTTTATTGTCTGTCAAATCTTAGTTCCCAGAAGTGCAACATTTTCTTCTTGCACAAAGGTCGACTCTACATGAAGTACTGGGCCATTCAAAATAAGGAGATAAATATGGCCGCAGTGATGATGGAAAGAATGAAATTTGCCAGAGATCAGATTTGGGACACCAAGAGTAAGTTAAATGTGTCCCTGCCATATGCCCACCTACTTACCAAGATCTTTAAACACTTCGGTGTTGATCTTTCTGGGGCAGTTGTAGAGAAAATGGGCCAAGCAATCAGGTCCAGGAACCTAAAGAAGAGTGGCTTCTCTGTGGAAAATGGTGTCTGGTTCAAGGCTTCAGTTGCTGAAGGCGAAGCCATCATCGACGACACCTCAGTTGTTCATCAGGAGATGGGATCAACGGATATGATTCTAGAATTGCCAGTGGAGTCAGTTTCAGCTCCAGCTGTTGGAGTAGCAGAATCATCAGGCCCCTCTCTAGCAGAAGTTCAGCCTGAAATTGCAGTAGAAGAAGAAAGAGTATCAGTAGTAGATTCAGAATTTCCAGAAGAATTAGCTCTAAATTTTGCAAAGAAGAGAATTGAGGATATTCTCCCAGAGGACATTATTCCGGTTGAGGACCCACTACCCTCAACTGTCGTTGCATCTATTCTTTCAGACATTATTGATTCGATTCCTTTCACCTCTAGTGCTCCAGAAACTAGTGGCAGAGTTGCTGAAGAGGCTGTGGCATCAGGCCACATTGATGAACCAATGGATGATGTTCCAGTAGAGCTAGAGCACCCAGCTGCTCAGGGTGACTCTGTGATGGCGGATGCTCCCATTCAGGGGGAGCAAGTATCAAATGAAGAAGATGCTTCTATTGAGGGGGAGCTATCAAAAGAAGGTTCAGCAGAAACAACTCCAGTTGTTGATGGTCAGGAGGAAAGGCATAGAGATTCTCCAAATTTGGATGACAAAGAAGGAAAGATTGCAACCTCTTCGAGCTCAGATGATGATCAACCTCCTCCAGCAAAAGAAGGCAAGAAGAAAGGAAAAGAAGTTGCCTTTGAAGTTCCTCTCCTTGCTGATACACCTTTTGAAAGGCAAGTCAAACAGAAAATAGTTATAAATTTGAAGCCAGTGATTGAAAGGCTGAATGTGCAAGGTGAGCTTTTATGTACTCTCTAGTCAGATGTAAATTCTATATTTCTGAGCCAAGCTTCATCCAACAAAGAGTTAGGTCAAATCATAAATGCTATGAAATGGTTTAATAAGGAGATGAGTAGCATGAAAGGCATGCTCTCGGATATTATCAAGGCAGTTGGAGTTCAAGCTCTTCCTCCCCCAGAAGCTCAGGAGCCTGGAGAAAATGTGTCTGGGCCATCAGGGCCAGCACCAGAAGCAGTAGTAGCACCAGAAGAGGTAGGGCCAACAGGGCCAGCTGATCATGTTGAAGGGCCTCCAGGGCCATCTGAGCAAGGGTCAGGGTCATCAGGGCCATTGGAGAGTGAGTCTGTGCAGATAGAGGCAGAAGAGTTCTTGGCACCCAAGCCCCCAGCTCCCTCTTCTCCCTCTCTCACACCTATTCCTCCAACTCCACCCTCAGCTCCTACAGCACCTCCTGCTCCTTGAACATTCAAGAAACCTCAATCTAGACCAATTTCTTCTCCTACACCATTTCAGTCCACCTCATCTCCTGCCTCCTCTACTTCCATTCCTTCTCCTTCTCCTATACATGAGGCCCCTCCAGCATCCTCAGCTGGAGCATCCTCCTCCTCCTCTAGTCCCTCCCTTGGACCCGTTGATGACCTCCCTACTACTTCCACTCTTTTCTTCATCCTACTCCTCCACCCTCTTTCATCAATATCATACCTGAAAGCGCCCAACTTAACTCTCCCTTTATGGAACAAATAAAGGATGAGTTTGAGGAAGGGATCCTCAGGTCTATGCTAAAGGTTGGGGAGCACATTCACAGGGCAGACCCTTCCAGTCCTGCCCCCAAGAAGAGGAAACTCACTTCTACTTCCTCCCTTTCCTCTGAACCCAAATACCCACCTTTATGGTTTTCTCTCACAGTGGACAACAAACATAACCCACTGTATAGGGAATACCTTTCCAAAGTTGTTCTTACCACCATCATTAACCTTCCTTTTCAAAATCTTACAGATCATTTGAACACCATTCTACCCTACACTTCTCTTTCAAAATCATAAAATTCCAAAATATTCTCTCTTGCCCACTCCAAAACTAAAGAGCAGTGGGGCAAAGGTCACAAGGATCTCCTAAAGAAATTCATTCTTGCCAAATCTGCTAGATTCCCTCCAAGGGACCACTCTCTGACCTTATCAGAGTGGTTCAGGATATATCATAGGGATCTTTGGGCACCCTTCATTCAAAAGGAAATCAAAATGATCAGGTATTTCATGCTATTCAACAACTACAGATATGTTCATAGACTTCCCGAAGTTCAGCTCAGCCAATTCAGAAAGGCTATTTCAGCTCTAACTCCGGATATCTCTCAAACTTCAGATGTTTAGGTAGATTTTGCTACCCTCCAAGTGCCTGAAGAAATTGCCCTTCCTCAAATTCACTTTTTAGTCATGGAGTGCTCTGTAGGATCCATCATCTTTGAACGTTTTGCCAGAGTAATGGGCAGAATTAAAGTACAGAAAGGCTGCCTGGTTGCTTTTCCTAGATTCCTATTTAGGGAATATCACCAGGGGCATGTAAGTGCTGAAGTTCTAGCCCCCATTCTGTCTGAATGTGAAAGGCTGACATCCTCAGAATGGTCCAAGTTCTACCCCTTGTCAGCTCATCAGTTGTTTGAAATCAATGAAGCTCAGGCCAGGGAAGGCAAACCAGCCATTTCTCCAGCTACTTTCCAAGATATGAACTCCATTCATCTTGTTGATGACCCTTTCAAAGTCTGGGAGGAAAGATACAAAGTGTATGTGGTTATGCACAAGGCTCTCAGAAATAACCTCAACTACTATCCTGTGACCATGGACCAATTCCTCACCTGTGCCAGCTTTGGGACTCGTCGATTTCTCAAGATGAACATGGACAAGAATGCATATGTTGATCTTTTCTATCAGCACCTAGATCTTCATCTCAAAAGGATGGCTTCCACCATGGGACCATCCTCCTCTGTATCCTTTGGAGTCTTCAAAACTCATTTTGAAGAGCAGGAAGCACAGGCATGAGAAACCATCTCCCATTTTACCTCTCTTTTGTCTCCTACCTTCTATTTACCAGTACCTCCACAAAGTTAATGCAATGACCTTCTTTGTGTACTCCTATTCTCTTTCTCTCTTCCTTCTTTGTCGAAGATTGTCTTTTTGCTCAATGACAAAAAGGGGGAGAAACTTGGCATGTCTGAAATACATTTTTTTTAGAAAAGAAGATTAGCATGTCATACCTTCAGACTGATTTCAGATATTTTTTCATCCATGCTTATTGTTCAGTTTTGTCATCACCAAAAAGGGGGAGATTGATGATCAGTCTGTCCCCATGTAATTTTAATTAATTAAATTTATATATATATATATATTTTGATGATTAACAAAACCGAACAAGAGTTTATCAATTATATCTAATGAATATTTCATAAGTCTTAAGTACAGAAAAAATATTAAGGTCAAACAAGCCAACAAAAGTTATGCATTAATTCTCTGAAGCTTTAATCTTTTCAACATGATATTTCTCTAAGTCCATATTGATTTCTGTTGAAAATCATAACGATTTCCTTATAAGACTGAAAAGTCATGTTGTTTCAAACAAGTCGATGCCATAACAATTCTGTAAGTGATCGCAACGATTTCTTTAGAGCCCATAATGACTTACTCGTCACAACGACTCTATAAGTTACCGTAACGATTTCTTTAGAGCCCGTAACGACTCACTTGTCACAACGACTCTATAAGTTACCGTAACGATTTCTTTAGAGCCCGTAACGACTTGCTCTCCGTAATGATTCTATAAGTATTCATAACGACTTCTTTAGAACTCACAACGACTTGCTTGTTGTAACGATTTCATAAGTTACCGTAACAATTTCTTTAGAACTCACAACGACTTGCTTGTTGTAACGATTTCATAAGTTACCATAATGATTTCTTTAGAACTCACAATGACTTGCTTGTTGTAACGATTTTATAAGTTACCGTAACTATTTCTTTAGAACTCACAACGACTTGCTTGTTGTAACGATTTCATAAGTTACCGTAACGATTTCTTTAAAACTCACAACGACTTGCTTGTTGTAACGATTTTTTAGAACTCACAACGACTTGATTGTTGTAACGATTTCATAAGTTACCGTAACGATTTCTTTAAAACTCACAACGACTTGCTTGTTGTAACGATTTCATAAGTTACCGTAACGACTTCTTTAGAATCACAACGACTTGCTTGTTGTAACGATTTCATAAGTCACCATAACGACTTCTTTAGAGCTCATAACGACTTGATAAGTATTCATAACGATTTGCTATGTATAATGACTTGTTAGTATTCGTAACGATTTCATAAGTCATATAGACAACGACTTTACAGTTTATATCAACTTGATTTTTATCTTATCTCTTGAAGCATTGACTAGTCAAAGTCACGCATATATCTATATGTCACTCCTGCATTTATGAGTTTTGAACGTATCTCTGCATGCATGCAGACAATATCATCCTTTATCGTGCTTACTCTGATTACGTCTTTTAGACTTAAGCTATTTGGCATTACTATTTTCATGTCTATTGCTACTGACGTTGACTGTCATCAAAGACAGCTTAGCTATCTGCTATTTGAGATTGACATTTGTACAGACCTCTGATCTAGCTTCATGGTACAACGTTAAACAAAATAGAAGCCAAATGATATTTTTGAAGATCTCATCTCTTTGCGTGCTCAAGTGATCAAAAGGTTGTTGACTGGAAGCTTCCAAGACTCCAGGTGTCATTCAGTCTAACGACTACTCAAAAGAGAGACAACGGACACTTCAAAGTCTAGATTTCAAATTGAAGATATAAATACAGAGTCAGAAGAACAGAACAAATATCGCGTATTCAAGCATTCAAAGTTCTTCTGAAGAAGTCCAGAGCCAAGAACCTCATTCCACTCAGTTTTCAGCTCTTTGCTCTCCACTAGTTTGTGAAAATCTTGAGAGAGCCCGTGTAGTTCTGAGAGTGTGCCTTGTTTAGATCTTTGCTCTCAGTTCTAGTTGCTTCAGATCCTTGCTTGTTAAAAGCTTGATCTAGGGGCTTGAATTTCATTCATTCTCTTTGTGTTGTTCCCTTCAGTTGTGAAGGAAGACCTGGTGGTATCCAGGGTGTTGTTCCCTTCGGGTGTGAAGGAAGACCAGTTGAGCTGGGTGCTGTAGCGTCCTTAGGGGGACTGTACCCTAGTTAGTGAAATCCTGAGTTGTTGCTCAGGGACTGGACATAGGACTCCTAAGGAAAGGAGGTCCGAACCAGGATAAACCTTGTGTGTGTGATTGTCTTCCTTGTGTGTTTGATATTTAAACTAACTGTCACTAACCAACTTCGAAGATCGTTTGTGTGAATATTTTTAGTTACCGATATCTTCTAGATTAATTTTTAAAGACCCATTCACCCCCCCCCCTCTGGGCTCGTCAACTGGGAAACAGTAGAGCGTGAGTGGCACACACATGCCATATCGCCAGCACGCTCCGCACGGCCTACTCGTCCTGCGGATCTCCCAAGCGCCTCGCTTTCATAGGAGGCAAGTGCGATGGCTGAAGAAGCTTCGTCCTACGCTTCCCAATCTGCAGATAGCACCTATGTGGGTTGTAAAGAACCATCACCATGTTCCCCACAAGCTGTAGGTCCAGTCCGCGCCCAAGGGGAAGTCGTATGTCCACTCCACATAGCGCCGCTATGTCCATGGCGAAGTGCTCTATCAGAAGTGTGTTGAGGTAAAGCCGCCATGCACTCCGAGTCTTCTCTTCTTATCCGTTGTCCTACACACGACACGATCGGAGAATTTGGCCACTCCGCCGATGAAGCACAAAGGGTGGCACCCAAAGATCAGGGTTTCCGTAGTGGGGTTTTCTACAGGTCTAAACTTTATCCTCACTCCCAATCAGCACTCTAAGAGGATCATAGAGCCATAGAGTGGGCCCCCCGAAGCCGCCGATGTGAGCCCCGCGTAAAGGTAGGCTAAAACCACATGAGAGAGGCTAAGTCCCCGCCATACCCCGCTAATGGCACTCAGATTTGCATGGTCTAAGAGGTGATCTCCGGATGGGAAGAGAACTACCCGACACAAGCATATAGCCACGGCTTTGGCTATCTCTTGGTAATTCCCGCACTTATTCTTGCAGTGAGATATGACCCACTTAGACAAGGAATTAAGTGAATATATTGAGGGCTAATCATGGTATACACATCGCCAGGATCCATCATGAATTCACCTAGGATAAGTTTTGGGTTAATGGGCTCAACGGTATAGCAAGTTTTTTGCTCATCTCCCTGTGTGGTCTTGAGTAAAGCCATGAACGCTTCCACCTCCTCAAGTAAGACGGTGGCCTCAAAGTTCGGGAAAAGGAAAGTATGGATTTGTGGGTGCCATAGTTCTATCAAGGCGGTGATGCTATGCCAATCAAATGAAATCTTATGATAATTGTGGGCGGCTATCAAGATACCCCCCAAACCCCACTCTCTCAAGGCACGGATCACATGCATGGTTAGAACTTTAATCATCAGTGCTATCCAATTGAGCTTAGAGTATCGGCGGGAGCCAGGAAAGAGCTAGAGGAAAAGGAAAAGAGAGGAGAAGAAGAAGAAGATGCATTAATAGGGAAATTCGGAGTTGAAAATCACAAAAAATTGAAAAGACTATTTTACACACCTCTCTCATGTTGGCATTGCTACTAAGATGGTTTGGAACATCCGTCAGCCTCAGGAGCTCGCTGTAGGATGTCCGGGCACATTTGGGACCCTCATAGGAAGCCTCTCCACCCATGGGAGCACTTGGAGCTCTCTTCATGGCCATGGGAGACTTGGGAGCTTGAAGAGAAGAAGGGAGGGTGTTAACTCTGAATTTGGCCTCTCACCCTTACTTATAGGCATTTAGAACTCCTATTCATGGTGTGAGAGAGTTTAGAAGGGCTTATGGGAGTTAGAACAGGACTAAGGAACTCTACGAGTCCAAGTGGGAAGCAAACATGGAGCCCTCGGGTTTCCAATTGCGCTATGGGCACAAAAACTGAGGTCGCGATGTATCGACACGTCGCCACCTGGTCGCGACAGCTTGGTCGTCGCGTTCTCATAGGGTAGCGACAACCAGATTGTCATGTTTTGTTGGAACAAGTGTTGGTTAATTTCTTTGCATTGTCATGATTCTTATTGCCAACTCAAGATGCATTTGCGCTTATGCTTTAAATTCTTCAATTACTTTGGTGCATATTGAGCTTGTGTCTTGTTTTTTTTGTTTTTTATTGCTTTATATTGTGAAAATCCATAAAAATTCAGAAAAATCCATAAAAATCATAAAATCAAAGACGACTCATCTGGTAAGTTCAAGTAAGTATTTCTCACCTTATCTCTGCATTACTATATGGTACCTACTCTACTATATCATCTCAAGGACCGGCTGGTTCTCACTGCATTCCAGGATCTGAGTTCCCCTTCAACAAAAACAAGGATGATCTAAGTGTGCACTGTTAATCGTTGGATGGGCCGTTAGATGCTATGGCTTGGGGATGATGGATTCTATCGCACGCCGGGGATGCGAAGTGTCTTGACCCTTGCGCATTTTGTCTAGCAATATTATCCTTGAGTATTTGTTATGTTCTCCTTTTCTTTGCATTTTATTTTATGGTTTCTTTTCCTTTCAGCCCAGCATGCATCATTTAGGATCTTTGAGCTTCACGCTTCATGATTAGTCAAAGCCAGCTTCGCAATGATGTTTCAACCAGATCTTCATTTCTCAAACAAGGAATTCATTCCATTCCGAATTTGAAAGTCTTCTTCGAGCTAGTTGCTCGGTCCAGTTTGCCAGTATGGTTCCTATTTCAGATTCCTCTCATCCCCATTCATTATATTAGCCATTCCCTTTCCCACTGATCCGCTCATTAGTTGTGAATCGCTCGAAGGCCAGAGTCGAATTGACCCGCCGGGACAGCACCTATCCCCTAATGAACGAAACCTGCAAGCCTAAGATGGCCAAAGTACCTCTTCATCAAGAGGTTGATCATTTCTTTTCTTTTTATCTTTATTCGTCCCAGATTTGAACCATCCTTGCACTCTTTTCCAGCCATGTTCAAAGATCCCTGGATAATTCTCACTACTTGTTCATTCAGAATGGGTGTCTCTTTACCTTGATGCCCGCTTTTCATCTCATTCCTCTTCATTCTGCTACATCATCATTTCATGCCATCTCTGCTTCACTATCTCTCCATTCCCTTGCAAAGCAGGCATCAAGGAGGGGCAAATCTGTAGACACCCATTTCTGGCCCATAAGTCGAGCCAAATTCCTTGTCATATCATTGATGCCCACGTTGGCTCATCATTGTCTAGCTGGTTTTATCCGATCATGGCATCTTTTCTATTTAGTTCATCGCCCTGGTGGGTTCTTCTGGTCAAATCAATCAGTCTTCATCATTTCGTAGCTCTCTGAGTTGAGAATCCAATGCCTCAAACTGCACGCCAATCTGATACCCATGCAAGGAGATCAGATACTTTAAATGATTCATATGCTAAAGGATTATGAAGGCGACAATGTCCCTGTCGTTTTCTCATTCAGCAGGTGACACCCTTAATGTCTCGTTCTTCCTCACATCGATTTGCCTTCAAGCCTGAATTGATCTTCTTCAGAAGGAGACGCCTCAATACGTCGCGTTCTCATTTGGCCTTTTAAATCCCTGAAAATTCACCAGAAAATGCTTCAAGACTTCCCTCTATGGAAGGTGACATATCAAGGCGTTGCTACCTGATAGCGACAAGGGGCCTGTCGCGTTCTAGTTTCCTTCACAGAACCATGCAACGTGGCCTTTCCTATTCTCACTTGAACCCTTGCTATTCATGAATAATCCGTCTTTTGGTGGTCTAGAGATCTCCAAATCCTTCCAAACACGGAGGAGACCTTCCTTAGGCCTTCCTTGCCACATTCTGACTCCCCTTGCATGAGCATACTTGCCCAAAGTTGGACTCTAGCTCATTATTCTTCTCCTAGCCCGTTCAAGAATAATCACATATAATTTCTTCATAGGGCACGATTTAAAGCAAGGCCGGCGTCTGCGTTTTCCTCTCCTAGAGAGCTTCGAATTCCCAGAAGACCTCTCAGCCTCCAGACGACCAGGAAGTGCCCCCCAAGGCGATTTCTTCCCATCTACACTTTCTCTCTCCTATTTTTCTTGATTTTTCTCTTCATACTTGCATGTTAGATCTATTTCTTTCGTAGATTTGCATTAGATCACTCCACACACACCACTTTTAATCACCCAAAGGGGTTAAAACCCAACCCCACGTGAGTTCTCTCCAATTATTTCATGTTTACTTGTTGTCTTGGGATAGATTCTACATCAAATGTTTGTCTAATGGGTGTATTGTTGTTTTGACATTCTTGGTAGGGTTATAGAAGACAATAGCAGCGTGAGGCTCTTGCCCCTTGGCCGGCTGAGGAGCAGGAAGAAGAGAATCCACAGTCTTCATCTTTTGTTGCAGAAGGCGACGTTCATCTGGTCGTGATCTCCTGAAGGCGACGGTCAGCGCATCACATTCTGAGAATCAGAAGGTGGCACCTCCCTCGTCCCATTCACGCTAAGGCAATGGCTTGCTTGTCGCGTTCACAGGACCAGGTTCTTCTTCTGCACTTTCTTACTTTTCCAAGGTAGTTAGCGTTGTTCTTCATCTATCCATCTCTTTGCAACTACTTTGGTGGCGATCACGGTCTCTTTTCTTTATTTTTCATCATCATTATTTGGGGAGCAAATCCCATGATTACAAGTAGCTCACAAGTGGAAGCAAAGATATCTCATCTACTACCAAGCCAAAGATGCTGCTTACTCTCAAGGCTTGCATTGGAATATAATCGTTCATGAATTCCTCCACTTAGCTGCCAGCAAGAAGTTTGTCCCTCTCAAAGCTACCCTGTGCTCAAGCAACTACAATAAAAGGGTTAGCTGGTATCATCGTAGGCATATCAAATCTTATAGGAAGATCCCTTCTATAGGACCCTTCTACAATATAGATGCCAATAAGTTTGATAACTTTTTCCCAGAGAATGAGCAGAGGCTATGGGCTCTTCTTCAGCCTTTTGTCTCTTATCCGTTCTGTTAATGCCATAAAGAGGGAGAAAGAAAGTAAGAAAGAAATATATAGGACATACAGGACACAGTTTTGAAAAATTAAATTTGTTTTCACTATCTATTTAAAAGTTTTTGTCATTAACAAAAAGGGGGAGAATTGTTGAGCAACTATCCCTGCATCATGTTTTTACTATGACAAAACCTTTTAAGACTTTCTATATGACAAAACCTTTTAAATATCTTCTATAATTAAGTTGATCAGAATATACCACAAAAGTATTTTGTTATACAAAGGTATACAGTATAATACTTGTCAAAAATCAAATGTATCATCTCTGACGAAAAATTCTCTAAGTCCACAGTGTATACTCTATATCATACTGACTCCGACGCTGGACTCCAACTTCGGACTGCGACCTCTGACTCTGACTCCATAAAAGTCAAAGTTCGGCATGACTCTGACTCCAAAGTCGAAGTCTTTATATCGATTGCTTATCCATTAAGCCTTACTCTGACTCCTTGAAAGTCGAAGTTGTAATTACTCCGACTTCTAACAAGTCGAAGTCTATCTTCTTGTTTGCACTCTGACTCCCCAAATGTCGAAGTATGTCATCGATTGTTGGTCAAAGGTATATCACTCCGACTTCTCAAAAGTCAACGTTTGTGGACTCACTGCGACTTCTGTATAGTCAAAGTTCTTATTACATATCTTTGACTTCGACTTCAGAAAAGTCAAAGCTTAGTATATCAACTTCTATGTACTTGATACTTAGATAATTTTCTGTTATAATAATCTATCATTTCTCAAAATCTATGAAATATTAATCTTGTTTATTTTAAGTTATTTATTATCCCTATGGGATCCTTTACAGAATGAATAACACTTGAATATCCAAACAGAATAATGCTGTAGCAACCTGGATTTTTTTGAAAATTAAAGATCTAAATAATATAAAAAATTTGATAATTGGAAAATCAAATAAAAGAAAACTAATTAATTAATTAGAAAATCAAAGAAAAGAGAATTAAATAAAACCCATCCAATGAAAATAAGTAATGGGCTTTATTAAAGGGACTCATTAGAAATTAGTGGGCCAAAAATGGGATTTATAAAAAAGAGAATAATGGGAAAATACCCTAAATTCGCAACCTAATTATTACCTAATTAGAAAAGGGGATTAAATAAAACACATTAAAAGAAAAGAATTAATGGACTTTGATAAATGGACCCATTAGAAATTAGTGGGTTAAAATAGAGATTTTAAAAAGGGGAATAATAGAAAAATATATAAAATTCGTAACTAAAATATTACTTAAATAAAAAGTGGGTATTTAATGCATTAAAATAAGTGACTTGAGTTGGATTTGGAATCCTAAACCTACCCCAAATGCTTGGCCAAGAAATCTCCTCTCTCTCAACCCAATTAGGAGATCTCTTGCTTAAAAAGGGGAGAGGAAAAGAGGAAACTCAGAATTAATAGGAATTAGACTTAAACTAGGAAAGGGAATGAGGAGAAGCTTAAATACTTCTCTTAAACTCTCATGGCCGGCCCTAGCTCATGCCAAGATGTTGCTGGACCAGGAGGAGAGGCCAAGAGGTGGAGATCTCGTGGGAGAAAGGAGTTCTCAAGCCCTCAACCCGAGTTCTTCAAGTCTTAACCCTAGAAGAGGAAAACGATCAAATATAGGCATTCTCACGAGCATAAATCCTAACATTTTGTCTGTAGGTTGTCCCAATCATCAGGAACAATACCCTCAAGTTTCATGATTTGTCATCGAGTCAATATTTACTTCTTGATTTTCGAAGTCGTGCACTTATCTTGACCCCGAACCCCCTTATTAAATATTGTTCTCCTTCTACACTTAATCTCATGCCACGAAATTTTTATTGAAGATTCTGATGAATGTTAGGTTTCATTTGCCCGTGAAAGCCCTAATTTCCATCCACCCTATCATGCGAATAAATTCGTTGATCCCAACTGTACATAGTTCTATGTTCGTCCTGAATACTCTTTATTAAACCATGTTGAAACCTTCGTGTCTTTCCAATTCTGATTTACTGGAAGTTCCCATGCATGTCTGGATCTGTTAAAACCGGTTTCACGATTTTTCATGCACTATACAATTTGTTCTTAGTATTATAACAACCATGTGTCAAAAACGGGAAAGTCTGATCCGTAATCCAAGACATGTCTAATCCCTGTCGTACTCGGGCATAGACCACCAGAACGCGATGGCTCGATAGGTCGCGTTCTGAGGTCATATTGCGACAGTCTGCCGGTGCGTTCTGAACGTGATAGGCATCGCCGTCGCGATCGTTGTGCCTGGTCTGAACGGCCTGTCGCGTTCCTTACAGATCTTTGTCGCATTCTCAGTGCCTGATCAGACAAGCATGTCGCGATCCTTACAAGGTACTGTCGCGTTCTGATCCGACCCCGTCGCGATCCTTACAAGTGTTTGTCGCGATCACAAGATTTTTGCATAAAAACCTTGATTTGCAATGCTCTAATTGCCTAGTGTGCTTATACCCTTAATCTCAGTTATACCCGCAGTAAATGCACTTGATATAAATTGAACTTTTATATGTGATTTAAAATATATACACACGACTAATCTCCATCTATGATTTCATGTCACATGCACACACTTGAACCATCCAAATGTGGCTTAATTGGCATGAACATGTGACATAATATATATGGTAATTTATGCAATTAAATTGCCTTAATTATAAATAAACTTGTCCTCGATTTTCACGTTGTTTTGAAACACCGATCTCGACGCTCCACTGTTCTAGAACTCCTCTAGAACGTCGAGCACCTGTTTCTATAATTACCCTCTTTCTTGACTTGGACGAACTCTCCGTCTGATATTCCTTCTGCCGGACTAGTGAGTCTTTGTTCAAGGCCTCCATAAGTCTCCTCTATCCATGGATTCCCACATGGTCGATGAGCTGGTTGTACCCTAACACCTATTACCCCTTTAGGGATCAATAAGATCCAAATGGCTATTAGAAGTTCGCTCTTATCTTGAATCACGTCGGACCTCTGGGCCTGTGCTTAACATGGCCAGTGGTAGAGTTGTGAGTTCCACCTGACTGCTAACACCAAGTGCGCGTGTTGTGCAACTGTTACTATCGCTTGATTACTCGACGTGTTACGCACAATGTCCACTAGCTCTCATCTATGCTCTACTCTCTCATCTTTTCACGTTCACTCTACTATCTCGTCTATTCATCTAGTGCTCTCATATATTTCCTTGGTACTCTATATTTCCCATTGACTGATTGTCTAAAGATAAACAACATAACCAATGCCAGTGCAATAGGGCCCGATCTGGTCCTGGGGAGAGCGCTCGAAAGTGCCATTTGTCCATGGGAGTTAAATGATAAGGATGTCGGCATTACATCCAAGTGCCATACTATCTAGTTTAATCTAATGACAATCAAAAGTGCTATATTCTCTCGTTGTCTGTTGACAACAAAGGTGCTATATTCTCTCGTTGTCTATTGACAACAAAAAGTGCTATACTCTCTCGTGTCTATTGACAAAAAGTGCTATACTTTGCTCGTTGTGCTATTGCTATACTTTGTGCTATTATGCTATGGCCATCTTGCTAGTTGTGCTATAATTGACGTTTGTGCTATATTTGGAAACATGTGCTATTTCGCTCACGTGCCATCCTTCTATCTATTACTTGACTCTCTCGCTCTATCATTAGTTACTCTGCCTTTTAATTCATTAATCATTTAAAGCTTGCTTGACTATTGAGATTTAAGTCCTACTGGGCGTTATCGCTCACCCATCGTTATTTGTCGTTGTGTTCTCAGGTGAGACCGAGGATGAACCATACACTCAAGAGGACGGGAACGACCAAGAGTGACGTCACGAGTACCCTAGAGTCCTAGCAATATGTTAGATTCTTAGTTAGTCTTTTGCTTTATTTCAATGTAATTGGGCCCTATAGAATGGCTCTGATATTAGTGGTTGTAACTAGACATTTGAAAGATTAGTAATGAAATAAATTTGCTTTAGTATTTATTCTTGTCCAATGGTTTGATGTCTGGTACTCGCTCTGTACCCGTTTCCTTGCAACTGTCTCGCGTTCCGATATTCCTCGTCGGGGCGTGACAGTTTTTTGGTATCAGAGCCTAGGTTATTCTTAAGTATAGGATGATCTAGGTTGACCAGCCTCGACTAGAGTCAATTATCCTACCTATGTGAGTTGTGGTTAGAGCCAATGGTAACTAGCTCTAATAAACTCACACACACACGAATTAAATCTCACATCGGTATCATAACAGTAAGCTATTTTTGTAGGAACTAAGCAATCAAGATGGCTGCTAAACGTGCTCAAATGAGGGGCATGCAACAGACCATTCAAGAACTGACTAGTGTAATCATGCAAGCTACCCAAGGTGGCGGAAACTGTGGCGTTGTATGCGAGCTGCATCATAACTTCAGGAGTTTGAACCCGCCTAGGTTCAGTGGATCCATGGATCCGGATGAAGCCGAGCATTGGCTGAAGGAAACGAAAAGAATTTTCCGTGTTATGCAATGTGCAGCGGGGGATAAGCTTCTACTAGCTACTTTCCAACTGGAGAAGGACGCCCGCGCTTGGTGGGAGTCAGTGGAAGCTACTAGGGTGAACGGTCAATTCACCTAGACCGAATTCAAGGAAGCATTTAACACCAAGTACTTCTCCGAGCATGTCCAAGAAAGGAAGGCTGCGGAATTCACTGCTCTTAAACAGAGGAGCATGACTGTGGCCGAGTATGAAGCCCAGTTCTCAAGACTAGCACGCTATGCTACACATATGGTGAACACTAAAAGAATGAAGGCTAAGCGTTTCCTCAACGGCCTTAAGCCACAATACATCACCCAACTAGCACCTCTCGACATCCAGACCTATGCCGAGATGGTGAAGAAAGCTCAGCTGGTGGTAGATGCTACGAACTTCACTGACCGTATCAAAGGGAAGTTTGTGAAGAAGGAATTGACCTCGGGTCAATAATCTGCTAGGCCAAACAATGGCAAGAAGCGTCCCCTCAACCTCACAAAGGGTCCTAGCCAAGAAAGGAAACCCAAGGCGATAGTCCATACACTCCAGCAAAAAGCAACTACAAACACTACGACAAGCCGGGTCACACGGCTGATGAATGCTAGAGGAAGGTCGGCGCATGTCTGTGCTGCGGAAGTCGCGAGCACCACATCCCCGAGTGCCCGCTACTAAAAGAGAATGCGAGGCGCCTTAATGCGCCTAAGAAATAGGGACGACTGCAAGCCCTGCATGATGAGGAACCTGCTATGGAAGGTGGCATGGTACTCTTCAAGTTTTCTCATTATCAGCATTTATTTTATTTGATACTGGAGCCACTCATTCATTTATATCTCAAAACTTTGCTAATACTGTGAATACCAAATCTATATCCATGGGTTGTGAGTTCTCTGTCACAACGCCACTAGGGGAAAAGAGAAATTGAACAAATACTTTCCCTCTACCGATGTAATGATCGGAGACCATAACCTAAAAGCCGACCTAGTGTGTATACCCATGGAAGGCTATGATGTAATTTAGGGAGCCGACTGGTTGTCAACTTATGGGGCAAGTGTCGACTGTAAGAAAGGGAAGGTTACCTTTAGTGACTTTCCTAAATTGGCATTCTCCTGGATTAGACATAAGAGATGGATGTCTCTAGTCTCTGCTATAAAAGCCTACAACATGATAAGGAAAGGTTGCATTGCTTTCCTTGTGGTTGTAGTAGTTGAAGAGAAGGGTTCTAAAATAGAAGACATTCACATAGTTCAGGATTACCACGATGTGTTTCCTAAAGGTCTGCCAGGAATTCCCCTTGAACGAGATGTCAACTTCGCCATTGAGCTGATTCCTAGAGCCGCACAGGTATCACGTCAACCATACCGGATGTCACCTGCCGAGTTAAAGGAATTGAAGGCGCAACTGATGGAGCTACTAGAAAAGGGGTTCATCAGACCAAGTACTTCCCCATGGGGAGCACCCGTGCTATTCGTCAAGAAGAAGGATGGATCGATGAGGCTCTGCATCGACTATCGACAACTCAATCAACTCACCATCAAGAATAAGTACCCTTTGCCCAGATTCGATGAACTGTTCGACCAAATATCTGGAGCTCAATATTTCCCCAAGATCGATCTTCGATCTGGCTATCACCAAATGAGGATCAAAGAGGACTATATCTTCAATACGGCTTTCAGGAGCAAGTACAGGCACTATGAATTCGTTGTTATGCCTTTTGGGCTAACTAATGCTCCTACCGCCTTTATGCAACTCATGAACAACATATATCGGACCTTCCTCGACAAGTTCGTGGTCGTCTTCATCGATGATATCCTCATTTATTCATAGACCAAAGAAGAGCATGAAGAACACCTGAAGATAGAACTACAAGTTTTGCGAGACAACAAATTGTACGCAAAGCTTAGCAAGTGTGAATTCTGGCTCGAGTAAGTGTCCTTCTTGGGCCATGTCATCTCAAAGGAGGGCATCTCAGTTGATCCCTCCAAAGTCGAAGTTGTACTCAACTGGGAGAGACCAACCAACATCACTGAAATCAGAAGTTTCCTAGGACTGACTGGCTACTACAAGCGGTTCATCAAGGACTTCTCAAAGATCGCCGTTCCTCTCACGCGTCTAACACGAAAGGAGAATCCCTACTCCTAGAGTAAAGAGTGTGAGAAAAATTTCCAAACTCTTAAAGACCGTCTTACCTCAGCACCTGTTCTCGCTCTGCCAATAGAGGGAGAAGGTTTCTCTGTCTACACCGATGCCTCAGGGATTGGGCTAGGGTGTGTACTGATGCAAAAGGAGAAAGTCATCGCCTACTCTTCTCGACAACTGAAGACTCATGAAGTCAACTACCCCGTGCATGATCTGGAGTTGGCTGCCGTGGTCTTCGCCTTGAAGATCTGGAGACACTACTTGTATGGAGAGAAATTCAATGTCTACTCATATCATAAAAGTCTGAAGTATTTATTCTCCCAGAAAGAACTCAACATGAGACAGAGAAGATGGCTGGAATACCTCAAAGACTTCGACTTCAACATTCAATACCATCCAGGAAAGGGAAACGTCGTGGCTGATGCTCTTAGTAGAAAGCCGATGGCATCTGTTTCAAGTCTAGTCCTTGGCGAGACGCAACTACTAGAACAATTCGTAAGGTTAGACTTAAATAATGAACATAGGGATGATCGAGTCTTGGTTGCCAATATCAATATTCAATATGATCTGCTCGAGGAGATCAATGCCCAACAAGATAATGATCCGTTCTTAGTTCGCATCAAGGAAACTCTAGCCGAAAGGCCGGACTTTGCCATGACTGAGGATGGAAGGCTAGTATTTCAAGGGAGGACATGCATCCCCTACAATGAAGAATTGAAGAGGAAGCGGAGTTAGAAGATTCGACGAACCATCAGCTACAGTAGAAGAAACAACCAAAGAAGTTAGTTTGGGAACCATGGAAAACCCTAAGACCATCCTCATAAACAGTAATTTATCACCAGCGAAAGAGCAGGTGTCACGTCCCAAAGCATGGTAGCAGAAGAATTTCATTTGAGCGTTGAGACGTGAACAGTCGGCAAATAAGCCTCTAGTGAGCAATCACATATAACACAACTATTTGTGCTCATAATAAAACTCAAACTCTTTATTTCATTTCAATGAAAATGAGAATTGGTACATATTCCATTTAAATCGAACTACAAAAGCTATGACTCAATAAAAAGGGAAAAGTACATACTATCCTCACTCCTACTACAATTCTCTAGTACTCTCATTCTCAGACTATAACACTATGACGCTAAGATAACTTGACTCCAATACTACGGCTCGTGAGCGCTCTTCACTCTTGTTCATCCCCAGTGTAGTTTTGGTTCTCTACATCTTCCATATCCTGTTCACTTGAAAGGTTGGAAAGTAGGTAATGAGCGCACTCGCCCAGTAGGATTTACATCTTCCAGCAATGATATAAGTATTTAACAATTTTAAAGCTAAAGGGGATGAACATGATAAGTACAATGTAATTAAAACGACAGTAGTGACACGTGTATAGTGTATCATGCAGATAGTAAGATCAAGAGATGTAATGATTAGTCTAGCAAGAAGGTTGTATTCAAGATCTCAAGATAGAGTGGACAATGATCTAGCAATATGGTAACGAGCACGAACAAGATAGCATGTAACAAGATTGGCCATTTCACTAGCAAGCAAGCAAGCACGCACGTGCAAGAACTTTTAACATGTAACAGTAATCAGGCACCACTAATGTGCACTAAGGATCTATGCCACCTTGGAAAGCACAATAGGACACGTGTGTGTGGTTTATGTATCTAGCACTCAACACGCAAGTACTCCCAGCACAGATGCAATGCCAGTAATCATTATACCACATGGTTAACAGTATATTTATGACTCTCCGTCATTGGGGCTAGACTGGAGCCCTTGGACACTCGTCGTGCCCGATCAACATCTCACTATTTTCAAATGTAGATACCCACAGTCATTCATGGCCAGTAACAAGAATTCAATAATGTCAAGATAGTTGATGTGATAGTTCAAGAGTTCAATCCAGTAGCATAACGACGTATTTTTAATTTAGTCCAAACACTTATTAATAAATTGGACTTATGTTCAATAGAAGTGTACTCCAGAATCAAGATGAGAAGAGAAAGATCTCGTCAAGCATGCCAAGAGAAGAGGTATGTGCACACTAACTTCTGAGTACTTCATTGGTACAACCTGCTTGTTGACCATGTGAGAATCCATGGTCAGAGGAGACTTATGGAGGCCTTGGTCAAGGGGTTACTAGTGTTGCCCAGTTGACGAGCCCAGAGGGGGAGGGGTGAATGGGTCTTTAAAAAATTAATCTAGAGGATACCTGTAACTAAAAACATTCACACAAACGTTCTTCGAAGGAGGTTAGTGACTGTTAGTTTAAATATCAAACACACAAAGAAGACAATCACACAACACAAGGATTATCCTGGTTCGGACCTCGTCTCCTTAGGAGTCCTACGTCCAGTCCCTGAGCAACCACTCAGGTTTTTACTAACTAGGGTACAGTCCCCCTAAGGATGCTACAGCACCCAGCTCGGCTGGTCTTCCTTCACACCCGAAGGGAATAACACCACCCTGGATACCCCACCAGGTCTTCCTTCACAACTGAAGGGAAACAACACCCTGGATACCACCAGGTCTTCCTTCACAACCGAAGGGAAACAACACCCTGGATACTACCAGGTCTTCCTTCACAACCGAAGGGAAACAACACAAGAGAAAGAAAATGATTTCAAGCCCCTAGATCAAGCTTTTAACAAGCCAAGATCTGAAGCCACTAGCACTGAGAGCAAGGATCTAAACAAGGCACACTCTCAGAACTACACGAGCTCTCTTGGAAAATCTATTACAGCACAGAGAGCGAAGATCTAAAGGTGATGAGGAATGAGATTCTTGGCTCTGGACTTCTTGCAGAAGAATTTGAATACTTGAACACCAGATACTTGTTCTCCACTACATTAGTTGTCATTCTTCACTTCTGTCTTTGAGTTTATATCTTCTTTTTGAAATACGGTCGTTGAAGTAACCGTTGTCTCTTGGATTGATAGACGTTAGACTGTTTGACATTTGGAAACTTCAACTATCTTTTATCCATTTGAGCACGAAAAGAGATAATGTCTTCTGCCGTCTGTATGGTCCAACGTTGTATGACAGAACGTCTTTTGGACCCTTCATAAATTAAATGCTATAACAGTAGACAGCTAGGCTGTCTTTAGTTGTCAGTAAACGTTGATAAGAATGTTCACTAGAATAGCAATGCTAAATAGTTTCTTCTAAAAGATATTGACAGAAGATGCACTATAATGGATGATATCGTCTGCATGCATGCAGAGGTACGTTCAGATCTCATAAATGCAGGAGTGTCAGAGAGATATAGACGTGGACTTTGACTAGTCAACACTTTAAGAGATAAGATAAGTGTCAAGTTGATATAAACCATGAAGTCGTTGTCTATATGACTTATGAAATCGTTATGAATACTAACAAGTCATTATAGAGGGCAAATCGTTAAAGCAAGTTTATTGGTTCAATAGGGAAATCCTTATGAACACTTATCAAGTCGTTATGAGCTCTAAAGAAATCGTTGCGCAAAGTAAATCGTTATGAGCGCTAAAAAAATCGTTGCGTAAAGCAAATCGTTATGAGCGCTAAAGAAATCGTTGCGTAAAGCAAATCGTTATGAGTGCTTAAGAAATCATTGCGTAAAGCAAATCGTTATGAGCGCTTAAGAAATCGTTGCTCAAGGCAAATCGTTATGAGCGCTTAAGAAATCGTTGCGTAAAGCAAATCGTTATGAGCGCTAAAGAAATCGTTGCGTAAAGAAAATCGTTACGAGCGCTTAAGAAATCGTTGCGTAAAGCAAATCGTTATGAGCGCTTAAGAAATCGTTGCTCAAGTCAAATCGTTATGAGTGCTTAAGAAATCGTTGAGTAAAGCAAATCGTTACGGCGAGTAAGTCGTTGTGAGTTCTAAAGAAATCGTTACGGTAATTTACGAAATCGTTACGGCAAGCAAGTCGTTGCGAGTTCTAAAGAAATCGTTACGGTAACTTACGGAATTGTTACGGCGAGCAAGTCGTTACGAGTTCTAAAAAATCGTTACGGTAACTTACGATGACTTACAGAATCGTTCTGACAAGCAAGTCGTTACGAGTTCTAAAGAAATCGTTACGGTAACTTACGATGACGTATAGAATCATTCTGACAGGCAAGTCATTACGAACTCTAAAAGAAATCGTTACGATGACTTATAGAATCGTTATGGGATCGACTTGTTTGAAACAACATGACTTTTCAGTCTTACAAGGAAATCGTTATGACTTTTAACAGAAGTCGATGTGGACTTAGAGAAATATCACGTTGAAAGGATTAAGACTTCAGTAAGGCAATACTTACCAATATTGACTTAATTGACCTTGGTAATTTTCCTGTGCTTAAGACTTATAGAATGCATGTTAGAAAACTTTGATAATGTTTTGTTAATCACCAAAATAAATATGTAATTAATTATAATTACATGGAGATGATCTGATCATCAATCTCCCCCTTTTTGGTGATGACAAAACTCAACAATAGGTATGTAAGAAAAAAAATGCATATAGTATGTTTCAGACTAAGTATTTATTTCTCCCCCTTTTTGTCATTAAGCAAAAAGGTAATCTGAGACAAAGAATGAAGAGAAAGAATAAGATCACTCAAACAAAAAAATTCCATTAATATTGAGGAGGTACAGACAGATAGTAAGCAGGAGACAGAAGAGAGACAAAATGAGAAATGGTTTCCCATGCCTGTGCTTCCTGCTCTTCAAAATGAGTTTTAAAGACTCCAAAAGACAAAGAATAGGTTTGTCCCATGGAGGAAGCCATCCTTAGGAGATGAAGATCTAGGTGCTTGTAGAGAAGATCAGCATAAGCCTCATTATCCATAGTCATCTTTAGGAAATGATGAGTCACAAAGCTGGCACAGGTAAGAAACTGATCCATGGACACAGGATAGTGATTGTGATTATCTTTGAGAGCTTTATGAAAAGCTACATACACCTTGTACCTTTCCTCCCAAACTTTGAAGGGGTCATTTACAAGGTTAATTGAGTTCATATCCAAGAAGGTGGCTGGAGAGATTGCAGGTTTGCCTTCCTTGGCTTGAGCTTCATTCAGAGAAAACAACTGCTGAGCAGACAAAGGGTAGAACATACTCCATTCTGAGGATGTCAACCTTTCACATTCAGACAGAATTGGGGCTAGAACTTCAGCACTGACATGCCCCTGGTGATATTCTCTAAATAGAAATCTAGGGAATGCAACCAGGTAGCCTTTCTGAACTTGAATCCTTCCCATTACTCTGGCAAAACATTCAAAGATGATGGATCCTACAAAGGACTCCATGACAAGAAAATGTATCTGGGGTAGTGCTATTTTATCAGGCACATGAAGGGTAGTAAAATCTACCTGAACATCTGAAGAGTGAGAGATGCCTGGACTCAGAGCTGAAATGGCCTTTTTGAACTGGCTAAGCTGAACTTCTGGAAGACGATGGACATATCTGTAGTTGTTGAACAACACATAGTGTCTGACCATCTTGATTTCTTTTTGAATGAAGGGTGCCCAAAGTTCTCTATAATAAATTCTGAACCACTCTGATAAGGTCAGGGAGTGGTCCCTTGGAGGGAATCTGGAAGATTTGGCGAGAATGTATCTGTCGATGAGATCTTTGTGGCCTTTGCCCCACTGCTCTTCAGTTTTGGAGTGGGCAATAGAGAAGATTTGGATTTTTTGGATTTGGAAAGAGAAGTGAAGGGTATGATGGTGTGTAAATGCTCTGTTAGATTGAGGAATGGACGGTTAATGATGGTGGCAAGAACAACCTTTGAGAGATATTCTCTATACAGTGGTTTATTTTTGGTGACAACTATGAGGGAAAACCACAAATGAGGGTATTTAGGCTCAGAGGAAATGGAGGAGGTAGAAGAAATTTTCCTCTTCTTAGGTGCAGGACTGGAAGAGTCTGCCCTATGGATGTGTTCCCCAACCTTTAGCACAGACCTGATAATGCCTTCCTCAAACTCATCCATTATTTTTTCTATAAAGGTAGAGTCAATTTGAGCTGTCTCAGGGATTATAGTGATGAAAGAGGGTGGAGGAGAAGGATGAAGAAATGAATGAGAGGTAGTGGGAATGTCATCAACTGGTCCAGGGGAGGGACCAGAGGAGGATGAGGCTCCAGCAGAGGATGCTGGAGGCACCTCAGAAATAGGTGGAGGTGGGAGGATGTGAATAGAAGATGCAGGAGATGAGGTGGATTGAGAAGGAAATGGTGTTGGAGAAGAGATGGGTCTGGATTGAGGCTTTTTGAATGGCTGAGGGGCAGGGGGTGCTGTAGGAGCTGAGGGAGGAGATGGAGGAACTGGTGTGTGAGAGGGATGTGAAGGAGCTGGAGGCTTAGGTGCCAAGACCTCTTCTTCAACCTCTGTCTGCACAGCTTCACTCTCCAACGGCCCTGTTGGCCCTGACACTTGCTCAGCTGGCTCTAGAGATCCTTGCACATTAACTTCTGCCGCTGCTGCTGCTAGAGCTGGCCCTGATGGCCCTGACTCTTGAACTGACGGCCCTGATGGCTCAGACTCAGGAACTTGGGCTGCAGGAGGTAGAGGAGGAGCTTGGGCTCCAACTACCTTCAGGATTTCACTCAGCATATTCTTCATGCTGCCCATTTCTTTATTGAACCACTTATGGCATTCCTGATGCTGGAAATTTCCTTTGAAGCTGAAGCTTGGCTCATGAAGATGGAGGATACATCAGATTGAAGAGAACATAGAATAGTTCCTTGGGCATCAAGTATCTCAATCACATGCTTCAAATTTATCACAATCTTCTGCCTGATTAGCCTTTCATGTGGAGAATCTGATAAGAGTGGTACTTCGGACTCCACTTCTTTCCCTTTCTGCCTAGCCTCTGAAGCTGGAGGAGGCTGATCATCATCAGAATCAGAGGAGCTTACTGTCTCCCCATCTCTGGCATCATTTAGAGCATTAGGCAGGACTTCATCAGCTGGTATACTTCCCATAGGCTCCTCACTGCGAGATGCTTCTACTGGACTTTCCATTTATTGCTCCCCCTGAACAGGTGCATCCTTTTCCATTGGTTCTTGCTCCCCCTGAATGGGAGCATCTTCCAAAACAACATTTGTTGGAGCACTGGACTGCTTCTCTTGAACTGTTGCTGCCACTGATTCCTCAATGTGGCCTGATGCCACAACTTCTTCTGCAATTTCACCAGTCTTTGAGGTGACTGGAGAGGTGAGAACTGAATCTACTACATCTCTGAGAATGGAGGCAATAATGGAGGTGGGCAGATTATCTGCTGCACCTTCCACTGCTTCTTCTACAGGTCCTTCTGGAGATTGAGAAACTATTTGGACAAGGGGTGACCCTATAGCCTCAACTGTTGCTTCTGTTTCTGCTACCAATTCTGCTGGAAGTGAAGGTACTGATGGCTCAATCTCTATTCTCTGTTCTACTGTTGCTTGGATTGCTGTTGGTTGCTCTGCTGCTGGTTCTGCTGCTTCTTCCTGAACATCAGGAATATCAGGAATATCACCTATGATGGCCTCTCCCTCGGCCACTGTGGTCTTAGACCAAACACCATCTATAGCTGAAAAACCACTTTTCCTGAGATTTATGGACCTAATTGATTGGCCCATTTTTAACAACTGCTAACAACTGCTCCTGCCAGATCAATACCAAGTGTTTGAAAACTTTGGTAAGCAGATGTGCATACGACAAGGAAACATTGAGCTTGGTTTTTGTGTCCCAAATATGATCTCTGGCAAAAGTCATTCTTCCATCATCACTGCGGCCATGTTGATTTCCTTGTTCTGTATGGCCCAATACATCATGTCAGAATCTGCCTTTGTACAGGTGGAGAATGTGGCGCTTCTTGGAACCAAAATCTGACACACTATGAAGTGAAGGAGGCGGTTGAACGCATTCAGTTGGTTGATGTCCAATTTACCATCTCTTAATCTGTATCCAGGTCCTACAATGCCAAGACCCTTGACCTAGGCGTTCACGGACTGAACCCCACTATGCCCTGATGTTGTTACTCCAAACAACTCATGTAATAGCTCACTATCTATCTTAATATGGGTTCCCTTGACATATGAGACCAGGGACCCATCTTCTTGAGTCTTCAAGCATACATAGAAGGCCTTCACGAGGTCTGGATAACTTACCTCAGAGAAGGTTGTCACTCCCATCCATTGCATCCTGATCAAAGCTTCAGCAACACTGTGCATACCATTCTTTTCAAGATCAACAACGTCCACTGCCTTGTTCCCACACACTTTGGTCTTCACGAACTTGAACCTCTCCTGCTGCTCAGGAGTGAGGAACTCGGCACTATAGCCACCCAAATTCCTGGAAACTGCTGATGCGGCCATGGAATCAAGTGTGGAGGTTTTCTGGAGGATTGAGAAGAAAGGAGGAGAGAGATCCCTCAAGAAATTTTGCGGGAAGAGGAGAGAAGCTTCAAAAACTAGCAGAGAGTCGATGTCGAAATCGCTAGGGCATCGGCTTGAGCATCCAGAAGAAAGAGGGAAAAAGGTTGAAGACGAGATATGAATCGTTATCTTATTTAATTTTTAGGAATAAATTAATGCGATGTGGAAAGTGAGGCGCCAAAAGGTGGCAGAAGAAGACAAAAGAGTTTGACTATTCAAACCGACTTCAATGAGAGAGCGGTTACAAAGGATAATTTGAATTTCTTTTGCTTAAAGCCATGGAGGGAAAAACTACTTAATCCTGAAATTTAATGTGTCAGTTTTAAACAGAACCTTTTTCACAAATTGCACATGCCTAATTCCCTTCTAAGAGATGTGAATCTCTCCTCGGGTAAGGCTTTTGTGAAAATGTCTGCTAACTGATCATTTGTATCAATAAAAGATAATTCAATATTACCATTTGCTACATGATCACGAATAAAATGATATCTAACCTCAATATGCTTGGTCCTTGAATGTTGAACTGAATGCTTGGTGAGATTAATGGCACTGGTGTTGTCACACAACAGTGGGATGGATTTGATGTTTAATCCGAAATCTTCAAGTTGTTGCTTTATCCATAAGAGTTGTGTACAGCAACTTCCAGCAGCTACATATTTAGCTTCAGCTGTAGATAGTGCCACTGAAGTTTGTTTCTTTGAAGACCAAGATATCAAACATCCTGCAAGAAATTGACAACAATCACTGGTGCTTTTTCTATCTAATTTGCATCCAGCATAGTCAGCATCAGAATAACCTACTTAGTTAATTTCACAACATTTTGGATACCACAGACCTAAATCATGAGTTCTTGCTAAATATCTAAATATTCTTTTCACAGAAATTAAATGTGATTCTCTAGGATCGGCCTGATACCTATCACACATGCATACACTAAATAGAATATCAGGTCTACTAGCTGTTAAGTAAAGTAATGACCCAATCATACCTCTGTAGATCTTTTGATCTACTTTCTTACCATCTTTATCATTGTCCATCCTTGTTGATGTACTCATTGGTGTTAACAGTGGTTTGTCATTATCGAATCCAAATTTCTTCAAGAGTTTTTTTGTGTACTTTGCTTGACAGATGTGACTTCCTTCCTTTCCTTGTTTGATTTGTAGTCCAAGGAAATAATTAAGTTCTCCCATCATGCTCATTTCAAATTCTCCCTGCATCAACTTTTCGAAGTACTTGCAAAGGGATTCATTAGTAGAACCAAAAATAATATCATCTACATAAATTTGAACTAGTAGAATGTGTTTGACCTTTGACTTTATGAAAAGAGTACTATCTACTTGACCTCTACTGAAACCATGGTTTAAAATAAAAGAACTAAGCCTTTCATACCAGGCTCTAGGTGCTTGCTTTAAACCATATAATGCCTTGTGAAGTTTGAAAACATGATTAGGAAATTCTGTGTCATCAAAACCCAGGAGTTGTTCCACATAAACAACTTCTTTTATAAAACCATTTAAGAATGTAGATTTAACATCCATTTGAAATAGTTTTAAGTCTAATGTTGATGCATATGCTAATAATATTCTAATGGCCTCAAGTCTAGCCACAGGTGCATAGGTTTCATCGAAATCTATGCATTCCTCTTGAGAATAGCCTTGAGCTACCAATCTGGCCTTATTTCTTAGGATTATACCAGTTTCATCCAATTTATTTCTGAACACCCAATTGGTGCCAATGACTGGATGGTCTGATGGTCTAGGAAAAGTGACCATACTTGGTTCCTCTTGAACTGATTTAGTTCATCTTGCATGACTAATATCCAAGATTATCACAAAGAGCTTCATTGACTGTCTTGGCTCTATTTGAGAAACAAATGCTAGATAATCACAGGGAATTATATTACCTCTTGTTCTTACCCCTACAGATGGATCACCAATAATATTTTCGAGTGGGTGATCTTTCTTGTGTCTCCATTCCTTTGGAAGATTTTCATGTGTAATTTCCTTTTGTTGCATGTCTTCCAGAGGTGGATCATCCTTGTCCTCAATTGATGTATTCTTTAGTTTCTTGGACAGCTCATCTGTATCATCATTATCACTATCTTCTTCCTTCTCAAGGAAGGGTTAGTTTCATCAAAAAAAATATGTACAGACTGTTCAATTAATAAAGTGTGTTTATTAAATACACTATAGCCTTTGGGTTTAGAGGTGTACCCCATGAAGATGCCTTCATCTGATTTGGCATCCAGCTTACCAATGTCCATTTTTCCATTGTTGTGGATGAAATAAGTGTAAGGTTTCGTATAGAGCGCAGCGGAAACGCGAATCCCTCAGGTAGATATCGTTGCCGGCGGTCGGATCGAACACAAAACGGTAAACCACGCACAGGCAGATCTCATCTTTACCTTTGCGGGGTTGCGTAACTCCCGTATCCGGGGAGGAGGCGGCGCAGGAGGCGCCGGTGCTTCAAGCCGTTCAAGTGTCCGGCCTCTAGACGTATCCACGCGAGCTCCGGACGCAGACAGGATCTCCTCGTTCTCCACGCGTCTGCCGGATCTCAGCTCCACCATGTGCCGAAGAGAGGAGAGAGAGGGTAGGGGGCGCCCTGGGAGAGAGAGAGGAGGGGGGGGGGCGGCCAGGGTTAAGCCTGGAGCTTGGGCCAGGGTTTAACTCTCAGCGTATTTTTATAGACACTGCGGTTTTTTATAAAAACCCAGTCATTGTCTATAAAGAACACCTTGCCCAGTCTGCTCGGAACTCTTATGCGTGTGACCCTCTAGGCCCAACTGCTAGTCCAGTTTTCAGCCCATTAAGCTCAATAACTCTTTATTGACTTATGGTAATTAATTAACATCTCATATTAATTAATTACACAATCAATTATCGTCTCACGATAATGACGGGCTTCCAATCAAGTTGGGTGCCAAGCAACACCACTTGATCCTGGAAAGCATTGGGGTTCAGCAACCCATTCAAGGAACCTTTTGTATCATCAGTTACCACGTGACTATAATCCTTCGCTCGTACAATGCTCCCAAGTGCACTTAGGGTATGGTCAACTGTCAAACCCTAAATTGCACACTCACTCGGTTTAGATGCCGCATAACTATATCAGAAAACTCCTTTTCTGATAAGTAGTCTTGCCCTGGCCAGGGACTATCAGACATCCTTCCCTAGAGCATTCACTCTCCTATTACCGAGAGCGAGCGATCCCATATTGACCACACAATCACCTTCGAGGGTATTCCGCTAGATCCGAACACTTAACTGATTAAGACCTCATGGCTAGAGATCTATAAGTCAAGGTCAAAACCCAGAAGTCCACCAACAAGGTGTCCTTGGTGTCTCAGGTCTAAGGACCAATCACGCCACTGTGACAATGAATCTAGCTGGTTGACAGTAAGGTAATATTACCATCCAGCGATTCATAACGGATCAGTTCAGTGAACTCATTCTCCAATGAGCACCTACAGATTCACCTTAGTGTCTCCACACAAGTGACTATGAGACCAGTCACCCTCATCATATGAGCAGGTGCAACCTGTACTAGTCTAACCGGATATCCGATGTCCTTCTCGAATATCCTCCGACTAGGAACAATTAAGAATATACGTTTAAAGGATATTAATCTCATTGTTATGATCTCATCATAATTAATATCCATTGCGCATATTCATGGACTTCATAATGAAACGATAAACGAATTATACATAATGAATATAAAAGCCTTATTATTATTATTATCAAAGAACAAGATTGTACAAGTTATGATTGGCTTGAGGACACACATAATTAACAATCTCCCACTTGGACTAAAGCCAATCACCTTTATGTCTTAAACCCATAGACACTAGGTGGCGCTCAAACACAATTTGAGACAGAGGCTTCGTCAATGGATCTGCAATGTAGTCGACTGAAGGAACTCTTTCCACCAGTACATCTCCTCTAGTGATTATCTCCCTGATCAGGTGAAATCGCCTCAGAATGTGCTTCGACTTCTGATGAGACCGCGGCTCTTTTGCTTGCGCAATGGCCCCATTGTTGTCACACAGCAATGGGATTGGATCAGAGTCACCTGGCACCACACCAAGGTCGGTGATGAACTTCTTCATCCACACTGCCTCCTTGGTGGCTTCAGCTGTAGCAATGTACTCAGCTTTTGTCATCGAGTCTGCAGTGGTTTCTTGCTTGGAACTCTTCCAGCTCACTGCACCCCCGTTCAAAGTGAACATAAACCCAGATGTAGACTTGCTATCATCTGGGTCTGACTGGAAACTCGAGTCAGTATATGCCCGAAGTTTCAAGTCCCCTCCTCCATAAACCAGAAATATATCCTTAGTCCTTCTCAAGTACTTAAGGATACATTTCACTGCCATCCAGTGTGTTTCACCTGGATTTGCCTGATATCTGCTCGTAACACTTAGAGCAAATGCCACATCAGGTCTTGTACATAGCATGGCATACATGATAGACCCTATAGCCGAGGCATAGGGGACTCTATCCATGGCTGCCCTCTCTTCAGGAGTCTTAGGAGACTGCTCCTTAGAGAGAATAATCCCATGTCTCATAGGTATGAGACCTCTCTTGGAATTTTCCATGCCAAACCTTTTGACAATGGTATCTATGTACATGGATTGGGTCAAGCCAAGCATCCTCTTAGATCTATCTCTATCGATACGTATTCCCAATACGTAGGATGCTTCTCCCAAATCCTTCATGGAGAAGTTCTTTGACAACCAAACCTTTACTGATGATAGCATCCCTACATCATTCCCAATGAGTAAGATGTCATCAACGTAAAGTACGAGAAAAGTGATAGCACTCCCACTGATTTTCTTATACACACATGGTTCATCTTCATTCTTAATGAAGTCATAAGATTTGATAGCCTCATCAAATCTTATGTTCCAACTATGAGAAGCTTGCTTCAATCCATAGATGGATCTTTGAAGCTTGCATACTTTGTCTGGACACTCTTTGGATGTAAAACCCTCAGGTTGTATCATATACACTTCCTCCTCAATGTTTCCATTAAGGAAAGCGGTTTTTACATCCATCTGCCAGATCTCGTAATCAAAGTATGCAGCAATGGCAAGAAGAATTCTGATCGACTTTATCATAGCAACTGGTGAGAAAGTTTCGTCATAGTCAATTCCTTGCCTTTGACGATACCCCTTTGCCACCAACCTTGCCTTATAAGTGTCGATCTGTCCATCTGCACCGATCTTTCTCTTAAAGATCCACTTGCACCCAATAGGTACAATACCTTCGGGCAAGTCTACCAAATTCCAAACTTGGTTGGTGTACATGGACTGCATCTCAGAATTCATGGCATCTCGCCATTTCCCTGACTGAGGACAATCAACAGCCTCTTGGTAGGTCTTTGGATCATCATCCTCATCATAAGACATGCCTTCACTGATATGTCCAACATATCTTTCAGGCTGTCTAGGTACTCTACCAGACCTACGCTGAATGTGTGTATATTCCTGAACAGGTTCCGGAACCGATGTTTCACTTGGTGGACTTTGCACAATTTGTGGATCTAGAACCTCTTCTAGATCTACTTTACTCCCACTGTCCTCTTGGGTAAGGTACTCCTCTTCCAAGAAGACAGCTCTCCTGGTGACAAACACTCTTTGTTCACCAGGATGGTAAAAGTAGTACCCAAATGTTTCTTTTGGGTATCCAACAAACCTGCACTTATCAGTTCTGGAGTCCAGTTTATCTGGGTCGTGTTTCTTTACATGGGCAGGACAGCCCCAGATTTTAACATGTTTAAAATCAGGCTTTCTACCCTTCCATATCTCATATGAAGTAGAAGACACAGATTTACTGGGAACCCTGTTCAACAGATATGCCGCTGACTCTAGCGCATATCCCCATAAGGAAACTGGTAACTGTGAACGGCTCATCATGGATCGCACCATGTCCAACAAGGTACGATTTCTCCTTTCCGATACATCATTCATCTGTGGTGTATAGGGAGGAGTCCATTGAGAAAGGATACCATTGTCCTTTAAGAATTGTGTGAACTCTGTACTTAAGTATTCACCTCCTCGGTCTGACCGTAGGATTTTAATACTCTTTCCAGTTTGTTTCTCAACTTCATTCTTAAATTCTTGGAATTTCCCAAAGGCTTCAGATTTGTACTTCATTAAGTAAACAAATCTGAACCTTGAGTAGTCATCCGTGAATGTAATGAAGTATGAGTAGCCACCCTTGGCTTGGGTAGACATTGGACCACATACATCCGAATGTATTAGTTCCAATATGTCCTTGGCCCTATCTCCATGTCCACTAAATGGAGATTTGGTCAACTTACCCATTAAACAGGATTCACAAGTTGCATATGATTCATAATCAAATGGATCTAAGTATCCATTCTTATGCAACTTTTGAAGCCTATTCTCGCCAATGTGACCAAGCCTACAATGCCATAAGTAGGCAGTGTTCACACTATTCTTACTTCTCTTAGGAGAAACATCAACATGGAGATTTTCATAAGAGACATCAAGCAGATACAAACCATTCACCAAACTTGCTAAAGCAACTAGTTTATTTCTCAAATAAACTGAACAACTATTGTTCTCAATGGTAAACATGTATCCAATTCTGTCTAAACAAGAAACAGAAATAATGTTCTTAATGATACTAGGCACATAGTAGCAATCATCTAATAAAAGCAAATCTCCAGAAGGTAACTTGAGCTTCACTGTCCCCACAGTGTGCGCACCAACACTTGTGCCGTTTCCAAGCCTCAAGTTCACCTCGCCCTTGCTCAGCTTCCTTCTACTTGTCAGCACCTGCACATCATTGCAGATATGAGAAGCACATCCAGTGTCTAAAACCCAAGATGTAGAATCTCTAATAGACAAGTGAAGATCTATCATATAGATACCTGAAGCTTCGCCAAGCTTCTGCTTCTCCTGAGCCTTCATTGCAAGATAGTCCTTGCAATTTCTTTTCCAGTGCCCTTTTTTCTTGCAGTGGAAGCACTCGCCCTTTTCTTCTCCTTTGCTTATGTCCTTCTTTTGTTTCTGCTTAGACTGCTTCTTTGCATTGCCTTTCTTAAAGGCTTGCCCTGCTCTCCTCTTCTTGTTGGACTTTCCAACCATGAGAACAGTGGGCTTTTCCTTCTTAAGGTTGCCCTCAGCAGTCTTTAGCATGTTGAGCATCTCAGCTAAACTCACCTCAATCTTGTTCATTGTGAAGTTCACAATGAACTGGGAATATGAATCTGGAAGTGACTGGAGAATGAGGTCCGTGCTTAGTTCCTTGTCAAGAGGAAAACCAAGCCCTTCGAGCCTCTCAATCCACTCTATCATCTTCAGCACATGAGTCTGTACTGAAGACCCCTCTGCCATGCGAGCTCTGAACAGGGCCTTGGATATCTCATATCTCTCCACCCTGCTCTGCTCTTCAAAGAGCTCTTGCAAGTGCTGCATGATGGATCTAGCATCCATGTTCTCATGCTGCCTTTGCAACTCATTGCTCATTGAGGCAAGCATGTAGCATTGGGCCAGAGTGGAATCCTCCTTCCACTTCGCAAACTCAAGCGTTTCCCCTTCAGGTGCATCAAGGGGTGGTTCAGCTGGGATCTCACCCTCCAGGACATAGGCAATGCGCTCAGACCTGAGGACAATCTTCAGGTTTCTGAGCCAATCCGAGTAGTTCGGGCCTGTCAATCTGTTGGCATCCAGTATGCCACGGAGTGGGTTACCTGACGACATTTTTGCCTATAAAGGAAATGTAAACACAATTAGCAGATGTTCATAATAATAATTAAATCTAGATTAGGACTTTAATCAAGATTAGCTCCCACTATTTTCCGGCAGACTGTATAACCCTCAGATATACAGAATGGGAGACACCGACGGTCTCCTAGTGGGGATCGGAATCTCACAGACTCATAGCATGATCTTGTGGATAGCACAACAAACCATACTATGATCTGAAAGCGGTCAACCCTTGACACTTGCAACTCTTGCAATATCCGATCTTATCCGATCCTTATTGGCCCCTTACGATTTTAATTGTGTGGATAGCACAACAAGTCATTAAATCCTGTCTAAGCACATACATCATTACGTCGAGATTTGATGCCCTTGTGGATAGCACAACAAAGCTACACCGGTCCTCTATCCCGTTTAAGACATCACTATGCCATAGTTTTAGTCTGTCATCAGATTTGGCAAGCCTTGTGGATAGCACAACAAACTTGCCCGATCTAATGGCAATCCTAAAACTATAATGATGGAGGGCCACGTAATTCATTCTAAATGATTACGCTACGGCTTAAATTTGAACGAGGAGGGATTTTGACATATTTTATCTTGGTCTCTATATCTGCGTGCTATTGATATATAGAATTTGGAATATCATATATTTAATTATATATATCATAGCACATTCCACACATATCAAATATATGAAGAAATACGATGGATGATCATGGACTTTAACCTAGAGTGGCATTACCAGAGCCAGTTGGTAATCCACAAATATGGTGAACAAATGGCAGTTCCGCATCTGATGCTTTAGCTTGATGTAACTTTATCTCCATGAAGGTCCTGCATGGTACTCTCCTCCATCTCCGCCAATCCGCTTCTTATAATTACAAGTAATATTTAAATTGGGCTCGCAGGCCCATAAATGTACATCAGATAATAATAAGAAACCTTGAACAAGTCAAGGGGAGTACATAACAGGAGGGAGATAGAATGTACAACCCGAATTTAATAGAGGGAGAGAGGGAGGCACGCAGTCCTCATAAATTACATCATTTGCCATTAACCATAACATTCATCACATGATATCTAAGTCCATGACCATCCATCCACATACATCACATGCATCAACAAGCAATTATCACATAATTACTTCTGAAATATTTTACTTCAAAAATATAATAATTATACTTTGAAACCCATTTAACTAAACAATTTAGCTAACATAGATATCATCTAATCAACATTAGATAAACGTCATTCACCGTTACTGCATGAGTTAATTAATTTAAAAATCACATTTCTAAATCAATTAACATGTCTTAATTAGATTAGAGGAAATAACTAAAACGGTTTCAGATTTCCTTTAAACTAATTAAGTAATGGGTCATATATATGAAAATTAATTTACAGAGAGTTAAAACAATTTTAAAACTCTTATAACTAATTTTCATAATTTTCTGGGATTTTAAAACATTTTTCTAAAATTTTAAACAATTTAAAAACATTAAGAAAATGGAAAAATGGGGGAAAGGGGGGGGGGGGGGGACCGGTCCGGATCCAGCGCGGGCCGATCCGGCCACCCGGGACCCGCGGGGGTCCGCCCGCGACTTACCCCGGGCAGACCCGCGCGCGGCCCGCGGGAGACCCGCGCGGGGTCACCCCCGCCGCCCGATAGGGCCGGCGGCGGCTGGGGAAAACCCTAGCCGCCGCCCCCCACCGGTGCAGCGCCGGTGGGGCGCGGCCCTGCCGCCCTCCGCGCCGCCTCTGGCGGCCGCGGACGGCGCCGGCGGTGCCGGAGGCCGCCACCCTCCGCCCCTAAGCACCCAGAAAAACCCGAAAAAGCCCTAAAAAATATGCAAAAACGCCCCATCTTGGACTGTCCAATCTGCACGACGGCGGCATCTTGCAGAGGGCCGTGTGGCCTCCGCAGTGGGCCAAATGACGCCACAAAGGGTTCTTCGCGAAGCCCTTGGTACCAGGAACATCATCCATGTGCCAAGCGGCAAGTGCACATCTCATGTGCGACCCACGAACACGTCAAACATGGCGACTCATGCACAACGCGAATCGACAAAAACGCATAAAATATCATACACAAGATGCCGATTCCAAATGTACCAGCAACCTGGCTCTGATACCACTGTTAGGTTTCGTATAGAGCGCAGCGGAAACGCAAATCCCTCAGGTAGATATCGTTGCCGGCGGTCGGAACGAACACAAAACGGTAAACCACGCACAGGCAGATCTCATCTTTACCTTTGCGGGGTTGCGTAACTCTCGTATCTGGGGAGGAGGCGGTGCAGGAGGCGTCGGTGCTTCCAGCCGTTCAAGTGTCCGGCCTCTAGACGTATCCACGCGAGCTCCAGACACAGACGGGATCTCCTCGTTCTCCACGCGTCTGCTGGATCTCAGCTCCACCATGTGCCGAAGAGAGGAGAGAGAGGGTGGGGGGCGCCCTGGGAGAGAGAGAGGAGGGGGGGGGGCGGCCAGGGTTAAGCCTGGAGCTTGGGCCAGGGTTTAACTCTCAGCTTATTTTTATAGACACCGCGGTTTTTCATAAAAACCCAGTCATTGTCTATAAAGAACACCTTGCCCAGTCTGCTCGGAACTCTTATGTGTGTGACCCTCTAGGCCCAACTGCTAGTCCAGTTTTCAGCCCATTAAGCTCAATAACTCTTTATTGACTTATGGTAATTAATTAACAACTCATATTAATTAATTACACAATCAATTGTCGTCTAACGATAATTGACCGGACTTCCAATCAAGTTGGGTGCCAAGCAACACCACTTGATCCTGGAAAGCATTGGGGTTCAGCAACCCATTCAAGGAACCTTTTGTATCATCAGTTACCACGTGACTATAATCCTTCGCTCGTACAATGCTCCCGAGTGCACTTAGGGTATGGTCAACTGTCAAACCCTAAATTGCACACTCACACGGTTTAGATGCCGCATAACTATATCAGAAAACTCCTTTTCTGATAAGTAGTCTTGCCCTGGCCAGGGACTATCTGGCATCCTTCCCTAGAGCATTCACTCTCCTATTACCGAGAGCGAGCGATCCCATATTGACCACACAATCACCTTCGAGGGTATTTCGCTAGATCCGAACACTTAACTGATTAAGACCTCATGGCTAGAGATCTATAAGTCAAGGTCAAAACCCAGAAGTCCACCAACAAGGTGTCCTTGGTGTCTCAGGTCTAAGGACCAATCATGCCACTGTGACAATGAATCTAGCTGGTTGACAGTAAGGTAATATTACCATCTAGCGATTCATAACAGATCAGTTCAGTGAACTCATTCTCCAATGAGCACCTACAGATTCACCTTAGTGTCTCCACACAAGTGACTATGAGACCAGTCACCCTCATCATATGAGCAGGTGCAACCTGTACTAGTCTAACCGGATATCCGATGTCCTTCTCGAATATCCTCCGACTAGGAACAATTAAGAATATACGTTTAAAGGATATTAATCTCATTGTTATGATCTCATCATAATTAATATCCATTGCGCATATTCATGGACTTCATAATGAAACGATAAACGAATTATACATAATGAATATGAAAGCCTTATTATTATTATTATCAAAGAACAAGATTATACAAGTTATGATTGGCTTGAGGACACCCATAACTAACAACAAGGACATCCAAAAGTCCTGAAGTGGCTGATCTTTGGCTTCTTCCCTTTGAACAGTTCATATGCAGTCTTCTTCAGGATTGGCCTGATCATTACTCGGTTGATAATGTAGCTTGCTGTGTTGACTGCTTCAGCCCAGAAGTATCTTGGCAGATCATATTCTGAGAGCATAGTTCTTGCCATATCCAATAGGGTTTTATTCTTTCTCTCAGCGATACCATTTTGCTGTGGTGTTCTTGGTGCTGAGAAATTATGCTCAATTCCCTGATCATCACAGAACATAGCAAACTTTTCATTCTGAAATTCACCACCATGATCTGATCGGATAGACACAATGCTGAACTTCTGATCTTTCTGGACTTTCTTGCTGAAACTGACAAAGTTTTCGAAAGTGTCATCTTTATGCTCTAGGAATGATACCCATGTGAATCTTGAGTAGTCATCGACTATGACAAATCCAAAGTTCTTTCCTCCAAGACTGGTAGTCCTCATTGGCCCAAATAGATCCATATGAAGGAGCTCTAAGGGTTCTGTGTAAGATAACCCACAGGGGGTTTGTACCCTACAGTGCCCCTCTTGTGAAGGGAAGATCTACAGGTGTAGATAGTCTTGTACCCCTTAGTAAAGGGAAGACTTGCTGGTCTACAAGTAGTTGTAATATCTCTTAGTTGAGAGAAGACCAAGTGCGCTTGGTAGTTAGTGAAATCCCAAGTGGTTGTTTGGGGACTAGACGTAGGACATCCATGTGGGAAGGGCCGAACCAGGATAAATTCTCTTGTGCCTTTGTGTGATTATTTTCGCCAAGTTTTCACTTGTTTCACACACACTACACTAAGTACTAACTACTCTATTTAGTGTTGTTATCTTTTACATAAAATTTTTAAAGCGCAAGAAGTCCTATTTACCCCCCTCTAGGAAAACTATAGTGCCATCTCCATCCAACACTAATAATTTTGTTCCTTCCATATGGCCAAGCAATCAGCCGTTAATGTCGGTGCTAGACATATACAACATGCAACAAAGCCCATTACATTCTTCTCTCACTACACCAATAAATACTACACAGAAAAGAAGCAAAATAATGACTGACAGGGGCTGGAAAATTATGCTGAAAATGGGGTACCAGTAGGGCAAAGGGCTGGGGGCACACTTGCAGGGCAGGATCAGGGCAATACGAGATAGAAAGACAAGACCCAGGGTAGGATTAGGATACAAGCCAGGCAAAGAAGACTATGAGTAGAGGGCGATGTCAGCTAAACCTTGGGCCACAATGATGTCAACCATGAAGACTGACAGACAACCACTCACATGGTCTCGTTAGTTTGCACTCCATATTGTCCCCTTGGCTACCTACAAAGCTTTAGACAACCTCAGGCCCCATAAACTGAGAAAAATGAGCGACCCTGAGTGTGAGTGGTACTATTGGTTTGACATGAATGACATTGTTATATCTCTCAATCGACTCTTCATGCCAACGGACCCTGAATGGCCGGTATTGATTCATGATCTTCTGGATAATCCCACAACAATCACAAGTAAGAGGCAGTTATTGAATGAATGGACAGATGAGGGGGAGCCAGATGTCCCCTATGAACAAGGTTTCATGGTAGATAGGCTCTGGGCGGGCCTCTTCTTCTTGGGCATTGTGCCCACTCTACTTCAGGCCACCATGTGGCCTCTCTTCCTCTCCTTAGGCATTCCTCGGGCACCAACGCCCCACTTCACAATCTCCCTGCACTCCTCCAAGCAGACGCTCACACTCCAACTCCCTCTCCCCAATAATCTCCCTCCAACCGAGCATACACTGGTCTCCCAACTCTCTAAGCTTGCAATCTCGCATCAGTCTCTTTTCATGATAAACAAAAATCACAAAAATTTGAATAATCCTAAAAACAAAAAACATGCCATTTTCCAAATGTCTGATTCAATTGTCTCCACCGAGGCGACTTCTTACCTTTCCACTGAGTGTGCCCCAACCTACGGGCCACTCCTCCCCGGTCCAATGACCGGCCTCCTCTTTCCCTCCACGTAGGGACTCCCGTCTTCCTCCACGCAGGGATCTCCTTCTACTGCTTTTCCTCCTTCTCCACCTCCCTCCATGCAATGATCCACTTTTACTGCTTTTCTTACTCCGTCACCTCCTATTGTAGTTTCTAGTAGTTGTAGTAAGAGTCTAGGTCAGGTTAGTGATAGTCTGGGGGTAGTACCAAAGAAAAAGTCCAAGGGTAAGAGGGTTCCTCATCGCTTCTTACCTGATCTAGCCCGTAGGTGCAAGGCATGTCTAACCATTCCAGAGTTCATTGAAGAGCCCTTGCTGTTTCCGGATATAGAATGTGAGGAGCCTTTGTTCTTTATCGATGATGAGTTTGGAGTCTATGAGATCATGGATGATAATTACCCAATTGAAGAAGGGGATCAAGAGGTTGAGGACGAGGCTGATGCATTCGCAAGCGGAGTTAGAAGATTCGACGAACCGTCAGCTGCAGTAGAAGAAACAACCAAAGAAGTTAGTTTGGGAACCATGGAAAACCCTAAGACCATCCTCATAAACAGTAATTTATCACCAGCGAAAGAGCAGGTGTCACGTCCCAAAGCATGGTAGCAGAAGAATTTCATTTGAGCGTTGAGACGTGAACAGTCGGAAAATAAGCCTCTAGTGAGCAATCACATATAACACAACTATTTGTGCTCATAATAAAACTCAAACTCTTTATTTCATTTCAATGAAAATGAGAATTGGTACATATTCCATTTAAATCGAACTACAAAAGCTATGACTCAATAAAAAGGGAAAAGTACATACTATCCTTACTCCTACTACAATTCTCTAGTACTCTCATTCTCAGACTATAACACTATGACCCTAAGATAACTTGACTCCAATACTACGGCTCGTGAGCGCTCTTCACTCTTGTTCATCCCCAGTGTAGTTTTGGTTCTCTACATCTTCCATATCCTGTTCACTTGAAAGGTTGGAAAGTAGGTAATGAGCGCACTCGCCAAGTAGGATTTACATCTTCCAGCAATGATATAAGTATTTAACAATTTTAAAGCTAAAGGGGATGAACATGATATGTACAATGTAATTAAAACGACAGTAGTGACACGTGTACAGTGTATCATGCAGATAGTAAGATCAAGAGATGTAATGATTAGTCTAGCAAGAAGGTTGTATTCAAGATCTCAAGATAGAGTAGACAATGATCTAGCAATATGGTAACGAGCACGAACAAGATAGCATGTAACAAGATTGGCCATTTCACTAGCAAGCAAGCAAGCACGCACGTGCAAGAACTTTTAACATGTAACAGTAATCAGGCACCACTAATGTGCACTAAGGATCTATGCCACCTTGGAATGCACACTAGGACACGTGTATGTGGTTTATGTATCTAGCATTCAACACGCAAGTACTCCCAGCACAGATGCAACGCCAGTAATCATTATACCCCATGGTTAACAGTATATTTATGACTCTCCGTCATTGGGGCTAGACTGGAGCCCTTGGACACTCGTCGTGCCCGATCAACATCTCACTATTTTCAAATGTAGATACCCATAGTCATTCATGGCCAGTAACAAGAATTCAATAATGTCAAGATAGTTGAGGTGATAGTTCAAGAGTTCAATCCGGTAGCATAACGACGTATTTTTAATTTAGTCCAAACACTTATTAATAAATTGAACTTATGTTCAATAGAAGTGTACTCCAGAATCAAGATGAGAAGAGAAAGATCTCGTCGAGCATGCCAAGAGAAGAGGTATGTGCACACTAACTTCTGAGTACTTCATTGGTACAACCTGCTTGTTGACCATGTGAGAATCCATGGTCAGAGGAGACTTACGGAGGCCTTGGTCAAGGTTACTAGTGTTGCCCAGTTGACGAGCCCAGAGGAGGAGGGGTGAATGGGTCTTTAAAAAATTAATCTAGAGGATACCTGTAACTAAAAACATTCACACAAACGTTCTTCGAAGGAGGTTAGTGACTGTTAGTTTAAATATCAAACACACAAAGAAAACAATCACACAACACAAGGATTATCCTTGTTCGGACCTCGTCTCCTTAGGATTCCTACGTCCAGTCCCTGAGCAACCACTCAGGTTTTTACTAACTAGGGTACAGTCCCCCTAAGGACGCTACAGCACCCAGCTCGGCTGGTCTTCCTTCACACCCGAAGGGAATAACACCACCCTGGATACCCCACTAGGTCTTCCTTCACAACTGAAGGGAAACAGCACCCTGGATACCACTAGGTCTTCCTCCACAACCGAAGGGAAACAACACCCTAGATACTACCAGGTCTTCCTTCACAACTGAAGGGAAACAACACAAGAGAAAGAAAATGATTTCAAGCCCCTAGATCAAGCTTTTAACAAGCCAAGATCTGAAGCCACTAGCACTGAGAGCAAGGATCTAAACAAGGCACACTCTCAGAACTACACGAGCTCTCTTGGAAAATCTATTACAGCACAGAGAGCGAAGATCTAAAGGTGATGAGGAATGAGATTCTTGGCTCTGGACTTATTGCAGAAGAATTTGAATACTTGAACACCAGATACTTGTTCTCCACTACATTAGTTGTCATTCTTCACTTCTGTCTTTCAGTTTATATCTTCTTTTTGAAATACGGCCGTTGAAGTAACCGTTGTCTCTTGGATTGATAGACGTTAGACTGTTTGACATTTGGAAGCTTCAACTATCTTTTATCCATTTGAGCACGAAAAGAGATAATGTCTTCTGCCGTCTGTATGGTCCAACATTGTATGACAGAACGTCTTTAGGACCCTGCATAAATTAAATGCTATAACAGTAGACAGCTAGGCTGTCTTTAGTTGTCAGTAAACGTTGATAAGAATGTTCACCAGAATAGCAATGATAAATAGTTTCTTCTAAAAGATATTGACAGAAGATGCACTATAATGGATGATATCGTCTGCATGCATCCAGAGGTACGTTCAGATCTCATAAATGCAGGAGTGTCAGAGAGATATAGACGTGGACTTTGACTAGTCAATGCTTCAAGAGATAAGATAAGTGTCAAGTTGATATAAACCATGAAGTCGTTGTCTATATGACTTATGAAATCGTTATGAATACTAACAAGTCATTATAGAGGGCAAATCGTTAAAGCAAGTTTATGTGTTCAACAGGGAAATCCTTATGAACACTTATCAAGTCGTTATGAGCTCTAAAGAAATCGTTGCGCAAAGTAAATCGTTATGAGCGCTAAAAAAATCGTTGTGTAAAGTAAATCGTTATGAGCGCTAAAGAAATCGTTGCGTAAAGCAAATCGTTATGAGCGCTTAAGAAATCGTTGCGTAAAGCAAATCGTTATGAGCGCTTAAGAATCGTTGCTCAAGGCAAATCGTTATGAGCGCTTAAGAAATCGTTACGTAAAGCAAATCGTTATGAGCGCTAAAGAAATCGTTGCGTAAAGAAAATCGTAATGAACGCTTAAGAAATCGTTGCGTAAAGCAAATCGTTATGAGCGCTTAAGAAATCCTTGCTCAAGTCAAATCGTTATGAGCGCTTAAGAAATCGTTGGGTAAAGCAAATCGTTACGGCGTGTAAGTCGTTGTGAGTTCTAAAGAAATCGTTACGGTAACTTACGAAATCGTTACGGCGAGCAAGTCGTTGCGAGTTCTAAAGAAATCGTTACGGTAACTTACGAAATTGTTACGGCGAGCAAGTCGTTGCGAGTTCTAAAGAAATCGTTACGGAAACTTACGATGACTTATAGAATCGTTCTGACAAGCAAGTCGTTACGAGTTCTAAAGAAATCATTACGGTAACTTACGATGACTTATAGAATCGTTCTGACAGGCAAGTCGTTACGAACTCTAAAAGAAATCGTTACGATGACTTATAGAATCGTTATGGGATCGACTTATTTGAAACAACATGACTTTTCAGTCTTACAAGGAAATCGTTATGACTTTTAACAGAAGTCGATGTGGACGTAGAGAAATATCATGTTGAAAGGATTAAGACTTCAGTAAGGCAATACTTACCAACATTGACTTGATTGACCTTGGTAATTTTCCTGTGCTTAAGACTTATAGAATGCATGTTAGAAAACTTTGATAATGTTTTGTTAATCACCAAAATAAATATGTAATTAATTATAATTACATGGGGATGATCTGATCATCAATCTCCCCCTTTTTGGTGATGACAAAACTCAACAATAGGTATGTAAGAAAAAAAATGCATATAGTATGTTTCAGACTAAGTATTTATTTCTCCCCCTTTTTGTCATTAAGCAAAAAGGTAATCTGAGACAAAGAATGAAGAGAAAGAATAAGATCACTCAAACAAAAAATTCCATTAATATTGAGGAGGTACAGACAGATAGTAAGCAGGAGACAGAAGAGAGACAAAATAAGAAATGGTTTCCCATGCCTGTGCTTCCTGCTCTTCAAAATGAGTTTTAAAGACTCCAAAAGACAAAGAATAGGTTTTTCCCATGGAGGAAGCCATCCTCAGGAGATGAAGACCTAGGTGCTTGTAGAGAAGATCAGCATAAGCCTCCTTATGCATAGTCATCTTTAGGAAATGACGAGTCCCAAAGCTGGCACAGGTAAGAAACTGATACATGGACACAGGATAGTGATTGTGATTATCTTTGAGAGCTTTATGAAAAGCTACATACACCTTGTACCTTTCCTCCCAAACTTTGAAGGGGTCATTTACAAGGTTAATTGAGTTCATATCCAAGAAGGTGGCTGGAGAGATTGCAGGTTTGCCTTCCTTGACTTGAGCTTCATTCAGAGAAAACAACTGCTGAGCAGACAAAGGGTAGAACATACTCCATTCTGAGGATGTCAATCTTTCACATTCAGACAGAATTGGGGCTAGAACTTCAGCACTGACATGCCCCTGGTGATATTCTCTAAATAGAAATCTAGGGAATGCAACCAGGTAGTCTTTCTGAACTTGAATCCTTCCAATTACTCTGGCAAAACGTTCAAAGATGATGGATCCTACAGAGGACTCCATGACAAGAAAATGTATCTGGGGTAGTGCTATTTTATCAGGCACATGAAGGGTAGTAAAATCTACCTGAACATCTGAAGAGTGAGAGATGCCTGGACTCAGAGCTGAAATGGCCTTTTTGAACTGGCTAAGCTGAACTTCTGGAAGACGATGGACATATCTGTAGTTGTTGAACAACACATAGTGTCTGGCCATCTTGATTTCTTTTTGAATGAAGGGTGCCCAAAGTTCTCTATAATAAATTCTGAACCACTCTGATAAGGTCAGAGAGTGGTCCCTTGGAGGGAATCTGGCAGATTTGGCGAGAATGTATCTGTCGATGAGATCTTTGTGGCCTTTGCCCCACTGCTCTTCAGTTTTGGAGTGGGCAATAGAGAAGATTTTGGATTTTTCGGATTTGGAAAGAGAAGTGAAGGGTATGATGGTGTGTAAATGCTCTGTTAGATTGAGGAATGGAAGGTTAATGATGGTGGCAAGAACAACCTTTGAGAGATATTCTCTATACAGTGGTTTATTTTTTGTGACAACTTTGAGGGAAAACCACAAAGGAGGGTATTTAGGCTCAGAGGAAATGGAGGAGGTAGAAGAAATTTTCCTCTTCTTAGGTGCAGGACTGGAAGAGTCTGCCCTATGGATGTGTTCCCCAACCTTTAGCACAGACCTGAGAATGCCTTCCTCAAACTCATCCTTTATTTTTTCTATAAAGGTAGAGTCAATTTGAGCTGTCTCAGGGATTATAGTGATGAAAGAGGGTGGAGGAGAAGGATGAAGAAATGAATGAGAGGTAGTGGGAATGTCATCAACTGGTCCAGGGGAGGGACCAGAGGAGGATGAGGCTCCAGCAGAGGATGCTGGAGGCACCTCAGAAATAGGTGGAGGTGGGAGGATGTGAATAGAAGATGCAGGATATGAGGTGGATTGAGAAGGAAATGGTGTTGGAGAAGAGATGGGTCTGGATTGAGGCTTTTTAAATGGCTGAGGGGCAGGGGGTGCTGTAGGAGCTGAGGGAGGAGATGGAGGAACTGGTGTGTGAGAGGGATGAGAAAGAGCTGGAGGCTTAGGTGCCAAGACCTCTTCTTCAACCTCTGTCTGCACAGCTTCACTCTCCAACGACCCTGTTGGCCCTGACACTTGCTCAGCTGGCTCTAGAGATCCTTGCACATTAACTTCTGCCGCTACTGCTGCTGGAGATGGCCCTGATGGCCCTGACTCTTGAACTGACGGCCCTGATGGCTCAGACTCAGGAACTTGGGCTGCAGGAGGTGGAGGAGGAGCTTGGGCTCCAACTACCTTCAGGATTTCACTCAGCATATTCTTCATGCTGCCCATTTCTTTGTTGAACCACTTCATGGCATTCCTGATGCTGGAAATTTCCTTTGAAGCTGAAGCTTGGCTCATGAAGATGGAGGATACATCAGATTGAAGAGAACATAGAATAGTTCCTTGGGCATCAAGTATCTCAATCACATGCTTCAAATTTATCACAATCTTCTGCCTGATTAGCCTTTCATGTGGAGAATCTGATAAGAGTGGTACTTCGGACTCCACTTCTTTCCCTTTCTGCCTAGCCTCTGAAGCTGGAGGAGGCTGATCATCATCAGAATCAGAGGAGCTTACTGTCTCCCCATCTCTGGCATCATTCAGAGCATTAGGCAGGACTTCATCAGCTGGTATACTTCCCATAGGCTCCTCACTGCGAGATGCTTCTACTGGACCTTCCTTTGATTGCTCCTCCTGAACAGGAGCATCCTTTTCCATTGGTTCTTGCTCCCCCTGAATGGGAGCATCTTCCAAAACAACATTTGTTGGAGCACTGGACTGCTCCTCTTGAACTGTTGCTGCCATTGATTCCTCAATGTGGCCTGATGCCACAACTTCTTCTGCAATTTCACCAGTCTCTGAGGTGACTGGAGAGGTGAGAACTGAATCTACTACATCTCTGAGAATGGAGGCAATAATGGAGGTGGGCAGATTATCTGCTGCACCTTCCACTGCTTCTTCTACAGGTCCTTCTGGAGATTGAGAAACTATTTGGACAAGGGGTGACCCTACAGCCTCAACTGTTGCTTCTGTTTCTGCTACCAATTCTGCTGGAAGTGAAGGTACTGATGGCTCAATCTCTATTCTTTGTTCTACTGCTGCTTGGACGGCTGTTGGTTGCTCTACTGCTGGTTCTGCTGCTTCTTCCTGAACATCAGGAAGATCAGGAATATCACCTATGATGGCCTCTCCCTCGGCCACTGTGGTCTTAGACCAAACACCATCTATATCTGAAAAACCACTTTTCCTGAGATTTATGGACCTAATTGATTGGCCCATTTTCTCAACAACTACTCCTGCCAGATCAATAACAAAGTGTTTGAAAACGTTGGTGAGCAGATGTGCATATGGCAAGGAAACATTGAGCTTGGTTTTTGTGTCCCAAATCTGATCTCTGGCAAAAGTCATTATTTCCATCATCACTGCGGCCATGTTGATTTCCTTGTTCTGTATGGCCCAATACATCATGTCAGAATCTGCCTTTGTACAGGTGGAGAATGTGGCGCTTCTTGGAACCAAAATCTGACACACTATGAAGTGAAGGAGGCGGTTGAACGCATTCAGTTGGTTGATGTCCAATTTACCATCTCTTAATCTGTATCCAGGTCCTACAATGCCAAGACCCTTGACCTGGGTGTTCACGGAGTGAACCCCACTATGCCCTGATGTTGTTACTCCAAACAACTCATGCAATAGCTCACTATCTATCTTAATATGGGTTCCCTTGACATATGAGACCAGGGACCCATCTTCTTGAGTCTTCAAGCATACATAGAAGGCCTTCACGAGGTCTGGATAACTTACCTCAAAGAAGGTTGTCACTCACATCCATTGCATCCTGATCAAAGCTTCAGCAACATTGTGCATACCATTCTTTTCAAGATCAACAACGTCCACTGCCTTGTTCCCACACACTTTTGTCTTCACGAACTTGAACCTCTCCTGCTGCTCAGGACTGAGGAACTCGGCACTATAGCCACCCAAATTCCCGGAAACTGCTGATGCGGCCATGGAATCAAGTGTGGAGGTTTCCTGGAGGATTGAAAAGGAAGGAGGAGAGAGATCCCTCAAGAAATTTCATGGGAAGAGGAGAGAAGCTTCAAAAACTAGCAGAGAGTCGATGTCGAAATCGCTAGGGCTTCGGCTTGAGCATCCAGACGAAAGAGGGAAAAAGGTTGAAGACGAGATATGAATCGTTATCTCATTTAATTTTTAGGAATAAATTAATGCGATGTGGAAAGTGAGGCGCCAAAAGGCGGTAGAAGAAGACAAAAGAGTTTGACTATTCAAACCGACTTCAATGAGAGAGCGGTTGCAAAGGATAATTTGAATTTCTTTTGCATAAAGCCATGGAGGGAAAAACTACTTAATCCTAAAATTTAATGTGTCAGTTTTAAACAGAACCTTTTTCACAAATTGCACATGCCTAATTCCCTTCTAGGAGATGTGAATCTCTCCTCGGGTAAGGCTTTTGTGAAAATGTCTGCTAACTGACCATTTGTATCAATAAAAGATATTTCAATATTACCATTTGCTACATGATCACGAATAAAATGATATCTAACCTCAATATGCTTGGTCCTTCAATGTTGAACTGAATTCTTGATGAGATTAATGGCACTGGTGTTGTCACACAACAGTGGGATGGATTTGATGTTTAATCCGAAATCTTCAAGTTGTTGCTTTATCCATAAGAGTTGTGTACAACAACTTCCAGCAGCTACGTATTCAGCTTCAGCTGTAGATAGTGCCACTAAATTTTGTTTCTTTGAAGACCAAGATATCAAACATCCTGCAAGAAATTGACAACAACCACTGGTGCTTTTTCTATCTAATTTGCATCCAGCATAGTCAGCATCAGAATAACCTACTAAGTTAATTTCACAACATTTTGGATACCACAAACCTAAGTCATGAGTTCTTGCTAAATATCTAAATATCCTTTTCACAGAAATTAAATGTGATTCTATAGGATCGGCCTGATACCTAGCACACATGCATACACTAAATAGAATATCGGGTCTACTAGCTGTTAAGTAAAGTAATGACCCAATCATATCTCTGTAGATCTTTTGATCTACTTTCTTACCATCTTTATCATTGTCCATCCTTGTTGATGTACTCATTGGTGTTGACAGTGGTTTGGCATTATCGAATCCAAATTTCTTCAAGAGTTATTTTGTGTACTTTGCTTGACAGATGTGAGTTCCTTCCTTTCCTTGTTTGATTTGTAGTCCAAGGAAATAATTAAGTTCTCCCATCATGCTCATTTCAAATTCTCTCTGCATCAACTTTAAACCATATAATGCCTTGTGAATTTTGAAAACATGATTAGGAAATTCTGTGTCATCAAAACCCGGGGGTTGTTCTACATAAACAACTTCTTTTATAAAACCATTTAAGAATGCAGATTCAACATCCATTTGAAATAGTTTTAAGTCTAATGTTGATGCATATGCTAATAATATTCTAATGGCCTCAAGTCTACCCACAGGTGCATAGGTTTCATCGAAATCTATGCCTTCCTCTTGAGAATAGCCTTGAGCTACCAATCTGGCCTTGTTTCTTAGGATTATACCAGTTTCATCCAATTTATTTCTGAATACCCAATTGGTGCCAATGACTGGATGGTCTGATAGTCTAGGAACAAGTGACCATACTTGGTTCCTCTTGAACTGATTTAGTTCATCTTGCATGGCTAATATCCAAGATTCATCACAAAGAGCTTCATTGACTGTCCTTGGCTCTATTTGAGAAACAAATGCTAGATAATCACAGGGAATTACATTACCTCTTGTTCTTACCCCTACAGATGGATCACCAATAATATTTTCGAGTGGGTGATCTTTCTTGTGTCTCCATTCCTTTGGAAGATTTTCATGTGTAATTTCCTTTTGTTGCATGTCTTCCAGAGGTGGATCATCCTCGTCCTCAATTGATGTATTCTTTGGTTTCTTGGACAGCTCATCTGTATCATCATTATCACTATCTTCTTCCTTTCTCAAGGAAGGGTTAGTTTCATCAAAAATATTATGTACAGACTATTCAATTAATAAAGTGTGTTTATTAAATACTCTATAGCCTTTGGGTTTAGAGGTGTACCCCATGAAGATGCCTTCATCTGATTTGGCATCCAGCTTACCAATGTCCCTTTTTCCATTGTTGTGGATGAAACAAGGACATCCAAAAGTCCTGAAGTGGCTGATCTTTGGCTTCTTCCCTTTGAACAGTTCATATGCAGTCTTCTTCAGGATTGGCCTGATCATTACTCGGTTGATAATGTAGCTTGCTGTGTTGACTGCTTCAGCCCAGAAGTATCTTGGCAGATCATATTCTGAGAGCATAGTTCTTGCCATATCCAATAGGGTTCTATTCTTTCTCTCAGCGATACCATTTTGCTGTGGTGTTCTTGGTGCTAAGAAATTATGCTCAATTCCTGATCATCACAGAATCTAGCAAACTTTTCATTCTGAAATTCACCACCATGATCTGATCGGATAGACACAATGCTGAACTTCTGATCTTTCTGGACTTTCTTGCTGAAACTGACAAAGTTTTCGAAAGTGTCATCTTTATGCTCTAGGAATGATACCCATGTGAATCTTGAGTAGTCATCGACTATGACAAATCCAAAGTTCTTTCCTCCAAGACTGGTAGTCCTCATTGGCCCAAATAGATCCATATGAAGGAGCTCTAAGGGTTTTGAGGTGGTCACCACCGTCTTTGAGTTGAAGGAGCTCTTGGTGTGCTTTCCCTTAGCACAAGGTCTACAGACACCATCCATTTTTGCACTGACCTTAGGTAGACCTTCCACATGATTCTTCTTCAGCAATTTTCTCATGCCATCTATGCTGTAATGACCTAGTCGTCTGTGCCATAATTCAGTAGATTTATCCTTATTTGCTGCCAGACAAACGTTTCGTTCCTTGAGTTCCTCATGATAGAGTACATACAAATTCTTTTCTCTATTAGCTTCAAAGATGACTGCTCCATCCTTCAGTATGCTGCACTTTGACTCTTGAAACTGTATCTGATGGCCTCTGTCACACAGCTGGCTGATGCTAATGAGATTATGCTTCAACCCTTTGACAAGTAACACATCTTCTATAACTGTTCTTCCTTTATTATTCATAGAGCCACTGCCAATTACTGTTCCTTTCCCATTATCTCCATAAGTAACTATTCCTTCTTCAGCTTGGAGATGAGAGAATAACTTCTGGTTTCCTGACATGTGCCTTGAGCACCCACTATCCAAGTACCATTTGGATGCTCTAGGATTAACCTTTTCATCAATATTGGCCATGAACGCCAGATTGGCTTCTTCTTCATCGCTGCAGGAGCTTGACTCACTGTCTGAGTTACTACTGTTCCCCCATGCTGCTGCCATCGCCTTCTTCTTGTACCTTCTGAACTTCTTGGAGCTCTCTTTCTTTCCGAACTTCGGCTTCTTGAATTTTGGACACTCAACTTTAATGTGTCCTGGCTTCTTACATTCATAGCAGATTGGTTCTCCTTTCTTCATCTCTTTTCCATCTGGCTTCTTGAAGTCCTTATTCCTTTTGAAGTGCCTTCTACCAGATTGGAACTTCTTCTTCTTAGCCAAAATCTGCTGCAATCTTCTAGATAGCATTGCTTCCTCATTCTCGCTGTCCACATCACTTTCACTCCCATCTAAACTTGCTTCTGGTGAATCTTCTTCAGCTTTTAAGGCGTTGGAGTGCTTCTTTCTGCTAGAGGACTCACCTAGCCTTTCCATGTTGATCTCATGGGCCATGAGGGACCCAATGAGCTTTTCTACTGACATTCTCTTCAGGTCATTAGCTTCTTCTATTGCTGTGACCTTTGGGGTCCATGAGGACGGTAAGGATCTAAGAATTTTCCTCACCATGTCTCTAATCTCATAGGTTTTTCCCAGACCAGCTAGTCCATTTGTGATGTCAGTGAACCGACTGAACATTTGAGTTATGGATTCACCTGATTGCATCTGAAATCTCTCATACTGAGTGATAAAAATGTCGATTCTTGTTTCCTTTACCTTGTCTGTGCCTTCATATGTGATCCTGAGCTTTTCCCACATTTCCATTGAGGATTTGCAGGCTGAAACTCTGTTGAACTCCTTCTTACTTAGAGCACAGCAAAAGATGCTCTTTGCTTTGCAATTCAAGGAGATCTTCTTTCTATCATCATCTGTCCATTGAGCTTTCTCATTTGTGACCAGGAGATCACCTTCTTCTATTATGGACCAAATCTGATAATCGTGGCCTTGCAAAAATACTCCATTCTGGTTTTCCAATATGTGTAATCTTCTCCATCGAACAATGGTGGTCGGTTGACAGACTGACCTTCGTTGTGACTTTGGGCTGCCATGGATCTTTACTCTTTAGATCGTTGGATCCCTTTTTTTTTTTTTTTTTGTCGAAGAGACTCGCTCTGATACCACTTGTTGCCCAGTTGACGAGCCCAGAGGGGGGGTGAATAGGACTTTAAAAAATTAATCTAGAGGATACCTGTAACTAAAAACATTCACACAAACGTTCTTCGAAGGAGGTTAGTGACTGTTAGTTTAAATATCAAACACACAAAGAAGACAATCACACAACACAAGGATTATCCTGGTTTGGACCTCCTCTCCTTAGGAGTCCTACGTCCAGTCCCTGAGCAACCACTCAGGTTTTTACTAACTAGGGTACAGTCCCCCTAAGGACGCTACAACACCCAGCTCGGCTGGTCTTCCTTCACACCCGAAGGGAATAACACCACCCTGGATACTCCACCAGGTCTTCCTTCACAACTGAAGGGAAACAGCACCCTGGATACCACCAGGTCTTCCTTCACAACTGAAGGGAAACAACACCCTGGATACTACCAGGTCTTCCTTCACAACCGAATGGAAACAACACAAGAGAAAGAAAATGATTTCAAGCCCCTAGATCAAGCTTTTAACAAGCCAAGATCTGAAGCCACTAGCACTGAGAGCAAGGATCTAAACAAGGCACACTCTCAGAACTACACGAGCTCTCTTGGAAAATCTATTACAGCACAGAGAGCGAAGAGCTAAAGGTGATGAGAAATGAGATTCTTGGCTCTGGACTTCTTGCAGAAGAATTTGAATACTTGAACACCAGATACTTGTTCTCCACTACATTAGTTGTCATTCTTCACTTCTGTCTTTGAGTTTATATCTTCTTTTTGAAATACGGCCGTTGAAGTAACCGTTGTCTCTTGGATTGATAGACGTTAGACTGTTTGACATTTGGAAGCTTCAACTATCTTTTATCCATTTGAGCACGAAAAGAGATGATGTCTTCTGCCGTCTGTTTGGTCCAACGTTGTATGACAGAACGTCTTTAGGACCCTGCATAAATTAAATGCTAGAACAGTAGACAATTAGGCTGTCTTTAGTTGTCAGTAACGTTGATAAGAATGTTCACCAGAATAGCAATGCTATATAGTTTCTTCTAAAAGATATTGACAGAAGATGCACTATAATGGATGATATCGTCTGCATGCATGCAGAGGTACGTTCAGATCTCATAAATGCAGGAGTGTCAGAGAGATATAGACGTGGACATTGACTAGTCAATGCTTCAAGAGATAAGATAAGTGTCAAGTTGATATAAACCATGAAGTCGTTGTCTATATGACTTATGAAATCGTTATGAATACTAACAAGTCATTATAGAGGGCAAATCGTTAAAGCAAGTTTATGTGTTCAATAGGGAAATCTTTATGAACACTTATCAAGTCGTTATGAGCTCTAAATAAATTGTTGCGCAAAGTAAATCGTTATGAGCGCTAAAGAAATCGTTGCGTAAAGCAAATCGTTATGAGCGCTAAAGAAATCGTTGCGTAAAGCAAATCGTTATGAGCGCTTAAGAAATCGTTGCATAAAGCAAATCGTTATGAGCGCTTAAGAAATCGTTGCTCAAGGTAAATCGTTATGAGCGCTTAAGAAATCGTTGCGTAAAGTAAATCGTTATGAGCGCTAAAGAAATCGTTGCATAAAGCAAATCATTATGAGCGCTTAAGAAATCGTTGCGTAAAGCAAATCGTTACAGCGAGCAAGTCGTTGTGAGTTCTAAAGAAATCGTTACGGTAACTTACGAAATCGTTACGGCGAGCAAGTCGTTGCGAGTTCTAAAGAAATCGTTACGGTAACTTACGAAATCGTTACAGCGAGCAAGTCGTTGCGAGTTCTAAAGAAATCGTTACGGTAACTTACGATGACTTATAGAATCGTTCTGACAGGCAAGTCGTTACGAGTTCTAAAGAAATCGTTACGGTAACTTACGATGACTTAAGAATTGTTCTGACCGGCAAGTCGTTACGAACTCTAAAAGAAATCGTTACGATGACTTATAGAATCGTTATGGGATCGACTTGTTTGAAACAACATGACTTTTCAGTCTTACAAGGAAATCGTTATGACTTTTAACAGAAGTCGATGTGGACTTAGAGAAATATCATATTGAAAGGATTAAGACTTCAATAAGGCAATACTTACCAACATTGACTTGATTGGCCTTGGTAATTTTCTTGTGCTTAAGCCTTATAGAATGCATGTTAGAAAACTTTGATAATGTTTTGTTAATCACCAAAATAAATATGGAATTAATTATAATTATATGGGGATGATCTGATCATCAACTAGTCCGACAGAAGGAATATCCGAGAAGAGTTCACCACAAGCCAAGAAGGGGCTTTCCTATCGTACTAGAGTGTATACGCACGCCGCGCGTGAGAATCGCTCGAGTGCGTGTGTGAATCCGATTATGGAAACTCCATTTATACAAACTTCATTTATGGAAACTTCATTTTTGGAAACTGTATATAAGGCAAGTATCATGAGTAATAAAACATGCATGACCAATTTTTAGCAAGTTTGATATCAAGGCATGAAGTAGATAATCGGAAAGTAGAGAGTATGATCATGAACTTAAAATATATTAAAATTCATGTAAACATATTTTAAATATTTATATGGGTTGATATATGCATGATATCAGTGACTAACTTCATACAAGAGAAGACGGGGCATGAAAACGACGTAAAATGGGGCAAATAGGGCTGATCTACCCTCTGTGTTCAGAAGGCGACATGCTCACTGTCGCCTTCAAGAAGGTGACACATCGACACGTCGTCCTCAGATTTTCAGTGCAGGGGTGCTCCTAGTCTGACTCAAACTAGGTTTGACACCTGTGGGTTTGAAAAATCAAAACTAATTCTAGGTTGGTCCAAATCGGATGAAACCAACTTTGTTAGTTAGAGTAATTCTTATATATTGTAGAATAAAAAATAATTGAGAAACAAAGGTCATTTGATTGGATAATAAGATGTATTGTGACTGTCTATGTGAATATATCACAGTGCTCATGCAAAGACTAATACTCTCGATATAGTCAATAAAATTTGGAGAAACCAGTGCCAAATGAAACTAGACTTATGAGGGAACAAGTTTCATGTAGAAAGATTGATCTGAAAATGACTTCACAGAATGATGTATAATCGCAAGACAAGTCAGTGTTCAGACAAGACAGCACAATGTGATGTTCATACTGGATTTAATTCATGAAACCCACATGATCAAATTTGGGGAAAACTGTAAGAACATGATCTATACACATGTATGCAATCATGAACAAGTTTAATTGAAGTTTGGCATGGAGATGACCTACCTTTTGGGTCGAATAAGACTCGTCCTCCAGAAAACCTCAGTTCTGTCCGCCTGAGAGAGAACGCCTAATACTCTCGATCTACTAAATAAAAATTGGGCAAAATAGTTCCATAAGAAACTAGACTCGTAGGTCTTTCCAGGGGTATATGACTTGCATGGTTTGGTCAAGGTTTGACTAACCTTTGGTGAAGATCTTGAAGGGGCTCAAGTGTAGGTCGCAGATGAAGAAGAGCACGAGTTGCTTCTTCTCAAGCCTTCCTCCTTGCGTCTCCCAGCCTCCAAAGCCTCCAAGCACGACCTCAGCAACCCTAGGGGTCATCCCATGGGAGAGAGGGGGCTTATTTAAAGGGGGATGGGTCTATACTTACCTAATTTAAATTAGTGTATCCTCCCCCAATGAAAGATTTCTATCCCCAATTCATGGTAGGAGTCTTATGAACCCTTAGGTGGTAACCATGAGTTTGGGATTTATTTGAAGTCCAATGATGGTCTGTTGGGTGAGAATTTACCCTAACATGGTCTATTAGTGGATACTTCTGAATTTTGGGTTATTTTCTTGGCTTGAATTATTTGGTGACCCAAAAGACTTCTTTTGGTCCAATTACTTTATTGGGTTGTCAATACCCATTATTTGTAGTCCATTTATGATTTTTATTTTATTTTTGGACTCACGTTAATTCCGGTAATAGTAATTATCCAACTTATTCTGTAATTATGATAATAAGTCGCAAAACGCTTTAAACTCAGTTAATTCAATTTTTCTTCACACGAACTCTTTCGTGGGTCATTAGGGAGTATTGTTCAGAGTTGAAATATGATTTTTAAGGAATTTTTCTCATGTGTTTCCACATCCGTTATAATGTTACGTATGTGTTTTCTAATTTGAGAATATTAAATTATCAATTTTGATTTTGTAACGACCCTCCTTATACCGGTACAATTATACAAATTCACGTCGGTACAAAGAACGCCGTCACAGTGGGACATTTACCCAACATTAACATTAGATTGAGATATACATGAATAACAAAAGATTACAGCAGAAATAAAAGAACTACTCTTATTCCATCATCATTATTCTATCCACAGTCTATAGAGCTTAAAAACAAATACATATGCCCACATTATTACAACTCCAACATAATTTACATTGTCCATATGAAATACATCATTTATTGATTACATACTTATGGAAACAAAGTACAATATAGAAATCTCCACAACAATAGCTACTCCTACCGCTCGGAGTCGCTCCTAACTATCTCCTCCTCAGAAGTGGAGACACCTGTCACACCAGTATGCCGAAGCAAGTATGAGTCTAAATAGACCAGCAAGCAATCCATGAACACAACCATACACATTTCATCTACACATGCTAGTTCCCTAAGCATTTAAGGATAAACATGGTTCAGGGTTTATATTACTTTAACAACTAATTATAAAACCTATAACATGCTTTCTACAACTTTTACTCATCATGCTTCAAAGATCTAAATCTCATTCAAACCATTTTGCAACTATACATAATTTAAGTATGTATTTAGCACATTTATACACACATTTTGCTTGCTGTTTTGACATGAATTTAACACATTCACATGGGATTACACTATTTCACATGATAACACATTCACTTAACAATTTCACATGCTCATATTTCACATTGCACATTTCACATGATCATATTCACATATTCACATTTTACACTTAGTTGTCGTGACACCTAGTCCAAGTCCAAACCACCACTAGAAGGACACACATAAACACATACACATATCCATCACCTAGGCAATATAGCGATAGATCTTGGTTAACTGCGCAGAACCGGGAGAAGCACTCTCCACCCTAACCAGTGGTACTTGTCCACCTCCAGGATTTCATCCTAATGCCCTTAGGATATCACTCACATTGAACCTTCCCTTAGGGACTTTACTACGGTACAGTTCCACAGCCCTCTATGGTAGCAATGTCACTAACGGCATAGTTTATACATTTTCACGTTATCACATTATCATATTATTCACATGCATTTAGACACACACACATTCACTTCTAACACATATACATGGATCAGTTTGCAGAGCATGCTATTACTGTTTCATAATGGCATTAAACTCATACACAAGCCTATTCATGCTGGTAACTACTGAATCATACAAGATTAAGCTTAACATGTTCAACATGACTAATTTCCATGGTAAAACTAATAATCATATTTTCTGTTATGAAAACAGAACCAAATTTTTATCTCAGGTTCTAAACAGTAAACATATCACATGCTCAATTTTTCAAATTTTTCAGAATTGTACAATAATTATAATAATTAAAACATGGTTCGGGCATAATTATCGTTAAATTCATTTACACATGGTACACAGTAGGAGAGTCATCCATAACCCTTTCAAAACCTGCCAACAGTCATTATAAGCACAGGGAAATTATATAAAACCCTAAGGTACAAGAAATCTAATTATTCAGGAATTACCCGGATTAATTCATGCTCACAGTCCATTTACAGAAATTCTTATAAATAAAACTGTATACAGAAATTTGTCCTAACCTCATGATGTGACCTATTGAATGTACTTGACCCAAAATAATTCTTACAGCATGTACACACATCCAGAATTCCAGAAATATACCACAGAGATCAAACATGCATTCTATAAAAAGACCTGAAGAAGTTGGCGGCACAAGGGTTGCTGCCAACAGGGGTTAACGGCACAATAGGTTGCCGCCAACTCTGGATCTTAACGCAAGCAAGTTGGCCGTTAAGTTCAATGTCTGCAGAAATGCAGACTGCACACACAAACCATGGTGAATGGGGGTTCTAGGACACGAGGAAAATTCTATAAAAATACCTGGGACCTAGAAGACATGTGTAGGGATGATGTACAAAGGTTACTTGCCTCCGAAAAATTACTAGATGAGATTTAATTGTCGAAGATGCTCTCCTCAGCCAAGCCAAGAAGTGCCTCAAATCTCTCTCGAACCGGTTCTGTGTTGATGCTGGTTGCACACCGTAGTCGGGGAAGATCCACCAATGCTAGGAGCACCTCCCAATCGATGTAGATCGCCAAGAGGACTCCCCAATCACCGGATTGAAGCCTCCTAAGATCAGGTTTCGCACAAAGCAGTTCTAGGGTTTTCACAATAGCCAAAAGACCTAATTCGTCGAGAAGGAGATGTTTTTATAGAGCTAAGATTTGGGTATGCGCTTAGGTAAGAATCCTACCGTTGGAAGCCAATTTCCAAAACAAGAACAGAAGGAAACGCAGCTGTTTCCAGATCTGAAACCGCACAAATTCTGGGAAATAGACGTCCACATTCCTGCCGTTTACTAGGAATTGGCGTCCATCGATCTGGACGTCGACTCCCTTGTAAACGTCCACTCATGTTGACGTCAATTGGCCTCTCGGCCAGAACACAGAAATGACCAGAAATACACATTCACCATATACATATACATGCAATGTAAGGTATAACTTAAACACCATCTATAAAATATGAAGAAAATAATATGTACATAAATAAACAAGCATATATATACATGTACAACATTATTTAATTATAATATGTACAGAATAAATATACATATTTATACATATATATATATACACATAGCTACATACACATCATCTAAACATCACATGACCAGAAATCTAAATAAAAGAGCAAAATTCGTGGGTCTTACAACCTCTCCCCCTTAAAGAAAACTTCGTCCTCGAAGTTAGAACGACACAACTCAAACAATTGGAGATACTTCTTCATCATAGCATCCTCAATCTCCCAAGTAGCCTCCTCTCACGAGAAGTTCTGCCATAGCACCTTACAGACGCAATGCTCTTGTTCCGGAGGTGCTGAACCTTCCGATTAAGAATAGATACTGGTTGCTCAACATACGACAGATCTGGATGGATCTCCATTGGCTCATGACTTATAACATGAGATGGATCACGCACATACCTCCTAAGCATGGATACGTGGAAAACAGGATGCACACTTGCTAGCGCTGGGGGTAGAGCTAGCTCATATGCCACACTGCCCATCCGCCTAAGAATCTCATACGGTCCAATGAATCTAGGACTTAACTTGCTATGCCTGCCAAACCTGACAACACCTCGAGTAGGTGAAATCCTTAGAAATACATGCTCGCCCACCTCGAACTCCAAATCCTTCCTTCTGTTGTCGGCATAGCACTTCTGCCTATCTTGCGTCGCAACAAGCCTCTACCTAATAAGCTGAATCTTCTCCGAAGTCTCCTGTAGTAACTCCGGACTAATCAACTGCCTATCACCAGTCTCCTCCCAACATAAAAGAGATCTACAAGGCCGCCCATATAAAGCCTCAAACGGAGCCATGTCAATACTCGCATGCAAACTGTTGTTATATGCGAACTCCACAAGAGCCAAATGACGCTCCCAATCACCCTTCCAATCCATCACACACGCTCTCAACATATCCTCGAGAGTCTAGATAGTCCTTTCGAACTATCCATCTGTTTGGGGATGGAACGCCGAACTAAGCTTCAATTTAGAACCTAAAGCGTCATGAAGACCCTTCCACAATCTCGAAGTGAACCACGGAACTCGATCCGAAATAATCAACTTCGGCACGCCATGCAATCTAACAATGCTACTAACATACAACCTAGCCAAACTCTCCACTGACTGCTTCTTCTTCATGGGCAAGAAATGAGCAGTCTTAGAGAATCTATCTACAATCACCCAAATCGAGTCATTGCCCTTCACTGATCTGGGCAAACTCGTCACAAAATCCATAGTGATAGCCTCCCACTTCCATACTGGGATCTCCATCTTCTGCATAATACCAGATGGTCGCTGATGCTCAGCCTTCACTTGCTGGCATACTAAACACCTGGATACAAAATCCGCCTCATCCTTCTTCATGCCAGACCACCAAAAAGATCTCTTCAAATCCTGGTATATTTTAGTGTTACCTGGATGAATAGAGAACCTCAACCTATGAGCTTCTGCAAGAACATGCTCACGGACATCCACAACATCAGGGACACAAACACGGTGGTCAAATCTAATCACATCATCCTCATCACCAGTAATTCCCACCTTGCCCACCAATTCCTGAAGCCTAGGATCAGCCTTCTGCTGCTCAATCACCTCATCAAGCATAGTAGACCTAAAAGACAACTGAGCCACAAAAGCCTGATATAACAATGGCTCTAACTCAGTCATTGCACATATAACATCCTCCAACATCTTCCAATCCTGCTGGAGTAGAGATATCTTCCTACTAAGACCATCCGCTACGACATTCGCCTTCCCTGGATGATATTGAAGATCGAAGTCGTAGTCCTTAATGAACTCAATCCATCTCCTCTGTCATTGGTTTAACTCCTTCTGCGAAAAGAGATACCTCAAACTCTTTTGGTCAGTGAACACCTCAAATCTGATACCATAAAGATAGTGCCTCCAGATCTTCAGTGCATGAACCACTGCCGCAAGCTCCAAATCATGAGTCTGATAGTTATGCTCATGCTCCTTCAACTGACGAGAAGCATACGCCACTACCCTACCATGCTACATCAACACATAGCCTAGACCAATCCAAGATGCATCCAAATAAATAGCAAAACCCTCTACACCACTCGACAAAATCAACACCGGTGCAGAAGTAAGCTTAGCCTTCAACAATTGAAAGCTACGTTCACAATCCTCGGACCAGATAAACTTCACACCCTTCATAGGTAGCTTAGTCAAAGGTGCGGCGATAGATGTAAATCCCTCAATAAATCACCGATAATAGCCCGCTAAACCAAGGAAACTACGAATCTCCGATGGGGCCCTAGGGATCTCCCAATCTAATACTGCCTGAACCTTCGTTGGATCAACTACTACATGAGCACCAGAGATAGCATGCCCAAGGAAATGAACCTCGCGCATCCAGAAATTGCACTTGCTGAACTTTGCATACAGCTTGTGCTCTCGGAGAACTTCCAACACAACCCTCAAATGATCACGGTGTGTAGCCTCATCTGGAGAATAGACTAGCACATCGTCGATGAACACCATTAAGAAACTATCTAGATAAGGTCTAAACACCCTGTTCATGAGATCCATGAACGTTGCAGGGGCGTTGGTCAGACCAAATGGAAGAACTAAAAACTCATAAAGTCCATAACGAGTCCTAAAGGCCATCTTGGACACATCTTCACTCCTAATCCTCAACTGATGATAGCCGGACCACAGATCAATCCTAGAAAATACCGATGCATTCTGCAGCTGGTCAAATAGATCATCAATCCGCGGTAAGGGATACCTGTTCTTCACAGTCACCTGGTTGAGCTTTCTATAATCAACGCACAACCTGAGTGAACCATCCTTCTTCTTTACAAATAATATAGGTGCGCCCCAAGGGGATACACTAGGGCGAATAAATCCCTTATCCAGCAAATCTTGCAACTGCTTCCTTAACTCAACTAATTCCACAGGTGCCATCCGATATGGAGCCTTTGGGATAGGAGAGGTGCCTAGAAGCAACTCTATAGTAAAATCATTCTCCCTAACCGGTGGCAAACCAGAGAAATCATCGGGAAATACATCTGGAAATTTCTCCACCACATCGAACTCCTCAAGGGTAGGTGACTGATCAGGCTTCGGTACTAAGACCACAGTGGCAAGAAAAGCGTCACATCCCTTGTTCACCATCTTCATCGCCTTCATGGCGGAGATAACAAACCTTCCCACTAAGTTCCTTAGCAATGGATGTGAAAACTCATCCTCACCAGGAATATAAAAAGTGATCTTCTTTCCCCGACAATCTACTAATGCATAGTGCTCCTCTAGCCAATCCAGACCTAGAATAGCATCATAGTCCTTTATCTTGAGTAAATAGAAGCACCCTTCTAAGACTCGGTCCTTAATGCACACAGGTAAAGACGGAATACACTTCCTAGTCGATACCGTTCCTGCTGGTGTGTGCACAAACAAAGGGACCTCTAACTCCTTAGCCTATACACCTGACTCTACAGCTAACTGCTTAGAAAACCACTCGGAAATGAATGAGTGAGTGGCACCCGTATCAAACAAAACCCGAGCGTGCACACCCATGAAAAGAACCATACCTTCCCTGATGTTTTCTTCTTGCTCTGCGTCCTCATGCGCCAATGCAAACACTTGAGCTTGGGCTCGAGGCCTTCTTGGTATTCCGGTTACTGGCGCTGCTGCTGCTGCCGCTTCTGGGGCTGGTGCTCCATGCTGAACTCCCTGCTGAAGCCTGGGACAGTCGCAGATCTAATACTCGCTACTCCCGCACTTTAAGCACTTCCCCGCTAGCTTCCAGCATTCTGTACCACCATGTGTCCTTCCATAGTGAGGACACTCCTTCTTACCACTAGGCCTGATGCCGGGGGACTGCAGTGCAACTTCCTACTGCCATGGGACACTGCGGTGACTAGTATGCCGCCTTCTTCCTGTCCTGTCGTTGGAACGGTGGCGCGGACCTCTTCTGCGAAGCTTTCCTCTCTTCCAAATATTGCTCCATCTCGCTCTCCTGCCTACATGGAGCACTGAGAGCCTCATCTAGGGTACGATGGTCAAATGCCATGAGGCTCGACCTCAGTGATGGCATAAGGCCCATCACGAATTTCCTCACCTTCCTGCGCTCATCAGCCACTATGTGATGTGCATATTTAGATAATTCTACAAATCTGGCCTCATACTCAAGCACCGTCATGGAGCCCTGAGTAAGAGTGAGGAACCCCTGCTCCATCTTGTCTTGAATATGCTCGGGAACAAACTTGGCCTGAAAGAGCCTCACGATCTCATCCCAAGCTACCCCGGCAGCACCATCCTCAAATCTAGTGCGAAGCAAAGAAGCCCACCACACATCGGCTCTCTCCTGCAACAACCACCCATTAGGACCAATCTAGACAAATCTAAACATTACGTAATTACATGTAATTAAATAATTTAAATACCTGTAGCATGTAGCTGGCCAAGTTGACCTTGTCCTCCTCAGCACACCTAATAGCTCGAAAGATCTTCTCGATCTCCCTCATCCAGCCCTCCGCCAGCAATAACTGACTCTCCCCCTTAAAACATGGTGGAGCCATCCTCTTGAATCGCTCCATGATGGAAGGACCACCATGGCCATGCTCCTGGGGAACTAGAGCTGGAGCCTGAGCCTGCCACAACAAATAATATAAATAACACATAAGCAACATAACAATCATACATTTAATAAAACAGGCTACTTCTATCTAATAATTCTAACCTGAGCCTCCAACTGAGCCTGGAGTGCAGCCTGGGTATGCGCCTGAGTCTGCATAGCCTGCACCGGACCTTGCATGAACACTCCATAATCTACAGGCGGTGGTGGAGGAAGAACGGTAGGACCCTGGGGTGCTGGGGCCTACTGCTCATCCCTGTCCTCACACCTCTGCACATCCTCCCGAGTATGGGCACCACGCCTACCACGAGAAGCCATAGCCTGTAAAATAAATTAATCACAGTTAGAAACTAAGTTATTTAGTCCTAACCATTTTCTTATCTATCTTTCATTCATTGTTAATTATTTTCTACATATGTGGACAATTCTATAAAGACTTAGCATATTATGAAGATGATGGTATATTCATGTACAATCTCAACCTACGCTCTGATACCAATCTCTGTAACGACCCTCCTTATACCAGTACAATTATACCAATTCACGTCGGTACAAAGAACGCCGTCACAGTGGGACATTTACCCAACATTAACATTAGATTGAGATGTACATGAATAACAAAAGATTACAGCAGAAATAAAAGAACTACTCTTATTCCATCATCATCATTCTATCCACAGTCCATATAGCTTAAAAAGAAATACATATGCTCACATTATTACAACTCCAACATAATTTACATTGTCCATATGAAATACATCATTAATTGATTACATACTTATAGAAACGAAGTACATTATAGAAATCTCCACAACAATAGCTACTCCTCCCTCTCGGAGTTGCTCCTAACTGTCTCCTCCTCAGAAGTGGAGACACCTGTCACACCTGTACGCCGAAGCAAGAATGAGTCTAAATAGACCCAACAAGTAATCCATGAACACAACCATGCACATCTCATCTACACATGCTAGTTCCCTAAGCATTTAAGGATAAACATGGTGCAGGCTTTATATTACTTTAACAACTAATTATAAAAACCTATAACATGCTTTCTACAACTTTTACTCATGATGCTTTAAAGATCTAAATCTCATTCAAACCATTTTGCAACTATACATAATTTAAGCATGGAACTATACATAAGGTAAATAGCATACCTAGTATGGATTCTATTCATTTTCTCATGTATTTAACACATTTGTACACACATTTTGCTAGCTGTTTTGACATGAATTTAACACATTCACATGGGATTACACTATTTCACATGATAACACATTCACTTAACAATTTCACATGCTCATATTTCACATTGCACATTTCACATGATTATATTCACATATTCACATTTTACACTTAGTTGTCATGACACCTAGTCCAAACCACCACTAGAAGGACACACATAAACACATACACATATCCATCACCTAGGCAATATAGTGATAGATCTTGGTTAACTGCACAGAACCGGGAGGAGCACTCTCCACCCTAACCAGTGGTACTTGTCCACCTCCAGGATTTCTTCATATTGCCCTTAGGATATCACTCACATTGAATCTTCCCATAGGGACTTTACTACGGTACAGTTCCATAGCCCTCTATGGTAGCAGTGTCACTAACGGCACAGTTTATACATTTTCACGTTATCACATTGTCATATTATTCACATGCATTTAGACACACACACATTCACTTTTAATACATATACATGGATTAGTTTGCAGAGCATGCTATTACTATTTCATAATGGCATTAAACTCATACACAAGCCTTTTCATGCTGGTAACTACTGAATCATACAAGATTAAGCTTAACATCTTCAACATGACTAATTTCCATGGATAAACTAATAATCTCATTTTCTGTTATCAAAACAAAACCAAATTTTTATCTCACGTTCTAAACAGTAAACATATCACATGCTCAATTTTTCATATTTTTCGGGTCTATATAATAATTATAACAATTAAAACATGGTTCAGTCATAATTATCGTTAAATTCGTTTACACATGGCACACAGTAGGACAATCATGCATAACCCTTTCAAAACCTGCCAATAGTCATTATAAGCATAGGGAAATTTTATGAAACCCTAAGGTACAAGAAATCTAATTATTCAGGAATTACCCGGATTAATTCATGCTTGCAGTCCATTTACAGAAATTATAATAAATAAAACTATAAACAGAAATTTGTCCTAACCTCATGATGTGACCTACTGAATGTACTTGACCCAAAATAATTCTTACAACATGTACACACATCCAGAAGTTCGGAAATATCCACAGAGATCAAACATGCATTCTATAAAAAGACCTGAAAAACTTGGCGGCACTAGGGTTGCCGCCAACAGGGGTTAACGACACAATAGGTTTCGCCAACTCTGGATCTTAACGGTAGCAAGTTGGTCGTTAAGTTCAATGTCTGCATAAATGCAGACTGCACGCACAAACCATGGTGAATGGGGGTTCCAAGACACGAGGAAAATTCTGTAAAAATACCTAGGACCTAGAAGACGTGTTGGGATGATGTACAAAGGTTACTTGCCTCCGAAAAATTGCTAGATGAGATTTAATTGTCCAAGATGCTATCCTCGGCCAAGCCAAGAAGTGCCTCACATCTCCTCCCGAACCAGTTCTGTGTTGATGCTGGTTGCACACCGTAGTCGGGGAAGATCCACCAATGCTAGGAGCACCTCCAAGTCGATGTAGATCACCAAGAGGACTCCCCAATCACCTGATTGAAGCCTCCCAAGATCAGGTTTCGCACAAAGCAGTTCTACGGTTTTCACAATAGCCAAAAGACCTAATTTGTCCAGAAGGACGATTTTATAGAGCTAAGGGGTTTGGGTATGTGCTTAGGTAGGAATCCTACCGTTGGAAGGCAGTTTCCAAAACAAGAACCGAAGGAAACAGATCCGTTTCTAGATCTGAAACCGCACAAATTCTGGGAAATAGACATCCACATTCCTACCGTTTACTGGGAATTGGCGTCCATCGATCTGGACGTCGACTCCCTTGTAAACGTCCACTCATGTTGACGTCAATTGGCCTCTCTACCAGAACACAGAAATGACCAGAAATACACATTCACCATATACATATACATGCAATGTAAGGTATAACTTAAACACCATCTATACAATATGAAGAAAACAATATGTACATAAATAAACAAGCATATATATACATGTACAACATTATTTAATTATAATATGTACATAATAAATATACGTATTTATACATACATACATATATATATATATATATACATTATCTAAACATCACATGACCAAAAATCTAAATAAAAGAGCAAAATTTGAGGGCCTTACAGATTTGTTTTAATTTTTCAATTTAATAAAATTTTCAGTGTGCTATAGGAGGCAATTATCGAGGTTCTCAAAGAATATAAGGACACGTTTGCTTGGAACTACCAGATATGCCAAGACTGGATCCCACGCTTATTAAACATCACCTTACTCTTAAGCCGGGATCCGTCGCTATTAAGCAGCGGTTAAGACGTTTCCACCCACAAATGGCTTTGAAAATGAAAGATGAGGTCGACAAGCTCCATAAATCCAAGTTCATTAGAGTCATACTTTATCCTAATTGGGTGGCAAACATTGTCCTAGTCATGAAAAAGGATGGAAGCGTTAGAATTTGCACTGACTTTTGGGACCTTTAACCACGTGTGTCCAAAAGATGATTTCCCATTGCCTCACATTGATGTGGTTATAGACAATACGGTCAGGTATGAAACCCTCTCCTTCATGGATGGCTTCTCAAGGTACAATCAAATCTAACTGGCTGAGGAGGATCAAGAGAAGACGTCATTCACTATGCCTTGATGCACATATTGCTATGTGGTCATGCCATTTGGACTTAAAAATACTGGAGCTACTTACTAAAGAGCAATGATGGCCATCTTCCATGACATGATCCATATCTATATAGAGGTGTATGTGGATGACTTGGCAGTGAAGTCTAAGATGTTGCCTGAGCATTCTAGGGTTCTGACGAAGGTCTTGCAAAGGTCAATAGAGTTTTAATTGAAAATGAACCCCAAGAAGTATGTGTTTGGTGTGTCATCGGGAAAACTTCTAGGTTTCATCGTGAGCAAGAGGGGTATTCAGATTGGTCCCAATAAGGTGAAGGAAATAAGAGAGATGCCACCTCCCAAAATTTTGAAGGAAGTTCAAGGGTTAATCGGGAGGTTACAATTTATTTTCCAGTTTGTCTCCTAACACTCACAAAGGTGTAGACCCTTCTATGACCTCACTAGGCCGGGAGTCAAATTCTATTAGGATGAGAAGTGTCAAGTAGCCTTTGATGAATTAAAGGAGTATCCGGCTAATCTCCTGTCTTGAGGCCACCGACTCTAGGCAAAACTTTAATTCTCTAGGTATCTATCCTAGAAGACTCTATAGGAGCTGTCCTTGCACAAGTGGATGAAGAAGGTAAGGAGAGGGTAGCTTACTACTTATCTAAGCTTCTCAACCCCTGTGAGTAGAGGTACACATCCATGGAGAAAACTTGTGTTGCTCTTGTCTGGGTAGTGCAGAAATTGAAGCACAACTTCCTTGCTCATGAAGTCCATCTTATTCATGCCCACATGAATCCTATCAAATTCCTCTTAGAAAAATCTATTCTCACTGATAGGCTATCACGATGGCAAAGCTTTCTCTCCCAGTTTGATATCACCTACATTCAGCAAAAATCAATCAAAGGCTATGCCATAGCAGAACATCTCGCTCATCACCCTATCACTCATTTTAATCCTGCCCATTCAGAGTTTTCAGATGAGGAACTAATGTCTCTTAACCAATCTGATCCTATGTGGACATTACATTTTGATAGAGCTCTGAATTCTCATAGGCTTTTCAGCTGGCATTCCCTGTCACCAACAACATAGCTGAATATGAACCTCTGCTAGCCAGACTCGAGGCTGCACATTTCTACAGTGTTACCCAATTGTGAATTGTCAGTGATAGTCAGCTGATTCTATGCCAGATGCTCACCAGGTACCGCACACGTGATTCTAAGCTCAAGCCCTACCAAGAACTCACCTCAACATATGCCAAGCTATTCTTTAAACTTATCTTTGCCATGTACCTCGCCACCAAAATCTTCTAGCAGACGCTCTTGCCACTCTTGCCTCATCACTCAATATTTCCTATTCTGGGGATTTTGACACCATTCACATTGAACCACGTCATATCCCAGCTGTTCAAAATCTGGTGTTCTTGCGGATCAAAGAGGAGATGTTGAAGAAGGTAGAGAGGAAAAGCAAGAAAGAAATCATGTTATTGGAGTTAGAAGAGGAGTTGGATGATGAGGAGAAACCATGGTTTTATGAGATAACAAGGTATTGCAAAGATTAGACGTACCCTGGGGAAGCCACTACTGAAGAGAAGAGAGCAATAAGGAGGATGTTCCGGAAGTATACTATGGTTGGTAATGTGCTTTATAGAAGAGGCCTCACCGGAGTTTTGCTAAGATGTCTGGTTGATGATGAAATATAGAAAGTTGTTGAGGAAGCTCATTCAGGTGTGTGTGGTGGCCATGTAAATAGCCAAATGCTTGCCAAGAAAATCCTTAGGCAAGACTTTTATTGGACTACTTTAGAGAAGGATTGCTCTATCTATGTTTGTCGGTGTGTTAAGTGCCAATTGCAGGTCGACAAAATCCATTCTTCATCCTCTACACTCCACCCTATATCCTCCCCATGGCCTTTCTCTATGTGAGCCTTCCACATCATTGGTACCCTTGGTGATTCGAACTCCCAAAATAAGTCAAAATCATACATTCTGACTGCAATGGAGTACTTCACCAAATGGGTGGAAGCAGAAGCTTATGCAGAAGTCAAGGCAACAACACTATGCAAGTTCATCATGAAGAACATCATCACTAGATTCGACATCCCTAGTACCATCATCACCGACAACGGGCCACAATTTATCTCTCAAGAGCTTCAGGACCTCTGCAATATGTACAAAATTGTATTGCATCATTCATCTCCTTATTATTCGCAAGGCAATGGCCAAGCAGAGGCCACGAATAAAACCTTAATCAAAATCATAAAGAAGACGTGTGAGGCTAACAAATTCTCAGACTGGCCAGATAAGCTTGTAGAAGCTCTATGGGCCTACCGCACTTCAATTCATTCTCCTACAGGGCAAAACCCGTTTGCCCTTACTTATGCAATGGAGGTTGTAGTACCATACGAGATACTCATCCCCTCACTAAGAGTCCAGTCTAACAAGGACTTGTCAATCGATGAGTGACATGAGTTGCTCCTTGCACAACTAAAGCTCTTAGATGAGAAGCGTCTGGCCGCCGCAGAACACACTAACGCATATCAAAACAGACTCCCCCATTTTTACCAAAAGAAAGTGATTGAGAGAAAGTTTAAAGTCAGTGAAATGGTTATCAAAAGAATCTTTATAAAACCCGGTGGCCCTTGTTCAAAACTCCTACCAAACTAGGAAGGTCTATATGTAGTTAAAGAAGCATATCCAGGCAATGCGTACATGCTAGTGAACACTGAGGGTGAATAACTCTCCCACCCTTGGAATGGGCTTTACCACAAAAAGTATTATCCCTAGATAGGAGTTTGGATTTACATGGTACACGGACCCTAAAAAGAAAATTCATTTTATTTCTAATTCATTCTTTATTCTTGGTGAGTTAACCATATGTGTCGACACTTGCACACACTTACAAGCCCACCCTTGGGAACTAGAAACACGAAGTGTAAGGAAGATCAATGCTTAGACAAGAGTCTAGGACACCACCGTTTCTCTTCCTTTCGGTCCGCCAGTAGGAATGGGAACCTGTGGGATTGACCTTTGAATTTGTCTGACGCTTTAATGGGTAAATGCCATGGCCTAATAAGAGGAGAAGAAAATAAAACAAGACAAATCAAAACAAAAAGAAAAGAGCCAAATCAAGGCAAATCATGAGTAAAGAGCACGTCAAGAGTGGCAAAGTCCCCGCAGAGATCCAAATGGACTTGGTCGTAAGCGTGCCATAAAAAACTCACACAAGCCAAAGGCTGAACCCCAATGAGTATAGGGCAGAAGAATGAGGGTCTCCCCGATCATCCAAACCGTTGGCAGACTTTCTAATAATCACACTTTCCCTCCCTCTTATCAGTATGTCCCAGGGTCAAGGCAAGGCAACGATCAACTATAGAGGACGTCGCCAAGGCTACCTTGGGTGAAGGCACCACTTAAGCACGTCCAACCCATGTTTAGCACACTTAAGAATCATTACTGAATTTTAAATAATGATTGAGTAATTGAAGGGTCCGAGTACCATGTTTTTTCACCTAGAGTGGATCCCCTTCGTTCCGCACATCTTTTGAGAAGAGACTACGCCAGGTTGCGGCCTATTTTCAAAACTTTTTTTTGAATATTTTCAAAAGCCAAAACAACAAATATTTCAAAATAAAAAAATTTAAATATTTCAAAATACAAAAATTGAATATTTCAAAATCCCAAAAAATTTGAATTCTTTTGAAATTCAAAAAAAATCCAAAAGCTAAAATTGATGAGTTGTTTCTTCTCTCATTAGCATGAATGCATTGACTGTATGCCCATCTTTTTTTATTCCTTGCTAAGCATTTGGTATGCTTGCTTGTCACATTTTTACATTATTTCATTTCATTTTGCCCCGCCTGTTCGCCCGGTGCTTGGCACTTGAGGGCTTGTCCTGTTCAGAGGTTCCTTATGACATTTGTTAGTACGACTCATTTCCCTAGACTGCATGGTGGTTGTAGCCTTGCTGTGTCTAGCTTCCGTGGGCGTTGTTGGTTTGGCCTTGTCGGCCCATACTTATGGTGGTTTTCGCTTCAGTGTCCTCTTGGTTTTGTAGTCCTGTTCCTTGGTGCAAGTCCGTGGTGGCACCGTCGTGTGTGGTTTTCCAACCTCGTAGTGTGTCTGGGGTCTGGGGTGGTTCTACTTGTGGACCCTCAACCTTGTGAAGGTCTGAGGTGTCTGTACTTATGGTAAGACGTTCTTCTCACATGGTTGCTCGGTGGTCTCCGTGAGACCCCTATCTCGAAGGGTGTGCTGAGACTTGTTTCTGTGTTGTGCCTAACTCCGTTGGTTTCTACGGGAGTCATGTGTGGCCCGACTTCGGTCGTTAGTCGTGGCGTTATTCTCTATTCCGCTGCCTTGTAGTACCTTACTATAGGTGTTCCTCGCTTTACAACTTTCTAGTGTAGTTTCCTATTTTCGGAGTTCTTGCTGCTTTGGCCGGTGACGGACTGGTAATCCCTACTGGGCCTTGTTCGCAAGACTCACCCCCCCTACTCCCTTCAGCTAGGCGCTCGTCATTGCGGGAGCGCAGTGTTGGATGGTTTGCTGAGGCGGCGGTGGCGCCATGTGCTGTCAGCAGCAGTGAGGGCCAGCGTTGTGAGCTCTTGTACTTGAGTGAGTTGAGAGTTGTGCTTTGCAAGTTCTCGGGGTATGCCCCTTAAAGACTGCACCTTTGTTCTTGTACATGTGCTTTTACTTGGGACATGTTGTACAGTTGTATATCTTGTTATAGTTATTTAAATTCAGTACATATCTCAGTTGACTATTCTTCTAACCCTTCTGGGTCTTCGGATCCGTAGGTGGCGGCGCGAACTTCGGGGTCCCTGGCAGGGGGTCCAGGAGGTCAGGTCATTACAGTTGGTATCAGAGCATGGGTCTATTAAGATTTGTAATTAGTTAATAACTATAGTTGTCCCAAAGAAATGTGCTAGTAAGCTGCTGATAGTATCTGTCTAATGTTAGGCTTATGCATTCAGTTGTCTTGCAGGTGTGTGGCTTCCCTGCAAGGTTCGCATGTGTGGCGAGTGTGGTCTCTCGGTGTGTTCATGCCATGGTAGTGTGGTTGGCGGTGGACTCACTGGCAGTGGTCTTCCCTGTGCAGAGGATGATTGCAAGCAAGTCCAAGCGCGGTGCTCTTGGTCATCTTCGGCGCATTTGGGTGCATGTGTGTCGCGAAGGCTAAGAAAGCCTACGTGTGGTGTGACCTTCACTAGTGCAGGATTGTTGTCTGTGAACCGGCCGAAGGTTTCCTTACCTAGTTGGTTGTCCCGCTGTTGTTGGGGTGTGCGTTGTGTTGGTTGCGTGAATGGTCTCTTGTCTGTGTGTTGTTGTGTGTTATTCTCTGCTCACTCGGCGTCATTGCTCGAGCTAAGCAGATGTTTTGTGTGCCATGTTGCATCGCTGGTTGAGTGCTGCGACACTTGTCTATGGTTACTTGTCGGCCTTGTGTTGGCTGGTTGTGAGCTCTGGTGAGGTGCTCTCAGAGTTCTTCTCTATTGGTTCTAGGGGAAGTGAGGTTTCCCTAGAGCTGTGTTGTGCTCGTTTCTGGTTGCTGTTGCATTGCCCTCTGGGTTGAGGTGCATCGCTTGGTTGTGCTATGTTCTAGTGAGGTTTCTCAGAACAATTTGTTGTTGTCTTGGTGAGGGTTTCTCCCAGGACTCTTCCATGCTCGTTTCTGTTGTTGTTGTGCTACCTCGGGTCTAAGGTATGCTGTTGAGTTGGCTGGTGCATTCTGGCAAGTTTTCCCATAACTGTGCCTTGGTGGTTCTGGTGGAGGTTCTCCTAGGACCGGCTTGTGTTGCTTCTGCCTACAATGTTATCTCTGAAGGTCTGTGTTGTTTGGTCATTTGGGTTGTGCATTATGGTGAAGGTTCTTCCTAGGATCGCCCTTTGTCTTTTCTGGTGGAGGTTCTTCCTAGGAGTGCTCTATGTTTGTTTTGGGCCACCGTTATGTTGCTCATGTGGTTTGAAGTGTGTCATTGGTTGGGTTGTTTGTTCTGGTGAACTTTTCCTAGGATGACTTTCTGTCATTCTTACTGGAGGTCCTTCCCAGGGCTGCTTCATGTTATTTTGGTTGTCGCTTCTCTCTCTCACTATAGAGATGAGTTGTCATTGTTGCTGGTTGGATTGTCTGCATTACAGTCTACATGGGCATTTCCGGTCAAGGTGTTGTGCCCTTGGCCATGCGTCTGGCTGCTGTGTTGGCCAGCTTGCCTTGTTATTTGTTTCCAAGTTTCTCAGTTGTGCTGGTGGAACTTTGTGTGTCCCCGTGGTTAGGGTGGTTTTCTTCGTTTCTCACGCACGAAGTGCTCTTACAGATGGTGGTCTGGTGAGGGCAGTCAGTATCTGGCTGGCGATGCTTCTTTTGGAAGTGCCAATATTGCGTTGTGGTTTTATCTCTCTCTTGTCATTGGAACAGACTCGTTGCGTGTCTCCTTCCTCTGCTTTTTGTTGGTTGCTTGGGGCGGTGATGCTTCACTGTGGTGTTGTGTCACCAGGGTGCACATCGTTGCGACCTTCTGGTGGAGTTATCTTCCCTTAAGTTTTTTTTGGGTTGAGCAGGTTGCTTTTCTCGTGTTGTCATTTTCTTATGGCACCCTGGGTCAGTGGACCTATTCGTGTCGTTTGTCGTTGAGATTGTTTCTTACTATCGGCCTGGACAATTTGGGGCATTGGGTCCCTATTGATTTGGTGTGAGGTAGTATCATTTTCGTGTTGGGTTGCTTGCTTTAGCGTTGTTCTGCTGTGCATTGGTTTTTCTTGGTTGGCTTGCTCATGCAAGCATTATTTCGGTGTGTGCTCAATTGTACCTCGGCTTGTGCCTTGGAGGCTTTTCGTGTCGTCATTTTGGTGTTTGGCCTCTCTATCGATCGCGATGGAGGTGGTTCTTCTTGCTCTTGTGCGCAAGGGAATCGCTGTGGTCTTTTGCTCCCCATGCGGCAGAGTCAGTGCTCCATGTTTTGTTTGCTTTTTGGAGCCGACATGGTTGTTGCGATCTTGAAGTTGTTGGCTTTCCGTGCACTTATTTTGTGGGTCTCTGGTGGGGAGTCCCCTTCTGTGGGCCTTGTGTCGTCTCGAGCCATTGGCGTGGTTGTGTGTATTGCACCTTGAGTATTTTTTGATGCTTCATGTTTTTTGTGCCTCAAGGATTGGGGTCGGTGTGGCTTGTTGTGCCCTTTTAGGCTTGTGGTTCTTTGCGTTTGACTTTTGGCAGGTCTCTTGTAGAGAGTCCATTCTGTTAGCCCGTGTTGTTTTGGTCGTTGGTGCACCTGTGTTGCACTTTGCTTAGTTTTGGTACTTGCGGTAGCACCGTGTGCTCTTGCTCGAGTGTTTCGGTTTTTTGCCATCCGGAGGCTTGGTGCACTATGTTGTACCTTGGGTGGCTCCCAGGGCTTGTGATAGCACCATGTGTTGTGTCGTGTTCCCTGTTCATGAGATTTGTGTGTCGTTTCGCGAGTTTGCTCAGTGTTGGAGGCGTTGAGCTTTCTACCTCTGGGACACTCTGTGCTGGCCCGTGCCTTGTGGTTGTACTGTTACCACTGTGGGGTGGCTGCTTTGCCTTGTCTAGGTAGCCTTATCGGTGGTACGTCAGGCTTTGGTTGTGGCTTGTGTCTAGGTTTTCCCTCTCGCTTTGGGAGCGAGTGTGTTCGGTTGTGGTACCCTGCTTCGATCTGGGTCCCTCTGAGGTCGACTTATTGTCCTCGACCTCTGCGGTCATTTCGATTCTCGTGTAGTTGTGCTCCATTCTGGTGGTTGGCATGTTGGTACCCGCGCTAAGCCCTGTGTGCGCATGGCGGGTGTGCTGCTAACTCTTCGTTGGTTCTCCAGATTGTGCATGGTGTTGGTACGTCTAGAAGCCAATGGCGGATTCTCCTGTTAGTTCGCTTGGTGACATTGAGGCCTATTGGCTCACTAGTACTCGACCACGTGATTTGTCGACATTGTGAGGTGCTTAGTTTCGGCTTAACCTCAGACGTCTTCCGTGCTTCCATCGCGATGTGTCGCATTATGGAGCGTGTAGTTTCCCAGTTTTGTAGCTCCAGGTGAGTTTGGTGTCCTTGTCAGTCCACGAGGAAGGTTAGGGTGAGACCTAGTGGTGATAGTAGATGTCGTTTTTGCGTGTTGAGGTTTCTCCACATGCGTTTGGTGTCCTTGTCGGAGCACGAGGAAGGTCTGGGTGAGACCTAGTAGTGACAGTGGATGTCGTTTTCGTGTGTTGATGTTTCTCTACTTGCGTTTGGTGTCCCTATCCGATCATGAGGATGGTCTGAGTGAGACATAGTGGTGGTTGTGGATGTCGTTCAGTGTGTTAGGATTCTCTGCAAGCGTGATGTTGGTCTGGTTCTCGTCGGTTGCTTGGCTTCTTGATTGGGATGGTGACCGATGCTAGCTGCTGCTAGTAGCGTGAGGTTGTTCTCCTGAGTGTTGTGCTTGACTCTAATGCATTTTTCTGGATTGTTTTCGGCAACTATGTGCTCTGTCGGGTTTCACTGGTGACAGAGCGGGTTGCTTACCAAAGTTTCTCGTGTTGTTGTTAGCAATTGCGTCCTCTATCGGGTTTTGTTGGCGATAGAGTGGGTTGCAAGTCGGTCGGTCCTAATAGCGGGGTCTGTTGGTGGCAGTAGTCGTGCGATTTTCAGCTGGCGTTTTCTACTGTTCTGGTCAGTTTTGGTGTTGCTCGGCACCTGTGGGGTTGTCGTTCTATATGGACGCCTCACATGTGGCTGGAGTAAGCCCTTGGGTTTTTGGTTGCGTGCTCCCCATGTGTTTAGGGATCGTTGTGTGAGCCATTGGTTTTCCGACTTCGTGTGCACTGTGCACGTTTGGTGGTGCGGTTGTTGCCATGAGGAGGTCGTTATGAGACTTAGTGGCTCTTCGCACATGCACTTCGTGTGCTCTATGCGCATTTGGCGATGTGGTTGTTGCCACGAGGAGGTTGTGATGAAACTTAGTGGCTCTTCGCACATGCATTTTGTGTGCTTTGTTCACATTTGGAGGTGCGGTTATTGCTACGAAGAGGTCGTGATGAGACTTAGTGTGTAACATTGTGGTCGTTCGGATCCATGTTTAATGGTTCTGGTGTGGTGCTCATAACCAATGTGGGGTCATAGAGCCATGGTTGTGTTTTCCTGTGCGTAGCGTGGGTGTTGTGGGTCGGAAATCCATACTCAAATAGCCCACAGGTTCACTGGTTGTGAACACGACAGAGTGGGGCGTCGCGTTTTGAACGCGATAGTCTCCCACATCGCGTTCTCCACACCACCTTTCTAACGCATGGCATGTCGAGCTTTTGGAAGGTGACAGTTAGGTCTGTCGCATTTTAAAGGTGACAGTTAGCTACGTCGCGTTCTTGTTTCCGATTGGGATAAGTTTGGCCCTCCGGCAAGACAGACCAGAAAGCTCTGCTCGACTGGGGAGGGGCTGCTGCGGTGGTTTCTGATGCTTTTGGCTTGGAAGCTTGTGTCTTGATGCGGTTTTGGCATGTGGAAGCTGCTAGGAGCATGGAGAATGCCGATCGAGCCTCGTTCTTCGAGTTCTTTTTGTTGGTAGGGGATTTCCTTGTCTTACTCGTGTTATTTGAAAATTTTGAAGCATGTTAAGCATGAATCGATGTGTGGTTGTGTTCCTAGTATTGTTTAATTGGTTTGTAGAAGCTTGGTTTGCATGAAAATGAGGATTTGAGGTGGTTTATGTGTGAGAACCATGGTACAGGGTTTCTTTCTGAGAAGGCGATAGATCGAACTGTCACAATCAGGTCGTGACCCCTGGCTCTATCGCATTCTCCCTTGTGAACGTGGCCTATCAAGCCGTCGAGTTTTTAATGCGACGGTAGGCTCCATCACGTTTTTGTGTGTGTGATCGCGGTCTGTCGGGCTGTCGCATTGGTAATGCGACAGTAGACCCCGTCGCGTTCTTCTGACCAGGGTGGATGGCATGCTTTGGGCAATGAGAGTCTTGTGTGGACCTAGCCCTATTATTTAACATGGTTTTAATATGTTTAAGTTTGTTTAATGTTAGTAATGCATGACTTAAGGTTAGTAGATAAGGTTATGACTATGTTTATCATGTTAATTATGCTATCATATAAAGTTATGAGATTTATGTGTATCGTGGTATGTTGTCGCAATGGAGGTCTTGTAAAGGCCAATGACAAGACATGTTATATTATGGTTTATCGTAGTTAAGAGTATAGTATTATGACTTTATTAAATACTCAGCTTGGTGTGTGTGCTTGCCGAGATTGGTGGTCCGGCGCCTATTTCGGAATGCCTCTTCACTCGGGTACGCCAGGTTCTGTGTAAGCCAGGCACGTTGTGGTTTGTTGTGCTCGGGGTTTGTCCCAGTACGGTGTGTACCGTAGAGGTTTGTGTCCTCTTCTTGGACACCTTCACTCCTGTGTTTAAGTTGCATGTCTAGCTGAGGGAAAGACTACAATAGGGCAGCGACTTGTGTGTTGTGGGTGTACTCGGTCGCTTGTAGCGCGCTCGTGGTTGAGGGACAGACACCAGTAGATGTATTGGTCCCCAGCTAGTCCTTTTTCCAGTGCCTCACTTTAGAGAGCTCAAGCAAAAGTCTTTAAAGGTGCCATGCATGGGCCTGTAGTGGTGTGGTCTGCAGGTGTGGTGTTGGTTGGACTCCACTATTCTTTGGCTTTACTGTGTGGTTGTGGAGCGCCAGTTGGACCTTTCGTCCTTGACTACGAGATTGAGTGGTAATTCTCATGTTGTGTTGTCCGGGTTGGATGCTAGCGTCATGAACCAGTAGACTTTACCTGTGTGGTGGTGTCATTCCTTCCAACTCGAGCTTCGCCAGTGGTTGTGGCTTCTGAGTGGTGACTCACTGATTGTGGTTTGTGTTCGTTTTCTGTGTGTCGTGTTGGTGGCACAGTGGCACTTGTGGTTCAGTTGTAGTACCTTGTGGTTTTAGGTGCATGTACCTTGTGTGGGTTGCTGGTTATTGTGGCACGTAGTGTGCTAGCTTTTTTAGGTGTTGAGGTGGATTGTTTTTTGTGGGGGGTCATGTTGTGTGACCTTCCACTTATGGTGTTGGTACCCATGTGGGGTAGTTCTCCGAGGTGTTTGTTTCCGTGAGTTGTGTGGTGGAGTGACTCTTGGCTACTAGTTCTGTTGACTCTTCGTTGGTGATTGGCATGTGTGGCCTTTGTTTCACTCGTTGTTTCAGTGGGGGACTGACTCCTTGTTGTCAATCTCGTTACCTTCTGATAGTGGTTGGCCTATGCGACTTGTGGCGTAGTTCTTTCTATTGCCGTAGTGGACTGGTGTGCTTACACTGGCCCTGTTACTTCCTTTATTTCCTGTAAACCATGGTAGTTAATGTGTTTATGTCTAATGTAGTTTGGTTATGTTTATGGTTAGCACATTTTACTTCCGTAGTGCTTCAGTTAGTGCTTCCAGTGAGACCCTTAGGGGTTGAGGGCTTGGTTTCTTCTTTTGGCTATTGGTTTGTGGTTGTTTTTGCGAGGTCCCTATTAAGCTTGTGACTTGTTGAGGTTCACTCCCTTACAGTTCCTTTCAGGTGCTTGCCGTATGCTTGGCTTGCAGTAGCATTGTGGCGGACTTATACCACCAGTAGTTGAGTAGTAGTTGTAGTTGTGTGAGCTTTGCTCCCTCGGGGTATACCCCATGTAGTTGTACTTTTCTCTTGAACATGTAGTATAATGTATTGGGACAATGTAAATTGTGAAAAATGAGTATAAATATATGTACTTTCTTGTATGTTGTACTCTTGTGGTTGTCTTTTATATTCTAAAAGGACATTTGTGTGAGGTATCCTTTGTGAGACTTCAGTCCGATCGTGGGAGGCGGACTTGGATATGGAGCCTTATTAGGCATAAGCATCTAGGGTCAGTATAGTTGGTATCAGAGTATGGTCCAGTGAGAATATGAAAAGACATTAAGATTACAATGTCCCCAAACATGGTTTAATGTCCACTACTGGTAGTAAGTCTGTGGTTTTACGTGGTTCTCTATAGCACCCCAAAAATCTCATTAATTGAAAAATTAGAATAAATTGAAAATAATAATTTAATATTTTTGAATTAGAAAATGCTTACGTAACATTATATCATGTATGAAAACACATTGAAAAATTCCATAAAAATTAGAGTTCAACCCTAAATAATACTCCCAAATGACCTATGAAAGAATTCGTGTGAAGAAAAATCTGATTGGTTGAGTTTAAGGTGTTTTGCGACTTATTATCGTAATTAGGGAATAAGTCGAATAATTACTATCACGGATACTTAAGTGAGTCCAAAAAAAAAATCATCGATGGATTTAAACAATGAGTATTTACAACCTAATGAATGAAATGGGTCAAAGGATGTCTTTTGGGCCACAAATAAATTCATGCTAAGAAATTAACCTAAAATTCGGAAATATTCACTAATGGACCATGATAGGGTAAATTCTCACCCCATAGACCTCCATTGGACTTCAAACCAAGCCCAAATTCGTGGTTACCACCTATGGAGGTTTCCATAACCTTCCCATCATGAATTGGGCAGAAAAATCCTCCATTGAGGGAAGGATACACCCAAATTCGTACCTATGAGTTTCCTAATCTAATTAGGCAACTAAAGACCCATCCCCCTTTAAATAAGCCCCCTCTCTCCCATGGGACGACCCCTAGGGTTGCTGAGGTCGTGCTTGGAGGCTGTGGTAGATGGAGATCTTGAGGTGGAAGCTGGAGCAAGAAGCAACTTCATGCTCATCTCCCCTTGTGACTTGCAGACAAGCCCCTTCCAAGATCATCACCAAAGATTAGTAAAACCTCGACCAAACCATGCAAGCAATATACCCCTGGAAAGATATTTGAGTCTACTTTCTTATGGTATTGTTTTGCCCAATTTATACCCAGTAGATCGTGAGTATTAGGCGTTCTTCTCCAAGTAGTCAAAACTAGGGCTTTCTGGAGTACGAATCTTATTCAACCCAAAAGGTTGGTCATCTCCATGCCAAACTCTAATTAAACTCATTCATGCTTGCATACATGTCTATAGATCATGTTCTTACTGTTTTCTTTGATTTCTATCATGTGAGTTTCACAAATTAAATCTAGTATGATCAGAACGTTGTTCTATTTTGATTAAACCCTGACCTGTCTTACAAGTTCTATATCTTTTTGTGAAGTCATTTTAAGATCGAGCACTCAACATGAAACTTGTTCCCCCATGTGTCTAGTTTCATTTGGCATGAGTTTCCCCAATTTTTGTTGTCTGTATAGAGAATATTAGCCCATACATAAGTACTGTGTTAGATTCATGTAGACAGTAACAATACATCTTGTTACCCAGCCAAATGACTTTTGTTTCTCGATTAGTTGTTAATGTACACTGTATAGGAAGTCCTCTAACTAACAGAAGTGGTTTCATCTTATTTAGATTACCCTAGGATTAGTTTTGATTTTCTAAACATCCCTATGTCAAACCCAATCCAAGTCGGAGTTGGAAATAGGTAGAAAAGGCAACCCAAATGTCATATTAATGTGGCGACAGATCGACACATTGCTACCAGAATGCGAAAACATCATGGTGACAACCCATACCAAAATTGAGATAGTTTTATGGTCTTTTTTAGAAGGCGACAGGCAATGTGTCGCCTTCTGCCTATGTCCACTTGACTGGCCATGACGTTTCCTATAGACCTCGGATTGATGAGCCATTTTATTTGCTGGATTCCTCATTCAAAGGGCTTCAAGATGGTATATTCATGTCTGAGATTTGAATAATAAATCAATAAGTTATGACCTGAGGAAACGAAGGGATGGGACTGCATTTGCCTTCTAAGGGACATACGTCTTGGTTTCCGTCATTTTGTGTTGTTCTTTGCATGTGTGAGTTTGATCTATTCTAGGAAGGTTCTAAAAAGTATTAACATTCATTTATCAACCCATATCAAAGTTAAAACATGTTTACATGATTTTTAATTGATCTTAAGTTAATGATCATGCTCTCTACCTGCCGATTATTCACTTTCTTGCCTTGTTATAAAACTTTCTAAAGTACATAGTTACTTGCTAAAATTGGTCATCAATGATTAGTCTTTCCTGATTTAGCATTCATGATACTTGCCATAATTGGACTTTCCATAAACGAAGTTTCCATAACTAGAGTGTCCATAATCGGATTCACACACACACACTATTCTCACGTGTGGCATGCGCATACACTCTAGCACGATAGGAAAGCCTCTTCTTGGCTTGTGGTGAACTCTCCATCGGATATTCTTTCTGTCAGACTAGTGACCCCTTGACCAAGGCCTCCGTAAGTCTCCTCTGACCATGATTTCCCACATGGCCGACGAGCAGGTTTTACCAATGAAGTACCCAAAAGTTACTGTGCACGTATCTCTCTTCTCTTGGCATTCTTGACGAGATCTTTCTCTTCTCATATTGATTATGGAGTACACCTCTATTGAACATAAGACCAAGTTACTAATAAGTGATTAGACTAAATTGAAAATACGTTGTTATACTGCCGGATTGAACTCCTGAACTATCACCTCAACTATATTGACATTATTGGACTATTATTATTGGCCTTGAATGACTGTAGGTATCTACATTTGAAAATAGTGAGATGCTGGCAAGGCATGACGTGTGTCCAAGGGCTCCAATCTAGCCCCATTGACAGAGAGTCATAAATATACTGTTAACCATGGGGTATAATGATTACTAGTGTTGCATCTATGCTGGGAGTACTTATGTGTTGGATGCTAAATACATAAACCACATACACGTGTCCTAGTGTGCATTCCAAGGTGGCATAGATCTTTAGTGCACATTAGTGTCTTCGTGCCTGATTACTATTACATGTTAAAAGTTCTTGCTCGTACGTGCTTGCTTGCTTGTGAAATGGTCATCTTGTTACATGCTATCTTGCTCTTGTTCATGAAGTTATCATCTTGCTAGATCCAAGTTCATTCTATCATGAAATCTTGGATACAACCTTCTTGCTAGATTGATCATTATCTCTCTTGATCTTACTATCTTGCACGATACACTATTCACGTGTTATTACTGTCGTTTTAATTGCATAGTACATATCATGTTCATACCTTCTAGCTTTTAAGCTGTTAAATACTTGTGTCATTGCTGGAAGATGTAAATCCTACTGGGTGAGTGTGCTCATTACCTACTTTCAACATTTCAGGTGATCAGGATATTGATGATATAGAGAACCAAGACTATACTGGGTAAACAAGAGTGAAGAGCGCTCTTAAGCCTTAGCATTGAAGTCTTGTTATCTTAGTGTCATAGTGTTATAGTTTGAGTATGAGAGTACTAGAATAATATAGTAGGAGTGAGAATAGTATGTAATTTTCCCTTTTTATTGAGTCTTAGTTCTATAGTTGGAACTTGAAATAGAGTGTAAGGCCCTTGATTTTTCATCTTTGGGTAATTTCTTATGTATGTATAAATGTATGCCATCGATGTATAAACTTTATTATGAGTAGTATTTACTTGTTTACATTGCATGAATAAGTATTATTTTAATGTGTGCATTGTAGATTATATATATATATACATGTGTGGTGTACATAAAGTTTCTGCAGTTTTAAGTTCAGTTCTGGCGACCGGTAGACTTCAATATGTGTGGATGCCAATCCCAAGTAAGCGGCCACATCGATGGACGCCGACTCAGAATTGACGGCCTGTGATGTTGACGTCAATGTCCCAGATCTGTTGCGATTTCAGATCCTGAAACGCCTCCGGAAATGTTGCCCTTGGTTTAGGAAACCGTCCCCCAACGGTAACCCAACCTTACCCAACTTCATCTCCGACCCTAGCCCTATAAAACTTCCCATCTCCGGCCAAATTTAACCCTTTTGGCTCTTGAGTCAAAACCCTAGTTCTTTGTGTGAAACCCCAATCTTGAGCTCTGAAATCCAGCGACTAGAGGCTTCATCCAGCGTTCTACAATGACTGGAGGAGAGTCTAAACATTGGAGAAGACTTCTACGACACCTATTTGTGCTCTGCATCAACATAAAACTCGGATAGAGGGAGTTTTGAGGACTCTTTGGCTCTGGCCGAGGAGGGCTTCTCCGATTTAAATCATTGCTTGTGGATTTTCCAAGAGGCAAGTACCCTATCCACCTCATTCCTACATGTTACTAGTAAGTCTTAGAAATTTTCAGGATTTTATTTCGAGTCCTGGATTCCCCAATTTTACCAAGTTTTGCATTTAGTCTTTGTTTTGCACAGACAGGAACTTAACGGCGGGATCCCTTGCCGTTAAGATCCTGAGTTGGCGGCACCCTATGTTGCCGTTAAGATCCTGAGTTGAGTAACATGAGTAAACGGTCATACCCTTGCCGTTGAGTTCTTCAGGCAAGAATAGTGGACTGTCTGCCTTTATAAGCTATTTTTAGAACTTTTGCACATGAGGATATATGGTAAATTTTATATGTTATGTAATATGTGTCGTGGAGCATGTTGTGTAATTTCTGTGAAATTTCATTAAGTGTATTATTTATTAAAATTTCTGAAATGCATGTTAAACAGGTTTTAATCTTGTAAAATTTTGTTTGTGCAATATGTGTAGAATCCAAGTGTCATCAAAATTCTGTGAAATGTTTATGGGTTTCAGTTCATGCTGTTAAAATTTTGGAATTTTCTGATGACTGTGTAAATTTTAGATTTTATGAACTGAAAAATAGTGAGCATGCTTAATTAGTGAAGAAATACTATTAAATGATATGGACACAGTTAAATCTCTAGAATTTGGCACAAGATTCAAACTATCAGTATACATGTATATAATGAATTATGAATCCGAACAATGAAAATCCATGTTAGTTTGGTTATTTTAGTCTTATGTGATTCCGCTGTTAAGATTTTCATAATTAGTGTGTAATTCAAAAAAATGCAAAAATTTATATGGATGATGGTTAACCTATAATAGTTCTTTGGATAAAATTTTGTATTGAAATGATGACAATAGATATACATTTTAATTTCATGTGTGATATTGATAAATTAAAGTACGTTAATGTGTTGGTATTAAAATCGGAAAAATTCTGCATGATTAGACTTATTTGAATGTGTAAATTCTGAGAATGGTAGTACCATGCTAGGTAATACTAAAATGTGTAAATGTGTGAGTATGAAATGGATGTGTTAAAAATTGTGGCTTAAGTGTGTGTTGGAAATTAAGAAAAATGTGTAAATGTGCCAATGGGTGACACTGCTACCTTAGAGGGCTGTGGAACCGTACCGTGGTAAAGTCCCCACGGAAAGGTTCATAGTGTGTGATGTCCCACAGGCATTGGGATTAAATCCTGGAGGCGAACAAGTATCACTGGTTAGGATGGAGAGTGCTTCTCCCGGTTCTGCGCAGTAACTAAGATTTATCACTGTAATGCCTAGGTGATAGATATGTGATGTGATTAGTGTGTGTCCTTCTGAAAGGTGGTTTGGGCTATGTGTCACGGCATTTAATAAATGTGAACTTGTGTTTAAGTTAAAGTGAATGTGTAAATGGTGAAATTGTGTAAGTGATCATGTGTTAATATGAATTCTTGTGACAGCATGTAAATTGATAATTTTCTTAAATGATTTTAGAATCAATGCTAGAATTATCTCTTATTTATGTGTACAAACTCCATGTTTAAAATGACTAATGTTTAACTTGTAAGTATGTGTGAATGTGGTTAAATGAGCTTAGTTTAATATATTGAAAAGTGTGTAGAAAGCATGTGATAGGCTTTAAGTTATTGAAATTTTTGTATAAGACAATTTCCATGTGTAACATGTGTAGACATCATGTTTAGGATTTTTACTTGAATTAATTGTTAAATCCATGTTTATATGTTATTGCGTAGTATGAAAATGTGAAAGTTATGTGATGCATGTAAGTTTAGTGTGTTTGGTGTTACTTGTTGAGTTCTTTTGAACTCACTCTTGCTTCGGTGTACAGGTGCAGAGATTTCTACTTCTTCCAAGGAGATCGTTAGGAGTGACTCGGAGCGGGAGTAGGAGACCTTGTTTTGGACTTGGCATTGTACTTTTATTTTTCCTAAGTATGTAATAAGAGTAGACTTGCTCTACCTTTGAGATTTGTGTACTTATTTAGTGGAAAGTTGTGGACAATGTATTTATTTCATTATTCAGTTATGAAAAGTTTAGATTTCTTTTGTTCTATATATGGACCGTGAATAGAATGTGGATGATGGAATAAGAAGTTACACTTGGCTATTTCTTTTCCGCTGCTATGTGAATGTATTTAGGTATATTTTAGCCTATCATATAAATGTTGGGTAAATGTCCCACTGTAGCGGCGTTCATTCTATCGATGTGGGTTGGTATAATCGTACCGGTATAAGGAGGGTCGTTACAGAGATTGGTATCAGAGAATCAGGCTGAAATTGTACATAAATATATACATACCATCATCTTCATTGTACGCTATGTCTGTGTAGATTGTCCACATAAATAAGTAAATAGTTAGAAATTAGGTAGTCTAGTTCTAAATTGTGATTAAATTATTTTGCAGGATATGGCTTCGCGTGGTAGGCGTGGTGTTCCTGCTCGTGAGGGTGAGCAGAGGAGAGATGAGCCTCGACGTGAGGATCAGGGTGAGCAGCAGGCCCCAGCACCCCAGGGTCCTGTGCTTCCCCCACCACCGCCAGTGGACTATGGAGTGTTCATGTGCAGGCCATGCAGACGCAGACCCACACCCAGGCTGCACTCCAGGCTCAGTTGGAGGCTCAGCAGGCTCAGGTTAGAATGATAGACAGGGTAGTCTGTTTTACTTGATGATATGTTTGCTATGTTGCTATGCTATATGTGTTGCTTATGATGTTTGCTATGGTAGGCTCAAGTGCCAGTTCCCCAGGCTCAGAACCATGGTGGACCCTCCATCATGGAAAGGTTCAAGAGGATGTCGCCACCTTCTTTTAAGGGGGAGAGCGACCCGTTACTTGCTGAGAGTTGGATGAGGGAGATCGAAAAGATCTTTCGGGCTATTAGGTGCGCTGAGGATGACAAGGTCACTTTAGCCACCTATATGATGCAGGTATGTGTAATTTAATTTGATAGTTATTTCTTTAATTATAGATTTCGTTGGTTAGTCCTTATGGATGGTTTTGGCAGGAGCGAGCCGACGTGTGGTGGTCCTCGTTGTTACGTACTCGGTTCGAGGATGGTGCTTTGGAGATTGGTTGGGACGAGTTCGTGAGGCTATTCCGAGCCAAGTTTGTTCCGGAGCACATCCAAGACAAGATGGAGCAGGAGTTCCTCTCTTTGACTCAGGGCTCCATGACAGTACTGGAGTACGAGGCCAAGTTTGCCTAGCTATCGAAGTATGCCCCTCATATTGTGGCTGAGGAGTGCAGGAAGGCGAAGAAATTCGTGATGGGTCTGAGACCATCGCTGAGGACGAGGTTGGTGGCTTTCGACCATCGTACCCTCGAGCAGGCGCTCAGCGCGGCGTGTCATCAGGAGGGAGAGATGGAGCAGTACTTGGAGGAGAAGAAGGCTTCTCAGAAGAGGCCTGCAGCTCCTTTCCAGAAGCAGGAGAGGAAGAAGGCGGCTTTCCAGTCACCGCAGCGTCCCGTGGCATCGGGAAGCAGTCAGGTACCTTCTCAACGTTCCCCTAGTGGCAAGAATGAGTGTCCTCATTGCGGGAGGGCACATGGCGGTACGGAATGTTGGAAGTTGGCGGGAAAGTGCTTGAAGTGCGGGAGCAGCGAGCATAGGATCAAGGATTGCCCCAGACTGCAGTAGGGAGGTCAGCATGGAGCGGCACCAGCCCCAGCAGTAGCAGCGCCAGCGATAGGACGACCAGGGAGACCTCGAGCCCCAGCTCGAGTGTTTGCGTTAGCTCGTGAGGACGCCGAACAGGCGGATCATGTTACCGAAGGTACAATTTTATTCTTAGGTGTGCATGCTCGGGTTTTGTTCGATACGGGTGCCACTCACTCATTCATTTCCAAGCATTTTGCTAGGCAGTTAGCCTTAGAGTCAGGAATAGAGTCTGAGGATTTAGAAGTCCCTTTGTCTGTGCACACACCCGCAGGTACGGTATCGACTAGGAAGTGTATTCTATCTTTACCGGTGTGCATTGAGGATAGAGTCCTAGAAGGGTGTTTCTTCTTGCTAAATATGAAGGACTACGATGCTATTCTTGGTCTGGATTGGCTAGAGGAGCACTATGCATTAGTAGATTATCATGGGAAGAAGATCGTTTTCCGCATTCCTGGTGAAGATGAATTTTCTCATCCTTTGCCAAGGAACTTGGCAGGGAAGTTTGTCATCTCTGCCATGAGGGCGATAAGAATGGTGAACAAGGGTTGTGACGCTTTTCTTGCCAGCGTGGTATTAGTACCCAAGGCTGATGAGTCACCTACTCTTGCGGAGATTGATGTAGTGTGGGAGTTTCTAGATGTCTTTCCTGATGATTTATCTGGATTGCCACCGGCTAGAGAGATAGAGTTCACGCTAGAGTTGCTTCCAGGCACCTCTCCTATCTCGAAGGCACCTTATCGGATGGCACCTGTGGAATTAGCTGAGCTAAGAAAGCAGTTGCAGGACTTGTTAGATAAGGGATTTATTCACCCTAGCGTTTCCCCTTGGGGCGCACCTGTCTTATTCGTGAAGAAGAAGGATGGATCACTTAGGTTATGCATCGATTATAGAAAGCTAAACCAAGTGACGGTGAAGAACAAGTATCTCTTACCTCGGATTGATGACTTGTTTGACCAGCTGCAAGATGCATCAGTCTTTTCTAAGATTGATTTGCGGTCTGGTTATCATCAGTTGAGGATTAGGAGTGAGGATGTGTCTAAAACGGCATTTAGAACCCGTTATGGACATTATGAGTTTTTGGTCCTTCCTTTTGGTCTGACCAACGCCCCTGCAGCGTTCATGGATCTCATGAACAGGGTGTTTAGGCCTTATTTAGATAGCTTTGTTGTAGTGTTTATAGACGATGTGTTGGTCTACTCTCCGGATGAGGCCACACACCGTCAACATTTGAGGGTAGTATTAGAGGTTCTTCGTGCACACAAGCTGTATGTTAAATTCAGCAAGTGCGATTTTTGGTTGTGCGAGGTTCATTTCCTTGGGCATGTTATCTCCGGTGCTGGTGTAGCAGTGGATCCAGCGAAAGTCCAAGCTGTTATGGACTGGGAGATTCCCAAGACTCCTTCAGAGATTCGGAGTTTTCTTGGTTTGGCGTGTTATTATCAGCTATTCATTGAGGGATTTTCATCCATCGCCGCACCATTGACTCAGATAACCAGGAAGGGAGTAAAGTTTGTTTGGTCTGAGGAATGTGAGAGTAGTTTTCAGTTATTGAAGACTAAGCTCACTTCGGCTCCTGTGTTAGTTTTGCCGAGCGGTGTAGAGGGTTTTGCTATCTACACAGATGCATCTCGGATTGGCCTTGGCTGTGTATTGATGCAGCAAGGAAGGGTAGTAGCATATGCTTCTCGTCAATTGAAGGAGCATGAGTGAAACTATCCGACTCATGATCTTGAGCTTGCGGCAGTGGTTCATGCACTAAAGATCTGGAGACACTATCTTTATGGTGTCAGATTTGAGGTGTTCACTGACCACAAGAGTCTAAAGTACCTTTTCTCTCAAAAGAAATTAAACCTTAGGCAGAGAAGATGGATTGAGTTTTTGAAGGACTATGACTTCGACCTCCAGTATCATCCTGGAAAGGCGAATGTTGTAGCGGATGCCCTTAGTAGGAAGAGGTCGTCACTCCAGCAGGATTGGAAGATGTTGGAAGATTCAGCCTGTGCGATGACTGAGTTAGAGCCATCATTGTGCCAGGCTTTTGTAGCTCAGTTGTCCATTAGGTCATCGGAGTTGGATGAGGTGATCGAGCAATAGAAATCCGACCCTAAACTCCAAGAGTTAGTGGGCAAGACGAACATTGCTCGTGATGAGGATGGCGTGATTAGATTCCATCACCGTGTTTGTGTTCCAGACATCGTAGATGTTCGTGAGCATGTATTAGCAGAAGCTCATAGGTCTAGATTCTCTATTCATCCGGGTAACACTAAGATGTACCAGGATTTGAAGAGATCTTTTTGGTGGTCTGGCATGAAGAAGGATGTAGCGGAGTATGTGTCTAGATGTCTAGTATGCCAGCAAGTGAAGGCCGAGCGGCAGCGACCATCTGGTCTTATGCAGAAGATGGAGATCCCAGTGTGGAAGTGGGAAGCTGTCACTATGGAGTTTGTTTCGGGTTTGCCTCGATCTAGATGGGGTAATGACTCGATTTGGGTAGTCGTAGATAGATTCTCGAAGACTGCGCATTTCTTGCCTATGAAGAAGAAGCAGTCGGTTGAGAGTCTGGCTAGGTTGTATGTTGGTAGTATCATTCGATTGCATGGTGTGCCGAAGTCGATCATTTCAAATCGAGATCTGAGATTTACTTCGAGACTATAGAAGGGTCTTCAGGTTGCTTTAGGTTCGCAACTGAAGCTCAGTTCGGCGTTTCATCCTCAGACAGATGGACAGTCCGAGAGGACTATCCAGACGCTCGAGGATATGTTGAGAGTGTGTGTTCTGGATTGGAAGGATGATTGGGAGCGCCATTTACCTCTAGTGGAGTTCGCATATAACAACAGCTTTCATGCGAGTATTGGTATGGCTCCATTTGAGGCGTTGTATGGTAGGCCTTGCAGATCTCCTTTATGTTGGGAGGAGACAGGCGATAGGCAGCTGATCGGTCTGGAGTTAGTTCAGGAGACTTCGGATAAGGTCCAGTTGATTAGGAAGAGGCTTGTTGCGGCACAGGATAGACAGAAGAGTTATGCCGACAACAGGAGGAAGGATTTAGAGTTCGAGGTAGGTGAGCATGTCTTTTTAAAGATTTCTCCTACTCATGGTGTAGTTAGATTTGGCAGGCATGGTAAGTTAAGTCCTAGATTCATTGGCTTGTATGAGATTCTCAGACGTTTGGGCAACGTAGCATATGAGCTAGCTTTACCCCCAGCGTTAGCTAGTGTCCATCCCATTTTCCCACGTATCTATGCTCATGAGGTATGTCAGAGATCCATCTCATGTTATTAGCCATGAGCCAGTGGAGATCCAGCCAGATCTTTCTTATGTGGAGCAACCAATAGCTATTCTTGACCGGAAGGTTCAACATCTTTGGAACAAGAGTATTGCATCGGTGAAAGTCTTATGGCGTAACTTCTCGCGAGAGGAGGCTACTTGGGAGCTTGAGGATGCAATGAAGAAGATATATCCTCAATTGTTTGAGTAGCGTCGGTCCAACTTCGAGGACGAAGTTTCTTTAAGGGGGAGAGGGTGTAAGGCCCTTGATTTTCATCTTTGGGTAATTTCTTATGTATGTATAAATGTATGCCATCGATGTATAAACTTTATTATGCATAGTATTTACTTGTTTACATTGCATGAATAAGTATTATTTTAATGTGTGCATTGTAGATTATATATATATATATATATATATATATATATATACATGTGTGGTGTACATAAAGTTTCTGCAGTTTTAAGTTCAGTTATGGCGACCGATAGACGTCAATATGTGTGGACGCCAATCCCAAGTAAGCGGCCACATCGATGGACGCCGACTTAGAATTGATGGCCCGTGATGTTGACGTCAATGTCCCAGATCTGTTATGATTTTAGATCCGGAAACGCCTCCGGAAATGTTGCCCTTGGTTTAGGAAACCGTCCCCCAACGGTAACCCAACCTTACCCAACTTCGTATCCGACCCTAGCCCTATAAAACACCCCATCTCCGGCCAGATCTAACCCTTTTGACTCTTGAGTCAAAACCCTAGTTCTCTGTGTGAAACCCCAATCTTTGAGCTCTGAAATCCGGAGACTGGAGGCTTCATCCGGCGTTCTACAACGACTGGAGGAGAGTCTAAACATTGGAGAAGACTTCTACGACACCTATTTGCGCTCTGCATCAACACAAAACTCGGATCGAGGGAGTTTTGAGGACTCTTTGGCTCTGGCCGAGGAGGGCTTCTCTGGCTTAAATCATTGCTTGTGGATTTTCCAAGAGGCAAGTACCCCATCCACATCATTCCTACATGTGTCTAGTAAGTCCTAGAAATTTTCCAGATTTTATTTCGAGTCCGGGATTCCCCAATTTTACCAAGTTTTGCGTTTAGTCTGTGTTTTGCACAGACAGGAACTTAACGGCGGGATCTCTTGCCGTTAAGATCCTGAGTTGGCGGCACCCTATGTTGTCGTTAACATGAGTAAACGGCCATACCCCTGCCGTTGAGTTCTTCAGGCAAGAACAGTGGACTACCTGCCTTTATAAGCTATTTTTTGTACTTCTATGCATGAGGATATATGGTAAATTTTATATGTTATGTAATATGTGTCGTGGAGCATGTTGTGTAATTTCTGTTAAATTTCATTAAGTGTATTATTATTAAAATTTCTGAAATGCATGTTAAACAGGTTTTAATCTTGTAAAATTTTGTTTGTATAATATGTGTAGAATCCAAGTGTCATCAAAATTCGGTGAAATGTTTATGGGTTTCAGTTCATGCTGTTAAAATTTGGGAATTTTATGATGACTGTGTAAATTTTAGATTTTATGAACTGAAAAACAGCGAGCATGCTTAATTAGTGAAGAAATTCTATTAAATGATATGGAAACATTTAAATCTCTAGAATTTGGCACAAGATTCAAACTGTCAGTATACATGTATATAATGAATTATGAATCCGAACAATGAAAATCCATGTTAGTTTGGTTATTTTAGTCTTATGTGATTCCGCTGTTAAGATTTTCATAATTAGTGTGTAATTCAAAAAAATGCAAAAATTTATATGGATGATGGTTAACCTATAATAGTTCTTTGGATAAAATTTTGTATTGAAATGATGACAATAGATATACATTTTAATTTCATGTGTGATATTGATAAATTAAAGTACGTTAATGTGTTGGTATTAAAATCGGAAAAATTCTGCATGATTAGACTTATTTTGAATGTGTAAATTCTGAGAATAGTAGTACCATGCTAGGTAATACTAAAATGTGTAAATGTGTGAGTATGAAATGGATGTGTTAAAAATTGTGGCTTAAGTGTGTGTTGGAAATTAAGAAAAATGTGTAAATGTGCCAATGGGTGACACTGCTACCTTAGAGGGCTGTGGAACCGTACCGTGGTAAAGTCCCCACGGAAAGGTTCATAGTGTGTGATGTCCCACAGGCATTGGGATTAAATCCTGGAGGCGAACAAGTATCACTGGTTAGGATGGAGAGTGCTTCTCCCGGTTCTGCGCAGTAACTAAGATTTATCACTGTAATGCCTAGGTGATAGATATGTGATGTGATTAGTGTGTGTCCTTCTGAAAGGTGGTTTGGGCTATGTGTCACGGCATTTAATAAATGTGAACTTGTGTTTAAGTTAAAGTGAATGTGTAAATGGTGAAATTGTGTAAGTGATCATGTGTTAATATGAATTCTTGTGACAGCATGTAAATTGATAATTTTCTTAAATGATTTTAGAATCCATGCTAGAATTATCTCTTATTTATGTGTACAAACTCCATGTTTAAAATGACTAATGTTTAACTTGTAAGTATGTGTGAATGTGGTTAAATGAGCTTAGTTTAATATATTGAAAAGTGTGTAGAAAGCATGTGATAGGCTTTAAGTTATTGAAATTTTTGTATAAGACAATTTCCATGTGTAACATGTGTAGACATCATGTTTAGGATTTTTACTTGAATTAATTGTTAAATCCATGTTTATATGTTATTGCGTAGTATGAAAATGTGAAAGTTATGTGATGCATGTAAGTTTAGTGTGTTTGGTGTTACTTGTTGAGTTCTTTTGAACTCACTCTTGCTTCGGCGTACAGGTGCAGAGATTTCTACTTCTTCCGAGGAGATCGTTAGGAGTGACTCGGAGCAGGAGTAGGAGACCTTGTTTTGGACTTGGCATTGTACTTTTATTTTTCCTAAGTATGTAATAAAAGTAGACTTGCCCTACCTTTGAGATTTGTGTACTTATTTAGTGGAAAGTTGTGGACAATGTATTTATTTCATTATTCAGTTATGAAAAGTTTAGATTTCTTTTCTTCTATATATGGACCGTGAATAGAATGTGGATGATGGAATAAGAAGTTACACTTGGCTATTTCTTTTCCGCTGCTATGTGAATGTATTTAGGTATATTTTAGCCTATCGTATAAATGTTGGGTAAATGTCCCACTGTAGCGGCGTTCATTATATCGATGTGGGTTGGTATAACCGTACTGGTATAAGGAGGGTTGTTACATAGAGTATGTACCAGTTCTCATTATTGAAATGAAATAAAAAGTTTAAGTTTCATTATTAGCACAAATAATTGTGTTATATGTGATTGCTCGCTAGAGACTTATTTGTCGATTGTTGACGTCTCAACGATCAATTAACTCTTCTGCTGCCATGCTTTGGGACGTGACATTCTCACCCATGTTTTTGGTGTGTAAGATTGTGTGTACATGTTTGTGGGGTTGGCAGTTGATAATGGGTTGCTGAGAACTAGTTTAGTAAGTAGCGTGAGTTGAGAAGGAATTGGTAGAGTTGTTTTCTGAGAGAGATATGGTTGGGTGTGATGAAAGTGTTGTTAGTAAAGCAGATGATTAGTAGAGACAGGTATACGGCAGTAGAAGTGTATATGTGTAAACAGAATTTTCTATAAGCATAGCAGTGTAATAGGGTAATAGTGCAGATAGTGTGACAGGATGAAACATTGTGGTGTTAAAGATTGTCAGCTGTAAAAGATTGAGAAATCTGATAAAAGTAAGTGTTATGTTTGTGATTTGTGTCAGTGGGTATTGAGAAACTATTTAAATGGTAATGAGATCAATGAAGTGGAAGATTTTAGATAATTAAGTGATTCAGATCAACATTAGATGAGTTATTAGTAAACAGAGGAACAACAATTTGTGGCAATGAAATTAAGTGTATGTTGTAATTAGAGATGTTTGTTAGTATTAGAAGGATTTGTTAAAGATTGTGAAAAGTACAGAAATGAGAATGGTGATTAAAGAAAGAGGGAATGAATAGGTTGTTGAGCTAAAACAAAATTTTGAGACTAGTTAAGAATCAGTAGTGGGTAAGCAGATAACAGTTCTGAAGGGCAGCTTGTTGTTAATAGCAGAAGTGTTTGTTATATGTTGCAGTGTTGCAATGAGATTTTGTGATGTTCTGCAGAAATGTTCAGTGTATTGTGGCAGTTGAGGCAAGGAATTGGTATAAAGTCAGGTAAGTGAGATCAATGTTATTTTGAGTAAGATTTAGAAATTCAGTAGGATCAGATCAGAGGTCAATTAAGGTGTTCTGACTTGTGAGAATTTGGGATTAAGTTTTTCAGTAAAGAGAGTGAATAGAGAAGGTTGATTCAGGAAAGGGAAGGAATGAAAAATACATGATTGTTAGTACTAGTAACAGTGTTATGGCAGTAATGGTTTCAGTAAATAGAAATAGAGATGTAACAATAGAGTGCAGTAAGAGCGGGTGAAGAGTTTGTAAAGCAACAATGTGGGCAGAGAAATCAGAAAGAGTAGACCTTGGTATTTAAAGGAAAAAGATAATTAGATTTCAGACTTGGCAGTACTTCAGTAAGTATGTATTAAGAAGAGTTATAGTATGAGTCAGAAAGTTTGAGTAGTACAATGAGATCAGCCAGAATAGAGTATTTGAGAAAGCACTATAGTAATATGTAATTGATACAGGTAAGCATTATGATTAGAAGAAGAGATGAGTATAGCAGATCAGCAGATGGTTATAAACAGATGATTAAAGTGATGTATAGTAAGAGGTTATGGAGTAGTATCGAATAAGGAATTCAGTTCAGTAGAGGTATTCTTTATTAGAATGTTCGTTAGAATTTGATATGGTAGCAGAGACAGATTGGCTAAAGAATAAAGAATAGACAAGGTTGCGGCAGAGTATAACAGGAAGAATAAGTAAGGTGTACAGTTTGAAATTCTTGAGGTCGGTGAGTTGTGGAATGCAGATGGAAAGGGTTAATCAATTACATAGAGAAGACTTTTGGGTTAGTTAGTAGTTGATTGAAGGAATTGAATAAAGTTAGTGGCAGAGCACGTGCATAGTTGAATGAGTAGTTTATTTACCTGATGAGGAAATACAGAGTCAGAGCAGTGCACACGAGTTATTTGATTAGTATGTTAAATTGTAATTTTTAGTGCATAAATAAGAGCAGAATATGATAACATTGGTATGGCAAAGAGAACAGTTTGAAGCTTCAGATATTATCTTCCGGTGGTAATTGTTTAAATAAAATGATTTTTGGTAAGTCAAATTTGGGTTCAGCTAAAGTTAGAATGTAATAGAAATGCAAAGAATTGAAAGTGATATTGAGAGTAGAATTTGTAAAGTATTTGATAAGTATCTGATAAATCAGCGTGTGCAATGGAAAAGTAACAAGTAGCATAAACATTGCAATAATAGAAAGAACAGAGTTTAAGAGTACTATATCAGATATTGCTGGTATATAGAGCAATAAAGCAGATGGAATCAAATAATGGATAGCAGGTCAGAGCAGAAAGTATCTTGTATAGGTAATTAGTAAGGGGCAGAGGAAAACCAGTGAGTGAGTGCAGACATAAAACAGTGGCACCAAAAGATAAAATGGTCAGTGGAAATGTGCAAGTAATTGTTGAAGCAGGGAAGGGATTGATAGTTGGAAACATGAATGAAATTGAAGCAAAGTTACTGTAGCGGCCCGGGATATTTATGCCCAGTAAGGCTCCATATCCAGATCCACCTCCCACGAATGGACCGAAATCTTGCAAGGGATAGCTCACACACGTGTTCAGTAAGAATATAAAAGACAATCACAACAGTACAAGACACAAAAAGTACATGTGCTCATATCTGCATATAACAATTTACAATTGTCCAAATACAATATTACATGTCTAATTAAAAAGTACAACTACCTGGGGCATACCCCGAGGGAGCACAAGCTCAGACAACACAACTAACACTACTGCTGGTGGACCAAGTTTTCCACAACGCCTTTGCAAGCCATACCAATGGTAAGTCCTGAAAAGAACTGTAAGGGAGTGAGCCTCAACAAGTCACTAGCATAGTAGGGACCACCCAAAACAACACACAACACTGAAGAGACCTCAACCCTAGAAGGTCTCACTGGAAACACTGAAAGTCAAACCATATCATGCTCACAACAAAATAATAAATAATAGCTAAAAATATATCTCAGTAGCTAGCATAAATCCGGAGGATAAAGAGACAACAGGACTAGCACAGCACTGCTTGTCTGCTACAGTGACAGCCTGAAACACCTAGGCCCCATGCCTCACAGGCAAACTATTACAACAATTGGTCTCTAGGCTACAAGCCTCACAGGCAACCTACCCACGAAGGGAACAACTGGCATCAGCTAGCCAATCTACACCTAACACCAACATCAAAACATTCTAATCGGAAGCATTATCCAAAGACGAGTAAAAACACACACAAGTGGAAGGTCACCTCACAGACCTTCATAGAACACAAGTCCACATCAACACTTGAAGGTGACTGGTATGAACCACCACACAAAACACTACCGCAAAGGGTACAGGTACCTACTACCACGAGGTACGACCACAAACTCAGTACAAACTATGCCTCCTACCAGGCACACTACAAGGGTCAAACCACAACCAACTAGTCGCTACACACAAACCACAACCGGTGGCAAAGTACGAGTCGGAAAGGAACGATGCCACCACACGGGAATGGACTACTGGTTCATGACGCCGGTATCCAACCCAAACAACACAACACAAGAACTACCTCTCAGTCTAGCAGTCACGGATGAAAGGTCCAACTCTCGCTCCACAAGCACAAGCCAAAGAACAGTGGTGACTAACCAACACCACACCTGCAGACCACACAGCTGCAGATCCATGCCTGGCACCTTTAGGGACTCTGGCCTAAGCTCCCCAAAGTGAGGCACTGGAAAACAGGACTAGTTGGGGACCAGTGTCAACTACTGGTGTCCGTACCCCCAACTACGAGCTCGCTACAAGCGACCAAACACAAACTCTCACAGGTCACTGCCCTCTGTCATCTTTCCTCAGTCGGACGTGCAACTCAAACACAGGAGTGAGGGTGTCTAGGACAGATAACACAGACCTCAACGGTACACACAGTACCGAGACAAACCTCGAGCACTAACGTGTCTGGCTTACACAAAACCTAGGGTACCCAACTAGAGACGTATTCCGGAATAGGCGCCGGACCACCACACTCGGAAATGCTCAAACCACAATACTTACACATATTATCTTTATTACAAACCACGGTACACATGTGAGGAATAACTTGCCTCGGTCACTCTGTGACCCACAAGCTAGCCTACATAGACGCATATATAAATTACATTAACTAGTAATAACTTAACCTGTCATTGGTCACGAGGTGACCACCATGGCTGCATTAAGCTAATTACACAATAACCACTTAATAATCGTACTCACACTTTACCAGTTAAACCATCTTAAATAAATAATCTATAATAAACATTAAATGACCAAGGCTAGGTTCACACCGGAACCTCACTGCCCAGTCACCACAAACCAACCATATATATATCGCTCAAACCATACAAACCGTTTTTCAACCACATAAACAACACGTCCACCACATGGACAACACGCTCAATGAGCGCTACAGGTGCCAATGCACCACTCACACGAACCATGCACATAAGACATCGATAGCCGAATAATCGTACCGTTTAAATAATGCACAACAGGACCTCTCAGCTGAGGTCGCGACGTGGGGTAATGTCGCCTTCAGAACGTGACACCCCGATATGTCGTGTTCAAGAACTTGAACGCGACGAGTTGGCATGTCGCGTTCAGAACGCGACAGGGGGCTCGGTCGCCTACACAGGCAAGAACCCTAATATGGGATGCTCTCCCCGGATCACCCCCACAAGCCATACAAACCACGCTTAGTTCTCATTTTTCATGCTTTAATGATTGCCCTAGCATGATATCTATTGTTTATAAAGCAACAAACAGTCCAAACATGCATCATACATGATCCACGAAATGAAACCAGGTGAGATATCCCTACCTTCGTGAAGAACACGCAAACCAACCACAGCACGGCGTCTCCCCGGCTCCATGCAACGTCCTCACGGCGAGAGCACGCCGAAAACCACTCCAAAATGCCAAATCGCTCGGAAATCCTCTGCAGCAGCCTCCCCTGGCCGAGCAGAGCTTGTGAAAGCTCTATTCGACCGAACTTGCTTAAAAACACATTGCGGTTGGGAACGCGACATAGCCCTCCATCGCAACCTGAACGCGACATCCTAGGCCATCACCTTCCCAAGGCCAACGTCAGCAAGTCGCCCTTTGCGCGACTTGCGGCGCACATGCAGATGAGGACCGCATCTCGGTTGGCAAGCAGAACATGACTGCCAGGGCTGTCGTGTTCAGAATGCGATGCACACCCCTGTCGCGTTCACAAGCAGAAAACCTGTGAGTGCTTTGGGCCCAATCTTCCGGCCCACAAAGCCTCACAACCGACGAAAACACCTGAAACACAAACTAATGGGCCACACACTGGCCACCAAACCCGCTAAGCAAGGATCCGCGAAGATCCGAGAAACGCGCGATGTTACATTATTATCATGTACAACTGTCCCAATACATTATTACATGCCCAATTAAAAAGTACAACTACCTGGGGCATACACCGAGAGAGCACAAGCTCAGACAACACAACTAACACTACTTCTGGTGGACCAAGTCTGCCACAACGCTTTTGCAAGGCATACCAATGGTAAGCCCTGAAAAGAACTGTAGGGGAGTGTGTCTCAACAAGTCACTAGCTCAGTAGGGTCCACCCAAAACAACACACAACACTGAACAGACCTCAACCCTAGAAGGTCACACTGGCAACACTGAAAGTCAAACCATATCATGCTTATAACAAAACATAATAAATAACAGCTAAACAATATATCTCACTATCTAGCACAAATCCTGGAGGATAAAGAGACAACAGGACTAGCACAGCACTACTTGTCTACTCTACAACTGAAATGCCTAGGCCACATGCCTCACAGGAAAACTATTACAATAATTGGTCACCTAAGCTATAAGCCTCACATGCAACCTACCCACGAAGGGTAACAGAACTGGCATCAGCTAGCCAATCCACCTCACACCAACACCTTACATCAAAACATAATTGGAAGCTTATTCAAAGACGACTAAAAACACAACACGTGGAAGGTCACTCCACAGACCTCCACAGAACACAAGTCTACCTCAACACTTGAAGGGACTAGTGTGGAAGTAGGTTGAATCCAAGGAGATAAAGCGCCAACAGTAAGGTAGAATTGCCTACATTTAAAGGGTAAAGAAAGAGCAGCATGTAATAATCGGGTAGTGCATCTGTGAAATGAATTAAAGAAAAGAGGAAAGAAAAACAAGCGTGGAAATGAACAGATGAATCATCAGTATGGATGGTCTGAAAAGCAATTGTAGAGAAAGTGTATTCTACTTGTTCTGTGGATGGCTTTGTTCCTTTTTAGGTGATAATCCGGCTTACTGTGGTTTGTTTTGAATGTCGAGGACGACATTCCTTTTTAGGTTATAATAATGTAACGTTGCACGTTTTTTAGATCTTCGCGAATCCTTGCTTAGCGGGTTTGGTGGTCAGTGTGTGGCCCATTAGTCTGTGAAATTTATCAACAAAAAGCTCCAGACAGCACAGAGTCGCCATAAGAGTTACGTAGATACTAAACGCAGGCCTTTGCAGTTTAAAGTCGGAGATTATGTCTTTTTGAAAGTTTCTCCTACTAAAGGTGTACTGAGCTTCAGTAAGAAAGGTAAATTAAGTCCAAGATATGTTAGACCATCCCAGATAAAAGAAAGGATTGGTGAAACAGCTTACAGATTGGATTTGCCAGCAGACTTTACAGATGCACATGATGTATTTCACGTTCAATGCTCAGAAAGTACATTAAAGATCCTTCTCAGGTGGTCAGCTATCAAAGGGATGATTTAATGCCAGATATGACTATGCCAGAATATTCGGTACAGATTACAGGTCACAGAACCCAAAAGCTCATAAATAAAGAGATTGAACTAGAAAAAGTTAGATGGGAAAATAGGCAAGGCGGAGAAGATACATGGGAACTAGCGGATGAGATGATGAAAGCATATCCATACTTGTTTCAGTAAGCTTTTAATTCTTTTAGGTGATAGTACCATGCTAGTTTAATTAAATGTTTTTGGTGTTGAATTTCCGTTCTGAATTTCGAGGACGAAATTTCTTTTAGGTGATAGTAATGTAGCGTACTGATCGTTCGGATCGTGACATTGTGCTTGTGGAGGCCAGTGTGTGGCCAATGACGTGTGCCGCAAGTGTTCTCGCAGGTTTCTGGGGCATTGTGGGCCGACAGGTTGGGCCCAAAGCACCTACCTGTTCACTGTCTGTGAACACGACAGTGAGGAGTGTCACGTTCTGAATGCGAGGGTCCTAGGTGTCGCGTTCATGGAACTGCTGTTTTAGGTTGTCGTCTGCATGCGCACCACGTGTCACACGTTGGGCAGGTTGCTGACGTCGACCTTGGGAAGGTGACAGCCAGAACCGTCGCATTCAGGTCGCGACGGATGCGTGCGTCGCATTCCCAACCGAGCTGCGTTTTTAAGCAGTTAGGCTGAACAGAGCTTTTGCAAACTCTACTCGGCCAGGGGAGGTATTGTGCGGTGATTTCTAGGCGTTTTCGCATTCTGAAAAGTGTTTTCGGCGTGTTCTCGCTGCGAGGACGCTGTGTGAGGTGGGGGAAACGTCGTGTGGGTCTCGTTCTTCACGAAGGTAGGGAGATTCCACCCCGTTTGATTCATGGATTGTGTGTGTGGCATGTTTAACATGTTATTTACATTTCAAACCATAGATACCATGCTAGGACACTCATTAAAGCATGTAAAATGGATGAGAATATCAGCTTACAGAGTTTGTGGTGGAGATCCGGAGAGGGGTACCCGGATTAGGGTTCCCGTCTGTGAAGGCGACGGACCCTCCTGTCGAGTTCAGAACGCGACAGGCCGACCCGTCGCGTTGAGCGTATGAACGCGACATATCAGGGTGTCGCATTCAGATGGCGACATGGGGCCCTGTCGCATTCACAGCCGAGGGACTGTTGTGTATATGCATGTGAGCGTCTTTATCCGATTATTGTGAATAATGTTGCATGGCAAAGGGTAGTGGTGCGTTGGCACCTGTAGCGCTCCGGGGAGCATGTTGTGTGTGTGTGGTTAGCGTGGTGTTCACGCGGTTGACATAGGGTTTCACGTGGCTTGTGCAGTGTGCACGTGGTTTGTGTGTGCGTGGCGAGTAGTACGACGCCTACCGTGGATACCTCTTCAGTTGGGAACCCCAGGTTTTGTGTGAGCTAGGCACGTGTGTGCTCGGGGCTTGTCCCGGTACTTGTGTACCGTCGAGGTCTGTGTCGTCTTCTTGGACACCCTCGCTCTTGTGTGGAGTTGTACGTCTGGCTGAGGGAAAGACGACAGTGGGACAACGACTTGTGAGAGTCTGTGTTTTGTCACTTGTAGCGCGCTCGTGGTTGGGGGTTACGGACACCAGTTGACGTACTGGGCCCCAGCTAGTCCTGTTTTCCAGTGCCTTACTTTAGGGAGCTCGGACCGGAGTCCCTAAAGCTGCCAGGCATGGGCCTGCGGCTGTGCGGTCCGCAGAAGTGGTGTTGGTTGGCCTCCATAATCTCCTTGACTTGTTCTAGTGGAGCAGCAACTGGACCTTCCATCCGTGGCTGCGAGACTGAGAGGTAGTCCTGTGTGGTTTGTCCGGGTCAATAGTTGGTGTCGCGAACCAGTCTTCGTGACTCGAGTGTGGCATTTTCCTACTTTGGCACGTACACTTGTTTATGGTTTGCCGTTTATTTATTAATGTTGTCTTCTATTAAACGGCAAGCGGTAAGTGATATTTGCGGCTTTAATATCCTGCTAGCTAGTTCTATAAATTGTTAGCATAGCTTCCTGCTTTACTACTTGTGTTGGTTTGCTCGGTTTCTAGGGGAGTTTCCCTACTGAGCCAGTGACTCGTGAGGCTCACCCCTACCCCCTTTCAAGTGAGGGAGAGCAGGAGGCTTCTCACCCTTTGTCTAGTTCTGAGTCGCACCGTAGCGAGGTAGGGTCTACACCTCCAGCAGTGTAATTTTCTTTCTGTTGTTCACCTTTGGGTATGCCCCGGTTATTGTTATACTAGTTTGGTTACAGTTGAGAAATGACTATGTATATTTCATGTAAATATTTGTAAGATTGACAATCTTATTTATATTTGAGTAATTTTCTTTATATTTTTACGGACTTGTGAATGATATCCCTGGCGAAGCATCGGCTCAAGTCCACCTCAACACTTGAAGGGACTGGTACACAATGTACAACAACACAAAATTACCCGCAAAGGGTACAGGTGCAGCAACCCGAAAAAAAAATCAGAATTTTAAAATTTGAAATAATAAATTTCTATAAAAAGTAGAATAATAAAACATACATACTATTATCGTATGTTCAATAACACATCTAAAAATTTTGTAAAAATTATAAATCTACCCCAAATATTATCTCTAAGTGTTCCATGAAGAAATTCGTGCAACGAAAAATCCGATTGGCCAAGTATACGTCACAACGTGACTAATGATCCAAATTTGGAAACTAAGTCGGAAAACTATTAACACGGAAATATCACAGGCTCATAATCTAAATGAACATGTCAGAGAGTCCTCCAACATCGGGTATTGATGACCCATTATCGAAATTGGACCAATGGACCTCTCATAGCTCATAAATAAATTCAAGTGAGAAAAATATAATAAGTCTGAAATTCTATTATTTCCTAATTAAAAGAAGAAATTCCCATAAGTTAAGTTCCATTGAGTGATGGGTTTTGCTAAATGGATCATCTAAATTTTTTGTGCCAAAATAGGAATTTTTAAAAGGGGAATAATAAGAAAATACATAAAATTCGTAATGTAATTATTACTTAAATAGAAAAGAGGTATTTAATGCATTAAATAGCTAATTTGAGTCAGATTTGGATTCCTAACCCTCCCCAATTAGGTTGGCCACGAAATTACCTCTCTCCTAACCCAATTGGTAGGTTGCAAGCATGGAAGGGTGGAATTAAATAGGGAATCTCGGAATTAAATAGGAATTAGAGTCCTATTAGGAAATAGACAGGGAAGAGACATAAATACTCTTTTAAAGCTCCATGGCAGGCCCTAGCTCATTGCCAAGGGTTGCTGGACCAGGAGGAGAGGCCAGGGAGGAGGAGATCTCGTGGGAAGAAGAACCTCTCAAGCTCTCATCCCCGTTCTTTAAAGTTCTAACCCTAGAAGAGAAAAGGAGTCACAGGTAGGCATTCTCATGAGCAAAACTAAATCAATTTCGTCTGTAGGTTGATCTAAACCTCAGGATTCAAAGCCCTCTTGTCTCATATTTTTCCATCGAGCAAATCTTTTGTTCTTAATTTTTGAAGTTCTGTAAACACCATGACCCTGAACCCTCTTTTTAATTATTGATCTCCATGTATACTAAATCCCATCATACGAAATTTTTATGGGAAATACTGATGATAGTTAGGCTTCTTTTGCCACTAAAAGCCCTAATTTTCATCCATCCTATCTTGCCAACTAATTCTTTGATCTCATCTGTGTACTGTTCCATGTCCTTCATGAATACACATGAACAAAGCATGTCAAAACCCTGTTTGTTTTCAAATTCCTATTTACTGTAAGTACCCATGCACGTCTAGATCAATTCGCAACTAGTTTCATGATTTTTCATCGCTTGTACAATTAGTTATGATTTTCTGAATCACCCTGTGTCAAAATAGGGTAAGTCTAGTCCGCAATCCAATGCACTATCCTTTCCCTGTCGGACTCGGGCGCAGACCCTGTGAACGCGAGGGCCCAATAGGCCGTGTTCTCAGGGCCATTGCGACAGCACCTTGCGTCGCGATCTGATCGTGACACGGTCTATCGTCGTGATCTGCCTGCCCGATCTGACGAGCCCGTCGCAACCCTCAAGCGACCCCGTCGCGATCTGCCTACCGAACTGACAAGCCCTTCGCGATCTGTACAAAGCCATGTCGCGATCTCAGTTGACCCCGTCGTGACCCTTACTGGGGTGCGTCGCGATCTCAGATTTTTGCATGAAAACCCCCAATTTTCGATACTCTGACTCTCTACAGTGCATGTACACTTTGTTAACAGTCATACACACAGAAAATTACACTTGTCATAAATTAAACATTTAGGTGTGATTAAAATACATGCACATGATCTTTCTCTATCTATAATTTCTCTCACACATGCGCATACTTGAACCATCCAATTTGGCTTAGTTTGGCATGAAAATATTTCATAATGTATCTGGTAATTTATTTCAATAATATATATTAATTTCCCTATTTTAAATATACTTGTCTATGTTTTCTCGTGATGATTTTGGAATACTGTTACCGACGCTCCACTGTTCTAGAAATCCTCTAGAACGTCGAGCACTTATTTCTATATACACACTCTCTCTTGACTTGGACGAACTCTCCGTCAGATACTCCTTCTACCGGACTGCCAACACCAATAGCGCGTGTTGTGCAACTGTTACTATCGCTTGCTACTCGATGTGTTACGTGCATTGTCCCTTAGTTCTCGTCTATACTCTACTAGCTCATCTATTCACGTTCACTCTACTGTCTCGTCTATTCATCTAGTGCTCTTATCTATTTCTTAGTACTCTCTATTGGCCATTAATTGATTGTCTAAAGATAAACAACATAATCAATGCCAGCGCAATAGGGCCCGATCTGGTCCGGGGGAGAGTGCCCAAAAGTGCCATTTTCCCATGGGAGTTAAATGATCAAGATGTCGGCATTACATCCAAGTGCCATACTATCAAGATTAATCTAAGACAATCAACACAAAGTGCTAAATTATCTTGATGTCTTTGACCAACAAAAGTGCTATATTCCCTCATTGTCTATTGATAACAAAGTGTTATATTCTCTCGTTGTCTATTGATGACAAAAGTGCTATATTCTCTCTTGGCTATCTACGGATAACCAAAGTGCCATTACTATCTCGATTGACGAAAGTTAATCAAAAGTACTATACTATTTTGATTGATAAGAAAATCAATCAAAGTGTAATTTACTCTCTAAATGGCCAACTACTTTCTCTCTCCTTGCTATACATGTGTGCTTGCTATTGCTTGACGTTGACGTTATTTGCCATCGTGTTGTTATAGTTTCTATCATGACTTAACTTTAATCATCGTACTATACTTGATTCATCTGCTATCTGAACCATGTTACTTGTGCTATTACTTTCTCGACGTTACATGACTCGCTCTATCATTAATTACTCTGCCTTTTAAAGCATTAATTATTTAAAGCTTGCTTGATTCACGAGATTTAAGTCCTACTGGGCGTTATCGCTCACCCTTTGCTATTTGTTATTATGTCTCAGGTAAGCTAGATGACGTCACACACACCAAGGGTACAGGACCAGAGTGATGAGCAAACATGGAGTCAGTTGATGAAGTTGCCCTAGTACAATGGAGTCTAGTAGTTGTTGCTTTAGATTTCTTTTCCAATGTAATGATGTCTATGAGCTCAATGTAGTGGCTCCAAATTTAGTGGTTGTAATAGTCTTAGTGAATTTCAATGAAATGAAGAGTTTATTCGAATTAATGTTCATTAGATGCTCTGAATCATTCAACTGCGGTACATTTTACTCTACTTTGTACTTTGCTCACATCTCCCGATTTATTCCGTTACTAAATTGGCGAGGCGTGACAGTTGGTATCAGAGCCTAGGATGTCTTAATTGGATATCTTAGGTTTAAGATGTTCTAGGATGTCCTCATTGGATCTCTTAGGTATAGGGTGTTCTAGGACGAACTGCCATGACATGTGTCTAAGTCAACCACCATACATATGTGAGGATTGGGTAGGACCATGGTTAAGATTTGAATACATTTATCTATACATATGTATGAACTTAATATTACTTTAGCATCCTAATGCCAACCTTATTCTTGAAGGGATTCTTAATGGACGCCGACATGGGATCAACCCAGAGGCTAGTTTTGGCATGTCAGCAAGCCGCTCAACTGCTAGAAAGAGCTCTGGAAGCGACTAAGGAGATTAAAAATGATACCAATCAGAATGGGAAGAGAAGATATAACCATGGCCAGAAGGCCAACCAACAAGTGAATCGTAACGATGAGATCATCTACCTTCATTGTCACAAGCCAGGTCATGTGTCCAAGGAGTGTTGGTGAAAAATTGGTGCATGCCTACATTGTGGCAACTCAAGGCATCATCTGCGAGACTGTCCACTCTTAGAAGAATCAGCTACTAGTGTGGAACATCACAAATCCATGACAAAGGGGAAGCGACCAAACAATGGTAAGGGTAAAATGAAGAATAAGAAGAAGACGTTGAAAAGGGAACGTGCTACTCTTATTACCACCATTATCCACAGCAACACTATTCTCAAGCTCTTCACTTCAACCATCTCTTAATCATAAATACTTTTAATCTGACTGCCACACATTGCTGCTTCTCTATTTATCAATACCTCATCTCAAGTTGAACTGCTTCATACAATGATTCCAAACCTTCCATAATGCTAATCACATCATTATCTACACTGCTTTATTTCTCATTAATATCTTTATTCCAGTGCTTCTTACCATATCATTACCCTATACCTGTCTCTGTCAGCTCTGTATCTTACCAAAATATCTCAAACACACCTTTTCCAAAAATATTACTCTCCCATTTCTGATTATCATAACCAAATTCACTAATCCCTTTTCGTTTCCATAATTAAAAACCTTTAAACAACTACACTTTAACTACAAATGGCACATAAGTGCAACCTTTCAACTTATACCACTAATCTCATCATTTCTCTGCCATTACTAACAACTGCCCGGTGCAAGCAATCAACCACATTTCACAAACTAGATTTCCTCTAACCACATCTTTCCTCAGCTACTACCAACAACTGCCACACTTATAAAACAACACACAATTAACATGACAAAACTCACGTGAAAACCACTTTAAACCACATAAAACCATAGACTTACTATCAGCAGTGGACATTAAACCATGTCTTGGGACATTGTAATCTCTATATCTTTTTATATTCTAACTGGACCATTGCTCTGATACCAACTGTAGCGGACCTGGATATTTATACCCAGTAAGGCTCCATATCCAGATCCGCCTCCCGCAAACGGACAGAAGTCTCGCAAGGAATAGCTCACACACGTGTTCAGTAAGAATATAAAAGACAATCACAACATTATAAGACACAAGAAAGTATATGTGCTCATATATGCATTTAACAATTTACAACTGTCCCAATACATTGTTACATGTCCAATTAAAAAGTACAACTACCTGGGGCATACCTCAAGGAAGCACAAGCTCAGACAACACAACTAACACTACTGCTAGTGGACCAAGTCTACCACAACGCCTTTGCAAGTCATACCAATGGTAAGCCCTGAAAAGAACTGTATGGGAGTGAGCCTCAACAAGTCAATGGCTCAGTAGGGACCACCCAAAATAACACACAACACTGAAGAGACCTCAACTCCAGAAGGTCTCACTGGCAACATTGAAAGTCAAATCATATAATGCTCACAACAAGACATAATAAATAACAGCTAAACAATATACCTCACTAGCTAGCACAAATCCCAGAGGATAAAGAGACAACAGGACTAGCACAGCACTGCTTGTCCGCTCTACAACTGAAACGCCTAGGCCACATGCCTCATAGGCAAACTATTACAACAATTGGTCTCCTAAGCTACAAGCCTCACAGGAAACCTACCCATGAAGGGTAATAGGACTGACATTAGCTAGTCAATCCACCTCACACTAACACCTTACATCAAAACATAATCGGAAGCTTATCCGAAGACGAGTAAAAACACAACACGTGGAAGGTTACTCCACAGACCTCCACAGAACACAAGTCCACCTCAACACTTGAAGGGACTAGTACACAATGTACCACAACACAAAAGTACCCGCAAAGGGTACAGGTACCTACTACCACGAGGTACCATCACAAAGTCTGAATACAACTATGCCTCCTACCACACACACTACAACGGGTCAAACCACAACCAACGAGTCGCTACACAAAACCACAACCAGTGGAAAAGTACGAGTCAGAAAGGAACGACGCCACCACACGGGAATGGACTACTGGTTCATGACGCCAGTATCCGATCCAGAAAACACAACACAAGAACTACCTCTCAGTCTCGCAGTCACGGATGAAAGGACCAACTGCCGCTCCACAAGCACAAGCAAAAGAATAGTGGAGACCAACCAACACCACACCTGCAGACCACACAGCTGCAGGTCCATGCCTGGCACCTTTAGGGTCTCTGGCCTAAGCTCCCCAAAGTGAGGCAGTGGAAAACAGGACTAGTTGGGGACCAGTGTCGACTACTGGTGTCCGTACCCCCAACTATGAGCGTGCTACAAGCGACCAAACACAAACTCTCACAAGTCACTACCCTTTGTCGTCTTTCCCTCAGCCGGACGTACAACTCAAACATAGGAGTGAGGGTGTCCAGGACAGACGACACAGACCTCAATGGTACACACAGTACCGGGGCAAACCCCGAGCACTAACGTGCCTGGCTCACACAAAACTTGGGGTACCCAACTAGAGAGGTATTCCGGAATAGGCACCGGACCACCACACTCGGCAATGCTCTAACTACAATACTTACACATATTATCTTTATTACAAACCACGGTACACATGTGAGGAATAGCTTGTCCCGATCACTCTGTGACCCACAAGCTAGCCTACACAGATGCATACATAAATTACATTAACCAGTAATAGCTTGACCTGTCATTGGTCATGAGGTGACCACCATGGCTGCATTAAGCTCATTATACAATAACCACTTAATAATCATACTCACACTTTACCAGTTAAACCATCTTAAATAAATAATCTATAATAAACATTAAAGGACCAAGGCTAGGTTCACACCGGCACCTCACTGTCCAGTCACCACAAACCAACCATATATATACCGCTCAAACCATACAAACCGTTTGTCAACCACATAAACAACACGTCCACCACATGGACAACACGCTCAATGAGCGCTACAGGTGCCAATGCACCACTCACATCAACCATGTACATAAGACATCGATAGCCGAATAATCATACCGTTTAAATAATGCACAACAGGACCTCTCGGCTGAGGTCGCGATGTTGGGTAATGTCACCTTCAGAACGCGACACCCCGATATGTCACGTTCAAGAACCTGAACGCGACAGCCCGGCCTGTCGCGTTCAGAATGTGACAGAGGGATCGGTCGCCTTTACAGGCAGGAACTCTAATCCGGGATGCTCCCCGGATCACCCCCACAAGCCATACAAACCACGCTTAATTCTCATTTTTCATGCTTTAATGATTGCCCTAGCATTATATCTACTGTTTATAAAGCGATAAACAGTCCAAACATGCATCATACGTGATCCACGCAATGAAACCAGGTGGGATCTCCCTACCTTCGCGAAGAATACGCAAACAAACCATGGCACGGCGTCTCCCCCGCTCCATGCAACGTCCACGCGGCGAGAGCGTGCCGAAAACCACTCTGAAATGCCAAATCGCCTGGAAATCCACCGCAGTAGCCTCCCTGGCCGAGCAGAGCTTATGAAAGCTTTGTTCGGTCGACCTTGCTTAAAAACACATCGCGGTTGGGAACGCGACATAGCCCTCCGTCGTGACCTGAACGCGACAACCTTGGCCGTCACCTTCCCAAGGCCAACGTCAGCAAGTCGCTCTTCCCGCAACACGCGGCGCACATGTAGACGAGGACCGCATCTCGATCGGCAAGCAGAACGCAACCGCCACGGCCGTCGCGTTCAGAATGCGACGCACACCCCTGTCGCGTTCACAGGCAGAAAACCTGTGAGCGCTTTGGGCCCAATCTTCGGCCCACAAAGCCTCACAACCGACGAAAACACCTGAAACACAGACTAATGGGCCACACACTGGCCACCAAACCCTCTAAGCAAGGATCCGTGAAGATCCGAAAAACGCGCGACGTTATAGGTACAATTAGTGACAAGTTAGTATTGAAGGATGATATATATGTTAGAAAATGGTTTGATATGGCAGAAAAGTCAGTAGTAGGGACTTATGATAACAGATCTTCAATAAGTAAAATGGCACAGAAAGGGATGTTGTAAACACAACTAGGAAAATGTGGAAGCAGGTTGAGTCCAAGGAGATAAAGCGCCTACAATAGGATAATATGGCTCAAGCTATGAAAGGAAGTAAAATAGAAAGAGAATAGTAAATGATTGGTTGAGGCAGGAGAGCAAAAAATCTAATGAGCAGTTTGAAGTCATGAAGTGTATCCTTCTTGTTGTGTGAATGACTTTGTTTCTTTTTAGGTGGTAGTCCAGCTTGCCATGGTTTCGTTCTAAATGTCGAGGATGACATTTCCTTTTAGGTGGTATTAATGTAACGTCATGGTCATTCAGATCTGTGTTAAATGGTTCTGGGGTGGTGCTCATGACCAATGTGGGGTCATACAGCCTTGGTTGTGGTTTCCCATGTGTGGCATAGGTGTTGTGGGTCAGAAATCTGGACTCAAACAGCCCACAGGTTCACTGGTTGGGAACGCGACAGGGTGGGGCGTCGAGTTTTGAACGTGACAGTCTCCTACGTCGTGTTCTCCGCACCACCTTTCTGACACATGGCATGTCAAGCTTTTGGAAGGCGACAGTTAGGTCTATCGTGTTTTGAAGGAGACAAGTATCTAAGTCTAATTCTTGTTTCCGATTGAGATAAGTTTGGCCCTCCGGCCAGACAGAGCAGGAAGCTCTGTTCGACTGGAGAGGAGCTGCTTCGGCAGTTTTCGATACTTTCGGCTTGGAAGCTTATGTCTTGAAGTGGTTTTGGCATGTGGAAGCTGCTCGGAGCATGGAGAATGCCAACCGAGCCTCGTTCTTCGAGTTCTTTTTGTTGGTAGGGGCTTTCCTTGTCTTACTCACGTTATTTGAATAATTTGAAGCATGTTAAGCATGAAACGATGTGTGGTTGTGTTCCTAGTATTGTTTAATTGGTTTGTAGAAGCTTGGTTTGCATGAAAATGAGGATTTAAGCTTGTTTCTGTTTGAGAACCGTGCTACAGGGTTTCTTTCTGAGAAGGCGACGGATCAAGCTGTCGCGATCAGGTCGTGACCCCTAGCTCTGTCACATTCTTCCTTGTGAACGCGGCCTGTCGAGCCATCGCGTTCTTAATGCAATGGTTGGCTCCGTCATGTTTTTATGTGTGTGATCACAGTCCATCAGACTGTCGCGTTAGTAATGCGACAGTAGACCCCGTCGCGTTCTTCTGACCAGGGTGGATGTCATGCTTTGGGCAATGAGGGTCCTGTGTGGACCTAGCCCTAGTTATTTAACATGGTTTTAAGATGTTTAAGTGTGTTTAATGTTAGTAATGCATGACTTAAGGTTAGGAGATAAGGTTATGACTATGTTTATCATGTTAATTATGCTATCATATAAAGTTATGTGATTTATGTGTATCGTGGTATGTTGTCGCAATGGAGGTCATGTAATGACCAATGACAAGACATGTTATATTGTGGTTTATCGTGGTTAAGAGTATAGTTTTATAAGTTTGTTACATATTTGGCTTGGTGTGTGTGCTTGCTGAGCTTGGTGGTCCACGCCTGTTCCGGAATGCCTCTTCAGTCAGGTACCCCAGGTTCTGTGTGAGCCAGGCATGTTGTGCTTTGTCGTGCTCAGAGTTTATCCTAGTATGGTGTGTACCATAGAGGTTTGTTTCATCTTCCTAGGCACCCTCACTTCTGTGTTTGAGTTGAACGTCCGGTTGAGGGAAAGACGGTAATAGGGCAGCGACTTGTGTGTTGTGGGTGTACTCGGTCGCTTGTAGCACGCTCGTGGTTGGGGGACAGACACCAGTAGACGTACTGGTCCCCAGCTAGTCCTATTTCCAATGCCTCACTTTAGAGAGCTCAGGCCAGAGTCTCTAAAGGTGCCATGCATGGGCTTGAAGTGTTGTGGTTTGCATGTGTGGTGTTGGTTGGACTCCACTATTCTTTGGCTTTACTGTGTGGTTGTGGAGTGGCAGTTCAACCGTACGTCCTTGACTACAAGACTGAGAGGTAATTCTCTTGTTGTGTTGTTAAGGTTGGATACTGGTGTCATGAACCAGTAGTCTTTACCTGTGTGGTGGCGTCGTTCCTTCCGACTCGAGCTTTTCCAGTGGTTGTGGCTTCTGAGTGGTGACTCACCGATTGTGGTTTGTGTTCGTTTGTTGTATGCCATTCTAGTGGCACAGTGGCACTTGTGGTTCAGTTGTGGTACCTTGTGGTTTCAAGTACCTGTACCTTTTGTGGGTTGTTGGTTGTTGTGGCACTCAGTGTGCTAGCTTTTTCAAGTGTTGAGGTGGATCCTTTTCTATGGGGGGTCGTGTTATGTGACCTTCCACTTGTGGTGTTGGTACCCTTGTGGGGTAGTTCTCCGAGGTGTTTGTTACCATGAGTTGTGTGGTGAACTGGCTCTTGGCTACCAGTCCTGTTGACTCTTCGTTGCTGATTGGCCCGTGTGGCCTTTATTTTACTCGTTGTTTCTGTGGGGCACTGACTCCTTGTTGTCAGTCTCATTACCATCTGATAGTGGTTGGCCTATGTGGCTTGTGGCATGGTTCTTTCCGTTGCCTTAGTGGACTGGTGTGCTTACACTAGCCCTGTTACTTCATTTATTTTCTATAAACCGTGGCAGTTAATGTCTTTATGTCTAATGCAGTTCGGTTATGTTTATAGTTAGCACATTTTACTTCTATAGTGCTTCAGTTAGTGCTGCCAGTGAGACCCTTAAGGGTTGAGGGCTTGGTTTCTTCTTTTAGTTGTTGGATTGTGGTTGTTTTTGGGAGGTCCCTACTGAGCCTATGACTTGTTGAGGCTCACTCCCTTACAGTTCCTTTCAAGTGCTTACCGTATGCTTGGCTTGCAATAGCGTTGTGGCAGATTTGTACCACCAGCAGTTGAGTCGTAGTTGTAATTGTGTGAGCTTTGCTCCCTCAGGGTATGCCCCAGGTAGTTGTACCTTTCTCTTGGACATGTAATATAATGTATTGGAACAATGTAAACTATGGAAAATGAGTATAAGTGCTTGTACTTTCTTGTATATTGTACTCTTGTGGTTGTCTTTTATATTCTAATAGGACATTTGTTTGAGGTATCCCTTGAGAGACTTCGGCCTGACTGCGGGAGGCGGACTTGGAAATGGAGCCTTATTGGTCATAAGTATCCAGGGTCGCCACATAGTGGCTCTTCGCACCTGCGCTTCATGTGCTCTATGCTCGTTTGGCGGTGTGGTTGTTTCCACGAGGAGGTCGTGATGAGACATAGTGGCTCTTCGCACCCACGTTTTGTGTGTTCTGTGTGCATTTGGCAGTGAGGTTGTTGCCATGAGGAGGTCGTGGTGAGACTTAGTGGCTTCACCAGACCTGCACTCGCATTGGGTCACGTGTTCCATTTCGTCCCTTAAAATCGCTTGGGCTTGCTCAAATTTCGAGGACAAAATTGTTTTTAAGGGGGGTAGAATGTAATACCCGGCTTCCTAGCTTTCAGTCTGATGTCTTGGAGGATTGGCCACTAATGCATTCGGGTTGGGCAATGTGTTTGTGTCGTGTCGTGGGTGTCTGAGGTGACAAACATCCTTATCGCGACCAACTTCTGTGTCGCGTTCTTGTCGCGCCTGACTTTCTCGTCGCATCTTCATGTCACGCCTGGTCAATGGGTTGTGATAGTGTTTCATCGCTTCAGTTGTCTGACACCTGTCAGGGTGGCAGGGATGTTAGTACGACCTGTCAAGTTGTCGTGGGATCCATGGGGGATGTGTCCTTGGCACAGTGCATTGACCCATCGCGTCAAGGTCCTTAACACGACTCGTCGCCCCATCGCGACTTGGGTGCCGAAGGCTTATGGCCTTGGCCGGTGACCCCTTCTCCTCTTTCCTCTTTCCCCTCTCTTCTCCTCCCCCTCCGGTAGTGCTCCGCCTCCCTCTCTTCGCTTTGTGCATTTCAAGCGAGGAGGAGGGCCGTGCTCATGTCCCTGACGTTGTGGAGCTTGCGTGGAGTGAGGAGGAGGTGGCCAATCCGATGTGAAGGGCCCTAATGGGTTCGTTTCTTCATTTAAGGTAGCGATTGCTTGAACTCTTATCAATCCGAGTGGATTGGGAGCCTCTCGTTCTTTCTAGATAGTTTAAATGGCTTCTCCATGCTCCCCTCCCTCGTGTGGTGGTGTTTGTGGCTTGTGGGTGACCCCGAGATGGAGCATCCCGTGGGTCTGCCTCTCTGCTGGTGTCTCGATCGCGGTGCACATCGCAACACCAGAAGAGGCATCTGCCCAGTTGAACGCGACCTTGTCACGATGCCTTGCCCCTTCGCGATAAGGATCACTTTTACAACATGTTTTCCTATCGCGATAGGGTTGCTGTCGCGATGCTCTGCCCCATCATGATAGGGTTGCTGTCATGGTGCCCTTCCCCATCGCAATGATATCGTGACGGCCAGGAGGGACACGACAGTATCTGTGTTGCCTTGGGTGTTTCTGTGGCCCTGGTTTGCATGTTGGTGTGTGACCCATGGAAGGCTTGCCCTTAGGACCTTCAGGTGGGGAATGCGGCAAGTTACCTCACTGCGTTCAGTTACTGAAGGTAACTCCTTCGTGGCCCTGTCCTGGCGGCGGTGCCAGGAGACCTACACATGTCTAATAATCGATTGTTCAGCAGTCAATTGAATATTATCAGAGTGATGTTTTCCATACTGACTGGTAGTGTTTTTGAGGTTCTATCTTGTTCGTGTGTGCCTTGGTTGGATGACAGCCCTCTTGAGGGTCCATGCGTGCCTCGTGCTTGTTGGGCTTGTCGTGGGTTACAAGCCAGCGGTTCGGCGTGGTTTTTGTTGTGCTTGCCCTGCATGTTCGCCCGATGCTTGGAACTTGAGGGCTTGTCCGGTTCATAGGTTGTCTCCATGCCTAGGACCCCCATCCTCGGGATCTTGTTGAGGGAGTGCTCTGGGCTACGAGCGTGCTTGAGTTGGCAGACTCTAGGGCGGAGGGGAAAATGAGGTTTGGACAGCGACGCTGAGTCATTTGTAGAGCTCTCTTGTTTGGAGCGGGACACCGAGGACGTCGAGGTGTTTTCCTTCCTTCGAGGCCCAGACAGTCTTCTTTCTCACTTCCTCTCTCTACATTGGTTCTGGATCCACGTAGTGGCGCTAGGCGTGGGGCCACAGCTTGGCGAGGCTGCAGTGGTGCGTGCGTTCTTGTGGTGTTCTCTGGTGGCTCTGTCTCGTTCTTCGTGGGAAGTTAGAGGTGAGATCCAGCTAGCGAGCAGAGAGGGGAGTGAATAGTGTGTCCTGCTCTTAGCTACGAGTGGCGGTGGCTTGGTTGTTGCTGTAGTGACGACGTTTCCTCATGACGTTTCCTAGTATGACTCGTTGCCCTAGACTGCATGGTGGTTGTAGCCTGGCCGTGTCTAGCTTCTGTGGGTGTTGTTTGTTTGGCTTTGTCAGCCCGTACTTCTGGTGGTTTCTGTTTCAGTGTCTAAGGTGGTTGTACTTGTGGTGAGACGTCCTTATCACGTGGTTGCTCAGTGGTCTCCGTGAGACCCTTGTATCGGTGGGCGTGCTGAGACTTGTTTCCATGTTGTGCCAGACTCTGTTGGTTTCTGCGGGAGTCGTGTGTGGCCCGAGCTTGGTTGTTGGTCATGGCGTTATTCTCTGTTCCGCCGCTTTGTAGTACCCTGTTGTAGGTATTCCTCGCTTTACAACTTTGTAGTGTAGTTTATTATTTTTGGAGTTCCTACTGCTCTAGCCAGTAAGAGACTAGTAATCCCTATTGAGCCTTGTTCGCGAGGCTCACCTCCCTACTTCCTTCAGCTAGGGGCTCGTTGTCACGGGAGCACGGTGTCGGACAGTTTGCAGAGTCAGCGGTGGAACCGTGTGCTATCAATAGCAGTGAGGGCGAGCGTTGTGAGCTCTTGTACTTGAGTGAGTTGAGAGTTGTGCTTTGAAAGTTCTTGGGGTATGCCCCTTAAGGACTGCACATTTCTTCTTATACCTGTGCTTTTACTTGGGACACGTTGTACAACTGTATATCTTGTTATAGTTATTTAGATTCAGTACATATCTCACTAGACTATTCTTCTAATCCTTTCGGGTCTTCAGATCTGTGGGTGATGACGTAAACTTCGAGGTCCCTAGTGGGGGGGTCCGAGAGGTCAAGTCGTTACATGGACACTCGCTGTGCCCGATCAGTATCTCACTATTTTCAAATGTAGATACTCAGAGTCATTCATGACCAATAACACGAATTTCAAGAAATATATAGTTCAATATCAAGTTCATGATGATTTCAAGAAAGACAAGTCATGTGAACATGATTTCATGATAACAATCGTCAAGAGAGAATTTCGGCAGCATAATGACGCAATTTACACTTTTAGTTAACTCTTTACATTAATGGCTTGAGTCCATGATTATAAATTCATAGTCATGAGAAATAGACGAGAGAGGAAGTGCATGCTATCTTTTGGGAACTTCAATGGTACAAGCAACTCGGTCTCCATGAGGGAATCCACAGTATATAGAGAATTACAGAGGTCTTAGAGGAAAGGTCCCTAGTCTGCCAATACGCAATGACCAACAGAGAGTTTTCAATCCCCCAAGAAGGGGTTGCTTATATGTGCAAGAGTGTAGTGTAGAACGTATCTCAATATGTCACGTCCGAGAATTTCACAGCGGATATTATTAATTAATTCGAGTCGATAATTCGAGACGTGGACAGTCGGCAAATAAGCCTCTAGCTAGCACGCACTAAATGTGTATCAACACAACATCATAATAGGGCCCATATGTTGAACTCAATATAAATTGTATTCAAATCTCAACTTATTGTATTCAAAGTGGAAACTATTACAGGACTAAGACTCAATAAAACAAAAGTACATGATACTTCTCACTTCCTACTACATGTTCTAACTCTCAAAGTGAATTACTATAACTAGACTCATAGTTGGAACGCTCATCACTCGGACGCATTCCCATCCTCGACTTGCTCTTCCTCTTGAACTTCATAGTCACCTAGATGGGGTAAAAGTAGGGAATGAGCAAACTAGTCCAGTAGGATTTATATCTCAATGTGCGGGCAATGATATAAGTGATTAGCAATTTAGGACTAGGCAAGTACGATGAATGATATGCAAGTACGAATAAAACTCGTTAAAACATGATATATAAAACAAGCTAGAGAGAGTGATTATGATAGAGTAAGATTGATGAACAATATGACAAGATAGAACTAGCAATAGATCACTTTGTACAAGCACACAAGATTTCAATTGATGTCAAGAACGCAAGATATCACTAATTGCATTAAATGCAGGATAGCCATATCACGCAAGCAAGCAAGCAAGAATGTACGAGCACGATCAAGTAACACTAATCAGGCATGTAGACTCTAATGTACACCAAGGAAAGATCCACCAAGAATGCACACTAGGACACATGTATGTGGTTGTTGTATCTAACATTCAATAAGCAAGAAAGTACTCCCAGCACAGATGCAACGCCAGTAATCATTATACCCCATGGTTAACAGTATATCTATGACTCGCCGTCATTGGGGCTAGATTGGAGCCCTTGGACACACGCCGTGCCCTGTCAGCATCTCACGTAAGTTTTTAAATGTAGATACCCACAGTCATTAAATAATGGCCAATGAGAGTTTCAATAAGTAAGCATGTGTAATGTCATGTTCATGATGATGATGGGAACAAGTAATAAGTAATTGAACATGATTTCATGATAACAATTGTCGAGAGATAATTTTGGCAGCATAACGGTACGATTTGTACTTTGGTTAAATCTTTACATTAATGGCTTTAGTCTAGATTGTCAAATCACGCTCACGAGAACAAGAGGAGAAAGGAAGTGCACGCTATCTTCAGGGAACTTCAATGGTACAACCAACTCGTCGGCCATGTGGGAATCCATGGTCAGAGGAGATTTACGGAGGCCTTGGAAAAAGGTCGCTAGTCTACCGATTTGGAATGACCGGTAGAGAGTTTCCAATTTCCCAAGAAAGGGACTACCTAGATGTGCAAGTGTGTAGTGACGTACGAGTGTCTCAATTCACAAAGCATCGGTCTCAACTCACGGAAAGTACTTAAAATGATGGCATGACATGAAACTATGCACTTTAACAAATCATGGTTTGCAAGATTTTTATGGCAACAAAATTATCATTTTAGTCAAGCTAGAATAGTAAGAAGAGTAAATCATAAGTTGCCTGGATGAATCATAACATTTAAAGAGCACTTAGAATAGCATTCATGTAATTAAAGCTTTTTAAAATGGGTTAATCAATTTTAAGTCATTAAATAACAATCATGTAATGATCAGACCCAAGACATGCAACTTACACAAGTGAATATCATATTTTAACAGACCTTGGGTATATGCGAAAAACTATACAGGAGAACACGTGGTTTCAGGTAAAATTCTGAGAAGGCGACAGGGGTATATAAGGAAGGCGACAGGGTGTCAGATTGCGACAGGACAAGGGCCGCGAAGGGTTGGCTAAAAGGCGACAGGGGTTGTGAAGAACACGACTGGGCGGTCAGATTGAGACAGCATGATCGCGACAAAGGTCTTATCGCAATCAGGTCGCGACATGTCGGGCTATCGCGACGAGACCTCGGAAGGCGACACATCGAGCCGTCGCATTCACAGGATCTGCGCCAGAACCTGCCAGAGCAAGGACAGATTCTTGGATTGCAGTCCAGAACTGCCACATATTGACACAAGGTGCTTTCGAAATAGAGAATAAATTGTACAGTGCATGAAAAATAACGAAATCAGTCTTAAACCATCCTAGACATGCAAGGGTACTTCCAGTAAATTGGAATTAGAACAATAAAAATGGTTTCGATAGGTTTTGATCACGGGGAACACAAGGTCAGACCAAGGGTAACTTGAAAACGTAATTTTATGCAGCAACCCTATTACCATGCTTATAACTCTCTAACTAATGATATTTAGACAAAACATTCAACATTAAACCTGACAAGGACAACTAGTAGAATAACTTTCATGTTATGAGTTTTCTCTAATTCGGTCATGAAACACGTGCAACATATTAAGAACGGGAAAAGCTCTAACAGTGCGCGACTTTGGCAAAACGCTTATAAATCAAGATCTACTAAATGAAATTCGATGAAACCAGTGGGAAATGAACGTTAACTTGATGATCTACACATTGGTATAGGATATGTTAAGGTTTGGCCTGAGAAAACCTACCTTTTGGGTTGAAGAAGTCCCGTTATTCCAGAAAACCAGTGTTCAGACCACTTGGAGGAAAACGCTTACTACTCCGTGTTTACTGCATGGAATTTGGGCATTCCACTTGGGTTAGAACGTAGAATTGACCCTCTTTCAAGGGGTATAGGCCTTGCAAGTTTTGGTTTAGGTTTGACTCACCTTTGGTCGACTTCAAGAGAGTGGTTTGTGCAGGTCGCAGCAGACGAGAAGGGGAAGAAGAACGGCTTCTTGTGGTCGTTCCACAGCTCCTCAACCACCAAGAGCTCCTCCACACGACCCTAGCAAGTTCTAAATTCGTTCCTAGGGTTTGGGTGAAGAGTATTTAAGTAACCATGGTGTTTAGGAGTCCTATTATAACTAGGAAAGGAGAGTTTCGGGATTGACATGTTTGGTTTCCTATTTTTGATGATTTCCTCCTCCCTTTGAGTGTGTGAGGCATTAGGAAACCTCCCCTCATAGTTAGGCATGAATTTGGGTTGCCATGAATGCATGATTGCATCTTAATTCAACTCAAATTGCCTCTTTCTAATTTCAGCCTATTTAGAGTTACGAATTTCCATGCATTTTCTTGTTTCATTTGATTTTTGGGTCATATGTGGTCCATTGGCCCACTTATGATATTGGGTCATTATTATATATTGTTAGAAGCATTTCTAACATTTTTATTTAATTTATGATTGCGTCGTATTTCCGTGTTAACGGTTTTCCGACTCGTTTCTTTATTTGGATAATCGGTCACAATAATTCTTAAACCTAGCTCACATGATTTTTATTGACCCAATTTTCTTGATAGGTCATTAGAGGATATTATTTGAAATCCATTTATGATTTTTATTTAATTTCCTGACTCGTCCAAGTATGTGTGATAATGATATTTCGACTTATTCATGAATTACGATAATAAGTCGCGAAACATTTTAAACTTGGATGATCTGATTTTTCTTGGCACAAATTTCTTTGTGAAACATTTAGTAATAATATTTAAGGTTGATTTATAATTTTTACGGAATTTTTCGATGTGTTTTAGCACACACGATAATGGTACGTATGTTTTAAATACTCCGATATTATGGAAATTATTTATTTCCATTTATTTGAATTTTTATGTAATTAAAATTTCCGGAGTGCTACACAATATCACAATCAACCGATATAAATCAAAGCGTAAAGCAAGTAACATGATGACGCAATATAGAATATGCAATTATAACAACTTGCTTTGCAGTATTTTAACATGATATTCATTTGCTTTAACAAGCTAGATCATCAAGATTAACATATCAATCTCAAGAGGAATAGATCAAGCAATTAAGAATAATTAGAATAAGCTTTCATATCTTTATGTCTTTTTCATGGGTTAATAGGTTTTAAGCCACTGGACAGACTTAACAATATGTCTTTAACACATAACATGCAAGACTTACACATTAAGCTGTGGAAATAGGTCTCAGGTAGACTTTAGAATACACGACGGGTTTAGTTGTCGCCTATTACAAAGGCCTCTGGCAGTTAAAACAGGTGTGTAGTTGGTCCTCTAAATCGTGACGAGTCTACTGATCGTGTTCAAGGACAATCGGTATGACCACTCGATTCGGGAAAGAAACGCGACAACAAAAACTGTTATTTTCAATTTAATTCCTATTTTTCATTTATTAAATTTCTGGGGTGCTATACCCTCCCCCACTTAAAAGAATTTGGTTTCCAAATTCATAGACATAGAAAATTTTACTTACTTGTGAATAGTTTTGGAAACCTCTTGTGCATAGCTTCTTCTGTTTCCCATGTATCATCTTCTTCCAGGTGTTGATTCCACTGGATCTTTACCAAGGGAACTGTCTTATTCCTCAATTGGCGCACTTCTCAGTCTATGATTTTAACCGGCTTCTGCTCATAAGTCCCATCTTTTTGAAATATCAAGGACTCATATTCGATGACGTGATAAGGGTCACGTACATACTTCTTCAGCATAGATATGTGGAATACATTGTGTACCCCATCCAGTTGTGGAGGTAATGCCAAACGGTATGCAACTTCACCTACTTTTTTGAGGATTTCGAAAGGGTCGATGAATTTTGGCGATAGCTTGCCTTTGATTCCAAACCTTCTAATTCCACGGCTTGGAGATATTTTTAGGAATACATGGTCACCAATTGGAAATTCCAGATCCCTTCTTCTAGTATCTGCATAAGCCTTCTATCTCTGTTGTGCCACTGCCATTCTTTCTTTAATGCGCTACACCTTTTCTGCAGTTTCTCTAACTATTTCTGGATCTAATAGTTGTCTTTCGCCGACCTTATACTAGTAGATCAGAGATCAACAGCTCCTACCATAGAGTGCCTCGAATGGTGCCATTTGAATACTACCTTGAAAGCTATTGTTGTAGGCGAATTCCACAAGAGGTAAATGTTCATGCCAACTACCTCCAAAGTCCAGAACACAGGCTCTGAGCATGTCTTCTATCACCTGATTTGTTCTTTCCATCTAGCCATCAGTCTGTGGATGGAAAGCCATGTTGAAGTTCAATTTAAATCCTAAGGAATAGTGTAATCCTTTCTAAAAATGGGATGTAAATCTTGGGTCTCTATCAGACGCAATGGACACATGTACTCTATGTAGTCTGACAATATCTTTTACATACAAAGCAACTAGAATACCAACTGTCCACTTATTCTTAACTGGTAAGAAGTGAGCAGACTTGGTCAAGCGGTCGACAATCACCCATATTCCATCAAATCCACTTTTAGATTTAGGCAGTCCAAAGATGAAGTCCATCCCTACACCTTCCCATTTCCATGCTGGAATTTCCAGGGGTTTAAGTTTGCCTGCAGGTCGTAAGTGTTTTGCTTCAATCTACTAATAGGTTAAGCATCTGGCGACATATTTCGCCACTTCCCTCTTCATTTTAGGCCACCAAAAGCTTCTTTTTAAGTCTTGGTTTATTTTAGTAGTTCTAGGGTGAATGGTATACCTTGTCTTGTGAGCTTCATCCATGATTGCTCTATTTGTCTCCACATGGTCAGGTACACAGACTCGCCCTCGGAATAGAAATCTTCCACCTTCTACTAAGGAAAAACCCAGCATATAGTCCATATTAACTTTTACTTCTGCAAGCATAAAGTCACTTTATTGAAGTGCTCAGATGTCTTCAAGTAGAGTAGGTTGTGCTCTAACACTAGCAATCAGACACCCCTTTCTTTTGGTATATGCATCTATATTCAGCTGGGCAAAGTTTTCTAACAATCGCCATTCTCCCACCATAAGACTTGATAAGGTAGCCATTGGCTTCCTGCTAAGAGCATCTTCCATGGCATTTGCTTTACCTGGGTGATATTGGATAGTGAAGTCGAAGTCTTTTAGATACTTCAACCACCTCTGCTGTCTCATGTTCAATTCTGTTGAGGAAACATATATTTCAAACTTTGATGCTCAAAAAATACAATGAACTTCTCACCATGTAAGTAATGTCGTCATATCTTCAGGGCGAAGACTGTGGCTACTAGCTCCAGATCATGCATAGGGTAATTATCTTCGTGCTTCTTCAATTGTCTGGATGCGTAACATATCACCTTCCCATTTTGCATCAATACACAACCGAGGCCGATTCTTGATGCATATGTGTATACTTTGAAGCTTCCTCCGGCTACCGGTAATGTCTGTATAGGAACGGAAGTTAAGTGCTCCTTCAATTACATGAAACTTTCTTCACATTTGGTAGTCCATGTGAAAGGGTTCTCCTTCCTGGTAAGTCTGGTCAATGGTACAGCTATCTTTGAGAAGTCTTTAATGAAGCGATAATAGTAACCCGCCAGGCCCAAAAAGCTTCTAATCTTCGACATAGTTGTTGGCATTTCCCAATTCTTTACTGCCTCTACCTTGTACAGGTCTACAAAGATACTTTCCTTAGATATGATGTTGTGAACGCACTTAATATGCCACAAAGAATTAATTAAAAAAATATTTTTAAATAATGATTGATGGAAGAAATAGAAAGTGGAAGAGGAGGGTGTGTGTGCACTATGATGTAGGTGTGATTGCTAGGTACACGAGGGTACCGAAGGAGAGAGCGAAGGAGAAATTACTTACCTTCATCCAAAGATTGCGGGAGTTAAAGGGGGTGGGTTGACTCTTACTTCTCCAACCAGCCGGCCGGCGAAGAAGACTTTAGCTTGTGGTTACTATGCAAAAAAGACAATAACAATAAATGAAGCAAACGATTAGTCCAAGTTGTGCAATATCAAATTCAAAGAAGGGAGAAATTTGCATGCATGGGCTTGAACACACCTTGTGGAGGTGGTGTAAAACCCCTAAAAGAGTATGGGTGAGAATTGAAATGAAGTGTGTGTGAGGTTATAGTGATGAATGCACTAAATGATGAATTAAAAGAGCAGAAGGGGAGGTAAGAAAATTCTAATGAAGCCAAGCCCAGGCGCAGCAGTGGGTGAAGAGGAAGAAGACTCCTCCTTGCTCCAATGAACTTGAGAGGTGAAGCACAATTCCCCAATTGAAGAAGAGTTGGAGCAACGCTTGGGGTGAGGCTCTTCAATTTAATGCTTCAGAGTATGGCTCTTCAACATAGTAGGGCTTCGCCACAACACTTGAACTCTCTCCTAAAATAATGTCCACGAGGGCCCTTTTATAGGGGTAAATATATATATCACGACGGACACAGTGGTCGCCTTTAAAGGTGAATCGCGACCGACTAAAGCATCGCATTTTAAAACATTCCTTACTTCGACTTGGGTCTTTCCAAACATCGATTATAGTAGGTATACAAATCGTGACAACATAATCCGACGTGATTCTAACACTTTCAATATTGATCAAATTCTTGCAAAATTAATAAAAGGAAATATTGAAACGCGACGACCTGAATTGTCCCGTTTTGAAAAGAATCGATCTTCTTGTGGGAATCGGTCTTTTGAATAATGGAAGGTCAAAAACACGACGACGTGAGTGGACACATTTATATTTAGCAACAAAATCTTTCTAAAAACAAAATTTGGAAATTGCCAAAATTCGAACATGGAAATTCTTAAACGCGACGACTGTATCGGACGCGATTATAAAACATAACAAAAGTCAAAATAGGAACCTAATATGCAACCACTGTGTCTTTCGCTATTCAAGCTATGCACAGAGGACCCCCAAAAGCCCCTAGAAAAATTCCTAAAAATCTTATAAAAATTTACAAAAATAGGAAAATCACTCAAATAGTTAATTAAAGAGGGCCACTTTGAGGCATTGTAGTATAACATGAAATGTACTCAATATGCTGTCGAATTTGGCTTGTCTACAGTTGCCTCGCCTTGGCGTCTGCTTTGCAAGGAAATGGAGCATAAAGACATGAAATGAAAGCACATGAGTGAAATGAATTGAGTGGAGTGAAGTGGAATGACTGAAAACTAGATGCCAAGGTGTGATGAGACACGCCTTCAATAACATACGATGAAAGTTGTTCTTCAGCTTAAAATGGTGCAACTAGAGAAAGCCTCAAGAGATAACTCAATGTTTATAGTATATATTATTAGAGCATATCAAAGACCTTGAGGCTCTAATGAATTTGAAGTTTGAGTTCCCCTCCACCATAAAAATAGTGATAATTTTAGAGGATTCTTATGACTTGAGGACAGGCCATTACGCTTTGCAAGGAGGACGACGGACCCATGCCTGGAAATCTTGGTGTCCTGACTTAACTCAATATCATAACAATATTATCCTTGATTATTTTTTATTTTTCTTGGTTTTAATCTTTTATTTTAGCCCAGCATGCATCATATAGGACTTTCAGCTCATTGCTAAAAAATTACTCTCGTGCTTAACTGAAGAAAGCCACTTATTCTTAATTCGAGTTAACATGAAATATTCCATTTCGAGTCAAGTACTCAGTTCATCTTGTTGATGTTTGTAGACTGTATTTTGAATAACTCCTTGTTTTGGATTCCTATGTCAATTCATCTATTTTTCCCATAGATCCACCTTGGCTATAGAATGTCCATAAGCTGGTAAACGCTCCCCAATGATGAAATCTACCGGATTGTGTCTGTAGGTACATCCCCTACGCTGGAAGTTTAACTCTCTCCCCTTCGTGCCCACGTGCACACCCTTTCCTTTCGTCCAAACAAATGTAATGTAGGAAAATTAATGAAGCTTAAAGAAAATTGTGTACCTAGAGGAAAGGGGCAAACCCACCCACTGGGGTCTCTCGGCCAGTGCTGCTGGATAGGTCGGTGAAGGTGTAGGCCAGAAAGGCCGCTCCCCATGCGTACTCTCAAACTCTATCCAAATCTGTCAAAATCTCCAGAAATCGGCAGTGGATGTTATCCCCCTTGGTACCCAATAGCATCTTCCCCAAAAATAGTACCAGGAACCTCCTCAGGTCTCGGTCCACCCTCACCTCATCCTGGGGGTCCTGGCCATACACTACTCGGGCCAGCCCTGCTGCTCGCTGCACGAACTTGTGCAACGACTCCTCTCCTGTCTCCCTTACTCCCCACAGACCCAAACTTTCCAATAGCTCCACTCGGTCGACCATCCTTTGGTCACTGAGGTCATCTACTCCTGTCGGCTCCAAACTCAACAAATCCTATGCAAACTCAGTGTAATCAGCAAAAGTCACCCCTATCACCGCCTCCCCGTCCACTCGGAGGTCGGTGATCATGGTCACATCTTCTAGGCTGGGCACCATGTGCCCCCAGGGCATCAAGAATGCTCTGCTCGTCCTGTCCCACCTCTCCCTCAACGCTTAGATGAGGGGGCTGTCAACATAAAAGGGCTCGATCTTAAGGATCCACTAGAACCCCATCTCCCTCACCTGCTCCCTCTGGAACTCTAGCAGCCCCCGGCACACTGCGATCACTAGCGGCCAGTGGATTCAGGGCCTCATGATCCTCTGCACATAATAAGATCAAAATTCAGGTCAGTTCAAGCCAAACACATTTAAAACAACCAAAACAACTCAAAATAGGGCCGAAATGTAGTCCTTGGGTAGCCCCTTTGAATCGCGATTGGTTCAATGGTCGCGGTTCAATTTGTATTGTGATGGTTTACCCTGTCACGGTTCAAGCTATGAACCGCGATTACTATGTCCGTCGCGATTCATATCCTTCTTCTCTGTCCCCGACGGCCACCTCCTCCTCTCACCTTTGCACAAACCACAGTCAAGGATGATGGGAGTTACCGTCTCTCCGCGTGGAGGTGCTTCCCGACCCCGTCACCCTCACCAGAGCATTCATCTCGGTCCTTCCACCATCATATCTCCCTCTTCCTCCATCGCCGTTGTGGCTCTTCCTTCCGCTGCCACCGCTGCCACCGCCGCCGGCGTTTCCTCCCCCACGGCTAGCAACTCCTCCACCATAAGCCTCACCGCCGTCGTCGGGGTCTCTCCTCCTTCCATCGCCATCGTCGTTGGCGGCACTGTTGAACCACTCTATATTTTACCCTTACATTTTGGTGATAACATAACTTATGATTAATTAAATATTATTAATATATTTAATATTATGTTTTCCTAATAAATATAAATTTATGGTACTATCATTGTGTGATTTGCACTGAAAAGCAAAATCGATGTCTATTCAATACACATCGATTTCAGTTCACTAAGTGCCACAACGATTTCCATACAAATACATCGATTATGGTTCATCTCTTGTAAACATCAATTTCATGAACATCGATTTCATTTAAACATCGACTCTATATAAATATCAATTTCATTTAAACATCGATTTCAAACTTAAACATCGATTTCATTTAAACATCGATTTCACTTAAACATCGATTATGTTCAAACATTGATTTCATTTAAACATCGATTTCAACTTAAACATCGATTCTGTTGAAAACATCGATTTCACTTAAACATCGACTCTGTTGAAACCTGGATTTCATTAGAACATGGATTCTGTTCAAACATAGATTTCAACTTAAACATCAATTATCTTTATACTCAGATATTTCAAAATATTTTTGTAGCCTAATGAAAAGCCAAATATATTTCATTAGTCTTCAATCTTTCTGACAGAAGATCTTTTTGCTTATCTCATAGGATCTCTTCTTTCCTGTCAGACAAAAAGGGCTTACCTACCACTTCTGGGTGACTGCAGGAAACACAGAAGTACGAGCCTTTTTGACAGAAACACTCTTTGATCTAAACACTTTCTTCTATGCTTGCAGATTACGAAGACCACCAAGTGGCTGACAGTCAGAAGAAGAAGAATAGAAAGATCAGCAACGATTAGAAGAGTTCCAACGGATCTATTCAAAGCTGCTCATATAAAAGATGAAGCAAGGCTGTAGAACAAAGAGAGAGCTTTCCTGAAGATCTATAAAGGAGTGTACATCCTGTGAGGAACCTCAACTCCACATACACTCAAAGAAAGAGAGAAGAGCTCAAGCCCAATCAAGAGAAGCTTTTCATAGCAGGAGTTTTCGAAGCTTTCAAGCCTTCCTCTCTTCACTCTCTCTCTATGGTCATTGTAATTCTTGGGGAGAGTCCTTTGTTAAGAGTTTCTGAGTTAGAGTCCATTCTTTTAAAATTCTCAGCTTTGTTCTTTCTTTTCTAAGAAAGATTTCTATCCAGTTGTAGGACTGTATACAGTGAGTCTCTTCTGGTGTGAAGAGTTGGCCAGTGTAGTTGCTGGCATTTTCTGTCTAGCTGAGGGACTGTACTTAGTGTAGAACCTAGCTGGGGGTTTAAGTCTAGCAGAACTGCACTGGGGTTTGTACCAGGAGGTTGGCTTCTTGACCTGTAAGAGAAGTGGGCTGCCTTCTTGCCCGGGAAAGAGAAGAAGACCAGCTGGGGTGCTGGGTGTTGTATTGTCCTTGAGGGGGACTGTACCCTTGGTTAGTAAAATCCCAAGAGATTGCTTGGGAACTGGACATAGGACTTCTATGTAGGAAGGGCTGAACCAGGATAAATTCCTTGTGTTCTTTGTGTGATTGTTTATTTGCTTCCGCACTGCTACTCTCTCTCAAACTCAACTAACCAAACTTTCAAGTGATAATTTTCTGTGTTTAAGTTTCTGTTTCAGATTTCAAAAAACCTATTCACCCCTCCCCCCCTTGCTTCGTACCAAAAGGGACAATAAGTGGTATCAGAGTGAGGTTCTCTGATCAATCAAGAAGATCCAACGATCTTAGAGAAGATCCATGGCAGCTCAAGGATTTGTTGAAGGTCAATCAATCACCAGACCTCCATTCTTTGATCGAGAGGATTACCAATATTGGAAGATGAGAATGGAATGCTTCATTCGAGGCACAGACTTTGATCTGTGGCAGGTAATAGAGGTAGGTGATTATGTTATTATTCCTGTTGAAGGTACTACTGCCATTACAGAAGCTGATAAAAGTAAATTATCTTTAAACTTTAAAGTAAAGAACTATCTATGTTGTGCTTTATCCAAAAGAGAATTCAGTAGAATCTCTGCATGTAAATCAGCTAAAGAAATATGGGATAAACTGCAAGTAACCTAGCAAGGAACAGATAAAGTAAAACAAACTAGGATAGATATTCTTGTTTCGTAATATGAGCAATTTAAAATGCTTCCAAACGAAAATATCACTCAGATGTATAATAGATTTTCGAGCATAGTAGTTGGTCTAAGTTCTCTTGGTAAAAATATTTCTGATGAGGAGACTGTCAGAAAGATACTTAGATCTTTAACTCTTTCATGGACCCCTAAGGTCACCGCTATTGAAGAAGCCCATGATCTAACCAAATTTTCCGTTGATAAATTAATTGGCTCTCTCAGGGCACATGAAATCAATATGGAGCGACTATCTAAAGGGTCATCTAAGAAGAAATTTACTAATGCTCTTAAAGTTGTAGCTGCTCCTTCCACATCTTCTTCTTCCAGCTCAAAAAATGTAGGATCTGAAGACAGTGATGTAGATGACGTACTGTCCAAGCTCCAAAAGATTCTAAAGAAGAAGAAGAATGGATCAAGAAGGATCTAAAAGAAAGAGAAAAAGGAGAAAGAACCAGTCTGCTATGAATGCGGAAAACCTGGACATCTAAGACCAGATTGTCCAAAACTCAAGAAGACTGGTCAGTCAGAAAAGTCCAAAAAGAAGCACAAGAAATTCAAACGAAAAGCCATCGCTGCTGCTTGGGACAATGAAGAGGCCACAACTTCAAAATCATCAAGCTCAGATCCCAAAAAAGACCAGGTATGTCTAGCCCTCATGGTAGGACTAGATGAGGTACATTCTGACCCCATCTTTTGATTCGTGCACTGATTCAAGGTCAGAGTCTGAAGACTTAGAAGAAGTCTTTAATGAACTTTATGAAAAACATAAAGGTGTTATAAAAGAATTAAAAAAATTTGAAAAATAACATCACTTGCTTAAATAACATCAATTCAGATCATAAATCCGAAATGGAACAATTAGAAAAACAATTAAAGGAAAGTAAAGATAATAGTTATCGTTTGAATGAAGATTTAAAAAGAAAGAATAAAGAAAAATTAGAGTTAGAAGAAAAGTTAAAAACTCTAACTGAATAAAATCTTTATTTAAAAGAATCAGTTAGAAAATTAATTAAAGGAATAACATCTATAGCTCTATGCTTAAAAGGATCAAAATCTGGAAACAAAAAACAAGGTCTTGGATACAAACCTCCTGAAAAAGGAAAACAAGTCATAATTCCTGAAAAATATCCATTGTCAAAATTCGTGAAAGAAACCAAGATGCCTCAGAAAACGGCGCCTGTAATAAATAAGTTTTATCAAAAGAAAAAGGTTTCTAAAAATTGTATTCTAAACAGACATTACAAAGACAATAAGAACTGTAAAATAAATTATATTCATTGCTGCTCTCATTGCAATAAATTAGGACACACAGTAAACACTGCACAACAAGGCATGTAGTATGGATTTCGAAAGGATATTTTCATGCATCTAACCATCAAGGACCCAAAAAGATTTGGGTACCTACTTCTGAGTAGTTTATTTGCAGGATAGCCTTGGAGCATCAGGATCAAGGATGCTCAAGGCATTGGTGACTGCCAGCTCTTCATCTAACACATATCTAAAGAGGGAGTAGTCACAATTTTTTTTATTTTTTTTATAGTACTACTAATATTTATTTGCAAGTTTCATTCAGGTGGAGCCTCTCATTCAAGGGGAACACAGGCTAAGGGGGAGCTACTCATTAATGTCAATAATTGTTGAACCCCTCTCACACAACATTCTGGTAAGAAGTTTTTACAAAATGGGAGAGAATAGTGTAACATCTCGGGCTTCCGATTTCTCCGTTTGTGTGTTTAGATGACTGGCCACTAACGCGTCTGGCTTTGGCGACGCGTTAGTGTCGCGACGGAGCTGCCCGTCGCGACAGTGTCCTAGTGGTGTCACTAGGAGGCTCACGTTTGTCTAATAATCGATGGTCTAGCTACCAATCGATTATTAGAAGAGCGTTGGTTTCTGTGCTGCGTGGTGGTGTTTCGGTTTCTCGGGCCGTGCCGTGTGTGTCGGCGTTGGCCGACGGCCCTTCTGGGGGTTTCTGGAAGGGGTGCCGTGCGTGCCTATGCCTGCTAGGCTTGTCTTGGTTACAAGCCAGTTGTGTCGGTTTCTGTGGTGGTTGCCCGGCCAGTTCTCTTTTCGCCCTGTGCTAGGCACTTGAGGGCATGTCCGTGAGGCAGGTTGTTACCGTTACCTGGGACCCCCAGCCCCGCGCACCTGTGCCAGAGGGTGTTGCTCCGGGCGACGGGCGTGCTCAAGTCACTGACTTGGAGCAGAAGGGGAAAATGGTGGGGACAGCGGTGTGAGTCATTTGTAGAGCTCTCTTAGTTGGTCTGGGTCTCTGAGGTGGTTGAGGTGCTCTTCCAGTGTGGACCAGCTAGTCCTTCTCACTGCCTCGCTCTACATTGGCTCCGGAGTCGTGTAGGGAGGTCAGGCGTGGGGCCGCAGCTCGGCCGAGCTGTGGTGGTTGTGTTGTTCTTTGCTGTGACTCACTCACTCTACCGGGGAGGTTGTAGGCAGGAGTCGACGGCTGGCAAGCTGGAGGAGTGGACTGTGTGTCCTCCTCTTAGCTGCCTGTGGTGGTGGCTTGTGTGTTCTTGCGAGATGGTGTTTCTCACTTTGTTTCCCAGAATGTGTTTCTCGTTGCCCTAGCTTGCACGGGGGTTGTAGCCTAGCCGTGCCTAGTTCTATAGGCTTGGTTGGTTTGGCCTAGTGGGCTGTGTTTAGTGGCTTCCGTTGTGCAGGTTCCCTCGGGGTGTCGAATGCTGACACCCGACCGCTATTTCTGTAACCCGTTCCTTGGTGCCGTCTATGGTGGCACTGGAGTGTGTAGTTCCTTGACCTTGTGGAGTGTCCGAGGTGCGGGGTGGTTCTGCTTGTGGGCCCTCGACCTTGTGGAGGTCTGAGGTGGCTGTGCCTGTGGTGAGACGTTCCCTTCTCACATGGTTGCTTGGTGTCTCTCGTGGTGACACCTAGTTGTTCCTTCCCAACCTCGTGGAGGTCTGGGATGTTGGTGACGGCATCGTGAGACTTGGGTCTCACGTGGTTTCTCTAGTGTTTCGCGAGCTTCTTTGTCTCGGCGGGTGCGTGCCGAGGGTTTGTTTCCACATTGTGTTTAACTCCGCTAGTTCTGTGGGAGTCGTGTCTGGCTCGACCCTAGTTGTGGGTCGGGGCGTTGCTCTGTTTCCGTTGCTTTGTAGTACTCTGCAGTAGGTGTTTCCCACTTTACTGCTTTGTACAGTTGTTTTGCTTCCGCTGTTGTTGAAGTTCCTGCTTCTCTAGCTGGTAAGGGACTGGTAATCCCTACTGAGCCTTGTTCGCGAGGCTCACCCCCCTACTCTTTCCAGGTAGGGACTCACTGTCGTAGGAGTTCATTATCGGACGGTCGTGGTGGCGGCTTGTTCGCCGTGCGTTGCTAGCAGCGTGAGTTGTGAGCGTGAGCGCTTGTACCGTGAGTTGAGAGTGCCCTTTTTGCAAGTCCTCGGGGTATGCCCCTTAAGGACTGCACCTTCTTTCTGTACCTGTACTTTTATTTGGGACAAGTTGTACATATTTTTCCTTATTAATGTACGAACTTTCTTGTTATAGTTATTTGAATTTATTGCTTATCTCACTGGACTAAATTCTAACCCTTCAGGGTCTTCGGATCCGTGGGTGGCGGCACGACCTTCAGGGGTCCCAGGAGGGGGTCCAGGAGGTCGGGTCGTTACAGTGGTATCAGAGCTTAGGGGTCCAACAAGATTTGTAATGAGTTAATAACTATGGTTGTCCCAAAGAAAGGTACTAGTACGCTGTTGGCCCGTCCGTGTAGAGTTTCTATTAGGTGAGCATCTGGTTCTTTGTTGTAGGTGGCTAGCTTTCCAGCAGGGTCCGAGCATGAGCTGCAGGAGAGTGTTGTTGTTGTTGCTGGGTGTGCGTGCTGCAAGCGAGGTTGCTGGTTCGCTCGTGTTGCGGTTGGTTGGGTTCGTCTTCGTCCTGCGCATCCGCGTGAGTGTGTCGCGAAGTCTGAGAAAGCCTGCGTGTGGTGTGGCCTTCACCGGTGCAGGGTTGTGGTCTGCGGAACCGGTCGAAGGTGTCCTTGCCTTGTTGGTTGTCGCCTCGTTGTCGGGGTGTGTCCTTGTTGGATGTCCCCTCGTTGTTAGGGTGTGTCCTTGTTGGATGTCCCCCTGTTGTTGGGGTGTGTCCTTGTTGGATGTTCCCTTGTTGCTGGAGTGTGTGTTGTGTTGGCTGTGTGTTTGGCATTGTGTGCCTGCGCGCCGATGGGTGCTGTGCTCTGCTCAGTCGGCGTCTTTACTCGAGCTAAGAAGATGCTTTGTGTGCTGTGTTGCACCACTGGTTGAGCGCTGCGACACCTAGTTGTGGTTGTTGTCGGCCTTGCGCTGACTGGTTGTGAACTCTGGTGAGGTGCTCCCGGAGTTCTTCTCTGTTGGTTCTGGTGGAAGTGAGGTTTCCTCATAACTGTGTTATGATCGTTTCTGGTTGTTGTGGTGTTGTCCTCTGGGTTGAGGGGCATCGCTTGGCTACTTGTGTTCTGGTGATGGGTTCCAGAACTATTTTTGTTGTTGTCCTAGTAAGGGTTTCTCTCTCTCTAGGACTGCTTCTGTGCTCGTTGAAGTCTTTCGCTGTGTTACCTCTTTGGTGAGGTCTCTGTTGTCCAGTTGGTTGTTGTTGCATTTCCCTCTGGGTTGAGGTGCATCTCTTGGTTGCCCTATGTTCTGGTGATGTTTTCCAGAACCGTTGGTTGTTGTCCTAGTGAGTTGCTCTCAGGACTGTTCCGGGCTTGTTTCTACTGGTTGTTGCGCTACCTCAGGGTTGGGGTATGCTGCTGTTGTGTTGGCCGTTACGTTCTGGTGGGTTTTCCCAGAACGGCGCCTTGGTGGTTCTGGTAGAGGTTCTCCCAGAACCAGTTGTGTTGCTTCCGCTGTCTGCTGTGTTCTCTCTGTTGGCCGTTTGTTTGGGGCTGCGTTCTGGTGATGTTTTCCCAGAACGGCTCTTGGCGCTTTGGGTGGAGGTCCTCCCCAAGATGCCTTGTGTTTGTTTTGGTTGTCGCTGCTCTCTCTCTCTGTAGAGATGAGCTGTCGTTGTTGCTGGTCGGACTGTCTGTGTTACAATCTGTTTGGGCGTTGTCGGTCGAGGTGTTGTGCCCCTGGCCGTGTGTCTGGCCGTTGTGCTGGCCAGGTTGTCTTCCTGTTTGTTTTGAGTTTTCTCGACTCCGCTGGTGAGACTTTGTGTGTCCCTGTGGTCGGGTGGTTTGCTTCATTTCTCGGGCCCTGTGTGGCTCTGCCAGATGGTAGTCTGGTGAGTGCCATGGGTGTTCGGCTGGCTGTGCCTCCTATGGGAGTGCTAGCCTTGCGTTGTTGTTTCCTTTGCTTCCCGTGGGTTGCTTGGGGTGGTGGTGCTTTCACATGGCATCTGGTGTCGTGTCGCGCATCGTGGTGACCTTTGTGGCGAAGGTCCCTTCCCTTGTGCTGTCTTGAGGTTAGTTGGTTGCTCACCTCATGCGCGTTGTTTTCCTTGTGGTGCGATAGGTCGTGATGTACCTATTGTGAAGTTCCGCGTTGTGCTGGTTTTCTTGTTGCCTGACTGGATGATGTAGGGCAGTGTGCCCTGTGTTCAGTGTAAGGCAGCACCGGTTTTCGGTTGTTTGGCTTGCTTGTGCAAGCATCGTCCCTGTGTGTGTTTCCACTTGTGCCTTAGCTATGCTTGGAGGCACTTGTCACCGTTTGGTGCGTGGTGGGAGCGGTGTTTTGTATTGTGTGCTTCTAAGAGCCAATGTGATGTTGCGCTCTTGAAGCTGCTGGTTCTCCATGTGTTTCTCTTGTGGGTCTCTGGTGGAGAGTCCCTTTCTGTTGGCCTTGAGTCGTTTCAAGCTGTTGGTGTGGTTGTGTACTGCACCTTGAGCATGTTTCTTTTTTGATGTTTTGTGTCCTTGTGCCTTGAGGGTTCGTGGCTGGTGTGGCCTGTTCTATCCCTTTTGGCTTGCGGCTTCTTGCGGGTGGCTTTTGGCATGTCTCTTGTGGAGGGTCCTTCCTGTTAGCCATGTTGTTTCGCCCATTAGTGCAACTGTGTTGCATCTTGCCTGGTTTTGGTGCTTGTGGTGGCACCATGTGCTCGTGCTCGAGTGGTTTGTTCTGTTTCTTCTGGAGCCTTGGTGCATTGTGTTGCACCTTGGGTGGCTCCTGGTGCTGGTGTTGGCACTGTATGTTGTGCCATGTGCTTGATTGTGAGCTTTGTGCGTTGTTTCCCGAGTTTGCTCGGTGTTCGAGGCGTTGAGCTTTCCGCCTCTAGGACACTTTGTGTTGGGCCGTGCCTTGTGGTCATACCGTTACCGCTGTGGGGTGGCTGCTTTGCCTTGTCTAGGTATCCCTATCGGTGGTACGCCAGGCTTTGGGCGTGGCATGTGTCCGGGTTTCCCCTCTCGCCTTGGGGAGCGAGTGTGTTCGGTTGGGGTACCCTACTTCGGTTTGGGTCCCTTTGGGGTCGACGTGCTATCTTCGACCTCTGTAGTTGTTTCGTTTCCCGTGCAGGTTGTCAACGTCTTGAGTTGTCTGGCCTTGCCAACCTTAGATGACTTCCTTGGTTTTGTCTCTGCGCGTGTGCCTGTGGAGCGTGTGGTTTAGCTTTCTGTGGCTCCACAGTCATTTTGTGTCCTGGTCGGACCACGAGGATGATTTGGGTAGGATCTAGTGGTGTCGGCGGAGACTGCCTTGCTCGCCGTGGTTTCTCCACGTGCGTGTTTTTCTGCTTGGTTTTGGGTCACCATTAAGAAACTCTCGTTTGGCCTTACCGTAGGTGCTAGCTGTTGCTAGTCGTGCGGAGCCATTCAATGACGTCTTGTGGATGACCACTTGACATTTTCCCCGGTTGTCGTCAATAGCTATGACCTCTGTCTAGCCGCTGGTGGCAGAGTGAGTTACTGACAGTTTGGTCTCAATAGTGTGGTCTGTTGAGGGTTTAGTCGCGTGGTTTCTGACTGGCGGTTCCTCTGTTTTCTGGTCGGTTGGTGCGCACCGCACTTGTGGAGTTGTCGACATCCAATTGTGTGCTCTGCGCCGGTTGTTGTGCGCTCGATGAGTTGTCGGATGACTGGTTAGGCACTCCGTTTATGGTGAGGTAGTGGTGGTGACCACTGGGAAGTCGTGGTACGACTTAGTGGTCCCTTGGCACATGTTATTTTCTCCGACCGGGTTTCGCCCTTGATTTCGACGATGAAATTATTTTTTTGTTGGATGTATTGTAACATCTTGGGCTTCCAGTTTCTTCGTTTGTGTGTTTGGATGATTGGCCAGTAACGTGTCTGACTTTGGCGATGCATTAGTGTCGCGACGGAGCTGCCCATCGCGACAATCATCCCTATTGCGACCTCTAGGTGCGTCGCGTTCCTGTCGCACCCGGTCAAAGGGTCGCGACAGGGTTCTGCTTTCTGGTCGTCTGATGCATGTCAGAGTAGCAGGCGTGGCAGACTGACCTATCGGGTTGTCGCGGCATCCAGGTGGGATGCGTTCTCGTCACGGTCTGGGTGGCCGTCGTCTTAAGGTTGGTAACGTGACGCCCCGCCCCATCGCGTTCTGAGGGCCGAAGGCTAAAAGCCTTGGTCGGATCTCCCTTGCCCTTCTTTGGCCTTTCTCCCTTCCCTCATCTCCGAGGAGGGGAAGGTTTCCCCCTTTCCTCTCCGGCGGTTGGAGCTTGGCGGAGCGGCGGCGGCTCGTGCGGAGCGGTGGCGCGTCGTCGTGGAGCAAGGAGGAGGCGGCCGTGGCGTCGTGAAGGCCCCTTTGTGGGTTGGTTCTTCATTCTCCGGTAGGGATGCTTGTGCCCTTTCTTGTTGGTTGGGATTGGAAGTCCATGTGTTTTGTTTGCATGCTTTACAGCTTTCTCCATGATCCCCTCCCCGTGTTTGTGTGATTGTAGTTGTGTGGGGGACCCCGGGATGTAGCATCCCAGCGGTCTGCCTTCCAGCTGATGTCGCGACCGCCGAGCGCGTCGCGACATCAGAGGAGACGTCGCCCCAGTCGGACGTGACCTTATCGCAGCGCAGGTGGCCATCGCGATAAGGGTTGTGTCGCGACCCAGTTGCCCGTCGCGACAAGGTTGTTGTCACGACGCGCTGCCTTGTCGCGACAAGGTTGTAGCGACCTGGTTTCCTGTCGCGACAAGAGTATTGTTGATGCGCTTCCCCGACGTGACCTGCTTGTCGCGGTTGCCCTACCCGTCGTGATGGGATCGCGACGGGCTAGGAGGGCGCGACAAGATCTGGTTTGCCTCGGGTGTTTTCCGTAGCCGCGGTTGGCGTGTCGGAGTGTGCCCCAGGGCAGGGTTTCCTTTAGGACCTTCTGGTAGGGAACGGGGCAAGTTGGCTGGCTGTGTTCAGTGACCGAAGGTGACACCGTCGTGGCTGTGTCCTAGCGGTGTCGCTAGGAGGCTCGCGTTTGTCTAATAATCGATGGTCTGGTTACCAATCGATTATTAGAAGAGCGTTGGTTTCTGTGCTACGTGGTGGTGTTCCGATCTCCCGGGCCATGCCGTGTGTGTCGGCGTTGGCCGACGGCCCTTTTGGGGGTTTCCGGAAGGGGTGCCGTGCGTGCCTGTGTCTGCTGGGCTTGTCTTGGTTACAAGACAGTTGTGCCGGTTTCTGTGGTGGTTGCCCCACTAGTTCTCTTTTCGCCCGGTGCTAGGCACTTGAGGGCTTGTCCGTGAGACAGGTTGTTACCGTTACCTGGGACCCCCAGCCCCGTGTGCCTGTGTTAGAGGGTGTTGCTCTGGGCGGCGGGCGTGCTCAAATCACTAACTTGGAGCAGAAGGGGAAAATGGTGGGGACAGTGGCGTGAGTCGTTTGTAGAGCTCTCTTAGCTGGTCTGCGTCTCCGAGGCTGTTGAGGTGCTCTTTCGGTGCGGACTATCTAGTCCTTCTCACTGCCTCGGTCTACGTTGACTCTGGAGCCGTGAAGGGAGGTCAAGCGTGGGGTCACAGTTCGGCGGGGCTGCGGTGGTTGTGTTGTTCTTTGCTGTGACTCGCTAGCCTCACTCTACCGGGGAGGTTGTAGGCAAGAGTCGACGGCTGGGAATCTAGAGGAGTGGACTGTGTGTCCTCCTCTTAGCTGCCTATGGCGGTGTCTTGTGTGTTCTTGCGTGACGGTGTTTCTCACGTTGTTTCCGAGAATGTGTTTCTCGTTGCCCTAGCTTGCACGGGGGTTGTAGCCTAGCCGTGCCTAGTTCCGTGGGCTTGGTTGGTTTGTCCTAGTGGGCCGTGTTTAGTGGCTTCCGTTCTATGGGTTCTCTCGAGGTGTCAAGTGCTGACACTCGACCGCTGCTTCTGTAACCCGTTCCTTGGTGCCGTCCATGGTGGTACTGGAGTGTGTAGTTCCCTGACCTTGTGGAGTGTTCGAGGTGCAGGGTGGTTCTGCTTGTGGGCCCTCGACCTTGTGGAGGTCTGAGGTGGTCGTGCCTGTGGTGAGACATTCCCTTCTCACATGGTTGCTTGGTGTCTCTCGTGGTGACACGTGGTTGTTCCTTCCCAACCTCATGGAGGTCTGGGATATTAGTGCCGGCATCGTGAGACTCGGGTCTCACGTGGTTGCTCCGGTGTTCCGCGAGCTTCTTTGTCTCGACGGGTGCATGCCGAGGGTTTGCTTCTGCATTGTGTTTGATTCCGCTGGTTCTGCGGGAGTCGTGTCTTGCCCGACCCTGGTTGTGGGTCGGGGCGTTGCTCTATTTCAGCTGCTTTGTAGTACTCTGCAGTAGGTGTTTCCCACTTTACTTCTTTGTAGAGTAGTTTTGCTTCCACTGTTGTTGGAGTTCCTACTTCTCTGGCTGGTAAGGAACTGGTAATCCCTACTGAGCCTTGTTCGTGAGGCTCACCCTCTACTCTTTCCAAGTAGGGACTCGCTGTCATAGAAGTTCGTTTCCAAACGGTCGTGGTGGTGGCTTGTTCGCCGTGCGTTGCCAGCAGTGTGAGTTGTGAGCGTGAGCGCTTGTACTGTGAGTTGAGAGTGCCTTTTTTGCAAGTCCTTGGGGTATGCCCCTTAAGGACTGCACCTTCTTTATGTACCTGTACTTTTATTTGGGACATATTGTACATATTTTTTCTTATTAATGTACGAACTTTCTTGTTATAGTTATTTGAATTCATTGCTTATCTCACTGGACTAAATTCTAACCCTTCCGGGTCTTCAGATCCGTGGGTGGCGGCACGACCTTCAGGGGTCCTTGGCGGGGGTCCGGGAGGTCGGGTTGTTACAATGCAATGGTAAGATCCTTCCTTTTTGGTTAGTGACAAAAAGGGGGAGAGTATGTATTATCTGTGAATTTTATGTATTCTCTATGCTTTAAGTATTTTTGTCAGAAAATTCTCATAAGTTTTGTCATCATCAAAAAGGGAGAGATTGTTGAACCACTCTATATTTTACCCTTACATTTTGGTGATAACAAAACTTATGATTAATTAAATATTATTAAATATATTTAATATTATGTTTTCCTAATAAATATAAATTTATGGTACTATCGTTGTGTGATTTGCACTGAAAAGCAAAATCGATGTCTATTCAATACCCATCGATTTCCGTTCACTAAGTGCCACAACGATTTCCATACAAATACATCAATTATGATTCATCTCTTGTAAACATCGATTTCATGAACGTCGATTTCATTTAAACATCAACTCCATGTAAACATCGATTTCATTTAAACATTGATTTCAAACTTAAACATCGATTTCATTTAAACATCGATTCTGTTCAAACATCAATTTCATTTAAACATCGATTTTAACTTAAACATCTATTTCATTTAAACATCAATTTCAACTTAAACATCGATTCTGTTGAAAACATCGATTTCAGTTAAACATCGACTCTGTTGAAACCTAGATTTCATTATAACATGGATTCTGTTCAAACATAGATTTCAACTTAAACATCGATTTCCTTTATACTCAGATATTTCAAAATATTTTTGGCGCCTAATGAAAAGTCAAATATATTTCATTTGCGTAATCTTCTATCTTTCTGACAGAATATCTTTTTGCTTATCTCATAGGATCTCTTCTTTCCTGTCCGACAAAAAGGGCTTACCTACTACTTCTGGGTGACTGAAGGAAACACAGAAGTACGAGCCTTTTTGACAGAAACACTCTTTGATCAAAACACTTTCTTCTAAGCTTGCAGATCTCGAAGACTACCAAGTGGCTGACAGTCAGAAGAAGAAGAATAGAAAGATCAGAAACGACTAGAAGAATTACAACGGATCTCTTCAACGGATCTATTCATATAAAAGATGAAGCAAGTTTGTAGAACAAAGAGAGAGCTTTCCTGAAGATCTTTAAAGGAGTGTACATCCGGTGAGGAACCTCAACTCCACACACTCAAAGAAAGAGAGAAGAGCTCAAGCCCAATCAAGAGAAGCTTTTCATAGTAGGAGTTTTCGAAGCTTTCAAGTCTTCCTCTCTTCACTCTCTCTCTCTATGGTCATTGTAATTCTTGGGGAGAGTCATTTGCTGAGAGTTTCTGGGTTAGAGTCCATTCTTGTAAAACTCTCATCTTTGTTCTTTCTTTTCTAAGAAAGATTTCTGTCCAGCTGTAGGACTGTGTACAGTGAGTCTCTTCTTGTGTTAAGAGTTGGCCAGTGTAGTTGCTGATGTTTTCTGTCCAGCTGAGGGACTGTACTCAGTGTAGAACCTAGCTGGGGGTTTAAGTCTAGCAGAACCGCACTGACATTTGTACCAGGAGGTTGGCTTCTTGACCTGTAAGAGAAGTGGGCTGCCTTCTTGCCTGGGAAAGAGAAGAAGACCAACTGGGGTACTGGGTGTTGTATTGTCCTTGAGGGGGACTGTACCCTTGGTTAGTAAAATCTCAAGAGATTGCTTGGGGACTGGACGTAGGACTTCCATGTGGGAAGGGCCGAACCAGTATAAATTCCTTGTGTTCTTTGTGTGATTGTTTATTTGCTTCCACACTACTACTCTCTATCACACTCAACTAACCAAACTTTCAAGTGATAATTTTCTGTGTTTAAGTTTCTGTTTCAGATTTCAGTATCTGAAAGAGAGAGGATTAGAGAGAATAGTAGAAGAGAGCGAGAGAGTAAGAGAGAGTGAAGGGAGATCGTTGAGAGGATGAGAGGCTCGAGAGGCGAAAGAGAAGAATGGAGGGGTTGTCGGGTGTTTTATGCATTTTCAGAAGATGTTGGAAATGCGATGGACATAATCATCACACATTTAGAAATGTTATTTGATATGCGACGAGAGGAGCATCTGCGATTTAGAAATGTCATCATTACCCTGATGCTGAGTTTGAGGCGCAAATTTTGAAAATTTGAAGTACACTTTGAAACGTGATGGGGTAAGTAGTCAAGGTTTTGGAATACGCGATGGCCTAAGTGGTCGCTGATCAGACATTGAAATGTGACGCCTGTGTCCGCCGCAATTTAAGAAGCTCACCCGAGGGACAATTTTTGAGGAAGAATCACACTAGATTTTGGCCGAATAAAGGATGTAATTTATTTCTTATTGAGAGTATAATTGTTGCGTTTACAAATGGCCACCTTGGGCCATAGTTTTTTTAGCTCTCTTACATAGGCCGTCCAATCGTCCTCGACCTCTTCCACGTTTGGGACCAACCGCCTAAAAGTTCAGATCTTCCATAGCGCCTTGATGGTGTCTGCCTCCTCTTCGTCACTATTAGTCCCAAGCTCCCTCGTCTTGATCGGCGGTAGATGAGATGGTCCCTCAAAGTTGTCTTGGAAGTCCGAGTTGAGAGAGGCAGCGGTGTGCATTGTACAGCATGAACTCGGTTGCCCCGATGAGCTGGAGTTCCACACTAGGTGCTAGCCTCGCCTGCAAATCTTTGGATTGAACTGGCGCCGGAATACAAGTGAAGGTGTTTCTTGGCATGCTACGGAGGTGATCGCGCCAGTCCGCACACGTCTTGAGTTAAGGTACGCGATTAGCAACGCGCCCTTCTAAGCCCACTAAGCCATCCATGTGTCGCAGCACACTTTTAAGAAGATCCGAGACGAGCTCTTGGCCTCGTTGTTCACATCGAATTTAAAGTGGAGATCAATCCAACATATGAATAACAACATAGAGCCATAAGGATGCTTACCCAAGCTCGCCGCCGTGAGTCCGTTGTAGAGGAAGGCTAGCTCCATCGGTCCCAACCTCTCTCCTTCCTATATACTACAAATAGCACTTAGTTGTTCCTCTTCGTGTACGTTGTCCACAGATGGAAAGAGGAGCGCTCCCGCTAGGCATATGGCGAATCCCCTCATAACCTTCTCTAGCTTCACATCATCCTCTGCCTTTGGCAACTCCTTGATTGTCCAAGCTGCCATTTTTTGTAGATTTATTCCTTTCACATCTTGGACATCTTGGGCCGCTCCTCTGGTCCCCATGAAGCTCTCAAGCACCCCTTTGCTCGTAATTCCTCTCGGCATGATTGCCATATCATCTTCTTCGCCTTTCCTCATCCGCTTCAAGCCTAATAAGAGTTCAACTTCTTCCAATAAAATAGTGGCTTCAAAGGTTGTGAAGAGGAAGGTGTGGGTTTGAGGGTGCCACAATTCTATAGGAGCCCCCATAGCCGCTCAATTAAGGTAAATATCATGGTAGCGTTTGGTGTGGACGGCTAGGTTTTGGATTCTCCACCTAGAGAGGATGGATTTCATGTTGAGGCTAATGGAAGAGGTTAGTTTTTGGAGCCATGGCAATCGCATGAATCTCCTAGTGCCTGGGAAGAGAGGGTAGTCCTATAGGTTGGAATTGGCCATATGGAGGTGGCGCATGCATGATGGCACATAGGTGATTTGGTCATGGGTTGGGGGTTATGGTTATGTGCATAGGCATGGCATGTGGTAGGTCGGTCAGGAGATTGAAAGAAGAAGAAAAAGAAAAAGATATAAAATAAAGAAGAGGAAGAACATTAAGATCATGAAGAACATCAAGAACACTAAAGAATAAAAACAATTTAATACAAATAAATCAAATCTACTCACCAATTTTGCTTGAATCAATCTACATATGTGTCCTCCCACCTTGTGTAGCCTTTGGAATTCTCCAATTCTTTGTCTCTTGGAGGGGAGAGCATCACCATCATCCATGGCTTCACCCTCTTTCTCCTTCTCTTCTTCTTCCCCTTCAGCCAATGCTTCAATCTTGAGCTTTGGATGCTGTCTAATGCATGGAGAGAGCAAGGAGGGGTATTTTATAGCCCCATGGTTGTGCAAGCCCAGAGGCCAAGTCCGAAGCACATCACAACTATGAAATAGGTAAAGTCCAATTATTTTATTGGGTTGTAAATACCCATCATTTGTAGTCCATTTATGATTTTTATTTTATTTTTGGACTCACTTTAGTGTCGATAATAGTAAATATCTGACTTATTCTCTAATTATGATAATAAGTCGTAAAATGCTTTAAACTCGGCTAATTCGAATTTTCTTCACACGAATTCCTTCGTGGGTCATTTGGGAGTATTATTTAGAGTTGAACTATGATTTTTATGAAATTTTCCCATGTGATTTCATCTCCGTTATGTTGGTACGTTTTACTTATTTGGAAATATGAAATTATTATTTCCAAATTATTTCTGATTTTTTAATTAATGAAATTTTTTGGGTGCTACAGATTGTCTAGTGGTCAATCAATTATTATCATAGCGATGTTTTCCATACTAACTAGTAGTGTTTCTGTGGTTATGGCTTGTTCGTGCGTGCCTTGGTTGGCCGACAGCCATCTTGAGAGTCCATGCACGTCTCGTGCTTGCTGGGCTCTTCGTGGGTTACAAGCCAACGGTTCGGCGTGGTTTTTGGTGCTTATAGTAAAATGCAATGATACCATAGGATCGCCAAAGATAGATGCGAAATTTACGGCGAGAGACGCGTATCCAGACCTATGCTCAAAGATTGATCAGCAATGACAAGCAACAAATATAAAGCACAAATATTGAACTGACGATGCTTGTAAAATCGCAACAGGGTAGGTGGAGCATATACTTACCTGACTCGCGACAACATTGTCGGTCGCGTATTACCTTCACCAATTAGACTGGGACTTGGAATGAAGCACTTAAATCGTGACGTATGTGTCGGTCGTGATTTTCATCAATGTTCCAAGTCCTGCTTGAGGCTTAAAAGAAGTCTTTTTGGCCACAAAATAATTCGTGCCAAGAAAATAACCTGAAATTTGAAAATATCCACTAATGGACCATGTTAGGGTAAGTTCTAATCCAATAGATCATCATTGGACTTCAAATCAAGCCCAAACTCGTAGTTACCACCTAGGGAAGGTTTTCATAGGACTCCTACCAAGAATTGGGGAGGGAAATCTCCAATTGAAGGAAGGATGTACCCAAACTCATACCTAATTGTTTCCTAATCTAATTAGGCAACTAAAGACCCACACCCCTTTAAATAAGCCACCTCTCTCCCATGGGACAACCCCTAGGGTTGCTGAGGTTGTGCTTGGAGGCTTTGAAGGCTGGAAGACGCAAGGAGGAAGGTTTGAGAAGAAGCAACTCTTGCTCTTCTTCATCTGCGACCTGCACTTGAGCCCCTTCAAGATCATCACCAAAGGTTAGTCAAACCTCGACCAAACCATGCAAGGCATACACCCCTGGAAAGACCTATGAGTCTAGTTTCTTATGGAACTATTTTGCCCAATTTTATCCAGTAGATCTAGAGTATTAGGCATTCTCTCCCAGGCGGATAGGACTAGGGTTTTCTGGAGGATGAGTCTTATTCGGCCCAAAAGGTAGGTCATCTCCATGTCAAACTCTAATTAAACTCGTTCATGCTTGCATACATGTGTATAGATCATGGTCTTACTATTTTCCCCAATTTTTATCTTGAGAGTTTCACGAATTAAATCTTGTATGATCATAACGATGTACTATCGTGATTAAACGTTGACTTGTCTTACAACTTCTATACCTTTTGTGGAGTCATTTTCCGACCAAATGTTCAACAGAGAACTTGTTACCCTATGAGTCTATTTTCATTTGGCACTAGTTTCTCAATTTTTGTTAACCGTACTGATAGTATTAGCCCGAACATGAGCACTATGTCAGATTCACGTAGACAATCACAATATGCCTTATTACCTAATCAAACGACCTTTGTTTCTTGATTCCTTGTTACTAAGGTATAGGAAGTCCTCTAACTAATAGAAGTGGTTTCATCTGATTTGGATCACCCTAGCATTAGTTTTGATTTTTCAAACATCCCTATGTCAAACCCAATCCAAGTCAGAGTTGGAAATAGGTAGGAAAAGCAACCCAAACGTCATATTTAGGTGGCGACAGGTCGACACATCGCTACCAGAACACGACAACATCATGGTCGCGACCCATACAAAAAATCAGACAGTTTTGTGGTCTTTTTCAGAAGGTGACAAGTTGATTGTCGCCTTTATGTTGAGAAGGCGACGGGCATTGTGTCACCTTTTGCCTATGTCCACTTAATCGGCCATAACTTTTTATATAGACCTCGGATTGATGAGCTGTTTTATTTGCTGGTTTCTTCATTCAAAGGGCTTTATGATGGTATATTCATGTCTGAGATTTGAACAAGAAATCAATGAGTTATGACCTGAGGATTTGAAGGTATGGGACTACATTTGCCTTCTAAGAGGCATACATCTTAGTTTCTGTCGTTTTGTGTTGTTCTTTGATGTGTGAGTTTGATCTATTCTAGGAATGTTCTAAAAAGTATTAACATGCATTTATCAACCCATATCAAATTTAAAACATGTATACATGATTTTTAATTGATCTTAAGTTCATGATCATCCTCTCTACCTGCTGATTATCCAGTTCTTGCCTTGTTATAGAGCTTGCTAAAAACACATAGTTACTTGCTAAAATTGGTCATGCATGTTTTAGTACTCATGATACTTGCCATATATAGAGTTTCCAAAGATGAAATTTCCATAAACGAGGTTTTCATAACTGGAGTTTCCATAATCGGATTCGCACACACGCACTTGAGCGATTCTCACCCGCGGCATGTGTATACACTCTAGCACGATAGGAAAGCCCCTTCTTGGCTTGTGGTGAACTCTCTGTCGGATATTCCTTCTGCCGGACTAGTGACCCCTTGACCAAGGCCTCCGTAAGTCTCCTCTGACCATGGATTCTCACATGGCCGACAAGCAGGTTGTACCAAAGAAGTACCTGGAAGATAGTGTGCACGTACCTCTCTTCTCTTGGCATTCTTGACGAGATCTTTCTCTCCTCATCTTGACTCTGGAGTACACCTCTGTTGAAAATAAGACCAAATTATTAATAACTGTTTGGACTAAATTGAAAATACGTCATTATGCTTCCGGATTGAACTCTTGAACTATCACCTCAACTATCTTGACATTATTAAATTCTTGTTACTGGCCATGAATGACTGTGGGTATCTACATTTGAAAATAGTGAGATGTTGATCGGGCATGGTGAGTGTCTAAGGGCTCCAGTCTAGCCACAATGACGGAGAGTCATAAATATACTGTTAACCATGGGGTATAATGATTACTGGCATTGCATCTGCACTGGGAGTACTTGCATGTTGAATTCTAGATACATAAACCACATACACGTGTCCTAGTGTGCATTCCAAGGTGGCATAGATCCTTAGTGCACATTAGTGTCTTCGTGCTTGATTACTGTTACATGTTGAAAGTTCTTGCTCGTGAGTGCTTGCTTGCTAGTGAAATGGCCAAATCTTGATACATGCTATATAGTTCTTGCTCGTTACCATATTGCTAGATCATTGTTCACTCTATCTTGAGATCTTGAATACGACCTTCTTGCTAGACTGATCTTTACATCTCTTGATCATACTATCTTGCATGATACATTGTACACGTGTTACTACCGTCGTTTTAATTGCATTGTACATATCATGCTCATACCTTCTAGCTTTTAAAATTGTTAAATACTTATATCATTACTGGAAGATGTAAATCCTACTAGGCAAGTGCGCTCATTACCTACTTTCCAACCTTTCAGGTGAACATGACATGGAAGACGTAGAGAACCAAGACTACACTGGGGATGAACAGGAGTGAAGAGCATTCCCATCAAAGTCTTGATATCTTAGTGTCTTAATGTTATAGTCTAAAAATGAGAGTACTAGAGAATTGTAGTAGGAGTGAGGATAGTATGTACTTTTCCTTTTTTAGTCTTGTAGCTCGATTTGAGCTGAAATATGTACTATTTTATTTTGAAATGAAATAAAGAGTTTGAGTTTTATTATGAGCACAATTAGTTGTGTTATATGTGATTGCTCGCTAGAGACTTATTTGCCGATTGTTCACGTCTCAATGCTCAAATAAAATTCTTCTGCTGCCGTACTTTGGGACGTGACACAATCGATTATTAGACAGGCGCAGGCCTCCTGGCACCACCGCCAAGATAGGACCACAAAGGAGTCACCTTCAGTAACAGAATGCAATGAGGTAACCTGCCGCGCCTAAGGGCAAGCCTTCTCTAGGGCACATGCCGACACACAAACTGCGGCCACGGAAATACCCAAGGCAACATAGATATTGTCACGTCCCCCCTGGCCGTCGTGATACCATCGCGACGGGGAAGGGCACTGTGACAGCAACCCTATCGCGATGGGGCAGAGCGTCGCGACAACAACCTTGTCGCGATAGGAAAACACGTTGTGACAGCGATCCTTTTCTCAAAGAGGAAAGGTGTCGCGACAAGGTCACGTGCAACAAATGGAAGAGTGGGGGGTGGAGCACCACTGGAGGGGGAGGAGAAGAGAGGGGAAGGAGGAAAGAGGAGAAGGGGTCTCCGGCCAAGGCCTTAAGCCTTCGGCACCCAAGTCACGATGGGGCAACACGTCACGTTAAAGACCTTAACATGACGAGTCAACGCACCACGACAAGGACGCATCCCCCAGGGCACCGCGACAACCCTACAGGTCGTACTGACATGCCTGCCACCCTGACAGGCATCAGATGACCGAAGCGACAGAACACTATCGCGACCCACTGACCAGGCACGACAGAAGACATGATGGGAAAGCCATGCATGACAAGAATGGGACCCAGAAGCTGGTCATGACAAGGATGACTGTCGCGTCGGACACCCACAACGCGACACTAACATGTCACCCAGCCTAAACGTGTTAGTGGCCAATCATCCAAGACACCGGACGGAAAGTTGAGAAGCTGGGTATTACAATTCAAGGGCTCTAGTCTAGCCCCAATGACGGCAAGTCATAAATATACTGTTAACCATAGGGTATAATGATTACTGGCATTGCATCTGCGCTGGAAATAATGTTACGTTGAATGCTAGATACAAGAACCACATACACATGTCCTAGTGTGCATTCCAAGGTGGCATAGATCCTTAGTGCACATTAGTGTCTTCGTGCCTGATTACTGTTATGTGTTAAAAGTTCTTGCTTGTGCGTGCTTGCTTGCTTGTGTGATATGGCCATCCTGCATTCTTGCAGTTAAGTGATATCTTGCGTTCTTGTACATACTACTCTACTGTTAGTACTATCTTGTTACATCATTCTTAATCTTGTTCAATCTATCTTGTTCAAGTATCATGTTTTAAATGGATTTATCGTTCATGCATATCTTGTTAATCGTGCCTGCCTAGTTCTAAAATGTTAATCACTTATATCATTGCCCGCACATTGAGATATAAATCCTAATGGGCTAGTTTGCCCATTCCCTACTTTTCAACATCTTAGGTGATATTGATGAAGAAACTAAAGGCTAGGACATGGATGGGAATGTGTCAGAGTGATAAGTGTGTTCCAATCTAGTGTCTATCATTAGTTTACTTTGAGAGTTAGAACAATGTAGTAGGTAGTGAGGGAGTACAATCTCATGTAATTTCCCTTTTCTCGAGTCATTGTAGTTTGAAGTCTATGGAGTTGTATACAACATTATGAGTTAATGAATGAGAGTTAGTTATGTTCATTATATGGGCACTTATGTTTGTGTTGATACACATCTAATGCTCGCTAGCTAGAGGCTTATTTGCCAACTGCTCATGTCTTAGAATATCGAATTTAATCCAAATATTTTCACTGTGTAATTCTCGGGGCGTGAAAATACTCCAATGATCATCTTGCTCACTTTTACCCAATCCAACCATATGCCACCCTCCATGGCCAATTTTTTATTTACTCTCTTCTTAGGCACTAGAAGATACATGAAGTTGCCTTGGCTTAAACAATTGACCTCCTTGATTAGCCTAGACATAAAAACCATCCTCTCTAAGTGGGGCATCAATAACTTAGCCGTCCATGCCAAACGCTATCATGAGATTCACCTTGATTAGGCGGCCATGGGGTCTCTAGTCGAACTTTTGCATCCTCAAAGCCACACCTTCCTTTTTACAACCTTTAAACCCACTATTTTATTGGAAGAGGTAGAGATTTTGCTAGGCTTGAAGCGAATGAAGCAAGGTGACAAGGAGGACATGGCGATCATGTCGAGAGGAACTACAAGCAAGGAGGTGCTAGAGAGCTTTATGGGAAGCAGAAAAGCGGCCCAATACATCCAAGCCGTGAAAGGAATCAACTTGCAAAAACTGGCAGTTTGGACAGTGAAAGCTTTACCAAGGGCGAAAAAATTGATGAAGAGTTGGAGAAGGCAATCAAGGGCTTCGCCAAATGCCCTACAGGTGCACTCCTCTTCCTGTCTGTGGATAACGTACTTGAAGAAGAACACATTAGCACGGTGTGCGGCATATGGGAAGGAGAGAGATTGGGACTGGCGGTGCCAGACTATCTCTATAGTGGGCTCACAGTGGTGAGCTTGAGTAAGCCTCCTTATGGATCTATGCTATTATTCACTTGTTGGATTGACTTGCATTTCAAATTTGACATCAACAATGAGGAAACAAGCTTGTCCCGGATCTTCTTCAAAAGTTTGCTCTAGCACAAGAATAGCTTGGTTGGCCTAGAAGGGCAAGTTGCAAACTGCGTGCCTTAGCTCAAGACAATCCGGCACAGAACGCCTTTACTTGTGTTTCAAAGCCACTTCTAGCTAAGGACTTGCAGATAAGACTAGCACCAGGTGTGGAACTCCGACTCATTGGGACAACCAAGTTCGTGCTTTACAACACACACCATTGTCTTTCTTAGCTCAGACTCCTAAGGCGCATCTTCAAGGGGCCGTCTCACCTTCCACCGATCAAGCAACAGGAGCTCGGAACCAACCGTGATGGGGAAGAGGTGGACACCATCAAATCACTATGGAAGATCTGCACCTTTAGGCGACCGGTCCCAAATGTTGAGGAGACTCAAGATCAATGAATGACTTATGTAAAAGACCTCAAAAAATTATGGCCAAAAGTTGTTGTTTGTAAGTGCAAGAATTAGATTCCTCAATAAAAGTAATCAATATCCTTTATTTTGGCCAAAAATAATGTGTACAATGATTGCATCCTTCAAAACAATGAGATTTAGCCTCAAATTTCATGGCTCGGGTGAACTCTTCAGAATTACAACAGGTTCAGACATCATTGTGAACGTGCTTTAAATGCCACAAAGAAAAATTGAAAAAAGAATATATATATATATATATAAGTAAAGGAGAATTAAAAGAGAAAAATATGAATATGGATGGTGGGATGCTATAAAGGGAAGGAGTGAATGTGTGCACTAGAGATGGAGTGTGATCGCCAGGTATGCATGGATACCGAAGGAGAGAGAGAAGGATGGGTACATACCTTCACTCGAAAATCACGGGAGTTGAGTGGTGGGTTGACTCTTACTTCTCCAACTAGCCGGCCGGCAAAGAAGACATAGCTCTTGGTTACCTTGCAAAGAAAGACACAATCAAACAAGCGAAATCAATGATTATACCAAGTTGTGTAGCATCAAATTCAAAAGAAACAAGAAGAGAGCTTGCATGGGCTTGAACACATATTGTGGTGGTGTTTTAAAACCCCTAAGATTGTGGGTGTGAATCAAATGATGTGTGTGATGATGTTGAAAGTATGGTGATTATGTGATGGTGAGATTCATGCACTAAAGAAGAGAATTGAAAAAAAATAAAAGGGGAAGGAAGGAGAAAGAATTTGAGATGGCCCAAGCGCAGCAGAGATTGAGAGGAAGAAGACTCCTCTCCACGCTTCGATCAAACTTAAACGCACTGCAGCACCACCTCTTCAATGCAAGAACACTTCAAGAAAGCTTGAAAGGCTCTTCTCTTCAAACTTTGAAGTTTGAATGCTCTGGAATGCAGCAGGTCTTCGCCAAATACTATTTAAAGCTCCCTCCTAAAAATGTGGCTACGGGGGGTCCTTTTATAGAGGTAAGAATGTGAATCACGACGGACATAGTGGTCGCCTATTAATATGAAAGTCATCGTGTTTAAAGACTTCCATACTTCGACTGGCGCCTTCCATACTTCGACCCAGTTGAAACATAGCAATCAAGAACCACGACCACAACGATCGTCGTGCTTATGAACACTTCTAATATCAATTGGATTCTTGCCAAAATTTTATAAATGGAAAGTTTGAATTGCGATGACAATACCTGTCGCGCTTTTGGAAAAATTCGATCTTTTAGTGGGAATCGATCTTATAAATAAAGGAAGGTTAGAAATGTGATGACCTGCGTAGACACGTATCTATTTAGCAATAAGAACTTTCTAAAAAACATTTTAGGTAATTGCCAAAATTTTGAATATGGAAACTCTTGATCGCGACAATTATAATGGACGCATTGCATATACAGTCAATCAAAACCAGATTGGGAATTGATACAAAAATCACGTTGGATTGATCCATTGTGAATATCATTATTCAACAATCGATGTATAAGCTCAATCGATTGTCCTCAACAATACAAATCGATTATATGAAAATGCGACTAAGTGATAGGACGCATATATCAGCAATGGATGTATAAGTTCAATCGATTAATCACAACACTGATGCAACCTTCACCCATCGATATATGAAATGCGATGGAGTGACCCAATGCATATATCAACAATCGATGTAGGATAAAATGTGACCACTTGACCCGTCGCGAATCAATTATTAGATAGGACTCTCAATAGCACTAGAAAAATCTCTACAAATTTATAAAATTCAAAAAAAAGGAAAATTACTTAGATGATTAATTGAAGAGAGTCACTTTGAGTCATTACAGTATAACTTGAAATTTACTCAGTATGCCATCAAATTTGGCATGTCTACATCTATGACAAAGGACATAAGGTAATGTTTGACTCTCTTGCTTGTACCATCTTTGAACCAAATTAAGATTCTATCAAATTTACTAGTAAGAGAGTTAATAATGTGTACATGGTTGACTTAGATGATCTTGAAAATGATAATTTATGTCTTACTGCTAACAAGAATGATCTTGCATGTCTTTGGCATCGTAGTCTAGGCCATGCTAGCTATAAAATGCTACACAAATTGGTAAAATTCAACATGGTCAAATAGTTGCCAGAAATTTTCTTTAAGCAAAATAACAAGATTTGTGAAGCATGCACTCAGGGTAAACAAACAAGAAAATCCTTTAAAAGTAGATTTGAAAATCAATCTTCCAAATCTTTCGAACTCATTCACATGGATCTGTTTGAACCCACTAGGACTAAGAGTCTTAACCGGAAAAGGTTGATTTGTGCTTATTGATGATTTTTCAAGATTTACTTAGGTATTATTTTTTGCTCACAAAAGTGATGCTTTCATGGAATTTCTGGAATTCTATAAGAAAATCATGCAAGAGGGAAAATTCAAGGTTATATCCATAATGTCTGACCATGGTGGTGAGTTTGAGAACACTGACTTGGATAACCTTTGCAGGGAAGAAGGAATTACTCATAAATTCTCATCACCTAGAACTCCAGAACAAATGGAGTAGTGGAAAGAAGAAATCGAATCTTGGTAGAAATGGCAAGAACCATGCTGTTGGAAAGTGGGTTGTCTAAAACATTTTGCGCAGAAGTAGTCAATATCTCATGTTACATCATAAACCGTGCAATGATAAGGCCTCTTAGTAAAATGACTCCATATGAACTTTTGAAAGGTAAGAAACCTTTCATTGCCCACTTTAGAGTGTTTGGAACAAAATGTTTCATTTTAAACAATGGAAAAAGTGATTTGGATAAATTTGAACCCAAAAGTGAGTTGAGTAGTTTTCTTGGATATTCAGATCACTTTAGAGCCTATAGGGCCTTCAATGTCAAAAATCAAACTATTGAAGAATCTCCTTACATAAATTTTGATGAATTCAATGATGATATTTGTAGGAAAGAAGATGATGGGAAATTCCTGGAAAATAAAGACCAAGACAACCAACAAGGAGAGGGATCAAGTACAAATGAGAATCAAGGTGAGAAAGATGAGCAAGGAACGATCCATTGAATATCAGAATGCTCAGAGACCATTCTCAAGATAGCATAATTGGAAGTTTGCTTGATCCACCTAGAACCAGATCTCACTTTAAGCTTATTAATGAATTGGCTCAAATGGCCCTTTTCTCACAAATGAAACCCAAAAATATTGAAGATGCATTAACATATAATTTCTGGATAAATGCCATGCAAGAAGAATTAAATCAATTTGAAAGAAACAAAGTGTGGCATTTAGTTCAAGACCCATTTCACAAAGTGTCATTGGAACTAAATGGGTTTTTAGGAATAAAACTAGTGAAAAAGGCAAAATAATAAGAAACAAGGCTAGGCTAGTTGCAAAATACTATAATCAAGAATTTGGGATTGACTTTGAAGAATTTTTTGCTCTTGTAGCTAAGTTAGAAGCAATCAGAATTTTGCTCTCTTTTGCATGTGCACACAACATAAAGCTTCAAAAATGGATGTAAAAAGTGCCTTTTTGAATGGTTCAATTAAAGAAAAAGTTTTTGTAGAACAACCACCTGGCTTTTAATGTTCAGAATTTTCTATTCATGTTTTCAAGCTTGACAAGGCACTCTATGGACTTAAGCAGGCTCCCAGAGCATGGTATGACAGGTTGAGTTCCTTCCTCACAGGTAAAGGATACATAAGAGGTAATGTTGACCAAACTCTCTTCACTAAAGTACAAAATGATGATATCCTAATTGTTCAGATCTATATTGATGATATTATATTTGGATCAACAAGAACCTCTCTGTGTAAATAATCTGCAGAATTCATTACCAATGAGTTTGAGTGAGCTTAATGGGAGAACTAAAATTCTTCTTTGGTTTAAAAGTCAATCAAACTTCATAAGGGATTTTCATCAATCAATCAAAGTACACGATGGAGCTACTCAAGTAATACACACTGGAGAATTCGAAGGCAATGGCAACTACAAAGAGCACCATAGTGAGTCTTGATGCAGACCTGAAAGGTAAAATGGTAGATGCAAAAATCTATAGAGGTATGATTGGATCAGTACTATACCTTACTGCATCTAGACCTAATATTCAATTTACAATGTGCATGTGTGCTAGATTTCAAGCTAGTCCAAGAGAATCTCACATGAGTGCTGTGAAAAGAATCTTCAAATATCTTGTAGAAACTCATGACTTGGGGTTATGGTAGCCTGCATCCTGTGAATATAAATTGATTTCTTATATAGATGCAGACTATGCTCGATGTAAATTGGATAGAAAAAGTACTAGTGGTTATTGCCAATTCATGGGAGAGTGTCTAGCCTCTTGCTTTCAAGAAACATCATTCAATTGCACTCTCCACTGCAGAGGCAGAGTATGTTGCTATAGAGAGTTGTGGAACTCAAGTGTTGTGGATTAAACACCAACTTCGTGACTACCAAGTAGATCTTGGATGTGTCCCAATAATGTGTGACAACACTAGTGTTGTCAATTTGGCAAACAATCCAATCCAACACTCTTAAACAAAGCATATTAAAATAAGGCACCATTTCTTAAGAGATGAAGTCAACAAAAAATGTTTTGAACTGCATTTCATTGAAACTGCTAAACAAGTTGCTGACATTTTTACCAAACCTTTATGTGCTAAAAGATTTTCATACTTAAGAAGAGAACTAGGTCTGTGTAAGTTTGAGTGATTGCTTGATGCATGAAGTAAATTATTTCAGTGAAATTATGATGCTTTACATACTTGACTTCTTGGTATATCGGATGGTGACATGTGGAAAGATAAGTTATACTTTTCTGGAAGCTGTCATTATGCGTGAGTAAAATACTCCGCCAAGTACCAAAAGTTATGTTTTGCATAAAGCTAATTCTGTGCATAATCATGTTTGGAGTGCTTGCAAACTGTTTCATATCTTGCACATGCTAAGGGGGCGCAAATTTAAAAAGGGCAAAAATGTTGTTGCAAAAGCTGCTCATTAAGGTCAAAACTTGTTGGAATTTTTAAACCTCAAAAAATTTTGACTTTAATCATAATCAGGTCGACACATATTTACTCATGTGTCGGCACCAGTGGTCTTCTACTGCCTTCTATTTGAGAATTCATGCTCATATGTCGACACACTGAGAATCCTGTGTCGACACACCATCATCTAATTTTTGAAAAACTTCACAAATTCAGGGGGAGCTGATCCTTTCTTGAATCTTGATAACCCCACTCAAATTCATACTTGAAAATAAGTTTCATTTCATTTCCTGATTCAATTTATTTGACTGCAATACCCATCATTCAAATCTTGTATCATGATAAATGAGTCTTTATGATGTTCTTATATGAGAGATCTCAAACATAAAGACTAAAATCAATGTGCACTCAATTTAGTCTTAAAGATACAATCAAAGAACAAGTGTATGTTAACTTTTAATGTTGAACACTTTTAAACTGAGTTGCAAACACTTGTAGGCACATGAGTAGCATTAGTGTTTAACATGTGTGAATTTTGAGGATTCATCTTTAACACATGTTAAGAATAATCTTTCTATACTCATGATCATGTCTATTCTAACCAATGTACATCTGTTCATGAAAATCTTCAAAAAGAAATCTGTTGAGAAAAATAGAGAGATACAGACAGAGTAATGAAAATTTCATTTTATCACTGAGTAATCAAGTTCATTTCACCTAATCAAATATTTTGGCTCGCGTCAAAAGGTGATAAATATATTTTTCAACTCTGTAAAAGATGATGAAGGTTAAACTACTGAGTAATCAAGGGGTCTTGCATTGGGTAAATGTGACCTCTTACACTTAAAGGTATGATTTGACTAATTTATTCTTGTATTCTCTCTCAAAAAATGAAAGAAAAATCAAAAGTATAAAAAGAACAACATGTGAATCGACCTAGATGAAGTTCATGACCACAGGGCTTAGAGTCATTACTCTACATTGTGTTGAATGTTTAGCTTCTAAACTTATATGATAAACACTCCTACTAACTCATATAAGTCTCCCTTAATCACATTTGCTTCATCTTTTTAAACGCATTCATGTTATTAAGATTTGACATATGTTGTGATTGAGTGTGTCTTTATTATTAAACAATGTTGCACAATTTCAAGACATCATAATTTCCCTCTCTCATATACTAATATCTCAATGTCTCATAGATTTTGATCCTTCTTCAGGCTCTCATTCTCCATTTCTACTCCTTGCTAACATATCCCTCATACTTTAGTTTTTACCAATTGATATCTAGCTGCATTACAGAATTGTGCTCTCTTTTTTACTACTCAATTGGTATCCATATCAGGGGAGAGAAGTGCTTTACAAAGGGGGACTCTACTGTTGTTCATGCTTAAGGGGGAGAGACTGACTTTTTGTTGCTGTCAAAAAGGGGGAATGAGTTTAGTTGTTTTTTCATCATCAAAAAGGGGGAGAATGTTGTGCTATGGTTATGTAAATGACCATAATCATTGTTTTGAATGTTGGGTTATGGTTATGTAAATGACCATAATCATTGTTTTGATTTGTTTTGATGATGACATAATCTTGTTCATCATGTTGATAACATAACTTCATTATTTTATTGATGAACATAAGTGGTTTCATGTTACATATCTTTTTATTAATGATTGCAAACCATAGACTGACTGGCTACATTGAAAAGTTGCTTAAATGAATTTCGGATGTTCCATTTTGGTCGTAGTCAGCCGAAGCTAGGATTCGACTGGGACTTCGACTGATCACATTTTGGTCGCAATCAGTCGAAACTAGATTTTGACCGAGACTTCGGATGTTCACATTTACTCTTGGCTAGCTGAAGTAATGGCACTTCGTATATTCATGTGTTGGTCGTTGTCATCTAAAGAAACTTGACTTCGGATGTCACGATTTAGTCTTTATCAGTCGAAGTGCTGTGACTTCAGATTTTCATGTGTTAATTCTTTTTAGTCGAAGTACTATGACTTTGGATGCCACGATTTAGTCATTGACGGTCAACGTGCTCAATTCGACCGTTCTTGTCTATTAATTGACATTTGAAGTTCTATATTGTTTTGTTTTGTCAATTTCATTATCTATTACTCAATGGAAATATGACACGTCTTTCTTAAATGTTGGATACATTTATGTCATACATTTTGAAGAAGTTAAATTGCTTCATTTAAATGACTTTTCATAAATGCTCTACTAATTTGGGTTTTTCTGTGTGCAGGACAAATGGAGCACATGTCAACTTAAAGGGTGTGCTGACAACCTTAAAGTTGGTGCTCACGCATTCCTAAGATATCATGTGACTAGCACATGTCTGGATATGCAGGCTATAAGTATACCATTTTGTCTCTTCTGAAAAGTGGGCACCCATAAAAAGGAGTAGAGAATATTCCTAGCTCTGCCAAGGGAGAAAAGTGAAAGAGTAGAAGAAATCCATAGAGAGAGAGGATACTCTTGAGAGGTCTGGAAGAAGAAGAGGAAGGCCGCAAGAATGCTACGCTAGATGAGGCCTCGTCATCATCAGATCTGCTAAAGCCAAAATAGAACATTGCCAGTCAAGCATGATTCGACAGAGATCAAGTCAAAATGCTCCAGTAACACATCAATATGATGAACGCATGCAAGATGATCCGAAGCATGATCTAGTCCATCAAGACTTGAGGAATTTGAGGCCAAATTGTAAGGCCCTAGTTTTCTGTGCATTTTATGACTTGTTGTTATGTTTTATATTGTTGTTCGAATTCCTTCTTAATGTCAACATCCTCTAACATTAACAGCTGGTTGACGACAAGCTATGTGCCGTTTACCATCTGACTTGAGGATCTTGATGTCAAAATCGATTGACGTCTACTTCATGTAGACGGCAACCAATTGGATGTTAACTTCTCCAGTTGCATTGGGTTTCTTTTCCCTGAAACTGTCCCGATATCTCCAGGAGATAAACTTGGAAACCCTACATCGACTGGGATTTCTCTTTCCTAAGATACCTATGACCCAAACTCCTATAAAATTGGGTCATCTCTGTAGAGAGAGGACTTTTGCTTAGAAAGAGAGAGTTTTGAGGTGGTAGATCCGGTGAACTAGAGGTTGTACCAGCATTTTTCTGCAAGAGGGAAGTCCTTCTGAACATGGAGAAGCTCTCTCGTTGCTGGAAGGTCGTCTGCTTGATCGTGGAAGTCGAATCAAACCAGTGAAGGCTACCTCTTTGCCTTGGTCGAGGAGGGCTTCATCACCCTAATTTGATCTTCAGGGAGTTTTCAAGAGGCAAGTAACTTAGGGGTTTCATCCCTATGCCTATTACCTACGGTTTTTCGATTTTTAAGGATTTTTGTCTCTTGTCCTGGACCCCCAAATTCTCTTTCCTTTTGATTTCAGTTTGCACTTTCTGTAGTCAGGAAGTTGATGGCAACAACCTTGCCATTAAGTTCCTGGGTTGATGGCAATCAATCATACCGTTAACCACCCTTGACAGCAAAAACTTTGTCGTTAAGTTCTTCATATTTCCAAAAATATGTTTTAGTGTGTATGATGAAATCTTTCAGAAATTTTGAAAGTCTAAGTGGGTCCTAGGGTTTTTGTCTTGTCATATACATAATGTAGACTGAACCATGAAATTTTGATATTTTTCTGATCATACTTTTAAAATTTTAGAAATTCTATCACCGATAATTAAGTGTGCCATAATAGGTTTAATTTGGATAAATTAAGTATGTGTCGTATTATTGTCTAAGAATTTTTCCATGAACTTAGGGTCCTTGTGTACATATTTCAAGATAGATACAGTCATCAGTTTCCTCTTCATCATGTTTTAATAAATCATCTTGTTAATTGCCTGAGATCTACGTTAAATGTTAAAAGTAGATATACTATTACAAAAATTCTAAAAAATTAGACATCTAATATGCTCCATATTTAAGATCTGTGATTAAAATTTGAGGATGTTCTGACATCTGTGAGTACTATTTCCAGTTGTAAGTCTTTAAGGGTCATATTAAGCATGATTAGTTAAAAGTGATGTTTTCTAATGATTAGTATCATGATTAGGCTCTGTTAAACATGTTTTAATATTGTTAAGCAATAATGACTACTTCTGTAATCTGAGATGAGTGTGGTGTCTTAAAGAATGTGATTAGTTTAGTATATGCATGAGAATTATGGTAAACATGTGAATAATAAGATTAAGTGATTAATGTGCCGAGATTGACATTGCTACCATAGAAGGCTGTGGAGCCGTACTATAGAAAACTTCCTATGGGAAAGCTCAATGTGTATGTGATATCTTGTGGGCATCAAGATGAAATTCTGGAGGTGGACAAGTACCACTAGTTAGGGTGGAGAGAGCTTCTCCCGGTTCTGCACAGTTACCAAGATTCGTCACTGTATTGCCTAGGTGACGGGTATGTGATATGTGTGTGATGTGTCCTTCTTTATGGTGGTTCGGACTATGTGTTACGACAAAAGATATGAATTAAGTGTGAATGTGCAAAGTGAATATGTGAAAGTGATGTGATAATGTGATTCAATGTGTAAGAATGTGAAAACATGTGATTAAGTTATTTTTGTGTTAAAACAGCAAGTAAAAGGTGAGAATATGTGATAGATGAGCATGTTGAATGTGGTAGATATCATGTGAGTATCACTAGTGGATATGTGTTTAATTTCATGATTTAGATTGTAGCACTCCGAAAATTTTATTAATTGAAAAAATAGAATAAATTGAAAATAATAATTTAATATTCTCAAATTTAAAAAATGCATACGAATGCGAAAACACATTGGAACATTCCATAAAAATCATAGTTCAACTCTAAATAATACTCTCAAATGACACACGAAGAAATTCATGCAAGGAAAAATCTGATTGGCCAAGTTTAAGGCGTTTTGTGACTTATTATCATAATTAGAAAATAAGTCGGATAATCACTATCACGGGTATTTAAGTGAGTCCAAAAATGAAATAAAAATCATGGATGGACATCAAATAATGGGTATTGACAACCCAATGAAGGAGTTGGACCAAAAGAAGTCTTTTGGGCCAAAAAATAATTCATGCTAAGAAAATAACTCGAAATTCAGAAATATTCACTAATGGACCATGATAGAGTAAATTCTCACCCAATAGACCTCCATTGGACTTCAAACCAAGCCCAAATTCGTGGTTACCATCTAAGGGAGGTTTCCATATTCTTTCCATCATGAATTTTGGAGAGAAATCCTTCATTGAAGTAAGGATACATCTAAATTCGTACCTAATAGTTTTCTAATCTACTTAGGTAACTAAAGACACATCCCCCTTTAAATAAGACCCCTCTCTTCCAAGGGACGACCCCTAGGGTTGCTGAGGTCGTGCTTGGAGGCTGTGGTGGCTGAAGATCTCGAGTAGAAAACAAGGGCAAGAAGCAACTTTGTGCTCATCTCCACCTCTGACTGCAAACAAGGCCTTCCAAGATCATCACAAAAGGTTAGCAAAACCTCGATCAAACCATTGGAAATATCTTTAAGTCTAGTTTCTTATGGTACTGTTTTGCACAATTTCTATCCAGTACTTCGTGATTATTAGGCGTTCTTCTCCAAGTGGTCAGAACTAGGGCTTTCTGGAGAACGAATCTTATTCAACTCAAAAGGTAGGTTATCTCCATGCCAAACTCTAATTAAACTCATTCATGCTTGCATATATGTGTTTAGAACATGTTCTTATTGCTTTTCCCAATTTTTATCATGTGGGTTTCACGAATTAAATCTAGTATGATCAGTACATTGTGCTATCTTGATTAAACTCTGACTTATCTTACGAGTTTTATATCTCTTCGGGAAGTCATTTCTAGACCGATAACTTAACATAGAACTTGTTCCCTTATGAGTCTAGTTTCATTCGGCACTAGTTTCCCCAATTTTCTCTGTCCTTAGAGAGAGTATTAGTTCGTACATGCGTACAATGTCAGATTCACATAGACAGTCACAACACATCTTGTTACCCTATCAAGTGACTGTTGTTTCTCGATTACTTGTTACTGTACATGGTATAGGAAGTACTCTAACAAACAGAGGTGGTTTCATCTGATTTGAATCACCCTAGCATTAGTTTTGATTTTTCAGACATCCCTCTGTCAAACCCAATCCAAGTCGGAGTTGGAAATAGGTAGAGAAGGCAACCCAAACGTCATATTTAGGTAGCGAAAGGTCGACACGTCGCTACCAGAATGTGAAAACATCATGGTCGCGACCCATACCAAAATTGAGACAGTTTCATAGTGTTTTTCAGAAGGAAAAAAGTTGATTGTCGCCCTCATCTTCAGAAGGCGACAGGCAATGTGTCGCCTTTGCCTATATCCACTTAACCGACCATAACTTTCTATATAGACCTCAGATTGACGAGCCGTTTTCTTTGCTGGATTCTTCATTAAAAGGGCGTAAAGATGGTACATTTCATATATGAGATTTGAATAAGAAATCAATGAGTTATGACATGAGGAAACAAAGAGATGGGACTACATTTGCCTTCTAAGGGGCATACGTCTTCATTTCTGTCGTTTTGTGTCGTTCTTTGCATGTGTGGGTTTGATCTATTCTAGGAAGGTTCTAGAAAGCCTTATCATGCATTTATCAACCCATATGAAAGTTAAAACATGTTCACATGATTTTTAATTGATCTTAAATTAATGATCATGCCCTCTACCTGCTGATTGTTCACATTCTTACCTTGTTATCAAACTTGCTAAAACACATGGTTACTTGCTAAAATTGGCCATGCATGATTAGTACTTCATTATTTAGCACTCATGATACTTTTCATAATAGGAGTTTCCATAATTGGAGTTTTCATAATCGGATTTGCACACACGCACTTGAGCGATTCTCACGCGCGGCATGCTCATACACTCTAGCACGATAGGAAAGCCCCTTCTTGGCTTGTGGTGAAATCTCCATCGGATATTCCTTCTGCTGGACTAGTGACCCCTTGACAAAGGCCTCTGTAAGTATCCATTGACCATGGATTCCCACATGGCCGACGAGTAGGTTGCACCAATGAAGTACTCGGAAGTTAGTGTGCACGTAATCTCTCTTCTCTTGGCATTCTTGTTGAGATATTTCTCTTCTCATCTTGATTTTGGAGTACACCTCTATTGAATTTAAGACCAAGTTACTAATAAGTGATTGGACTAAATTGAAAATACGTCGTTATGCTGTCCGATTGAACTCTTAAACTATCACCTGAACTATCTTGACATTATTGGACTCTAGTTATTGGCCATAAATGATTGTGGGTATCTAGATTTGAAAATAGTGAGATACTAACAGGGCACAACGTGTGTCCAAGGGCTCCAGTCTAGCCCCAATGATGGTGAGTCATAAATATACTGTTAACCATGGGGTATAATGATTACTAGCATTGCATCTGCGTTGGGAGTACTTGAGTGTTGAATGCTAGATACATAAACCACATACACGTGTCCTAGTGTGCATTCCAAGGTGACATAGATCCTTAGTGCACATTAGTGTCTTCGTGCCTGATTACTGTTACATGTTAAAAGTTATTCCTCGTGTGTGCTTGATTGCTTGCTTGTGAAATAGCCATCTTGTTACATGCTATCTTGTTCTTGCTCGTTACTGTGGACGGTTCGTTTCGCGCCGTGCCCAGCCGAACTCTGGAGCTCCCGGGTGCTCGCGGACGCCGTCGAACTCTCGCTGGCGATGATGGGGTTGTCGGTTGACCTGGTTGACCCTCCGGTTGACTGAGTTGACTAGAGGAAGAACAAAGAAAAAAAGATGAATGAAGGGGAGTACGTGATCGCCAGGGCCTTACCTGTGCCCATAGAGTGTTAGAATTGCGCCGGTATGGTCGCCTCACGCAGCGGATGGAGACGAGGGCTTCAACTTCTCCTCTTTCAGCCAGCCAAAAGAGAAGAGCTCCGCGGTCTTCTGCGTGTTGTTCCTGCCACAAAAAAAAAACACTCTATAAGACTAATGAAAGAGTAGTAAATGCTCAAAACGTGAAGAGACAGCCCCAAAATATGAGTCTCGTACCCATTGCGGACTTGAGAAAAGGGGTGGCCAAATGCTATGACCACCCTTCTTCCCTCTGTTTTTGGTTGGGAAACCCCTTTCTAGGTGTATAGGAAGGTGCCCTACGTGCCTAGAGTGAGTGGGAAAGGGAATATGACATGCAAATGACTAAGAGTAAAGAAAGAAAGAGAGAGGGAGGGAGGTGTAGATCTTTGTTTGATGGCATGGCAGCTCCTTGCAGGGCTCCTCCAGCTCAGGAAGAAGCCTCCTAGACGTCCCAATGTGTGTGAGGAAGAAGAGTTGGAATTGTGGAAGGTTGAGTGCTATTTCTCTCTCCTCTCTCAAAGCTTCAGCATGTGGACATCCAGCCTCTCCCCCCTGGCTCAGAGGGCTTAAGGCAATGTTATATAGACAGTGGGGTCGGACCTCAGCAGCCTTGGATGCTCAAGTGTGAAGAAACACACTTGTACACTTGGCAATCCAAGTACAAAAGCTCCAACCAATGGGGAGAGGCCAAATAGGATTTTTACTGGGTCAAGGGGGTGCCAAGGTGGCCCATATGCCCGTTGGGAACGGCCCCATGCGGTGCATGGGTGAGAGAATGGTGCAAGTGGGCTATATTCTCGGGGTAGTTGCGCAGACCAGGTAAACCATGTTAACGTCAAGCGCTATTGCCGCCAACACCATGCAGACGTCCAGGGATGTGGGCGTCTGGATTGGTCAACGTCAATGAGGCTTGTCGTCAACAAGTAGTCGGCGGCCATCGATGTTGTCGTCTACATGGCATCCGAGGCAAGTCAATAAACGGTCAAACGAGACTTAATGGGCCAAAAGAGCCTTGCGGGAGATGGGCCAAATCTCGCGTCTACAAATGCCCCTCCGAGACATCCGATCTTGCAAGGGAGCAGAGCGGACTGAAAGGTTGGTGTCTCGGTAAACAAAGGACGCAGAGATTTGATGAAAGGCCATCTCCGAGGATAGGAATTTTAGCGCGCCAAACGAAAGAGTTAGGCTAGAAACTGATGATGTATCGTCTGAGAGACAAATGTTGGTAAGAGGAAGAGTGATCTACCCATGTAACTACAACTGCAACCCAACGGTAGGGTCCCTGGCGTGGCCGTGTCGAACATTGACTAGTTTCCGGCGTGTCTGAGTCAAAGGAATTGTAATATGACGGTTGAATCAAGAGGGTCTCATAACCGGAGCTCATGGGCTCGCTGGCCTAATCAGGACGTCGGTCCCAAATTTAGGAGGTCATGGAGACAAGGAGTTGGTTGATCTCTCAAAAGATTATCAAAAGATTCTAACTGGAATCACATGTTTGGAAAGCTTGAAGTCCGGAATTAAACTCGCGAGTGGCGAAGGCTCATATGAACTCAATAAGGCTGGAATGATTATTTGTGATATGCACGGTGGGACAAGCAGAGAAGGGGGGCAACAAAGACCCTGATATCAACTTGGATAGTCATGAAGGGTGGACCCGGTAGGCTACCTAAGCTAGGGGAGCCATAGAGCAATTAGATGATCGAGGAAAATCACTATTTTTTTTTGGGTGTTAGTAAGAGAAAATTAGCAGTAAAGATGCATGCTGGTGTGGGTTGCCTATCTAAAAATGCAAGTTAGCACCAGAGGAAAATTCTAAAGGCCGTACGAATAACTGAGAGATCGCAAACCCATCATGGTTTTTGGTAAAGGGGAACTCAGGGTTCACGGTCGCCAAATTATTCGCCTCTGGTGGGGTCCTATGTTAGACATACCTGTAACGCTCAAGGTCGCGTGAGCGTTCCAATCTTTTGAAGCGCAGCTTGTGCTTAAAATATCTGCAAAACGTCTCGAAACACAAGATAAAGGATAATGGCCATTATGAAACATAAGACATTGAAATTTCCAGGGGGTAAACGTCCACATCGATGGCCGTCGACTCCCAGTTAACGGCAACAGATAGTGTCGTTAACTACGCACTAACCTCAACCGATATGGACGTCTACCAGACAGTGGATCAGGCCAAAAATATAGGTGATAGGAGTCTACGGGGACTCTATCATCTTCTACCTCCGTCTCTCCCTGCTCCTGCTGCGAACCACATAATATGTGAATGCAGAGGGCAGAGCAATCGAGGGTGTGGGCGAGCCGCGATGCGGGGGCGAGCTCGTCTGCCTAGCTAGCCGGAGGGGACCTGGCGGTCCGCCTGCAGGAGGCCCCGGATAGGGCGAATGAGCGGATCCAGGAGCTCGAGGCCGAGGTAAGACACTGAACCGAACCTGAACACTTGTGATTTGATTTGATTTGATGTGTTTGCTTTTTGGTGTGCAGCGACAGGCAGGAGGAGTAGCGACCCTCCAGGCGCAGGTGGAGGCCCTACGGCTGGATCTATCGAGGATGGAGGGTCGCATGACCGCGTTTCGGGACAGCGCGAGGGATGCGGAGGCAGAGAAGATACGGGCCATCGAGGCCCGGGTGCAGGCTATCACGGATCTGGAGTTCTTGAAGAACCGAGTGCTGAAGAAGCGCCGGGAGCAGCAGCGACAGACTCAGCAGGAGGCGGCCGGGAGGATGGGGTTCGTGTTCGGGTCTCTTGTTGACATCGTGTCATTGGAGACCCGTCCGTCGGACGAGGAGCGGGAGCACGACCAGAGGCCTCCACTGCGACGAGACCTCCCGTCCCAGACAAGCGTCGGGAGCGGGAGGAGGAGGAGGTCAGCAGCTCGCGTAGGCCGAGGCCTAGCGAGGGTGAGAGGAGAGAGGAGTGAGCTTTTGTACCACCAGGGGTATGCCCCTGTCATGACATGTACAGAACTTGATCATTATAGTGGAATTTTGTGAGCTTCTGTGCACTTGAATGGTTTGCTTTTGTTCTTTGGTTCCTGTATCCTATATCTACAACACTTAAAGGAAAAATGTTAGTGTAGATCTATTTTTAGCCCCTTGCCTAAAAGATATACCTTTCTTGAGATCTGGTCAAGGGGCTAATGTCTAATCAAAGATAGGAACATAATAAAAATAACTGAAAGGGAAATATGCACATGCATTTTTGTTGTTTTCTTGTTTTCTTGTTTTTTTTTTTATTATTAGGATAAGAAAATAAGGAGAATGTTAGTGTATATACATGCTACTACTAATTTTTTTGGATTTTTGAATTTTCTGATTTTTTTTGCTTTTGAAAATAAGTAAAAATATGTACATTGTGAAAATATATACATGGAGAGACTCTCTCTTTTTTTCTTCCTTTTCTCTTTTTTTTTTTTGACTCTAAGACACATATTCATCACTTGTCGTGGCATAGAGTCTACTTGACCTACTTAACCACAAAGGTCATGAATAAGGAGGGGCGTACATGAAATCTTTGATGTTAGGAATTGCCCCTAGCTTTCTTGATGTTTTCCACCACGGAAGGTCTTATACAGTCAAATTTGCCCCTAGAGGGAGGAATTTGGAAGAAATAAGTAGGAAGCCATGCAAGGATTTGGTTCAAACTACTTTCTAGTCCCAACACTTCATACTAAAGACTTGGTCAACAAATATTTTTTTGCAGGGGAATTTTTATTATTTGATTTTCGGGGTGGAGGCACGTATTTTTTGCTACCTCCTTAACTTGGTCAGCCTTTTCTGGGTACGTACTTTTTGCTACCCTTTTTTGACCTTTTTGGCTTTTCTTTTCCCCTTTTGAGGCTTGATTTGACATTCTGCCCCTTGCTTTTATTAGTTGCCCCTATTTTATGGTGACTTTGCCTTTTAGATGGGAATGGATGGTCCCCTACTCGTAGTTTGCTCCGCTTCCAGACACAACTGAGTGGGAGAAAAGAAGGGGAAAATATACTAACTGGATTAGACTATCCGAGCGTACTTGTGATTTTCCAGCTAGAGGGTAATATCTTGATATCGTGTGGTGTGTGAATAAACCCTTCCTTACTAATGACCAAATGGAAAAGTGGGGATTTAGACCCACACCTTAACAAGTGATGAATGACCGACTTGACGGACTAACTGACTGACTAAGGGTAGAATTTCTTAAGGTAGACTGCGTTCCATGGATATGACAACTCTACTCCCTCGGCATTTACCAACCTATAAGCGTTCCCTGAATATACTTCTTTGACAACGAACGGACCTTCCCAATTTTCTTGCAATTTGCTTCTGGGACCTGGCGCCTTTATGATTTTGCGCTTTAGGACCATCTCGCCCACTTCGAACTTTCTCTCGAGGACCCTTTTAGCGTAAAAACGTGCAATTCTCTGACGGTAGACTTGAGCATGGTCAGCCGCTATCATTCGCCTTTCATCTAAGAGTTCAAGTTGTGCCAACAAGGCCTCCCGATGTTGATCGGGGTCAAGTTCGGCGTCCAATTGAACTCTTAGTGAAGGGACAAAGATCTCGTATGGAGTATCGCATCCGATCTGTATGTCAAAGCATAGGGGGTTTGCCCCGTAGGAGTTCGGACCGAGGTGCGATAAGCCCAGAGAGCTTCAACTAAGCGGTCTGGCCAGTCAGCATTGTTGTGAGATTTGCATGTTTTCTTTATAATTTTGATGAGAGTTTTATTGGTAGCTTCTGCTTGTCCATTACCTTGTGGATAATATGTGGATGAATGATGCAAGTTAATGCCATATTTACCACACATGTCGCGAAGCTCCTGTGAAGTGAATTGAGGTCCATTGTCGGTGATAATGTCCCGAGGCACGCCGAACCTTGCAAGGATGTTGCGCTTGATGAATTTGACCACTGTTGATGCCTTGACCTCAATGAATGCTTCTGCTTCAGCCCACTTTGTGAGGTATTCCGTGGCGTTCAGGATGAAGGACTTCTTATGGATTTCTCCGGTTCTGTCCGCGAGAGGACCGACCACGTCGAACGCCCACATGGCGAAAGGCCATGGAGCGATGAGAGGGTGAAGAGAAGAAGGAGCATGAATTTTGTCACTGTGTAATTGGCACTTAGCACAGTGACGGACAAAATGACGACAGTCTTCTTCCATGGTGGGCCAATAATAGTGTCTTAGCAACTTTTGGGCAATTGCTCTACCATTAACATGGCCACCACATTCACTAGAGTGAGCGGCTTCAACAACTTTTTGAGACTCGAATTCATCGAGGCAACGAAGATAGATCCATTGAGAGATTTCTTATATAGAATGCCACCTATGATTTTGTAACACTCCGAGACGCGGCGAATGGCCCGTCTATCGGCAGAGGTGGCATAATCGGGGAAGGATCCATCTTTGAGAAAGTTCTCGATGTCAAAATACCAAGGATGGCCATCTTCGAGGTCAATTTCCGGCTCTTTTGAGAGCGCATGAACCCGAAGGGATGGAGAAGGAGACGTGAGTTGAGAAAACCAAGGATTGACATGGGAGGGGACTCTTAATCTCTAGAGCGAGACGGTTTTAGAAGTTCTTCCCAAAGGAATAGGAATGGAAGAAGCTAGGGAAGCGAGCTAATCTGCTAGAATGTTCTGAGCCCTAGGTGTGTGCACTAGTGTGAGCTTCCTAAACTGCCGGACTACTTTTCCTACCAACTCTTGGTATGGTTTCAACTTGGGGTCCCGGGTCTGGTACTTGTTGAGGGATTGCCGGAGTATTAACTGCGAATCACCAATTATCCTTAACTCCTTGACTTCGAGCAATAACGCCATTTTCAGCCCAACTAAGAGCGCCTCATACTCAGCCACATTGTTCGTGGCTCGGAAGGTTAATTGGTAGGCGTGCAGAATGACCACCCCTTCCAGTGAGAGGAGGACTGCCCCTATTCCACACCCTTTGGAATTGAGGGCCCCATCGAAGTAAAGCACCCACGAAGGTTCACCATCAATAATGGCTCCTAACTCTTCATCGGGAAAACTTTCATCGACGGGAGAGTATGAAGGTAAGGGGTGGTGGGCCAAATGCTCAGCTATAGCATGCCCCTTGATTGACTTTTGGTTGGCGTAGGTGATATCAAATTGATTGAGGAAACTCTGCCATCTCATCAACCGATCAGTCAGGACGGGCTTCTCAAGCAAGTATCGAATTGGGTCCATGCGCGCCAAAGTTTCACTTCATGAGCCAAGAAATAGTGCTTCAACTTCTGGGCAACCCAGACGACGGCCGCACACGTTCTTTCCATGGCTGTGTACTTCTTTTCAGCTTCATTGAATAACTTGGATAAATAGTACACCGCTCTTTCCTTCTTCTCGTCGTCGTATTGGGCCAAAACTGCTCCGGTAGAATCCTCTGTGGTTGACACATAGAGCAATAAAGGCCGACCCGGGACCGGAGGAGCGAGAACAGGGGGATTGAATAGATAACTCTTCAACTCATCAAAGGCCTTTTGACATTTATCGTTCCAATCAAATTTAGCCTCTCCTTTAAGCATCTCATAGAAGGGCTTGCAACGGATTGAATGCTGGGAGATAAATCTCCTAATGAACTGAAGTCTACCAATTAGCCCTCTGACTTCTCTGATATTCCTAGGAGGAGGCATATTGATTATTGCTTTGGCCTTGTTAGGATCAATTTCAATTCCCCGCTTGCTTACTATGAACCCCAGCAACTTCCCCGAGGAAACACCAAAGACACACTTCTTGGGGTTCATTTTGAGCTTATGTTCTCTAGACCGCTGGAGAACTGCCCGGAGGACCTCAGCATGGCCATGTCGAGTCTTTGACTTAACCAAGACATCATCTACATAGACCTCCATGTGCACATGCATCATGTCATGAAACATTGCCATCATAGCCCTTTGATAAGTTGCTCCCGCATTCTTCAATCCGAAGGGCATGACGACATAACAGTAAGTCCCCCAAGGTGTTGTAAATGAAGTTTTCTCCTGGTCTTCCTCCGCCAAACGGATCTGGTTATACCCAGAGAAACCATCCATAAATGACAACAACTCAAAACCGGCAGTGTTGTCCACTAGGACATCTATGTGTGGGAGAGGGAAATCGTCCTTTGGGCAAGCACGATTAAGGTCACGGAAATCTATACAGATCCTAACCTTACCGTCCTTCTTCATTACAGGGACAATATTAGCTACCCATTGTGGATATAGCACAACCCTAATGAATTTGGCTTTATGCAACTTGTCAATCTCCTCTTTGATCTTGAGTGCAAGCTTAGGATGTAGCCTTCTCAGTTTTTGTTTGACGGCTTGCGCGTCGGCTTTTAAGACTAACCGGTGCTCGACCAAAGAGGTGTCGAGTCCCGACATATCTTCGTAGGACCAAGCAAAGCCGTCGGAGAATTCTTTAAGAATAGCTACCAGAGCTTCTTCTTCTTCAACACTCAAGTTGGCACTAATTAACACTATCTTTGGGGATTCTTTAGTGCCAAGATTGACCTCTTTGGTGGGCTCGTCGGTAGCCATGGTTGGCTCGTCAAACCTCTTTGTGCCATCCACATAGGAGGTCACTGGGTCCTCTTCTTCTAACCCAGGATCTTCCAGCTCACCCTTCTCATCAAAATCTAGTAGATAAACTCCTAAACCATCGTCTAAAGAGTCGCCTTCTTCAAAATCTGATTCAACGAGGGCAGGATCCTCAAGAAACTCTGGGACTTGACTTAATTTAGCACACCACTCAGCTAAAGCCATGACAAAACGGGCAGGAATTTGCCTACCTTTCTCCTTGCGTGCACATGGCTGAGAGGGACTAGACTCTTCTAAACCTAGACCGGACGCTAGACTAGACCCTAATCCAAAATCTAGACCACTATTTACAAGACTGCTATGTACAAAACTATGTACAGGGGAGGGGCCCCTAGAAGGGCAAGAAAAGGAGTTTAGGCCGGAAAGCGTCGACCCCTGGCCGAGCGGAAGAGGTTCCACAGAGGAAGGGTGTAACGTCGCGCATTTTCCGGATCCCCGTGGATCCAGGTTTAGCGGGTTTGGTGGCCAATGTGAGGCCCATTAGTGTTGTGTGTTTCTTATTAGATCCTTACTGGGTTTGGTTTGGATCCGTGTTGGTGTTCAGCTTGCTGGACACCAGCAGTGTGTTGGCGTCCATCGATGAGGACGTCGACTGTTGAACTTGGCGTCAAGCTTTATGGACGTCTAGTTGTGGCGGTCTGGTTAAACGGCCCAAGGGTTGACGTTAACTTGACATGCCTGTGTTTTTATGGCAGACCTGAGCCCTGTTCTTTCCCCTCTCTTTTCCTTCCTCTTCCCCCACCTTCACCCTTGAGCTTCTTCGCGAGTTCTGACGGTCGGCGGGAGCTCGTGGGAAGGCCGTGGTGCGCGTGGTAGCGGCAGATCGGGCGGGGAATGGCGGATTGAAGCGCGGTGTTCGTGGGACGTTTCTCGGGTTTCGGCGTGATTCGAGGTTCTTCGGGAGTTTAATTGCGTTTCTGAGGTAGGGGTCGAGCCCTGTTAGCTTGTTAGAAACATTAAAACACGACTTAATCACTTGAACCAGCATTTTTATTGTATTTTCAGATTAAGTTGCACCATGTGGGGTTAATGGGTGGTTTGAGTAATTTAGCGAATGAAGTATGTTGTAATGGGTTGTTTCGGGTTCTGGTATGTTAAAGGAACCGCTTTTATATGTTTTTCTGTAGTTTAAACGGTTGGAAAACCTGTAGAGCTGGATTAGGGTTTCTGCAGGGTTTTAGGCCGGAGAACTTGGCGTCAACATCGCTTGTCGCCAAGCTCATCAGCCGAGATATAAACGGCTAGATCGCTTGCCGTTTACTTCTTATAAGCGGCAGTCGATGTTGCCGCCAACTTGTGCATGTATTCATGAAGTGTGGTTTACGTAGCTTCTCTGATTATGAATATTACGTGTTTGTGTGTGCATGGCGATGACTGGTGTGAGCCAGTGCACTTGTTATGCTCTTGGAGCATACTGCTCATGTAATGGGCAAGTTTTACATGAATGATGTGTGATGTACGTAATCGCTTTGCGTAGTATGTGTGGTGCGTTGGCACCGATGGCACTCTTGGAGTGCGTTGTCCATGTGTTGGACATGTGGTTTACGTGGAAGACGTGTGGTACACCATCCAGGGTGTAATGTACACGTATTGTCTACATGGTTTGAGTGTGTGTATATTACACACTTTGTTGTAATGTAATTCTTATGATTTATCATAGTAACTGGGCAGTGAGGTTCCTGTGTGAGCCTAGCCATGACTTTGTGGTGTTTGGGCAGTGAAGGTCCATACTGACCTAGCCCTGGTTTGTTGTTGTCTTTCGAATAATATTATATGGATTTATGTATTAAGTGGTGTGTGTTGCCATGGTGGTCATGAGATGACCAATGATAGGCAAGTTAGTGGTTCAGGTATGTGTTGGTGTGGGATAGCTTTGGGGTCACACGGTGACCGATGTTAAGCTAATCCTAACACTTGTATATTGTGAATTATAAGTAAAGGTTATATGTGTAAGTACCGTGGTTTGAGCTAGCCGAGTGTGGTGGTCCGGCGCCTATTCCGGAATGCCTCTCTAGTCGGGTACCCCAGGTTCTTTGTGAGCCAGGCACGTGTGTTTGTTGTGCTCGGGGTTTTGTCCCGGTACAGTGTGGTACCGTCGAGGTCTGTGTCGTCTTCCTGGACACCCTCACTCCTGAGTTTGAGTTGTACGTCCGGCTGAGGGAAAGACGGCAGTGGGACAGCGACTTCCCAGAGTTTGTTCTTGTGTCGCTTGTAGCGCGCTCGTAGTTGGGGGTACGGACACCAGTAGTCGACACTGGTCCCTAGCTAGTCCTGTTTTCCAGTGCCTCACTTTAGGGTGCTCCGACCAGAGACCCTAGAGGTGACAGGCATAGGCCTGCAGTTGTGTGTCTGCAGGTGTGGTGTTGGTTGGTCTCCACAGTTGTTTGACTTCTTCCTTGTGGAGCGGCAGTTAGACCTTTCGTCTGTGACTGCGAGGCTGAGAGGTTGTTCTTGTGTTGTGTTGTCCGGGTTGGATACTGGCCTGATCAGCTAGTAGTCCGTTCCCGTGTGGTGGCGTCGTTCTTTCTGACTCGTGCTTTGCCACTGGCTGTAGTTCGTGAGTTTGTGACTCGTGGTCGAGGTTTGACCAGTTCGAGGTGTGCCTTGGTGTTGGCACAGCTGTGACTGAGTTGTGGTTTGTGTGACTCGTCGATTAAGGTTTCACTTGTAATGTTGTGTCTAAGTGAGGGCACAATATAATCATGGTTCAGTGTGGTGTTTATCACCTACTTATACCCTTGTTCGGGTGTTTGTGTTGTGGTACCTCAGAGTAGCAGGTACCTATTTCCTTCGTGGGTTACTTTGTAGTTTTGTGGTGGTACATTGTGTACCAACCTTTCCGGGTACTTGTGTGTGGAGGAGGTCTTGTGGTTTGACCTGCCACTTGTTGTATCCTAACTGTTTTAAATAGATCTTTGTTTATATTTTATTGTGGATTAGTTTGTGATTATTAATTATGTTACCTTATGGGTATTTTGCCGATGAGGCTTATGGCCTAGGCATATTGTGGTTTAGTTGAGCTATGCTCCGTGGAGGCCGTGTGAGACCTTCCACAGTTTGAGTTTTACTCATCTTGGGTATGATTCCAATTATAGCTTTAGTGTGTTATGGATTGGCTTCGTGTTAGCCAGTTCCATTACCTTTGAGTAGTTCTGTTGTAAAGTGGTTTGGAGTATAAAGGACCAGCTCTTTGTTAGCAGTCCTAGTACTCAAGTGTTTGAGGTTTGCCTATAAAGCTTGTAGTCTGGGCAGTACTTTGCCTGTATGAGTTTTAGCTTAGGCAACCAGTTGTTGTAATAGTGTGCCAGTGAGACTGTGGTTTAGGCACTTTAGTAGTTGGGCTGACTAATGATAATATGTTAGTCTTGTGGTCCTACTTTTCTTCTGAGGACTTTATGTTTACTATCATGAGGATGTTCAATTGTTATTTATTGTAATGATGTGAGCATGAAATGGTTTGGCTATCGTTGTTGCCAGTGAAACCCATTGGGGTTGAGGTGTCTGTGGTTACAGTGTTGTTTTGGGTAGCCCCTACTGAGCCAGTGACTTGTTGAGGCTCACTCCCCTACAGTTCTTTTCAGGGCTTGCCGTGTGTTTGGCTTGCAGCGGCGTTGTGTCAGACTTGTACCACCAGCAGTAGTTTAGTAGTTAGTGTTGTGTGAGCTTGTGCTCCCTCGGGGTATGCCTCAGGTAGTTGTACTCTTTTAATTGGACATGTATTAATGTAATGGGACAGTTGTACAAATTTGTGAATAGATATGAGCACATGTACTTTCTTGTGTCTTATATTCTTGTGGTTTGTCTTTTTGTACTCTTACTGGACACGTGTGTGAGATATCCCTTGCGAGACTTTGGTCCGTTCGCGGGAGGCGGATCTGGATATGGAGCCTTAATGGGCATAAATACCCCGGTCCGTCACAAAGGGTGCTCAATGGAGACCTCGCATTTCCAATTTTCAAAATTGGTGTTTTTTTTTTTTTTTTTGGAATCAAGGCCAAGAACCATGAGTTGCTGACTCAAGGTGGCCTTGGCTGGCCAGGTCAGGGATGAAGAGAGGACGGGTGGAGAAAGAAGAGAGAAAGAAGAGGAGGAAGGGGGAGGAACTAGATCGTGTGGTGGGCACACAGAAGTAGAGGAAGATGGGGATGATGGTGGTTGAGATGATGGAGATGGGAGATCAGACCCAAAGAGTGAGAGGAGGCCAAAGTCTTCAGAAATGTCCTCTATTTGGGCATTCTCTTCCCCTTCTTCTTCATCCTCGCTCTCAGAGCAGGACAGTTCTTCTTTTAGGGGGTCCCTGGTTCCCAGCTGGGTTGGCCCTTGAACAAAATGCTCCCTCAGAGTCCAGGTAAGAGGTTGATAGGGTATGAATGGATTCGGATGGACAGGGTCTGGGCGGAAACCTAGACCGGCCTTGGGTAACAACCTCCTAATTGCCTGGACACTATAGATCTCTCCTTGTTCGTCTGTACCTAACCCGCGACCATGAACATAGCCGATATTGGCCATCACTTCCCAACCCTTTCCCGGGGGACATGGGACATGGGGTTCTTCAGCAGGCTGGGGAGATTGGCTGAGATCACAGGGTGAGGGGAAATCAAAGATTGACATAACTGGTTTCTTCCCCTTATCTGGAATGAAGAGGTACGGCATCTGCTCTGTGGTGACTGCATTAAGGGTCTCCAAGATGGGAATGCTCTTGACTTTGATGACCCGCCCATTGAAAGGGAATTTGAAGCATTGGTGGGCGGTGGAAGGGACCACTAGAGTCTGCTCTAGCCAGGGACGACCCAGGATGGCTTTGTAGGCCGGATCGACATCAAGAACTAGAAATTCGGTAGACATGATGATGGGCCCGACTTCCAGTTTAAGAGCAATCATGCCCTTGGCAACCCCTTTTGGAGTTGTCATAGGCAGCGATGGTGGAGCAGCTCTTCTCCAGATTCTCTTCTCCTAAACCCAATTGCTTAAGAGTCTTCATCAGACAGACATTAACAGATGCCCCGGTGTCAATAAGAGTGGAGTCTACCGAAACCCCGTTGAGGTTGATGGTGAGACAGAGAGGAAGCGAGCGACACTCGGGGGTGGCAAGATCCTTGTCTGAAAAAGATATTGAGGGTCCTTGAGTGAGGGATAGAATGGCGTTGGTGACCCCACTAGGAGGGAGGTCATCATTGACCATGATCTTCTGGAGAAACTGGAGGAGGGTGGATTGATGCGACGGTGACCTCCGAATCAATTCTAAAATGGACACCCTCGCGGGTGTCTTATCCAGATGTTGGAGAATGTCATATTCGGTGCCGGCCGAGGGTGATGGTCCACTATCCTCTTCATCTTGGGATGGCCACGGAGGTGGAGGAACAATTCGATTTCTGAGCGTGACATGAACGGCCTCCTGGGACTTAGGGAGGATGAGTTGGAGGGGTCTGGTAGATGACTCACAAGTAGGGGAAGTGAGGATTGTAGTGTAGGCATCCTGAGGAGGTCGGATGAGCACTAAAGGTCTCTCCTCTAGAATGGCATCTACTGACACGGAGGGCTCTTGAGACTCTGCAGTGGGACATGGGTACCATTCCTCGAAGCTTTCTACCCCCCACTGTTGCTCTCTCCTCACAACCCGGGGTCCTAAGTGTATTATGGTATGCACATTCTCTTGGGTTTTAGAGGAGGAGGGATTGTTGCTTTGGTGGTTGGGGAGAGGGTTACTGAAAATGTCGAGGTCCTTCTTGGTGTACCTAGACTTGGCTATGGCCACCTTGACATCATCCCAGTTGATTCTACCTTGGTCATTCATGTCATAGACCCAGTCACGGAAGGTAAAGTAATTGTCGATGAAATGACCATGGACCCTATGGTATGGACAGTATTTGGAGGTATCCACCCTCGGATTGGTGTTCTCCCTTTGTGGGGGGAGTTGGATTGCATCGCAGGACATGAGGGCGAAGAATACGCCCTCGAGGGTCTCAGGAAGAGGAGGGTAATGCGACCTTTTAGGGCCAGGTTGAGTGTAACCAACAGGAGGGGGAACTACAGAGTAAGGCTTGGAGGGGTGAGATGGGAACTGATAAGGGTTGGAAGGAGTGGATGGAGGATTGGAGGGTTTGTTCGGAGGCCTCAACGGTTGGCTGCAAGCGTTGACGGATTCATTGACGGTCACCCCCTCGGTGGTAGGTGCCGTGGGAGCCTTACGTCCCTTGGGCTTCCCTTCGAAGAAATGTGGCAGAGAGGAGTCTTTAATTTGGCTCTGAACCACCCTGGTTCGGTTGTAGAGATGTGCGAATGAGGGGAACTCACTCAACATCAAGATAGAGCAGAGAGCGGGGGTGGTGTTGGTAACCAGCATAGTGATGGCTTGGGATTCTGGAATGGGTATGTCTGCCCTAGACGCCATGGATCTCCACCGATTGGAGAACGTGACAAAGTCTTCGTCTGGCTTCATCCTTTCTGCCACCAAGTCAGGAAGTGTAGGGACTTGGGTGGCCATGTATGAAAAGTGAGAGATGAATCGCTTGGAGACTATGTAGAAATTAACGAGGTCCGAGGCGGGTAAAGAGGTGAACCACCTCAAAGCTTCCCCTTCTAACTATTGTTGGAAGAGGTGAACTAAAAGAACCCGATCGTACATCCATCGGTGGGAATCCATGGTGAATCCGGCAAGATGGTACTGGGGATCAGAGGTCCCGTCGTACTTGCGGTACTTCGAGGCCTTGAAACCCGGAGGGAAGTATGCATTAGGAAGCTTGCAGTAATTCTGGAGAGAATGAGGTTTTGAAAGGGACAGTGATTCAGCCAGAAGCTTCCTCACGAGTCCCTCCACCTCCGAACGGGGGATGGATTCGGATTGAGTGGGGGTGGGCTGAGCATGGGGTGGATAGGAGAAGGAAGGAGTTGGGACAGGAGCAGGTAGAGGAGTGGAGGGAATTGGGGTGGAGAAAGGGACAGGAGAGACGGGAGCCCGCGAAAGGGTTGGAGGCCTAGGAATGGGCCTAGACGAGGAAGCTTGGAAGGGAGAAAAGGATGGAGAGGAGGGGGAAGTTGCTGCCCGAACAGTATGCTTTGAGAGCATGGAAATGATGTCCTCGGGCGAGTAACGGGAAAGGAGTTTTGAGAATTCAGGATCCTCTTGGGTGTCCTGAGCATAAGTGGGATTAACCCTCAGGCTCACACTCCCCTCAAAGTCAGCCTGAGAGGAAGAAGAAGAATGGACGGACTCTTCGGGGTGGTTGTTAGTGTCAACCATCCCGACAAACTCACGAACGTTTTCTTAATATTCAAATGTTGGATTATCAGCCATGTTCGATGAGTCCAACCAAGTGTCCATTAGCACACAGCCTACGGATTTTAGAAAGGTTTAAGTTGAAGTGATTACACTATTTTAAGTGAGAAATGTAGATTTCTACCAAACAACGTTATCAAACAATGTCCCCAAACTTTTTAAAGATCAAAGTTGTGTGTTTAACTTGACTTGATTTAAAAGGTCGTTCACTCAAATCTGACTCAAGCTCGGATAAATAGGCAAGCTAAGAGGGAGAGTAAAAGGTCCTCCTGCCCCGTACCGTGAGGGAATCCACGGAATGTAGGGACTTACAGAGTTTTCTTCGGAATCAACCCGATTTACCCGAGAGGGAATCCCCGAGTAAAAGGTTGTAATCTGAAGAAGGGTGATCCTAGAATGTGAGGGGAGGCTAGAAGAGGTGAGAAAGATGACCCCCCAGTGACTGAGGACTGTTGGTGATAGACAGTAAGCAAACAGAAAAGAAAATCAAAGCAAAACAATCAAAAAACAGTGAAAAAGCATGCTTCTGTGAAAGTAAACGGCAATAAGGTTGACGCACAGTTCATCAGAAATAGTAGACGGAAGGATCGACTGACGCTAGAACACTGTAGACGACAATAGGGATGGACGCTAACGGGAACTCAACGGCAGGAAATATGGACATTTACCTGGGTAAACGGTAAGATCGCTTGCCGTCTACCTGGTCGCAGTGAGACCACAGTGGCAGAAGCTGTCCCATCGCGATCGCCAGAAAAGAACTGTGGACAGTTCGTTTCGCGCCGTGCCCGGCCGAACTCTGGAGCTCCCGGGTGCTCGCGGACGCCGCCGAACTCTCGCTGGCGATGATGGGGTTGCCGGTTGACCTCGTTGACCCTCTGGTTGACTGAGTTGACTAGAGGGAGAACAAAGAAAACAAGCTGAATGAAGGGGAGTACGTGATCGCCAGGGCCTTACCTGTGCCCAAGGAGTGTTAGAATCGCGCCGGTATGGTCGCCTCGCGCAGGGGATGGAGACGAGGGCTTCAACTTCTCCTCCTTCAGCCGGCCAAAGGAGAAGAGCTCCGCGGTCTTCTGCGTGTTGTTCCTGCCACACAAAAAAAAAACACTCTATAAGACTAATGAAAGAGTAGTAAATGCTCAAAACGTGAAGAGACAGCCCCAAAAGATGAGTCACGTACCCGTTGCGGACTTGAGAAGAGGGGTGGCCAAATGCTATGACCACCCTTCTTCCTCCGTTTTTGGTTGGGAAATCCCTTTCTAGGTGTATAGGAAGGTGCCCTACGTGCCTAGAGTGAGTGGGAAAGGGAATATGACATGCAAATGACTAAGAGTAAAGAAAGAAAGAGAGAGGGAGGGAGGTGTAGATCCTCGTTTGATGGCGTGGCAGCTCCTTGCAGGGCTCTTCCAGCTCGGGAAGAAGCCTCCTAGACGTCCCAATGTGTGTAAGGAAGAAGAGTTGGAATTGTGGAAGGTTGAGTGTGATTTCTCTCTCCTCTCTCAAAGCTTCAGCATGTGGACGTCCAGCCTCTCCCCCCTGGCTCAGAGGGCTTAAGGCAATGTTATATAGACAGTGGGGTCAGACCTCAGCAGCCTTGGATGCTCAAGTGTGAAGAAACACACTTGTACACTTGGCAATCCAAGTACAAAAGCTCCAACCAATGGGGAGAGGCCAAATAGGATTTTTACTAGGTCAAGGGGGTGCCAAGGTGGCCCATATGCCCGTTGGGAACGGCCCCATGCGGTGCATGGGTGAGAGAATGGTGCAAGTGGGCTATATTCTCAGGGTAGTTGCGCAGACCAGGTAAACCATGTTAACGTCAAGCGCTATTGCCGCCAACACCATGCAGACGTCCAGGGATGTGGACGTCTGGATTGGTCAACGTCAATGAGGCTTGCCGTCAACAAGTAGTCGGTGGCCATCGATGCTGCCGTCTACATGGCATCCGAGGCAAGTCAACAAACGGTCAAACGAGACTTAATGGGTCAAAAGAGCCTTGTGGGAGATGGGCCAAATCTCGCGTCTACAGTTACCATCTTGCTAGATCATTGTTCACAATCTTCTTGCTAGACTAATCTTTACATTTCTTGATCATACTATCTTGCATGATACACTGTACACGTGTTACTACCGTCATTTTAATTGCATTGTACATATCATGTTCATACCTTCTAGCTTTTAAATTGTTAAATACTTATATCATTGTTGAAAGCTATAAATCCTACTGGGCGAGTGCACTCATTACCTACTTTCCAACCTTTCAGGAGAATAGGATATGGAAGAGGTAGAGAACCAAGACTACAATGGGGATGAACAAGAGTGAGGAGCGCTCACATCGAAGTCTTGTTATCTTAGCGTCATAGTACTATAGTTGAGTATGAGATGAATAGAATAATGTAGTAGGTGTGAGATGCTATGTAATCTTTCTTTTTTATCGAGTCTTAGTCCTATAGTTCATCTTGGAATTGAGTATGTACTAGTCCTCATTATTAAAATGTAATAAAGAGTTTGCATTTTATTATGAGTACAAATAGTTGTGTTATATGTGATTTCTCGCTAGAGGCTTATTTGCCGACTATTCACGTCTCAACGATCAACTAAATTCTTCCACTGCCATGCTTTGGGACGTGACAATTTAGTGGTATCAGAGCCTAGGAAAATAAAATAGGATATATGTCTCAGGATTAAGGAATACCTATGAAACCTAGGTCATGGAAATTACATATAATACCTGGTGAGATTGGGTAGAGACTGGGAATAAACTAGTTTATGAACTAAGCACCCATACCCATCAATCTCTATGATATTATTAAGAACATTAATTGGTTGCTATCATTTTCTCAGGAACTTCATTAATTCCTTAGCAATGGTGCTCAACCAGTGGCAAGCTATGCAAGAAACTGTGGCAGGACTAACCCAGGCATTGCAAAACATAGTGCAAGCTAGGAACCAGGCTGGAGCCAGAAATGGAGCCGGCAATTTGCACTGAAGTTTCAAAAGTCTGAATCCACCTCAATTCTCTAGATCTCCTGACCCAGAAAAAGGCTGAAAACTAGCAGGAGGAAATGGAAAGAATTTTCTAGGTAATGCAGTGTACTGAGAGGGAGAAGGTGTTACTGGCTACCTTTCAGTTAAACAAAGATGCCAGAGCTTGGTGGAAGGCCACATCGGCCCATCTACCCAATGTCAATGAACTGGAATGGGAGGACTTTCTGGAACTATTTGAAGAGAAGTATTTCTCCCAGCAAGTGCAGGAAAAAAATGTGGCTGAACTTGCCACACTAAAAGCAGAAGGGTATGACTGTGGCTGAATACGAGGCCTAATTCTCACGTTTAGCTCAATATGCCCCACACCTGGTGGGTATATAAAAGTTAAAGACAAATAGGTTTATGGATAAGCTTCGGGCCGTCTTTACAGAAAAGTTGGGGCCACTCAATATTCGTACTTACACGGGGATGGTCCAATGGACTCAACTAGTGAAGGATACCCTGGCGAAGCTGGAAGGATTCAAAGGGAAAGAAGTAGAAAGGCCAGTCTATCTAAAGAAGGAAGCACCCCACCCTGTTGGAAATTCTTACTCCAACAATAATAATGGTACCAAATGACCGATCGATGAGAACATTACTAGTAATGGTAAGAAGATCAAAGTAGAAGAAACATCGATTATGGAGCACTGCAAATTTTGTAATAAGCCTGGTCATCAAGCAGACAAGTGCTGGAAGAAGGCCAAAACTTGCCTGTGATGTGGAAGCAATGATCATCATATGCTCAACTGCCCTATGCTAAAAGACCTAGCTAGAAGGAACCAAGGAGTGGTAAAATGTCATGGCGCGTGAATGTGTTGACCCGAGCGGAACTCCCGGAAGAAGATATGATGAAAGATGTTAATTTTTCTAATCCTTTAGATTAGTCTAATAATATCTAGTCTATTCCTAAGTGGGGGAGATGATTAGAGAACAATCGAAATTAAAGCTGCTAGCCTTACCATAGCTCCTCATATGAAGGATGATGGAATTCGAATGACCACAAGGGTGGAAAAGGAAAGGGTTGGAGTTAATTACATGGAAGGTATCTATAACCTTAAGCGGAAATAGTGGACAACTACGACAACAAGGTGGATACAAGCAAGAGTTTATTAAAAATCGGATCTTGAACCAAATCGAGAACTCAAGTGCTAAGTTCACCTGACTAGCTATATGAATTTGGGGACCAAATTTTTTTAAGTGGGGGAGGATGTAGAGCCCCGAAAATTTTATTAATTGAAAAAATAGAATAAATTGAAAATAATAATTTAATATTCTCGAATTAGAAAAACACATACAGATGCGAAAACACATTGGAAAATTCCATACAAATCATAATTCAACTCTAAATAATACTCCCAAATGACCCACGAAGAAATTCATGCAAGGAAAATTTTGATTGGCTATGTTTAAGGCGTTTTGTGACTTATTATTGTACTTAGGGAATAAGTCAGATAATTAATATCACGAGTATTTAAGTGAGTCCAAAAATGAAAAAAAAAAAAAGCATGGATGGACTTCAAACAATGGGTATTGACAACCCAATGGAAGAGTTGGACCAAAGGAAGTTTTTTGGGCCACAAAATAATTCATGCTAAGAAAACAACCCGAAATTCAGAAATATTCACTAATGGACCATGATAGGGTAAATTTTCACCCAATAGACCTCCATTCGACTTCAAACCAAGCCCAAATTCATGGTTACCACCTAAGGAGATTTCCATATTCTGTCCATCACAAATTGGGGAGAGAAATTCTCTATTGAAGGAAGGATTCACCTAAATTCGTACCTAATAGTTTCCTAATCTAATTAGGTAACAAAAGACCCATCCCCCTTTAAATAAGCCCCCTTTCTTCCTTGGGACGACCCCTAGGGTTGCTGAGGTCGTGCTTGGAGGCTGTGGTGGCTGGAGATCTCGAGGAGAAAGCAAGGGCAAGAAGCAACTTCGTGCTCATCTCCACTTGCGACCTACAAACAAGGCCTTCTAAGATCATCACCAAAGGTTAGTAAAACCTCGACCAAACCATGCAAAGCATATACCTCTGAAAATATCTTTGAGTCTAGTTTCTTATGGTACTATTTTGCCCAATTTCTATCTAGTAGATCATAAGTATTAGGCGTTCTTCTCCAAGTGGTTAGAACTAGGGCTTTCTGGAGAACGAATCTTATTCAACTCAAAAGGTAGGCCATCTCCATGCCAAACTCTAATTAAACTTGTTCATGCTTGCATACATGTGTTTAGATCATGTTCTTACTGCTTTCCCCAATTTTTATCATGTGGGTTTCACGAATTAAATCTAGTATGATCAGTACATTATGCTGCCCTGACTAAACTCTGACTTGTCTTACGAGTTTTATAACTCTTCAAGAAGTCATTTCTAGATCGATAACTTAACATAGAACTTGTTCCCTTATGAGTCTAGTTTCATTTGGCACTAGTTTCCCCAATTTTCTCTATCCATATAGGGAGTATTAGTCCATACAAGCGTACTATGTCAGATTCACATAGACTGTCACAACACATCTTGTTACCCTATCAAACAACTGTTGTTTCTCGATTACTTGCTACTGTACATGGTATAGAAAGTACTCTAACTAAAAGAGGTGGTTTTATATGATTTGGATCACCCTGGCATTAGTTTTTACTTTTCAAACATCCCTACGTCAAATCCAATCCAAGTCGGAGTTGGAAATAGGTAGAAAAGGCAACCCAAACATCATATTTAGGTAGCGAAAGGTCGACATGTCGCTACTGTTGCCCAGATAGCAAGCCAAGAGGGGGGGTGAATGGATTACTAAAAAATCCTCTTGTAAAAATTCTTGTCAATAAACAAACTTGACAGACAACACTAAGATCGATAGTTAGAGTTAGTGTTAATCAAAACAAAGAGAACAATCACACAGACAATAGGAAATTTTATCCTGGTTCGGGTCTCCTATCGCAAGGAATCCTACGTCCAGTCCCCAAGCAACCACTTGGGATTCCACTAAACAATGGTACAGTCCCCCTTAAGGACACTTACACATCCAGCACCAGTTGGCCTTCTCTTCTCTACCAGAAGAGGAATCACACCACCTGATGCAACAGGTCTTCTCTTCACACACGAAGAGTAATGCTCACAGAAAAAGGAGTTTAAAGAGAAGGACCCCAAGACCAAGCTTATAGACAATGCTTGATCTGAGGCGAAGACTGAGAGACACAAGATTATCTCAAATGAACTCTCTCTCTCTCTCAGATCAACGCAAGCTCTCAAAAGTAATGCACTATTCTCACATAGAGCTAAGTGCTATGGAAAAATGGAATGGAGGAGCTGGCTCTCGTTGTTCTTCAGGTGATTAATATTTTCTTGTAGAAAAACTATTCGAACGCAAAGAGCTAGTGAGCCTGCAGCCATTAATGCTCGAATAGACGCACACACTCAGGAGGAAAGATTGTCTGAATCTTCTATCATCTTGTTAGCTTGACAGGTCCATCTTGAGACGTGTGTTTCCTCCAGAAACCCTACACACAATAAATGCTGACACCTAGACAACTTATCTTTGTCTAAACTGTCAGTCGTGTTGTATGAAGATACACTAAAAGGGAAATGCCATTCTGTCATTGACTTTGTGTGAATAGGCAAGACAGGTAAAAGATTTATTGTGCAGAGTTTTATACTATCACAATAAATGTTAGACAATGTGGGATACAACATGCTTTCGTGGGCAAACTTTGAAATCCACAAAGATTTGAAATACATTTGAATATCATGTGGAATGGAACTAAAGAATGTTTAAAAATGATTTGAACAAGAATGTTTGACAACTCTCTTAAATGTAATCATTAAAAGAGAGAGAGATGTATTTAGACAGGCTGTAGTCAGAAAGAGAGAGTCGGTGTGCGCATAGTCCATGATGAAATCAAGTTGATGTGAACATTTTTTTTTAATGTAAAGGGCACAAGGAGAACAAACCAGCTAAGTGCACTATCTCCCAGCAGGAGATAGTGTTCTCACTCCCCTGGTTGTGTCCTACACCAAATTTTATATATATCAAAACTCATATACATGAAATCAACGGGACATACCCCTGGAGACCAGAATTTAGAACAACCTAACAGAAGGGAGACCAGTTTTATCAAGCAAAGCTGGGCCTTTACACATAGTGGGAAGAGAAAAACGGCTAAAGACTGAGCAACTGCCTCTGTCACATGCATAAGAAGCCAGTACATCCGCCACCCTGTTGGTCTCTCTGTAGGCATGAACAAGCTGGATGGTCGATTTGCATAAAAGATAACTTGCAGCACGCCACCACCAAATACACTTCCACGAAGGGCACTTGTTGGATTTAAGAGAGTGCACCAGTGCAAGGGAGTCCGAGTGGACAATAGAGATAGGAATGCCATGGTATTCAGCCAACCTTAAGCCATCACAAAGAGCATGAACCTCTGCAATCACACTGTTTCCTTGACCATAGAAGAAGGCAAAACCCAGACAAATATCACCATTTGAATCCCGAATACAACCTCCACCGCCGCAAGGGCCGGGATTACCTTTATAGGCACCATCCACGTTGAGGCTAAAACCATACTGAGGAGGAGACCACCTGACAACTTTGGGCATTTTCATCTTGACTTTGGGTTTGAAACAATAATGCAGGAGAATACTAAGCTGATTCTGGGTGCACTCCTTCTTAAAAATAATGCCTTGGACAGCCACGTTAATGGCAAAAGTGATATCAGAGATGATTCTATTAAAAGCTTTCATTCTGGAATCAAAACACTTGGCACATCTGAACTTCTAAATCTCCCACAGCAGCAAAAGAACAGCATAGGTAGCTATGAAACCAGAAGCAGAATGGCAGTTGGACACTGAGATAATATTCCATAGGGTAGAAGAGATATGAGGACCCATAACACTGTGATGAATAAGGGGACTGGCCCAGCGCCACAAGGAAATAGCGATCTCCCCAGTAATGAATAGATGGTTAAGATCTTCAACCGAATGATTAGTGCAATAGGAACACAAGGAGGCTAATTGAATGCCACAATCTGAAATGCGATCATCAGTGGGAACCGCACGATGCAGTACGCGCCAACCAAACATAGTGGCCCTAGGACTAAAATTATTATGCCAAATATTGAGCAGAGCTAAACGATGAACACCCCTCGGCCTGATCACCTGGAAGGCGGAGCTGGCAGAGAAGTTCCCATTAGCATTGGCTGTCCAAACACACCTGTCAGGGGTGTTTGACAGGTTTATATAGTCCAACACCATACAAATATCAATAAACCTCCTGAAGGGATGATCATCATTGTCAACAACATCTTTCACTGAATTAAATGGCTCTTGAGCAAGACTGGGGAGAGCTACAATGAGTGGCACACTGCCAATCCACTTGTGACGAATAATATCAATATCCTTACCATCCCCGAGAATCCATCTAGAGTTCTGCATGATAATATTTCTAGCCGTAGTGAAAACCTCTTTAAAAATACCTGTGGGAAATGCTTTGGTGACTTCAGAGAATGGAGACAAAAGAAATCTACTTTCAGCAAACTTAGACCACAGGGAATGACTATACAAAGCGTTCCAAATAAGCTAAGTTGATGTGAACATAATCCATGTTCTAATGAAATGAAATCGATGTTCTCTACAAAGTCGTTATTTAACATAAATCGATGCGTAGATGATATCGTTGTTCAAGTAAAATCGTTGTTTCACATGAAGTCATTGTAGATATGAAATCGTTGTTCTACAGAAGTCGATGTATCAACCGAATCGTTGTAGCAACAACCAAATCGTTGTTTAAGTGAAAACAGAATCATTATAGCGACCAAATCGTTGTAGTGACCAAGTCGTTGTTTAAGTGAAACAGAATCATTGTAGCGATGATGAAATCATTGTTTCAATGATGAAATTGTTGTTTAAGTGAAATCAATAATGAAATCGTTGTTTCAATGATGAAATCCTTGTTTAAGCGAAATCGATAATGAAATCGTTATTTCAATAAAGAAATCGTTGTTTTGAGGATGAAATCATTGTTTAAGTGAAATCTATAATGAAATTGTTGTTTTACCGAAATCAATGTTTTCAAGTGAAATAAAATCGATGTAGCAACGAAATCGATGTTTAAGTGATATGAAATCGATGTATTCAACAAAATCGATGTAGCAACGAAATCGATGTTTAAGTGATATGAAATAGATGTATTCAATGAAATCGATGTAGCAACGAAATCGATGTTTAAGTGATATGAAATCGATGTATTCAAAGAAATCGATGTAGCAACGAAATCGATGTTTAAATGATATGAAATCGATGTATTCAACGAACTCTATGTAGCAACGAAATCGATGTTTAAGTGATACGAAACCGATGTATTCAACGAAATTGATGTAGCAATGAAATCGATGTTTAAGTGATATGAAATCGATGTATTCAAGACAAAATTCATGCTTTGAACTTCAAATCACATTGTGTAGATAACTTACTGATTTTAATTGACTTGATGCCTATTAATAATATTCAGAGAAAGATGTTAGATAATGTTTTCAATGGTTTTGTTAATTACCAAAAATACATATAATAAATAAAATTATATGGAGGTGGACTGATCATCAATCTCCCCCTTTTTGGTGATGACAAAACATAAAGATATGCAAGAGTAAGGTACTGAAATAAATTTGCTGGAAAATTTTAAACTATGTATTTCAGAATATTTTCTCCCCCTTTTTGTCATTAAGCAAAAAGAAACACAAGGTGCCAAAAGAATAGAAGAGATTAAGATAAATGGGAGCCAAAATAGCAGATTCGATTACTTAATGGGGGTCAGAAATATAGAAGGTAGGAGACAGAAGTGAGGCATGGCGAGTAATGATTGGCTAAGCCTGGATTTCCTGCTCTTCAAAGTAATTCTTAAAGGCACCCCAACTGATGTTGTAAGAAGGCCCCATATCTGGTAGATGTCTCTTGATGTTGAGCTACCTCTGAGCTTTAATAAAGTTAGCATACTCATATTTACCAAGAGATGACCGGTATAAATTAGTAGACCTAAAACTGGCATGCTGAGGAAATCTATCAATGGATAGAGGGTAGTAAATCTTGTGCTGTAACAGTTCCCTCTTTAGGGATACATAGATTTTGTACCTCAACCCAAATAGAAAAAGGGTCCTGAACCAAGTTAAAGGAGTTGAGATCCAATAATTGTTCAGCAGATAGAGTAGGTTTGTTGGATCTGGACAGGGAGAGATTCAGATTATCCAATTGTTGAGCAGCTTGGTGATAGTTCTTCTCCCAGTCAGAGGGGAAATGTCTTTCGGCTTCAGACAAAAGAGGAGCTAAGACATCTAACTTGATAAAACCCCTGTGATATTCCCTGAACAAAAATCGGTGGAAAGCAAGAGGAGCTCCCTGCTGAACAGTAATTATGGCCATGACTCTAGCAAATCTTTCAAAGATACTAGGACCCATAGCAAAGTCCATGAGCAAGGAATGTAGCTTAGGGAGAAAAATAATGTCTGGCATCTTCAGAGTAGAAAATTCCAATTGAAGAGAAGCATTGACTGGATTTTTAGTTCTGAGCTGTGCAATGGCTGCCCTGAATTGACCAAACTGAACTTCTGGAAGTTTATTGACAAAACGATAATCATTGAACATTTGGAAGTGCCGGATTAACTTGATTTCCCTCTGGATGAAGGGACCCCAAGTATTTCTGTGGTGGAGGACAAATCACTCAGTCAGTGTGAGAGGGTGGTCTGAGGGTGGGAACCTGTCAGATCTGGCAAGCATAAACTTTCTGTAGAGAGCTTTATTACCCCAATCCCACTGGTCTTCAGTCTTAGACTCAGCTGATGAGAAGATTTTGGACTGATCATGTTTGGATGAGAAGAGAGAGGAAGAATAATATTGAGATGTTCTGTGAAATTGAGATGAGGGAGGCCAAAAAGTGTAGCAAAGGTGCATTTTTGTAAGAATTTACAGTAGAGAAGTCTCCTTCTATTTACAACAGAAAGAGAGAACCAAAGAGGAGGGAATCGAGGTTCAGAGGAGAGAGCAAGTTCCTTAGAAACTCTTCTCTTTTTGGAGGCAGGACTGGGAGAATCTGTCCTGTTAACATGAGATGAAACAGAAAAGACTGAGCGAAGAATTGTTTCTTCAAACTCATCTTTAATGTCTTGAATGACATGGCCTTGAACACTAGCACTCTCCGGAATAATAGTGATGAAGGATGGTGGAGTGGGTGGATGAAGGGAGGTGAAAAAAGTAGGAGGAGGTGGTGCAGATGGTCCAGCAGATGAGGGACCAGCAGATGATGATGCTGTAGGTTCTTCAAATGTTGGAGGAGGAATGGCAGTAGAAAAAGTAGGTGAAGAAGAAGAGGTAGCAGAAAAAGGTGTAGGAGAAGGGATGTGTTTTGGAAGTGGTTTCTTGGAGGATTCAGGTCCAGGTGGAGCAATAAAGGATGTAGGTGGAGAAGAAGGGGCTGGAGTCTTAAGATTTGAAGGGACAGAAGGCTCTGAGGGCACAGCAGCAACTTCTACAGATGCTTGAGACCCGGTTGGCTCTGCCACTGACTCCACTGGCCCTGATGGCTCAGTACCAACATCTTCAACTTCATATGGCCCTGATGGCCCTGACTTTTCAACTGATGGCCCTGGTGGCCCGACTTCCTCTTCAGAAGGCCCTAGTGGTCTGACTTCCTCTTTAGAAGGCCCTGGTGGCCCGGCAACTGGTTCTTCTGATACAGAAGACCTTGTACTAACTACTGGTATAGGTTGAGTGGGAGCAGGAGGGGCAGGAATAGATAATTGCACCCTCACAAAATCTGAAAGATCTGACACTAGCTGCTTCAAGCTACCCAACTCACTCCTCATCTCCTGGAGCTCAGTTTTAACTGCTCCAATCTCCTTGGCTTCAGTGCTCTGACTAAGAAAAATGGATGTCACTTCGGATTGCAAAGAGCACAAAATCTCCCCATGTGCATTCAGTCTATTAATGACTGGCTTCAAGTGCACAAGAATCTTCTTCTTCTTGGATCTGTAGTGTGCCTTCTTGGTGAGTAAAGGAATTCTTGAGGCAACACCCTTCCTCTTTCCACTGGAGCTAATAATGGGTTCAACCTCCTCATCTGAGGTGTCTTCAACAATACCTTCCTGGAACTGGTCTGTAGGAGCACTAGCAGTGGACTCCCCTTGAATCTTTGGCTCCCCCTGAGCTGGAGCATCTTCCATCTGAATGTCTTCACTGTGCCCTGGTACCACAACTTCCGAAATGACTTCTGCCAAACTACCTTCCATACTAACATTTGCAGCAGGAACACTAGGGATGTCTTCCATGTGAGTATCTTCCTGCTCCCCCTCAGTGTGAGCAACAATCTCTAAAGATTCTTCAATAGCAAGTGCAGGGACTGTAGAGGGGATCACAGCTTCAGATGATTGTCCAACGGGCTCAATGTGCACAGGGTTTATTTCCTCAAACCTCCTTACAGATGTAGGAGGTTCTTCAATTCTGACATCTGCCTCTGCCTCTTGGACTAGAGGTATTTCAGGAGCTTCACCAATGATGGCCTCTCCTTCTGCCACCGAAGTCTTTGTCCAAACATTCCCCACAAGAGAAAATTCACTCTTCTTCAGTTTCTGGACCGAATAGACTGACCCATCTTTTCCATCAATTCTCCCTTTAGATCAATTTCATAGTGATTGAAAATTCTGGTAAGCAAATGGGCATATGGTAGGGATACTGTCAACTTATTCTTCTTATCCCAAATCATTTCTGCAGCAGACTTCATCCTATCTATTATAACTTGAGCCATGTTGATATCTTGATTTTGGATGGCCCAGAACATCATATCAGCATCACCCTTTGGGCAGGTTGAAAAAGTAACACTCCTCGGCACCAAAATTTGACAGACTATGAAATGCCATATTATGTTAAAAGCATTGAACTGGTTGATGTCGATCTTCCCATCCTTCAGCTTGTACTCTGTTCCAATGATCCCTAGCCCCTTGGCATGAATGTCCATAGAGTTCACCAAACTATGTCCGACTGTAGAAACTCCAAATAATCTTTCCAAAAGATCATGAGTGATGTGAATGGGTGTACCTTTGACTGTGGAAGAGAGAGACCCATCTTCTTCTATTTTCAGGCAAGTGTAGAAAGCTTTCACGAGGTCTGGATAACTCAGTTCAAAAATAGTACACATCTTTGTCCACTTCATCCTCTGAATAGCTTCAACTGTGTTGTGCATACCATGCTTCTCTAGAGCTTCTAAGTCCACTGCCTTGTTTCCACATAGCTTGATCCTTACAGAAGCAAATCTTTCATGTTGCTCCGTCGTGAGGAAGGCGACGCTATAACCACCCACGCTGTCGGAACTCCCAGAAGCGTCCATGGAATCGAGCAAGGAAGGATTCTGGAGGATCGTGGGAAAGAGAGGAACAAGATCCCTCAAGAAATTTGAGCGAGAACGGAGAGATCCTTTGAAAGCACACAGAGGGGATTCTGGAGTCGATGAGGGTTTTCACAGGAAAGCAAGTCGAAAGAGATAATAGAGAGAGGAAATCGATGAGGCAAGGATTTTGGACGTAATGGCAAGACATAAAGTATCTTTTTGAAATGCCAGAGCAATAAAAGCAGATAATGACAAAAGAAGAGAGGATAAAGCAAACAATAAAGAATTAATCCAAAACGCCATAGCAATTAATGACGTAAGCAATAAAGGATTTACTTAAATCCAGCGGGAAGGATAAGTATTATTCTGAAATTTATTATTTTAGTTATGTACAGACATATCTATTATAAATTGCACATGCCTAGTTCTCTTCTAAGATACGTAAATCTCTCTTCAGGTAAGGCTTTTGTAAAGATATCTGCTAACTGATTCTGAGTATCTACAAATAAAATATTAATATTACCATTAGATAATGATCTCTAATAAAATGATATCTGACCTCTATGTGTTTCATCCTGGAGTGATGTACTGGACTTTTCGTGAGATTTATTGCATTTGTGTTGTCGCACAGCAATGGGATGGTCTTGATGTGCAATCCATAGTCTTCAAGCTATTGTTAAGAGTTGAGTGCAATAGCTTCCAGCAGCTACATATTCGGTTTCAGCTGTTGATAATGCTACTGAATTTTACTTCTTTGAAGACCAGGAGACTAAGTAGCCTGCAAGAAATTAACAACCACCACTGGTGCTTTTTCTATCTACTTTACATCCAGCATAGTCAACATCCGAATATCCAACTAAACTACTTTCACAAGATTTAGGATACCATAGTCCTAGGTTATGAGTTTTAGCTAAATATCTAAAAATTCTTTTAACAGATATTAAATGAGATTCTTTAGGATCAGACTAATATCTTGCACACATACATACACTAAATAAAATATCAAGCCTACTAGATGTCAAATAAAGAAATGACCCTATCATATCTCTATAAAGGTTCTGATCAACTTTCTTACCTTCCTTATCACTATCTAACTTGGTGGATGTGCTCATTGGAGTGGACAGTGGTTTAGCATTGTCAAACCCGAATTTCATTAATAATTCTTTGGTGTATTTTGCTTGATAGATATGTGTACCTTCATTGCTTTGTTTGATTTGTAATACAAAGAAGTAGTTGAGCTCTCCTATCATGCTCATTTCAAATTCTCCCTCTTGTTGTTACCCCAACTGATGGATCTCCAATGATGTTATCAATAGGGTGATCCTTTTTGTACCTCCATTCCTTTGGAAGATCATCCTGGATAATGTCCTTTTGTTTTAGTTCTTCCAAGGGTGGATCTTCACCATCCTTGATGGTAGATTCCTTCAGCTTCTGGGTAAGACTATATGTGTCTTCATCATCACTTACAGATTCCTTTCTCAAGGAAGGATTAGATTCATCAAAAATAATATGAATAGTTTGTTCAATCAATAAACTTTTTTTATTAAAAACTCTATAGCCTTTGGGTTTAGAAGTGTACCCCATAAAGATCCCTTCATCGGATTCAGGATCCAGCTTACCTATTTCTCTCTTACCATTGTTGTGAATGAAGTATGGACATTCAATCGTTCTGAGATGACTGATCTTGGGCTTCCTTTTCTAGTACAGCTCATATGTAGTATTCTTCAGGATTGGCCTGATCATGACTCTATTTATAATGTAACATGCTATATTTATGGCTTCTGCCCAGAAGTATCTTGGAAGGTTATATTCAGATAGCATGGTCCTAGCCATATCCAATAAGGTTCTATTCTTCCTCTTAGTTACTCCATTTTGCTGTGGTGTTCTAGATGCTGAGAAATTATGTTCTATACCTTGATCATTACAAAATTTTGCAAATCTATCGTTTTGGAATTCTCCTCCATGATCTGAACGGATACTGATGATGCTGAACTTCTTATCCTTTTGAACTACTTTACTGAATTTCACAAAACTTTCAAATGTGTCATCTTTATGCTCTAAAAAGGATACCCATGTAAATCTTGAATAATCATCAACTATGACAAATCTAAAGTTCTTTCCTCCCAGGCTGGTAGTTCTCATTGGTCCAAACAGATCTGTGTGTAGCAGTTCTAGTGGTTTGGAGGTAGTGACTATTGTCTTTGATTTGAAGGAGGATTTTGCATGCTTCCCTTTTGCACATGGTTCACAAATGCTTTCCAGTCTTGAGTTTATCTTCAGCCGCCCTTCCACTAGATTATGTTTGATAAGTTTTCTTATTCCATCCAAGCTGTAGTGACCTAACCTTCTGTGCCATAGTTCAGTGTTTTGCTCTTTACTTGCTGCTAAACAAATATCTTGATCTTTCAATTCTTCTAGATACAGTACATAAAGATTCTTTTCTCTGCTGGCTTCGAAGACAATTGCACCATCCTTGATGATCAAACACTTAGATTCCTGAAACTTGATCTGGTGACCCTTGTCACACAGTGGACTAATGCTGATTAAGTTGTGCTTCAGTTCCTTGACGCATAGTACATCTTCTATCAGAATTTTATCTTGGTTTCCAATGGATCCGCAACCAATCACTGATCCTTTGCCATTATTGCCATAGGTTACTATACCTTCTTCACTTTTGATATGAGAGAACAGTTTCTTGTTACCTGTCATATGCCTTGAGCACCCATTGTCAAGGTACCACTTTGATGCTCTAATGCTTCCCTGTAATAAATCAATGAGATTTAGGTACCCAAGTTTTTTTGGGTCCTGATTGGTTAGCTTCTTCACAGTTTCTTTTGGGAATCCATTTTAAGTGTTTGGTTGTACATGTTACTTTAGTGTGACCTAATTTGTTACAGTGTGTGCAGCAAGGAATATTGTTTATTATCCTATTTGGCATATGGTTCTTATTTTTATTTATTTTATAATTACAATTTTGTTCAGCTACGAATTTTGGAGTATGATAAATTTTAGGGTGAATTACAATTTCTTCATTGTCTGGTGGGATATATCCTAAGCTATACTTTTTCCTACCTGATCTTCTTGCTCCTTTTAATATTAAAGAGGATTTTCCATTAGTAAATTTTTCAACTGTGGCCATTAAATATTCATTATCTTTTGTTAGTGTGTTAATTTCACTTGTAAGTTTGATTATGGTTTCCTGACTTTCTAAGTTTCATATCTTTTCATTTTTATTCTTTATATCTTCACATATTAGTTCATTTCTTCTTTTTAATTCAGAATTTTATTTTTCTAACTGTTCAGTTTTAGATTTTAGATCTGAGTTAGTTATTTCGAGACATGCATAGTTTTTCTTAGTTGTTTTTAACAATTTATAGACATCTTTATATTTACTGTATAATTTGTTAAAAGCATCTTCTAAACTATCTGAATCTGATTCATTGCAAGAAGTAAAGGATGAGTCGGAAGTTACCTTCTTATCAACATTTGCCATGAAGGCCAGGTTGGCCTTTTCTTCTTCTTCTTCAGTGGAGCTTGACTCACTGTCTGAGTCACTTTCGTTGTTCCATGCAGCGGCCATGGCTTTCTTCTTGTATCTTTTGAATTTCTTTGTATTGTCTTTCTTCTTGAACTCAGTTTTCTTTAATTTTGGACACTCGATTTTGATGTGTCTAGGCTTCTTGCACTCGTAGCATATTGATTCTGATCTCTTAACATCTTTACCTTCAGATCTTTTTAAGTCTCTATACCTTTCTTGAAGTATCTTCTTCCTGACTGGTATTTCTTTTTAGCTACTATGCCCTGCAGTCTTCTGGAGAGAAAGGCTTCTTCATCTTCACTGCTCTCATTGCTTTTGTCACTTTCTGATTCGTCATCAGATGTGTCTTTTGTGGCCTTGAGATCATTGTTGTGCTTCTTCTTGCTGGAGGATTCTCCCAGCCTTTCCATGTTTATCTCATGAGCCATCAAAGACCCAATGAGCTTTTCAAGAGACATTCTCCTTAGATCGTTGGCTTCTTCTATAGCTGTAATCTTTGGAGTCCATGAGGTTGGTAGGGATCTTAGTATTTTTCTTACCATGTCTTCGATTTCATAAGTTTTTCCAAGCCCAGCCAGGCCGTTGGTGATGTCTGTAAATCTACTGTACATTTGAGAGATGGATTCTCCAGGTTGCATTTGAAATATTTCATATTATGCCACAAGAATATCAATTCATGTCTTCTTTACCTTGTTAGTTCCTTCATATGTGAGTATGAGCTTTTCCCACATTTCCATAGCTGACTTGCATGCTGAAATCCTGTTGAATTCTTTCTTACTGAGCGCACAGTACAGTATACTCTTAGCTTTGATGTTTAGGGATATTTTCTTCTTGCCTTCATCTGTCCATTTGTCCTTACTGTTTGTGACCAGGAGGCCTCCTTCTTCAACAATTGACCAAAGCTAGAAATCGGACCTTGAAGGAAGAACTCCATCCGAGTCTTCTAGTAGTTGTAATCTTCACTGTCAAATAGAGGAGGTCTGTTAACAGACTGACCTTCTGCATATCCTTGAGCTGCCATTTATCTTTGCTCTTAAGATCGTGAGATCTTCTTACACAAGAGACTTAGCTCTGATACCACTTGTTGCCCAGATAGCAAGCCCAGGGGGGGTGAATGGATTGCTAAAAATTCTTCTTGTAAAAATTCTTGTAAATAAACAAACTTGATAGACAACACTAAGATCAATAGTTAGAGTTAGTGTTAATCAAAACAAAGAGAACAATTACACAGACAACAGGAAATTTTATCCTGGTTCGGATTTCCTATCCCAAGGAGTCCTACGTCCAGTCCCCAAACAACCACTTGGGATTCCACTAAACAAGGGTACAGTCCCCCTTAAGGACACTTACACATCTAGCACCAGCTGGCCTTCTCTTCTCTACCAGAAGAGGAATCACACCACCTAATGCAACAGGTCTTCTCATCACACACGAAGAGTAATGCTCACAGAAAAAGGAGTTTAATGAGAAAGGCCCCAAGACCAAGCTTATAGAAAATGCTTGATCTGAGGCGAAGACTGAGAGACACAAGATTATCTCAAATGAACTCTCTCTCTCAAATCTACGCAAGCTCTCAAAAGTAATGCACTATTCTCATAGAGAGCTAAGAGCTATGGAAAAATGGAATGGAGGAGCTGGCTCTCATTGTTCTTCAAGTGACTAAGATTTTCTTTCAGAAAAACTATTCGAACTCTATTCTGTGGAGTCACCAGTCTTCTATTTATCTTGTTTGAAATAATTTGACCATTATAGTATCCGTTGAAATATCCATTGCCTCACATCTTCATGCACGTTGGGATGTCTGGTCCGAAGCAAAGAGCTAGTGAGCCTACAGCCATTAATGCTCGGATAGACGCACACACTCAGGAGGAAAGATTGTTTGAATCTTCTATCCTCCTGTCAACTTGATAGGTCCATCTTGAGACGTGTGTTTCCTCTGAAAACCCTGCACACAATAAATGCTGACACCTAGACAACTTATCTTTGTCTAAACTGTCAGTCAATATTAGTAGTTGTGCTGTATGAAGATACACTAGAAGGGAAATGCCATTCTGTCATTGACTTTGTGTGAATAGGCAAGACAGGTAAAAGATATATCTTGCAGAGTTTTGTATTGTCACAATAAATGTTAGACAATGTGGGATACAACATGCTTTCGCGGGAAAACTTTGAAATCCACAAAGATTTGAAATACATTTGAATATCATGAGGAATGGAACTAAAGAATGTTTAAAAATGATTTGAACAAGAATGTTTGACAGTTGTATTAAATGTAATCATTAAAAGAGAGAGGGATGTATTTAGACAGGCTGTAGTCAGAAAGAGAGAGATGATGTGCGCATAATCCATGATGAAATCAAGTTGATGTGAACATAATCCATGTTCTAATGAAATGAAATCGATGTTCTGTACAAAGTCGTTATTTAACAGAAATCGATGTGCAGATGAAATCGTTGTTCAAGTAAAATCGTTGTTTCACATGAAGTCGTTGTAGAGATGAAATCATTGTTCTACAAAAGTCGATGTATCAACCGAATTGTTGTAGCAACAACCAAATCGTTGTTTAAGTGAAAACATAATCATTATAGCGACCAAATTGTTGTAGTGACCAAGTCGTTGTTTAACTGAAACAGAATCATTGTAGCGATGATGAAATCATTGTTTCAATGATGAAATCGTTATTTAAGTGAAATCGATAATGACATCGTTGTTTCAATGATGAAATCGTTGTTTAAGAGAAATCGATAATGAAATCGTTGTTTCAATAAAGAAATCGTTGTTTTGATGATAAAATTGTTGTTTAAGTGAAATTGATAATGAAATCGTTGTTTTATCGAAATCGATGTTTTCAAGTGAAATGAAATCGATGTAGCAATGAATCGATGTTTAAGTGATATGAAATTGATCTATTCACCAAAATCGATGTAGCAATGAAATCGATGTTTAAAGTGATATGAAATTGATGCTTTCAGCGAAATCGATGTTTAAGTGATATGAAATCGATATATTCAACGAAGTCGATGTAGCAACGAAATTGATGTTTAAGTGATATGAAATCGATGTATTCAACGAAATCGTTGTGAGCTATTATATGGAAGTCGATGTATACTTAGACAAAATTCATGCTTTGAACTTCAAATGACATCGAGTGTAGATAACTTACAGATTTTAATTGACTTGATGCCTATTAATAATCTTCAGAGAAAGATGTTAGATAATGTTTTCTATGGTTTTGTTAATCACCAAAAATACATATAATAAATAAAATTACATGGAGGTGGACTGATCATCAGCTACCAGAATGCGACAACATCATGGTCGCAACCCATACCAAAATTGAGACAGTTTCATGGTCTTTTTCAGAAGGCGACAAGTTGATTGTCGCCTTCATCTTCAGAAGGTGACAGGCAATGTGTCGCCTTCTGCTTATGTCCACTTAACCGACCATAACTTTTTATATAGACCTTGGATTGGCGAGCCGTTTCCTTTGATGGATTCTTCATTAAAAGGGCGTCAAGATGGTATATTCATGTATGAGAGTTGAATAAGAAATCAATGAGTTATGACATGAGGAAATGAAGAGATGGGACTACATTTGCCTTCTAAGGGGCATACATCTTGGTTTTCGTCGTTTTGTGTCGTTCTTTGCATGTGTGAGTTTGATCTATTCTAGGAAGGTTCTAGAAAGTTTTATCATGCATTTATCAACCCATATGAAAGTTAAAACATGTTCACATAATTTTTACTTGATCTTAAGTTAACGATCATGCCATCTACCTGCCAATTGTTCACATTCTTGCCTTGTTATCGAACTAGCTAAAACACATGGTTACTTGCTAAAATTGGTCATGCATGATTAGTACTTCCTGATTTAGCACTCATAATACTTGTCATAATCGGAATTTCCAAAACTGGAGTTTCCATAATCAGATTTACACACACGCACTTGAGCGATTCTCATGCGTGGCATGCGCATACACTATAGCACGATCGGAAAGCCCCTTCTTGACTTGTGGTGAACTCTCCGTCAGATATTCCTTCTGCCAGACTAGTGACCCCTTACCAAGGCCTCCGTAAGTCTCCTCTGACCATGGATTCCGACATGGCCGATGAGCAGGTTGTACCAATGAAGTACCTAGAAGTTAGTGTGCACATATCTCTCTTCTCTTGGCATTCTTGATGAGATATTTCTCTTCTCATCTTGATTCTGAACTACACCTCTATTGAATTTAAGACCAAGTTACTAATAAGTGATTGGACTAAATTGAAAATACGTCATTATGCTACCGAATTGAACTCTTAAACTATCACCTCAACTATCTTGATATTATTGGACTCTTATTATTGGCCATGAATGACTGTGGGTATCTACATTTGAAAATAGTGAGATGCTGACAGGGCACAATGTGTGTCCAAGGGCTCCAGTCTAGCCCCAATGATGACAAGTCATAAATATATTGTTAACCATGGGGTATAATGATTACTGGCGTTGCATCTATGCTGGGAGTACTTACGTGTTGATTGCTAGATACATAAACCCCATACACGTGTCCTAGTGTGCATTCCAAGGTGGCATAGATCCTTAGTGCACATTAGTGTCTTCATGCCTAATTACTATTACATGTTAAAAATTCTTACTCGTGTGTGCTTGCTTGTTTGCTTATGAAATGGCCATCTTGTTACATGCTATCTTGTTCTTGCTCATTACCATCTTGTTAGATCATTGTTCACAATCTTCTTGCTAGACTAATCTTTACATCTCTTGATCATACTATCTTGCATGATACACTGTACACGTGTTACTACCGTCGTGTTAATTGTGTTGTACATATCATGTTCATACCTTCTAGATTTTAAATTGTTAAATACTTATATCATTATTGGAAGATGTAAATCCTACTAGGCGAGTGCGCCCATTACCTACTTTCCAACCTTTCAGGAGAACAGGATATGGAAGACGTAGAGAACCAAGACTACACTAGGGATGAACAAGAGTGAGGAGCGCTCATATCAAAGTTTTGTTATCTTAGCGTCAAAGTACTATAGTTGAGTATGATAGGAATAGAATAATGTAGTAGGTGTGAGATGCTATGTAATCTTCCCTTTTTATCGAGTCTTAGTCCTATAGTTCATCTTGGAAATGAGTATGTACTAGTCCTCATTATTGAAATGGAATAAAGAGTATGAGTTTTATTATGAGCACAAATAGTTGTGTTATATATGATTGCTCGCTACAGGCTTATTTGCCGATTGTTTATGTCTTAACGATCAACTAAATTCTTCCGCTGCCATGCTTTGGGACGTGACATAGATGCTTGGAAATGTGCCATGAGTGAGTTGTGAATTGTATCATGAGTTATATTAAATCCATGTGTAGTTAGCATGTTATAGATTGTTCATTTAGTACTCGCTTATTCCTATATGAATCATGTGATAAATTGCTCTATATGTTAAACTTGTGTAGAATAAATGTGATAAGTGTTTGGAAGTACCAATAAGTTTCTTGCTGAGTCTTTTGTGAAGACTCGTCTTTTCTTAAACATACAGGTTAGGCAGGTATTCCTGAGATCGAGGAGGAGATAGCGAGGAGCGACTCTGAGCGAGAGGAGTAGCTAAGATTTAGAGAGCTATCCACATAGCTTGTACTTTTCTTTTATTTAGTTCATGAGATGATGTTGTGATATGGACTTACTATTTGTGGACTTCGTATATTTATTTTGCTACTATATAGACTGTGGGATGTGTGTGGTAATGATGGAATAAGAGTTACATTCAGTTCTGTTGTACTTTCCTTTGTTATTTGTGTACATCTCTACCTACTGTGTTGTGCTGGGTACATGTCCCACTGTGATGACATGCTTTATATCGACGTGGATTGGTATAATCATACTGGTATAAAGGGGGTCATTACACAAATTGATCAATACACAGAAGATGAAGCAAGATCGAAGGATTGATGTTTGAGGATTTGCTTCTCTGAACTCAAATTCTTTTGAGCAACTTATTTTTCCTTTAATTCACTTCAGAACTCATTGGGTGCTCCTACTAGTGATGGGAGTGTTGATCCCACATTGTGTTTGTGTGTGGATTGAGGAGGTCTGTCTGACC